>CM055209.1:12934785-13554785 GCA_029224185.1 Karalla daura | reverse complement strand
TCATTCCACGTCCAGGTCTGTCATGCCCGAGTAATTACTTCCGTGCGTCTCACCTCCCCCATTCAACGGGATTGTAAAGATGCTGCCAGTGTTTTCTCATGCGAACGAGCTTTATCCGCCACACCAAACTGAAATTAGCTGACATTTTCGCACCACGATGCTAAATGCCGTTAATGGAGTAGAGAGTAGCGCTATCCGCCGGCGAAGCAGCTGCAAATTGATTCTCCTTCGTTGCAAGACGCACCGAAACACAGTATCTCTACTGTATGTGTTATCTATGACATAGGGATGGGTGCCATTTACTCATATGTTCGCGTGATGATGATAATTTCCAACATCCACTTTAACAAAACAACAATCACGTCCCAGGACAGTTGTGCTAAAATGCAAAGCCTGAGAAAGCACCTTTCCTCTTAACACTTAACTGAACCTGCGTAACTGGAGTGAAACGGAGAATGCGATGGAATATCTGCAGCCTCCCTCAGGGAGGTTCCCTCGGGGAACTCCAGGTTCCAGAGTAGCGCACCATAACACCCCTCTCACTAAGAGCCGGCAATAAAATATCCATGAGGGATTGCGAATTATCAGTGCAAGAACGCTCCACATTAGACTCCATGAGAGACGTAAGCTGGTGTCAGAAGACATATTAATTGTAGCCTAATCCAAAGAAGAGCAGGGGAATCACTGTTTGTGGTGGAACGCACAATTAATAGTAAATAGTATATCGTTAGTAATGGCAGCGAGGCACCTTGATCATTCCCTGGACTAAAGAGCAGCAAGGCCACGTCTGACAACGATCTAGTGCGTATTCTCTGTGTGCGTTTGTCTCCTTTTACCATTCAGCCTGAGGCAACAGCCCGACTGCAGAATACGCCGGGGGGAGCCAATGTGACAGACTCAACAAGTCGACACAGGTTAGAGAATGAGATGTTGTGGTGGCTGTAGCCCCCCCCACCCCCCCACCCCCCCCACCCCCCCACCCCCGGCGTCTGCCATTATTTAACAAGCACGAACAACCACAGAGTAACCGAGTGGGCGTGCAATGAACGATGTGATCGACACAGGGGATTTGGAATGGTGTAAGGGCAAACGGGGAAAAGCAGACAGCAGCTACTGATGAAAGAAAAAAAAATCATGTGAAGTGCGTGAGTAAACTCTTTGAAAGCTAGAGAGACAAAAGCCAATGCTGGCACCAACTACTGAAAAAAATAGGTCAATTAAACACTTGTTGACGATATAGCAAGTCTTCATGTATCTCGTTATATCCGCACATAAAAGAGTGTTAGATAGAGTTAGAAGATTCAAAAAGTTTTCTGACGTGGGGAAAAAAAGTTTCAAGAAGCTCATATCAGTAAATGTCTTAAAAACATACTGAATGTTTATATAATAAAACCAACTGGATTGTCAAGAAATGTGATGAACATTCGTCACATAATCATTTAGAGTTTGCAGCTCTTCTCAGAGGTAGTTTGTAGTTGTGGCGCACGCTTCCTTGATGAAAGTGAGTGGTTTCTCTGTGAAGTCTGCGTGTTCTCCCCTTGTGCTACAGTTCCCTCACATGGTCCAATCACGTGCACATTTAGGCACTGAATTGCCCCTGCGTTTGGAGTGTGAACGTGAATGGCTGGTGTGTGTCCTGTGATGGACTGGAGACACGTCCAGTGAGTACACCCTGCCAGACCCCTGAGACACCGCTGGGTACAAAGTGACTAAGATGATGGATGGCTAGAATGGGACGAATACAAAGGTTTCTTGCCTGTGATGAACCTGAAAGCTCCCAGTGAAGGGGGAACAATCTGTTCTTCTTTTCTTTTCTTTTTTTTTTTACATCTGCTTTCCTTCGCCCTTTACAATTCAGATTCCCGGAGTGACCTTTGAGTGCGCAGAGCAAGTGTGACCCTTAAGAAACCTCAGCATGCGAGCAGCTGCCGCCCCCCCCCCCCCGTTAGGCTGATCCGCCGTCCGTCCCCGCAACTTCCTGACTTTACAGCCCTCTGGTGCCCCACTGCGCTGTTCATTAGAGAGATAATTACATCTGCAGGAGATCCTCCCGCACTGTCTTGTCACCTTGGCATGTCTGATCAGAGCCCCTACCTCTGTCTTCCCCGCCAGCCCCGCTGTCAGACAACGGTCGGCCGGCCTCCAGCGCCCGGCTGAGCTGAGCCGCCACAGCCGGCTGTGATTTATCCGCAGGACGGTGAGATCTGTCTCCCTAATCAGACGCTAAACTTTCAAGGATATTGATCAAGCATCTCTGTCAGGGCCATTACGGACACTTGATGCACGCGCTGCGTGCCAAAGGCCCGTCCCCGCTCCTGTCAATGTGGAGAAGATTAAAGGGAGAGAGGAATTAAAGGACGAGAGGAAAAACAAGGCTTCGGGGGTAAATTGAGCTGAAAAAAAAAGAGAGGCTTTAGTTTGCAAATCAATGCTTGCAAGATGGGAAAATTGAAAAGTATATTCCAAATGTCTATCAATGCGCAAGAGGGAGCCGCACCAAGGACACAGGGAAATGAAATACCAGATATTCGAGTGTTATTTTATGGAGTCTAGTGACATATTTGCGCTGTTTGGGATGCGTTATGGTGCATTCTGAAGCTGAGCAGCCCGTCAGTTTTGAGAAAAAACTGGTCAGAGAGGAAACGCATCTCTTTGCACAGCTTCTCTTCTCTCCTCTTCTCGCCACGCATCAGCTGCACATGTAGCCTGCAGGCGGCATGAACTGGGGCACAAACAATAACAGTAATCATGAAAAATCATGTGCTGCTCTGGCGGGGGGAGACCAGCTGACTGGCTGACCGCTGGAGCCCCCGAGGGTCTCCTGTACAAGCAACAGAGAGGCGTGGAGCGAGGTCTGGGAGGATACAGCATGGAGGAGGGGAGAAAAAAAAAAAACCCCAACAGAAGCCAAGCTTAGTCATCTTGGTTTCTACGTTCCGCCCCTGTCAGGGAGCTTCACCATCTCCCCTGCCTCCTCCCCCGCTCCCACCACCCTGCCACCCTCCGCTCGCTCGGCATCCACCCCCTCGGAGGGCCTCGGAGTGGTACGCTCCATGAGTACAAATGCTCCTTTGGTAATATTGGCTGAAGCTTTGAGAGCAATGGGAGGACATGGCTTCACGCCTGTGGCCAGACCCTTTGACGAATGGCCATGTCACGTATGATTAATAAAGAGCGGAGCGGAGGGGTGGATCATTGACTAGAAGCAGGGTGCTAATGACCAGACACCAGAGATGCACATAGTGCTTACCCTTTAGATAAATCCTCTGCCAGCGTAATTACTAATCCTTAAATGAAACTGGAATTGCTGTGTGAAATCAAAGCTTGTTTTCAAGCTCAGTCACTCTCTTGTGCAGAAGACGCTGCGGGAAAGGCTGCGTCGTAATTTCTGCTGAACCTGCTGCGATGGTCATGAATGAGCAGACCGCAGATCAATGGGCTGCTCCGTACAGCAGTCTTAGCTTTCATTACAACACTAGCGTGTGTGTGTGTGTGTGTGTGTGCGATCAATTGGCTGGTATCTGATTGCTGTCTGGCTGGGTGGAGGCAGCACTCCATGTCTGAGGAGCCCGGGGTGTGCTGTCGGTCCAGCCCGGGAGACTTTACACACCTGCAGCGAGCGACATGGTGAAACATGACTCGTGATTCTTAAAGAGTCGATTTCTAAACCTAGAGCTGGATGGACACAGTCATTATGTGTGATTTTTCCTCACATTTACTACACCCACAGGTGAGTCATACCTCTGAGGTTTTCAATTGTCCTGCCAAGACCCTGAATACCTCCTTCATAATGAAAGTAAACCAGAACTCAGTGTGAGGTACAGTTAGTATTTAAGTATTAAAGGGGACCGACAATGAAAAACCACGCCAAACAACAAATCAAACAGCAGGTTCAAATCAACACAACATCATTCATAGGTAAAGTCCAGAGGTTAAAATCGTAGCTAAAACCAGGCAAACCTGAAATGACACAGACTGTGATGTAAAATACTAATGTGAAACAACCTAGTGGAAAGTGTTGCACACTTCCAATGCTAGCACCAAAGAACAAGGAAATATACTCCATTTTAACCATGCTGGGTGATCCTTTAAATGCTTAATTCATCCAACAAACATTCGATGGGAGTGATTTCGGCCTGGAATCTAACCAGACTTGGAGCCGGCGACCAGGTGAGAGGGATGCTGTCGCTGAGGACATCATCTGCAGCAGCAGCAGCAGTCATGAGGCCATGTTTGGCAACAGTAAATAAACAGCATGGGGTGAGGGCTCCCGTAGCACCCCTGGGGGGCCTTCGAGTACAGTAAGACACAGCTGAGTGCACCGGAGAGCGCTGCCTGTCTGCCAGCTCGGCTGCCCGTGGTGCTGTGCCGCACAGGGGTCGATGTGGGGGGATGGGAGGAGGGTCACATGTGTGCGAGGCCGCAGGCTTCGGGATGTCTGTGTGCTCTTTTTCTCTGCATCTCCTCCCTTTGAGTCCAGCGAGTACCCTTCTGTTTGCTAACCTTTTCGATCCACAGTGGCGCGGAGACAAACAAGCGTGTTCCCATGTTCTCGTTCAGCTGAACACATGTTGCATCAGGCTCGGGGGCGGGGGGCTGAGGGTATCATGTATTCACCGAAAGGCTGCTTAAGGATTAACTCTCACAGCATCCATCACAGAAGATGGCCCTTGCCTCTAATTTAACATCAGCAAATCCATTCATAAAGACAGGAATGTCACAATTGACTGATCAGCCAATTACGGCCCCAAGTAATTGAAATGAATGAACAAACGGTTTACTAAAACCAGAAGCAATGTGTCTAAGCAGTCTGAGTTATTGTGAAAACAAAGACATTCATATTTCATAAGGCCAATGTGTTCATTTTGACAAAAACCAACGCAAAACAGAGTGGCTTATCAGCTAACGTTGTAACAAATTATTTCTCCCCGCTCAGTATGTTAAAAGGAGATCCCCACAATCCCCACTAAACCTTTGAGTCCAGCTCTGTTCCAAATGTAAGATGACTCCTATGGGCACCTTTCTAACATTTTCTTCAAATATAATGTTCAAGTCAGGCGTTTTAGCATCAGTGCATCCAAAACCAGTCAAGCAACAGTGGCATTTTGACACATGTACAGCTAATGGGCGCCTCCACCATTCTTCTGCTCTGCAACAGAACGCTCCGGATGACATGTACAAAGAGAAGACGAGGGACAGTGGGCACTGTTGGATTGTCATGCATGTGTGGGGAGGGGGAGGGGGGGGGGGGGTGCGGTGCTGCCTGGAAGCGTCAAGTGGGGACGGCAAATGCCACTCCGATCAGTCAGAAGTGTCATGACGGGTAGCAGAGCCGTGACCTCTGATGGGGATGGGGGGGGCAGAGGGGAATTGGGAGACACAAGGCAGAGTGCAACATCTCAGAAAAGGCAGTGACAGCAGAAACAGAGAGAGGGAGGGAGAGAGATACAGCGTAAAGAGGAGGAGGAAGAAGAACAAGAGGGAGGGAAGTTTGCGGTGGGCCAACGCCTAATCCTGCCAGCGCTCCAGGCTTCAGAGAACAGAGGAGCGATATCAGTAAAGACACATTCACAGCCTGCCTATCGCCTAAATGAGGCCACTTCTGTCTTCCGAAAAGGAGCTTGTACACCACCTCCTCTGCAGTAACACACACAGAGTGAAGAAAGACCTGGAAGGCGTTTACTGGCCTCTTTAAGAATCCCCCTATATGATTATCGGAGCGTCATTCCTCTCCGTCGGTGTCCGAAAATTGCTGCAAATCTGTATAGAAGGAGGCCGCTTATAAAGGGAGAGCGGCCTAATCAAGGGCAAAGAAATTCATAGCACACCAGCACAAAGATGATGGCCACATTCTGGAGAATGAGCCCATTCTTATTGTTGAGAAAGGCAAGAGCTGCAACCCTTATCTGCTGTATATTGAACAGAAGCACAATAAGACCACTTTCCTCTTTGATAAATGCCTTGGTGCAGTCACCAGAGGTCTCACAGACCGCTTCACAAACCATTAGGCCGCCATCATCGTTTAATTAATGGAATCGCTTGTGCCGGGACGTCGCTAGGAGGATCAGAGCAGTATGTCAGCTTCGCCGTTACCCAGTGACAGCCAATACTTCACTGCAGTGCTGACACACGGAGCCTTCGCTGCTGGTGGACATCAGTGAAATCGTGCGATGTGGAAATATTATTTTACCCGGCGCAGTCGTGTGTGTCTCCCCTGAAAATGAAGCAGTGGGCACATCCGGTCACGAGGCGAGGGGTCCGATAATTCCAAGAAGAATAGCAGCGTTTGACAAAGGAGGTGAGCCTGGATCCTGCCCTGTTCGGCGTGTGAAATCTATGAGCAGCATTTTGTACTGCTTAGGTTTTCTATTTTATGTCTTGTAGTTTCAACTGTGTATTACTTCCACTATGTAACTTCTGAGGGGGATAAAGAGCCCCGAGGCTCAAGTACAAGCTGGAGACCGTGTAACCCAGAGTACAAACCTACAGCCCGAGATGAATCTGAAACTAAAACAGAGCAAAGGAAATCTCTGGTAAAGGCATGTTCAGACCTTCTCGACACACACAAGCTGCTGCTCAGGTGTAAGTGGTTTTAAGGCCAGTGAGCAAGTTGACAAAAAAAGGAAAAATACTTTTTTTTCTGTCTAGTTTAATTTAGAATAGGAAGGTATCATTTCAACACTTCAAACCCCCGTTAAAGCGCTAATATGAGATCACACCAGCGCCAAAGCAGACACAGTGTGCGCGTCCGCCTGTGTCTCTGAAACTACGCGGATTACTGGTGCTATCGGCGGGCGCTGCCTGCGAACAAAGTCCTCCTCTCTTCACTAGCAAACCTCCAGAGCCTTCTAGAAACGGAGGGGGAGAGAGCATGTGACTAGAATTACTGACACACTTTTAGAAAGCGCTAATCTGCGTTTACAGTCGGAGCTATTGCGTAACCCCTCTTCTTTACTCACATTTTCATAGGTTTCCCTGCGTTTCGTCGATTTCACTGTCGACACAGGCGAGCAAACGTCAGACGACGGACGTGGCTGAAAATAGACCGAAAGCTGATGATGCAGTTGGGGATGTGCGGGCCGCTGCAGCGCCACACAGACTGCATGTAACGAAACAGTAACACGCGAACCAGACCTCACTTCCCTAATATTTATAAGGGGGCAAAAAAATGACACAAATTCAGTCTCTTGAACCCTCTCGCGCAATTTAATCTGAACATGATTTCATTTGCTAGCCTGAGTCACTGAGTTGGAAAATGTCTCAAAGTAAGGGTGGCAGGAGGACACAATGTTTGTGCCATGTTCATTTAGGCACGGTGCACCACAAATTAAAAGATAATTACCCAAAGTTTCAATACAAGCTGGGGATGAATGCGCTTGATGCAGCTCGGGCTTCGTGGAGGCTCAAAAGGGGACAAACCTAGAAAACAACCTGCTGCACAGCAAGATGGGTTGCTCTAGCAATAAAGCCAAGGGAGTGTTCATTCAAAGAGTTTACAGTTGTGTGAATACTATTTAATCCAACAGTTTCAATCCAAACCGTGACATATTCTAGGTGTGTGCAAGCGTGAAGCTACCTCACTGCATCATCTGGAGCGACTTGCACGCGGCACAGAAAATGTCAAAAGCGATGCAAACCTGTGGCAGGGCGGAGCTGAGCTGTCTCTGCAGGGAATCACGGTCGTAGATGACGTCCTGGAGATGCTGCTGGGCCAGGCCCAGGCTCTCCTGGGTCTCCCTCAGCGTGTCCAGCAGCCGGTCCCTCTCGTCCAGCATGTTGACCATGAGCTGCTCAAAGTGGGAGTCCGGGTCCGAGGCGCTGCTCTGAGAGCCGCGCTGGCTCAGCGCCGTGTCCTCGCTGATGGTGGGCATCACCTCGCACATCATCTTGGCGGTGCCTGGGAGAGGGGAGGGCAGTAAGGTTAGCCGGGGCAGAGATGGTGAGCATAATGAGATGACAGCCTGGTCATTTTTCTATTCTCTATCAAGAGTCTGTATCAAGGTAGTATTTCAAGATGGTGGTTAACTTTATGCTTCTTTATTTTTCTGGCGACATATGGGATCATAGACTCCCAACCTGAAGCACTCTATTAACTGAAAAACATACAAAATTATGCATACACAATATCATATCAAGTAAAGCCCATTATTTTTATCTGTGCCAGTATACTCTTCTGTTGCGGTTTCGTTAGCCTCATACTTGGACACATTTCACATTTCATTCATTTCATTCACATTTAGTTGGAAGGTCAGTTCAATCTTTTAGTTTATAAAACTCCATTAAAAATGTGAGGCCCATTCTGAGGCGCAAGATTAGCTTAGCTGAACTCAGGGTTGAGCGCTGAACTGTGATCGAATTTGAATTTGACTATAAAAAATACCAAATTACATTTAAATCCAACCTCTTCTCACATGGTTGCTTATTTCGCTGGCCCGTGAATCAAACCAAACTCTTTTTCTGGTCGCGCACTGGAAATATCACAGCTCTAAGGTTTGAAACCACCTAAACTGATTTCATGTGCTATTTCCAAGGTATATAATTTGCTCCTCCGAATTAAAATGTCTTGCTGGGTGGGTTTTCAAATCCATTCAAAAGCAGCATTAGCATTTCATCATATTCAGATTCATTATATTTTAAGACGGAGCTCTTCCCAATCGAACCAAAACAAATGTGTGTCCATGTCGGTGTGCACCACATGTGTGAATATCCACTATTACTATTTGTATCGTTTGTGCATGTGACACAGTTGGAGCTCAGCTCAGCGTCATCCTGGCGGTTCAAAGCTGCAGAGACGTCTTGGGAGGCTGGGCGTTCTGCCCTAGATTTTACGCTTGTGCTGTTTAATGGGCCAGCCCCGATCAAGTTGCATAATACACCATATCTATGCTATAGTGGATATGCAGGGCCATATTCCAGCTTCCCCGGGGGAGCTCGGCCCAAGGAGTCATCTCAACCGATGGCTGGTGGTTGGTGAGCTAAAAGTGGCTTTTAGTATCATCACAAGGCAGAGTCATGTGAGGAGGTAAACTAAGCTGCGCTACAAAAGACGGGATATAAAAAGCCTGAGAGTAAATGCAGGGTACTCCAGTAACACAAAACATTCAATTCTAGTCTTTCTCTCACTGGGATACCAGTTCGATCACAGCAAAGGGAGGAGGCGGTTGTTCATCCTATCTTACTGCGGAGGCCAAACAAGGCTAAGAAGGCATCCTCGGTCTCGTCCAAGTCGTCATACTTACCATTCTGTTTTACTAAAAACAAAGCCAATTCCCATTATATGTAAGAATCATGTGGGTCCTCAGAGTTAACGTCTCAGGAAGACTGCATTCACTGAACACAGGTGTTTGCTGTTGTGAATGACGAGCTAATTAACCCACAGTGTCTCCTTTTCCGTCTTCTATGCATGTCAAATTAAAGATATTATGTGGGATTACAGCAGCTTTGAAGCTGATAAACCACATTTCCTTTCGCTTCCACCACAGGCCAAGCTAGGCTTATATTAGCTGCTAACCAGTGTCTTCATTCCATGGAGACACAGGGTTGGTGTAATTTTTCTATTGTAGATTCAACTACAACAAATAAGCACACTCGTAGACCTCAGTTTTTATTCATTTGTTTTCATATTTACCACAATGTCAGGAAAGTAGCCATTCGCAGTCCTCTAAAACAAAAACATGACTGATGCTAACGTTAAGTCAAATGCGTTTCCTTTATCAGTTTCAAGCAAACCAATATCCTAAATATTTAATGAATGCATAATTTTAATCTTATCAGTAGACTGTAGCTGACTCAGCACAGGTTTAGTGAAACCTCAACATCCACCCCATTGCCCGGACCTGGTTCCCGCTGGGTTGGTTATAATGCAGGTCTGTGCCTCAGCATGTTCTGGCAGTCAGATGGGGTCTCCCATATCTCCTCCAGGCACCCGGCCAGATTCCCACCAGTTCACCATTCAGCCACCATTCGCTACCGTTTAGACCTGAGAGACCCAAGCCTGTGTGCTGCTTGGCCGGACACTCAGCACGTGCCAGCCTTCACTTGGAGAGCAGGGCTGCCGGCGGACACACTGGGTCACCAGCGGTGCATTTTAAGTAGAAGGCAGAGATTTATTCCTGACTCCGGCTCAATACACGCTGGTTGTGGGCCGGGAGCAAGGTAGAGGATGCGTTATGGTAGAGGATCCATAGGAATACTTCACCAGGCAGTATCAGAACAAGATTAAGGTAAAAAACAACTGACATCGATAGCGAATGTTTGTACGGGTTTTGAGCACTAAAATAGTGCTTCTATAATGATCTGGTGTGAGAAAATTGATGTGCGATAGTTCTCTTTCCACTTTCCAGCTATATGCCTACTATAGTTTACCGATTTCTCTGTTTTCATTTACTCAAAAATCCATCCGTGCTTTTTCTGCAGACATTCACATTTCAGCCTGGTCTGCAGAGATGCAAAATGGTGGCTATGAAATACAAAATGCCAAAACACCCTGATGGGTTAAATCCAAAATCTGACCTTTGCTTGTGATCTTTTACATCACTCACAACTTCCCAGTGATCCCACTCGGCTGAGGTCCCCACACTGCGCCGACAAGCAAACAGGCCCTGAAATGCCAGGCACATTATCGTCGTTAAATGGTGTTTTATCTCTCCTTCAAGCTGTGCAGAAAGGCGAAGTGTACCAGGGATGTTTTTCTGCTTCATGGCACATACAATCCCCTTTTGTCTTGTTCCTGCACCTTATGCTTTGATCTCACCGTGACTGCCCCTCAAATCATTTGCACTCTCTATGAAAAATCAATAGTTACGCGGACGAAAGTGCACTGACTGATCTGCCTTTGTCTGCACCCTCAGACACAGGAGGCGGCCATTCTGAAATTAATTGGAAGCCACGTCGCTCAATGAAACATTTATCCGCTCGCTTGTGTCATCTATGCGGCATGGGGCCTGTCTTTTGGTCAAAATAAAGATTCATCTTAAAGGAGAATGCAATAAATATGTTGTCTACAAAGCCACATAAATATTGCTTAACCCGCATTTCCTCTTCCAGAGGGAAATTCTGTTCTGCTGCTCTGTATATTTGCCAAGTACAATTAACAGAGAGCATAGTGATGACAGGTGAGTATTAGTATGATCCTATTGGAGAGATTAACACTGATTAGCACCCAATGCGAGCGGCGAGGGAAAATGTGTGGTCTGAGAGCTCCGGTGACCGCAGGGATGCAGATGTTGTCTGCGTCGCTAGCTAGTGGCCGCATCCCGATCGACCAGTTTAACCACCACAACAGTCACTGCTTGGACTGCAGATATCCACAGACCCTGAAACAGGGCGCCTCCCGATAGAGTGTCTCCCTACGCACATTTCGCGTGCAATGCGACATCACGCCACATTATGATAATGCGCGCCAGGAAATGTGCCCTCAAATTCCACCAGCGTGTAAGTCCTTGGCTTAGCATAAATGCATGTCTAATAATTGAATATGTGAGATTTTATCCGTCGGAGTGGTACTTGCGCAGAGGCATTGGTATTTGTGGCGAGAGACTAAGAATGTTGTACAAACATGATAAGTGACTGAATTTGGCGCGGCTGGTTAAAGATGTTAAGTGCGGGGCCCAAAATTATGCAGGAGTCGCAGCGGGGGGGGGACAGCAGCACGCACAATTGAACACATTGTGGGCCGCAGACGCGACTCGAAGTGCACACAGACCGGCAGACGGAGACAGACAAGCAGGCAGGGATCATTGGGCTTTTCTCTCCATGCCATATGCCAATCAATGAATTATTCAGGGAGGCAGGGGCGGGATTTTCTTCCCAATCACTGCAACAAATCCAGAGTGTGAGCTTTTTTTCTGTTTTTTTCTCCCCCCCAACCAAGCAGCCTGGTTCACTGGGGCTCAGACAGCCTGCTCCAGACTCCACTGTCACCGGCCGTAGGAAGCTGCCGAGTAAGGTCGCAACCAGCAGGGAGTCAAAGGAAACACTGGGCATCGAGTCTCGAGAGTGATGGAATCACAGCAAAACCTTATTCGGGCCTGAAAATAAAAAAAAGTACTTTCTAAATCTACAATATTCGACTGGAATATTCAACTATCCAACGCAGGCGGATGAACGCATGAGGTCTAATGACATTTGCGTTTTCATTAAGCACCGCTGCACATTCCCGAGCCTTGAAAAAGAATTTTAATTGCCTAATCTGCGCAACATGCCTGCATTGGTCTTGCAAGGCAAGAAACGCAGTCGGCAAGGAAGCAGCTACAGTTCAAGTCGACATGACGTGGTCGGGTGACATATTAAGAGCCGCGCGGGGTTCCATCGCTTTGGATAGAAATATAGACTTTCACAGAACAAATACACATCAATCAACCGCAAGAGCAGAGCACAACCTTTTTGCCCAACCTTGAGGTTCCTGCGGCCGAGCTGGTTCCCCACGTTAATCATCTGCCCGTGTCTGACACGTGCGGTGCGGGGCCCGCGTTTCTCCGCCTTGACCCATTTTCCCGTCCGCCAGGAGGGGCGACGGATGGGCAATCTGTTTACACGTCCTCGCCGAAACGTGGCCCGACGGAGGTTTGCAGCCAGCAGAAAGAGTCTGTCCACATGCTGCTGAGAGGCGGTATTCCCAGCCTTCTGGCTGTCACGTCTCATCAGAGCCCTGCGCAGTTTACGTTTTTACACATCCAGCTGCTCCATTATCATCCGTGTTGACGACTATATTAAAATGCCTATACACTGCAGTTGTTAATGAGCGCCGGAGGGCCGTATTTTCAGCAAACGACACGAGAAGTCAAATAGAGTGAAACGCAAACATCGGGGTTCCGTTGTCATGCACACTAGATACTGTAAAAAGAAGAACGTTAAACCATCCGCACAGGGTGTAAGATAATGAAAAATTGGATGAATTCCACAAGATTTATCAACTTCTGTTTCTTCATCTGGAATATTGTTATTCCAGTCAGGGCGGCATGCACCAGGAAACAATATATTTAAGATCCGTATCTATACTTTAAATAGGGGAGAAACAGGGAGATGGGGTGAAGGTGGCGAAACGAGCAGTGACTATACGAGGCAGATGTACATTTCGCCGCTCGATTTTGGCGAGAACGAGTCAGCAGACTGCAGCTAATTTCCCCCCCGAACGTCTCCAGTTAATCTCGTTCATGGGAACAATTGCGCAAGCAGATAAGGAGCGGCCGCGGCGTGTTCCAGAGCGGCGTACGGGCAAATCCAGCTCCGCTCGCCACCTGGGAGACATCAAACACGCGGGGGGCCTAACGCCACGCGCTGCAGCTCCGCAGATAAGCCGCCGCTCGCTGACTCGACTTTGGAGAGCGGAGGCCTGGAATAAAACCCGGCGTTAGTGAACGGCACGTTCGAGGCGTCGTTATCGTCCGGCCCGGGACTCACGGCTCTCAAGTCGTTATAAGTAAGGGAGATGGTCATTTAGGAAGGAGGCAGGCAAAACAAAGCGGCGCCCAAAATAAAGAGCCCATTAAAGGAGCTAATCTTTTATGAAACGCGAGGTCAGCTCTCCAAACATTTGCAACGCCCTATTAGCTGCAGTCGAGCTCTCCCCCTCACGACATGACCGCGGGCGCGCGGGCAAATTGCTTCCGACGACGATGCACCCCGGCTACGTCGGCGCCAGAAGCGGCACTTTTAAGTAACGCCCGCGTTTGATTCCCCGCCGTGCCGGCGTGCGTGAAGTGCATCTGCGGCCTCTGTCGATGAGCGCGAGGGCTGATGGAAAAACCGTTGCACGCGCGGCCCTCTCCCGTCTTGGCAGCCCGCGCGGGGCCGACAGGTGGGAGAAGGAGTGACGCGGCGTTTTTTTCTCTTGTGAATGGAGCGCTGCGAAATCTCACTCATATGGCTCCCTGCGCCGGGGAGACTTCTGACAACCGAGAGACAGCCTGCCAAGGAGGGGAAAAAAAAACACAACAATCCAAGTCCATTCGATTTAATCACTGCCACAGGAACACGCTATGGCACTCCAGCCGGCTGCCCGCAGTGTGGATGGAGCGAGCTATTACCTCACACCCCCACACACCGCAAAGGCTGCACCAAGCTGATCTGTGACCTGCAGAGTTGGGACCGACCGGGCCATGACTGGGGAGGATGCTTGTCTACATGGTTAAGGTGAAAAGCGGGACAAGAGCAACTTTGTGAGAGGATCTGGGGGAAATCGAAGAGTGATATCGACTAGATATTTTCTCGCAAGTTCTTTATAAATACCCGTTTCCTCCTCCGGTTGTGGCTGGAACGTGTGAGGCTGGCTGCGTTCAGGAAAAGGTTGGTAGATCGCTGTTGTTAAGCAAGGAGCACAAAGTCACATGGTCACTCATGTGAGAAACCGTAATATTCCTACGCCCAAAATAGGATTTTAAAAGGGCTTGTAAAATAGCACCTGAGGCATTTCTGCTTGAACCAGTGTTCCATAGCCTAAACACCACAGAACGAGGATAAATACTCCATTCAACCATTCTAGGTCTCCTTTAAAATGCACACAAGTCACATTTTGCTGGAAACCTCACCAAAGTACAGAGGAAATGAAGACGCAGGAAGTAAGACACAGAAAAAGTATGGGATATCTGATCTATTTTTACAATAAAACACCCCCCCCCCCCAAAAAAAAAAAAACCTCAAAAGATCATGATCGTTTGAGGTAGTGCAAAACTACGACGGAGATGTGACCGCCACAGAGCCTCACCCCGGTGGAATCAAGGCATCACGTTTGGTGGCAGACTTCGGTGACTTGAGGTGAACTCTACGAGTGCAAGTGGCACCCGCTGCTCCAGTGCCGCAGCACGCTGGGGATCATCCGTGCTGCTCCCCTCAGCTCCATGCACATCTTCTACATCTTTAAGCTCATTGTCTCGCTTTTGCGGCTCAGAGCCATGCTCGCCTCCAGCAGAATCACGCAGTGATCCAGAGATGAGTCCAGTGGACGCTATCTGCCCAAGCACCCAACTACCTGACAGACCAGCCCGCAGCAGGTGAACACGATGAGGAGCCAGATACTCCCCCACCCCAGGTGGCGGCCCTGGTTCCAAACTGATCCAGTGACTGATGTGATACGATATACCCTGGTTTTCACTTAAGAACACAGAGATGCAGTTTTTGTTTTGTTAAGGCAGACTTTTCTTTAGGTATTTCATGATTTAGCTTTTCGCAGAGATACATGTCACTATTTCCAGCAAGATCTTTACTCTTGTTTTGTGAAAAATGACATCCGGACCATTGGATGCAGAGAAATCTTGAAGCCAATTTGCACCAATGAATAATACTTCCCATCCTAGATTGTGACGGTTGGAAAAATATGAAAAATGAGGTTGTAAGAGCCAGCGCCAGTCTAGGTTATTTAGTGCAATGACCTTCATCAGGTGTTTCCTACAAGCACGCACCAACACGGAGAGTTGATAAGGTCACAGGGAGGGAAGAAGATTTTGCACGCAATTAAATCCAAGGTCAAAGGGGGGAAGGGTATGAATACTAAAAGCAGCAAGGATAAAAAAAAAAGAGACAAAAAACGGTAGGTGATTGTATTTGCTGTCAGTGTCTCAAAGTAATATTTTAATTAAAGGGGACCTGGAATGTTTGACTAGAGTGTTCATTCAGGTTATATGGTGTTACATATATGCAACACTGGTGTCATCAGGAATGCCTCAGGTATGGTGCCTTTTCATGCTTATCTGGCAACCACCGATTGTCTTGTCTGCAACTTTGCATTTTTTTCCAGAACAAAGAGGCAGCTGGAGCAACGCAGCTATGGAGCATGTGCACATGAATGCCAGAATGAGGAGGAGGGATCGGATACTGAAGGAGAACCAGGAGCATGCACAATGATATTTCACCAGAACGCACGTATGCGCCTCCCTTCAGATGTGAAAGTGTAAAAGGCACACAACTGTTTTGTGAGTGGTGAGGTGGCACGGTTTCATGCCACATTCTGTCTAGAATTGCTTGTTTTTTAGCTTCCACTTCAATATCTGAAGTTTACATATAAATAAGGACGTAATGATGTTTTCGGACCGTATATCTCCGACTGAGTGTAGTCAATGGTTATACAACAAAGCAAATTCAAAAGTTTTCTTCATTCAGGCTCCCTTATGAAAGAACGATATACATTTCCATTTTAGCAAAACATCCTGGCGTATGAGCTGAACCATCGAGCGGCTCGGTGATAAACTGTCAATTCCACAGCGGCATATTGTTTCCATGAGCTCTGCCGTGACTGACGTCCTCGTGTGAGTGCTGTGACTGAGCGGCAGCAATACGTGAATGAACCAGAGGCGGCGAGGGAGGTAGGGGGACACACCCGGCCCGATGCCATTAGGGTGGCAGGAAGGAGGCAGGGGCAGGCTGAGCCAACCCACCACCGCCCCGAACCTGTGTGTGAGGGCATCTGTGAGAGTAAGGAGGAGTGGAGGGCAGTCCCTTGTGTGTGTGTCTTCTGGCGTGCATGTGTGTGTGTGTGTGCTTGTTGAACTGAAAATAAATAAGACGGAGGGGGTGGGGAGGCGGCGGGCATGAAAGGACGGTGTGCAGCCTTTAACATCGCCCACAATCCCCTGCAGCAAGGTCATGCAAACCATCAATCGATAGAGATTGAATGAGAGCGCGGGTCCAGGTGAACAGAAAAGGCAATAAAGCTCGGGTTGCAACTGATTCAAACGCAACACTTCAGCTCGGCTGTATTTTTTTCCCCCACGATCGTGAGGCGATCGTGAGACCCCTTTCCAAAGAAGCCTTTGGGCTGTGATTTTTAGAGCCGTAAAGGCTCCGTTTACAGGTATGACACCTCAAACTGAGAAGAGCTGGCGGACATACGAGGCAGTGGAGGGAGCAGTGTTCTTGGAGGCAAAATCAATGCAACGAAAGGCCTCCATCCTGCGGGCGACATGGTGTCCCAGTGAACGACACTGTCGCCTCACTGCAAGGAGCTTTGAAACCTGGTCAGACCCAGGAATGTGTGAAGTCTTCATGTTCTCCCTGTGTTTGTGTGGCTTTTCTCCAAAAACAAGCATGTTTAGGTTGAATGAATGGAGACAGTGCCCCTGTGTAAGTGTGAGAGTGAATGGCGTGCGAATCTGTGTGACCTGTGAGACACATCCAGGGTGTATCCCCTGCATTCGGCCAGTGTGAGCTGGAGATAGACGCCCATAGACCCCCGAGACAGAGAAAGCAGTTGAGATGATGGATGGACCACAATCCAACATAATGCATCCACGGCATGCGTGCAAACAGTACACGCTACTACGCTGAGACACCTTTAACAGCTGTAAACGTTGATACGGAAAGATCAGAGGGAGATGACAGCCAAGCCTGCAGCCATTAACCTCCCTGAGTCAATCTGAGCCAGCATGTGCGTGTATGCGTGCATATTTCCTTTCATTCATTTACTCAGTCATTCATCGACAACGGGGGAAGTGCGTATCAATGTGTGTCTGTGTGTGTTGGGGGTGGTGGATGTGCACGGATGACAGAGAGGCGGCCCAAGCTCTCTCCCTCCTTGCATCTCTGTAATAGCTGGTAATAATATTGTTTATAGGAGGGGCAGCTGTTCCTCCTATGACAGCTCCTCTTTTTACTGATATCAGCCACACACACACACTCACATGCACACACACGCACACACTCATACAAGCACACACACAGGCTGAGATGGCCTGACTGCGGCGCTGATCGCCTCTCTACACCGCTGTAAAAAGAAAGATCTCCTCCTCATCCTCTGAAATGATAATTGGGGAGAATCCTTGGCTATTGTCTCAAGTGCATTACATCATGCCAGCCTCTCAGTCTGCATCCCGCCCCCTCTCTGACTCCCTCCTCTGTGACAGGAGCCGGATTCTCTCTCTAGCTCTCCTCTTTCTTTTTTTCCTCCCCTCTTCCTATGCATGCCTCCTCCTGCAGAGAATCACAATGTCAACCTCATGAAACCTATAGACATAGACTTCGCATCCACGAGCGTCTACACCTCCTCCAGCATCCCCATCCGTCCTCTCTCTCTCTCTCTCTCTCTCTTTCTCTCTCACTCTCTCTCTCTGTCTTTCTCTCTGTCTCTCCCCCTTTCTCTCCCTCTGCCCCCATCGGTCCAGAGTTTGTGGATGTGAGGAGGCAAAAAAAAAAATCACCTTGAGCCTGCACACACAGGGCAATGTAGGTCACTGCAACACCGGCGGCGGCGACCGCAGCAGCGGCTGCGGCGGCCGCATCAGCTTCAGCGGCAGAGCTGCATACTCACTGTTTCTCCCCTTGCTGCGAGTGGAGGCTCAATGACAGGCTACAGCATGGAGCGGACGATCCTGGGAGGCTTCTTCACAGCACATGCAGGTCCGGTCGTGGAGGTGCGGTCGGGTCCCGCCGCAGGCATCGTCCGAGGAACCGAAGCGCAGCCGCGATCGCCCCGATCAGCGCCTGACATTGGATGTCAACCGGCGCACCGGCGAGGAAATTATGGCATGTGAGGAGTAGAGCTGCGAGCAGAGGAGCTGGAAAAGACCATTGTGGGAGCGGACGGAGGGGAGGCGTGCAGGAGTCTTAAAGTTGCAGCTGTGCAATTCTCCCACCTCTCTGCCAGCAGAGCTGCAACGCTGATAATCGCAATTGTAGACCACAGGTGTAGTGCGCTACATGTGCGTGAGAGAGCGTGAGATCGGGAGACGCTATTTGCTCGAATTACCGTGACTCTGACGCTTGTCGTAAAAGCTTCAAGTGGACCTAGAATAATTTCAAAAAGAACGTTTTACTTTGCCACGGCTGAATAAAGGCGGGATCAATGATGCACAGCAGCTTCAAATACATCACTGCATCCCCATTCATGCATTGCATTTCAGGTGGAATGTGACAAACTACGAGTGCGATGAACATCCACAACAATTTGCATGCACCCACCTCCATTCAGGTATTTGAATGAAGGTAGACAAGAGGCAGCGGTTTGGTGAAGGTTCTGGTGGAACGTGCACCTGGTTCTCCCTCAATAACGATTCCTCCACTCGTTCTGGTTCAGCCATACAGTACAGGGCTGGATGTGCTCTGTGGCTGTATCGCTCTAGTTGTTGCTTTGTTCAGGGAAACGTTTGAGAAGCTCCATTGTTTAGCCAGGAATGTGAGGTCACGTGATCGTTCATTTGCGTGTCAGCCAGTCGATGTAAAGCCTGCGTGTGGTTGCCAGATAAGCATGAAGTGGAATGAAGCCACAGTTTTCTCATACAAAAATAGGATAGCGTCCATTAAACCAATGTCCCATGGCTTTTAAAGGCTCCATTCAACCGTTCTAGGTCACCTTTAATTATCTCCAGTCCACAGACCAATGAAATCACCCTTTTTCATTTTCACTTGAACATGTCTCTCTCTCTATCTGTCTCTGTCTCTCTCTCTATCTTTCCCTCCACCATGAAGCGGCTCAGCTGACAGCGTTCTGGCACCCAGATGGTCTCTGCCGGCTCCCCAGCGCTTTCGCTGCTCTGCTGCCACTCTTGCATCGATTCAGCAAATCTCCAGATAGTTGGAGATGAGAGGAATCAGTCCAGCGAGCGAACAGGGTCTTAAATAATCGCTTAAACATCTAAGGCGAGCAGAGCAGAACACGCCGGACTGCACGCACGTCTTTATATACTACCACAAGCGCTTCCTGCCGTACATGTTCTTCTGTGATTGGCTGCTCTCAGACGCGTCTCTTTAGGGAGACCTGAGAGCTTCAGAGCTGACTCTGATGTTTTAGACTCGGGTTTCCCTTTCATCTCGCTTCACCTTGACATTGTTTTCACACACAATTAAATGTTTGCCCTCCTTTGTGGAACACGGCCGGCCGAATCCCCGCAGACAGCTTCGGCGCCCTTGAAAATTAGCACATTAATGTGCACGATTTTTGAATGGGAAGTTTTGCGATCGCATATGGTCGTTGTGAATGGGTGTGATCATACATTGGGCCATCTGCTGCAGCTGAGAGAGAAAGCGGTGAGTCATAGCTCCGAGATCCACTCTTATTTATTTATTATCTACCCAGTGAATCAGAGCACGCTTCTTCCTCCTCCTCCTCCTCCTCTTCTTCTTCTTCTTGTCGCCTGGACTTCCCATACCTCTGGGGTCACGCCCGCACAGACAGTGGCACTAGATGAGCAGGCACACGCCGGGTGAACGACATGTAAATGTATTCAAAGTCACGCTTTCATAAATAAACCCCGCTCGTAGCACCGGCTGTGCTGTCACCCTGCGGTGGACGTCCAGCACCACCCAGAGCCGACCGAGAACAGCTGAGGGGCGGCACGCCGTCTCTCCCCATTCTCTCAGACTGCCTAATTTCTCTTGCTCGATGTCCACACTCAGAGCTTTCTTTGAGAGCAATGATCTTGTTTTTTGTATTTTGTTTTTGTTTTTTTTTTGTCTGAGTGCAGCCTGCACCTCCAATGCGTCGCCCCGGGGGGTCACACGTTCTCAGGAGGCGACTAAATTTCTTTAATCGTCCGCAGGTTCAAAAAGCAGCAGTCGCTCGGCTGTGGTTCGCCACATTGCACTTGACCTTCGCAGCGGCGGGAGCCACGGTGGTGCAGCAGCGGGAGGTGGAAGAGGAGGAACGGGGGGAGCAGTGGGAGGAACAGTGGAAGATGAAGGGGTCACAGCAGGAGCAGCAGAGGACAGACAGATAGATGGATAGACAGATGGACTGAGAGAACTTGGAGACCATTTAAGGAGCAGAGGGAGCTGTGAGGCCTCGTGGAAAACCATGCAGCGTCTGTCTGTCTGTCGCCTCTGTCCATGGTGCTGAATCCCCTCTACCGTGTGGACGTGCTGCCCTGCAGTGTCGATGCCATGCTGCAAAGTTTTGCAGCCCATTCAGTGCCCGTTCAGTGCCACAGCCTCAGAGCGCTACATTCAATCACCAAAGATCAGAGGACGGGAATCGCACTGCCCCGTTCCGCGTTCTGGGAAAACGTCCATTCGGTTGGACTTATCTCTCTGCTGCCCGTCTCCGGCCAGGATATCTAATTAAAAGACATCAGGTTCTGCGCCGGCGTTTCCTGTCTCTCTAGTCCTTTTTAGCTTGGGACCCGATCCCGCTTAGGGGAAAGGCTTTCAGATGCCTCGTCTTTGTGTTCCTGCCCCAACCGGCTCGCTCCCTCTTGTCTTGATAAATTACCAAAACAAACACGGCGCTAAGTGCCAGAGTGAAGCACCAGCTCCCCTCTCGAGTGAGAAAATACTCACTTGTGGCTTATGAGCCCCTGCATGAACACACTGTGTCTCTGCACAGAGCTTAAAGGTGACCAAGGATGGTCTAACAGGGTATTTATCCTTGTTCCCTGGGGTTAACATGGAAAATGTTAAACACACGTTTTCACAGAAAAGCCTCAGATGCTATTTAACGTCCTTTTAAAAAATCCTATTTAATATCCCACAACCCCTCTCACCCACTCTTCAAACACAGAGATGTTAAGGCCAATTGACTCTAAAAGACTCTGAATTGCTCCTCGCAGTTGTCATTGTCTCGCGTTGAAACGGTAATAAATTCTGCTCGTTACCACTACTATGGCCTCCGCCTCATCACAGCCTGTTTGTAGCGCAGCTATCTCCTCCTACACCATCCCGCCCACCGTATTGACCTACTGTGCGCCTGCTCCAGTGACTCCAGAGTCGCTTCCGTGTTAATTTCCCTAGACGATTCGGCGCGTGGCCCCGCATACGAACGGACAAACGTAAAGCGGACAGTGGAGACCTGCTCACTTGGAGGTGCCTCGAAGCCGAGGAGTCACGCACGTCGCGCCCCAAATCTTTGGATTTGTACAGAGGATCCCTCGACTGTGTCATCAGTGAAAATGAACTCAGAAAAATGGGGGGCTGCGAGTTAAAACGCAGCGATCAAAGTGATAAAGGAATCAAGTAGAGAGCTATAAAAAGACACCTATGAAAAGAAAAGAGACCTGCGAAGCACCTCAAGTCTAATTCTCCTCCTTGCGGCTTGACGAGTTAAATGTGTGGATGTCATGAAGCGAGTCGACACCCCCCCCCCCCTTTCCCTCCCATCTCCTCCTTCCCCCTCCTCCATGCCGTCATGCAAATGGGCCGCCTTTCATGCGTCCGGGCTAGCGCATGCAAATCTCACATCAAAATCTCAATGATCTCAAAGGCTAAGCAGCTCGAGCTCCTCTCGGCCAATTAGAGCGACACACGCGCGCGCTCCGCAGGAATGCTGATGCCCGTGTTTGCAGAGGGCGATGGAGCGGCGCCGGTTGCCACAGAATGCATGAGTGTTAACGCAAACATCCATCCATACGACGTGACGGCTGGTTGAAAGAGTCCCAATACCACCGGTGGTTTAACAGAGGATCAAAGAAGATGTCTGTTATCTGCTCTGACATTTTAGCACTGCATTTTAGCATGTTTTTGGCCTCAATTGCCCCCCGATCGATGACTTATCCCCACTGGAAAAACACACATCGAGACACATCATAAACGGAGCAGGCCGCCAGCTTCTCGCTGCTCGATACACTGATAACAGAGATGAGCTCAGGCCGAGGGTGTGAGATGCATTAGAGAGACAGCGCTGAGAGGGATTACAGGTGTCTGGACGCCTGTAAATCTTTTTATCTGTCCGGCCCACTCCCCATAGAACACCGTGTTATTGCACCTTAGCCCCCATCGCCTCCGTCCGCCGCAAAAAAAGTCATATCCTCACAATAAACAGTCTTAAAGGAGACCTACAGTAGAATGAAAAACCACTGTCACCTTGACTTTGTTGAAGAACAACAGCCTATCTATCATCACATCCACGTTTGTGTATAAAGCTCAAATGTGAACAGAAGTAAATTATGAGTTGGAAGCAAATCATACCATTCCCTTCCTAAAAAAATGATTTGCTTATATCCAACACTATTTTGGGACATTCAGTAGAATTATGTAAATGCTGGCATACAACTGCATTTTCCACTGATTCTGACTGAGACACACAGCTGTGTGTGTGTGTGTGTGTGTGCATGTGTATAGCTATAGCTTTAAGCCAGATGTATACACGCTCCATAGCTGCATCGCTCCAGTTACCAGTTAGTTCAGGCAAAAACTGTTAAGCTCAGTTGTTCCAGGAAGGAAAGTAAAGCCATGTGATCGTTCATGTGAGAGGCAGACAGGTTTGCTTTTTTACTGCTCTGACAGACAGACAGGCAGACAGACAGACAGACAGACAGACAGACAGACAGACAGACAGACAGGGATGGATGTATAACACAGCTCCAGAGCGGAAAACATGTCTGTTTTGATCCTCAGAATAACCAAACTTCAGGCTAAACATGGATGCCGGCGATACCAACATTTATTCAGCAGCCGTCAAAGACAAATGTCCGACACGTTCGACCGGTTAGCACCAGTTCCTGTGAAATGAAGAATCGATGAATCTGCAAACTGTTTATGTGCAGGCCATGATTAAAAAGTCTGGTCCGCGCGAGCTGTTTGTCAAGTTAACGACTTATCTGGGGGACGTCTGCTGATTTTCATTTCAGGCCCGCTGCTTATGAATTATAAAGGGATCGGCTTCAACCCGTACCAGTTCAAGAACGCTCGCCCAACGCCGCCTCCGTTTCAAAAGCTACGGCTACGTTTGGCAAGAATTAAGACCGCTTGTGCCAATAGCACAAGCGGGAACAGCTTTTCCAATTCAGTTCAGTCACACGAGGACCACACATCAAAGCGCGCCGCGGCTCTGGAGGGAGCGGTGCCAGAGTCGGCGTTGGTTGTTGCTGGAGTCCTGAAACGAGAGAAACTTGGTTGTTCTGGATCATGTAGCCGGAGAGCCTCTGCTGCGACTTCTGCTCTGCTGGAGGCTATTGTACACACTGGTTTGAAAAAAAGAAAAGAATGCTGTCACGTGGCATTGTGGGTAACGTAGGCAGTCTTGAAGAGACTGTGGTCGATGAAAGAGGACAGATATCCTATCTGCGCTCACGCTGCATCGACTTTGATGCCGGGCTTTGCTGTTGGAATATTTCTTAAACCGACAGGATCACAGCGAGCGGGATTTAGTCTTTTTCGAAACTGCGCTTACGTGTGGGTGTGTTTTCTCGACAGACCTGATTGATAGCTTACGCCGAGAAGGGAGATTTTTAAAGGAGTAAGAGAGTCTGGCGAACGCAGAGTCTCGGAGGTGCCTTTAAAATCAACACACAGAAGGTCTCAGCTCGATAAAAAAAAAAAAGGCGAGAGTCCGGATCCTACGCTTCCCGTGATGCAACCAGAGCACATGCTTGCACCTTGTGCGTGTTTCAGACTCCGGGACTTTTATCTCCGAGATCCAGCTGACGTCAACCATCTCCTCCGGAGCCACGGGAGACTCCACTCTGGCCGGCGTCCGTCGTCCGCTTACGTCGAAGACGCTGCGGCATGTAAAAAGACGCGGCTGCTAATGATTCGCAGAGCCATAAAGCTTGACCCCTGCCCCGCGCCGCGTAACAAGCGGCACCATAACGGTCATTACATGGCCGCCATACGCTCCCACTTCTTGACAGGATGCATGATTCATCCCATTAGCATTCGCCGCTACTGTAAACGCCGACGAGCAAAGTTATGGCCACATTCACATTTACTGCCCTCTCGAGTGGTCTTTCAGGGTTTTTTTTTTCTTTTACGACAAAGTCTCATTGCGACGGGAACGATCAAGTACCTCAAACTCGCTGTGTGAATAAAGAATTGGAAGGTGGGTCGGGCGTATTATTAGAGAATATCTTCAGTTTGCATATAGGAAAAAAGTTGCTGTTTCAGATTTTACCTTTGCTGTTTGCATGTTCTGCCTGTGTGCATATGGGTTTTCTACAGTTCTCCATTGACATTTCAACACTTTTCCCCTGAATATACAAAGAAAATTAAGAAATGAAAAAAATGAGCTCAAAGATTAGTCAAGATTTCCCATTCACTAAACAGAGATTGGATGCAGACCTGATAGATCTCAGACGTAATTAAAGCACTTTCCATCTGCCCCCACTTTTCTGTCATAGCATGTGTGTGAGTTCATGTGAGATGAAGGAGCGGATAAGTCCTCGATAAGGCAGATCAATCAACTTTCAGAACAATGTGCTGTACTGTATGTGTCGGGGCACTGAACACGTAACTGCTTCTCCGTAGCTGTCAGGATAGAAAGGCGCTGAGTGCACTACCAGCACTCACAGAGAAGAAAACGATTAAAGGGAAAGAAATGTGCTATTTCCTGGAGCCACATTACATAGAGTAACTTGAGCGGAATTGAAAATACCAAAAGATGACTAGAGGTGTCTTCTTTATCTTTAACAATCAGCTCTGTCTGGGTTAAGGTCTGGCAAACCACTCAGCCCTCGGAGCAGCTTTCTGGAGCCTCTTACGCGAGATCGACACATCGTCAGGGCCGCAAAAAAACAGAAAACTTCCGGCACGAGTGCCGAGGGAGGATGCTCAAGTGGATGTCAGATTCAAGGCTCCGCCATAAACTTTTTCTCTTTTGACAGACATGCTTCCCCTTTCACTTGAGGTTGCGGTGTCGGATGTAAGAGATGCACAGGGGGCAACAGGAATTTCCATCCCGGGGCCCCGGCCCACAGCTAGGGGGTCACAGCCACATGTGTCGTCCTCATCGTAGCTCACACAGGCAGGCAGAGAGACAAGGGTGGCCGCTGTAGCCATTAAGTATTAATCGAGTGTGCTTCTCCACAATTTGAAATGCAATTGGCGGAGGAGAGAGGGAGAGAGGGAGGGAGGGAAAGAGGGAGGGGGATGGGTGGAGCAGAGAGAGCTCTGCCCTGAGCTGCCTCAGAGATCCTCAGCGCGGCTCGGAGATGGCTGCAACCCCCGGCGTGACGCAGCACTCGCCGGCAGCAGTTACACTCTTGCTCTTTAGATCTGTTCTTAATGCTGTTGGGCCCTGTGACGCACACACGTCGCGTCAATACGACCGCGTTAGCGCTCATGTCTCCGGCCTGCCAAAGAAGTTACGTTTTTTTTTTTGTTTGTTTTTATAGCAGACAGACAACGGCTCTGAGTAGGTTTCCATACTGCTGACCAGCTTTGAGTCATAGGTGTGAATCATTTTTGGCCCACGCAGAGGAAGAAGGAATAACGCCATCAAACTGTGCATTTACTAGAAAACAGAACGGGAATTCAGCAGCGAATCTAAAACTGTATAATATGGAAATATAGTGGTAGTGATTTACAGACAATCTGATGAGACCGGTGCCAAGTGAGCCTCTGCTCTGTTGCCAAATCGACAACACATATGTGAGATAAGATAAGATAGACCTGATGAGATCAGATAAGCCTTTGTTTTTTTGGTACGGAAATTAGCACCAAAGAAGAGAAGGTGAAGAGTCTCAATGACGAGAGTAGAAACTGTAGGTACATGCACAGAAAAAGGGTGGAAATCTTGTCAAAGACATTTTAAAAACCTGATTATGGACCGGATCAGTAAAGTGAGAGGCGAGTAAAAGGGCAGGGACGGAGAAACTATGATGCGTGTGCGCATGTACTCCAGCGTTAGCCTGTGACGATTCACCACTAATGGTGAATGGTGACATACAAGTACAAGTGGAGCTCAGAGCTGGGATGACACCTGGCCTCTGGGTGCGTTTCACATCTGTCCGGAGAGGAGAGCAGTGTCTGGATTCACAGCACACACACACAAGCACACACACACACACACACACACGCACACACACACACGCACACACACACACACGCACACACACACACACACACACACGCACACACATACACACACACAAACCTCCCTGCCTTTGAGGAAACAAACGGAGCTATTTCTCTGAGATTCACCCATGACTGTTGCAGGAATATCTCTGAACTGGGGGGGCACCCACTTTGCTTTGTTCCTCCTAACCCCCCACCCTACACCCCACACCCCCAGAGTCCCCCAGCCAGTGACACCAAGGCTGCAAAAAAAAAATCAATTGAATCGGAGGAGAAACTCAGTCTCTCCCTTTTATGTGTCAAGGAGAGAACCCCTGTTGCATTCGGCCCTGATTGGCCGAGCAGGGTCCCTGTTGCCAGGCAACCATCCAGCGGCGTACGGGGCCTCGCTGACAGACAGCTGCTAATGAAGCCGGGGTGCTGCACAAAATGGTTACCGGATCTCCTTCATCATGCCTCACACGTCCGGGGGTGCAGCTGCATGCAGGTGCATCCCCGTCGCACACACACACACGCACACACACACACACACACACACACACACACACACACACACATGTATACTGTATGCACACTCTGCAGTGGGGCCATGTTCAGCGGCCAGATGACTGATATTTACATGGCGAGCCAAGGAGCTGCCTGAGTAATCGCCGTACGTATGCGGAAGGTCTGATGTGAGGTTTCGGGGGGAAATGGAGGACTCGGAGGTGTGAAGACACAGATGGCGTCCACACAGACACGACAGACACGGAGCGGAGTGTCGATTGCCGCGCATGAGTCACACTCAGGTCACACGTACAGATCCTGCAAGCGGGCATCCTGCGCAGTCCGCCCCACCACACAGGAGATCTGAACAGGACAGGAGCAATTACAAATACTGGACGGTTTCCAGTAGCGCCTCCAAAGATTTCTGTCACGTTGCTCTTTTCCACCAGAGTCATATATATTTCAGCGAAAAGCCCAAAAATGATGCTTGTGGAAGCTTTTTAACACTATCAGGGAGTTGTTGTATGGGGTACATTGTATGTGTGTTGGAGATATCTCCAGCACACACAGAGCAAAGGACCGTTGACAGGGCAGCCAGGAAGGATCACTCACTGCTGTTTACAATATGATTCCCATTCACAATATTTATCCCCATAAGGCAATTAAAGGAGCAGAGACCAGCACAGTTCTGTTTGCACAAGTTACCTAACATCACATTAAAATAAGGAATAGTGCAGTGGAAAGATACTAACAGTGGTTTCTATATGAAGTATACAAGAGAGGGTAAGGGAAATAGAAAGTTACCTTGAAGAAGCACTCCAACATGTATGTAGGATACACATAATATATGTGTATTATTGCACCTGAGAACGGTTGAGAATGGTATGGTTGAGAACGCCTTCAGACCGACTGAGTAGCAAACCCACTGCCCAGTCCTCAGACGCCCGGTCGCAGGTCTGACTTCCACCGCCTGCAATGAATCTTGTTACATGGGGATGAACAAGATTGCCGACTCCCTCGGCAGATAGGGGCCTTCCCTCAAGGTCCTTCGGCACTCTCTCTCTCTGGGCGACAGCTGATTGATGGCATCCTCATAAAGGTTTTATGAGGCTGATGTCAAAGGGCCGTGTACTCTCACCTGCAGGGATTTCTGTGTTCGGGAGGAGTGATGGACCACCTGTCTGGTCCATCACAGTGGGGAGCAGCCAATGCATTGAAGTCACGTCATGTATTTACAGCGACTGGGAGCATTTTTAAGAGCACATGAAAGCCTGGACATTGTGTATGATAGAGTACTACAAAAAAAAGTCCCCCCTCGATTTTCGTTTTAACATGAGTGTGAGCTATTAAGTCCTCGCAGACGGCCCAGAAAGTCTGAAAACAAGATTGTTTGTCCAATTAAGTCTTCAACAGATGGCCTGTGTGGAACGCCGGCGCGGCCCCCAGCCCGCTGTCCTCGGCACAATGCATCATTTCCTCCTGGATGTCGCACACTGTCTCTCCCACTCTCTCAAAGGCAAAGTGTCTGGGGCCTGCTGAGAGGCCAGATACGCAGCGGACATAAATAATTCAAGCTGCAGCAAGGGCAGGATACACACAGGCTCCTGGGAGACTGGAAACCAGCAAATTTCACCAGTGCCAGACGGGCGATTCAGGCTGGAAGCTTCCATGTCTTCCCGCGAGGTCTCAGGGGGTGGGAGGATTTGATGCAGGGGTGAAAATGATATTGTGGAGAATATCCTGAGTTTGTTAATGGAGTGAGAGATGTGGCTACAGTTGAAGCGGTAATTGGCTGGGGTTAAAGACCAGGGTGGGGTATTGGTTGCATGCTGCAAACAGCGAGAGAAGTCAGCACCGAGGCGATGTACCTGCATCAGCTTCGTTGCTCCAAAGAGAGATACACCATGTTTTGATGAGAGGCCCCTTTTCTTGTTCAGAAAAATCGAGGAGGGAGGAAAAAGCACAAGAGAAATGAGCGAATCATTGAATTCATAAATGGGTTCATAATAATGATCCATCCATAGCACCCGGGAATCACTAGTCTATATAATCCAACTCGGAGGGTCAGTTTGCCTCTCGAAGCTTTGAAACGCATGAAATGAGCATGAAGCGGATGTCAAACCTGTCACTCAGCACGCAAACGCAAACAAAATGTCCTTCAACATGTAATCGAGAAATCTGGCTCCACAAAGTGATGGACAGGCCACATAGCCCTGCAGACCTCCTGTGTGTGTGTGTGTGTGTGTATATGATTTGGGATTGTTAGGTTTTGTGTTCAGCAGTGCATCAAAACAGCTTCTTATGTTGTTGTTAATTTATAATCCGTGCACATTTCAGAAAGTTATTAACTCACTCGATACGAACAGGTGAACAGTTCAGCCTGGGAGGAGGGAGGAAATAATAGCAAGGAACAACGCAGAAACGCCGTAACATGGATTTGCTCAATATGGTTTTACGGGAATAATTTCCAGAAGAGTGAAATAAAACTGCCGCGGATGCTGCAAATAATTTACCTCCTGAAAAGCAATCAGCAGCCTAGCAGTTTGTGTTTGTTTTCCTCAGTGTTTCTCTCAAGCTCCTCCTGCCATCTGTGCCAAGAACCTGACAGGTACCCTGGGCTTAGATTACTGCTACAGGCTCCGCTGCGATCAGTCACTTCCCAGTCAAGCCCCAGTGTCCCTCTGCCATCATCTGGGCCGCGGCTCCGCTGAGGAATTTCCGAGCTTGATTCAATGAGGGAAATCGACTCCGAGTCACGGTTCCCATCAGAGTCACACAGGGCCGACCGTGTGATTTGAAACCCTTCGAAAACCGGCGGCGCTGAAGTACCTTGTTTTATCATGCCTGTAGGTGGTCTTAATCTCATCTCAAACCCATGTTCAGTGTCACACTCGTGTGCTGAATAGAGACATACAGTTGTACTCCCAACACATAAAGTGCATTGGGATGACACTCAGAGGGCTTAGGCATTGAAAATTACCTCAGACACTGATATTTGGAGGAAAATCTTTGCTTTGTCAACCACCTGATCAACCAAATACAGTATTCTTTTTACCTGTGATCCGACATGAAATCCAAAATTCCCTCTATGCAAAAGCTCTCAAAATTGCGGTGTCACATTAAGGCATATGCTATTCTCTTCTGATCTATCAATATTTATATTACTTCACCTGATTAGGTGAATGAAACCGGCTGTACATATGTCTAATGTCTCTCATTTTTCCCTCCATTGTTTTTTACTTGTAATCAAACCGTACAGGGTCAGCCAATGGCTGGCTCTTCAACAGCTTTCAAATTATTGAATCGTTCTTTTTTTTTGTCTTCTCGTACCAATGATACACTAATACTACACATATACGCTAATGATTGGCCAGAGCTACGGAAACTGTGAAATTATCTGATCGACAATGCCCTGACATAGGCTGACCAAATATCCTAACGCGGCTCCAATTATTTTCACCAAATGAATCTCTCTCGCTCGATGTGAGCGTATAGCACATGTGCCCTCTGTGGGACACTGACGCTGAATTACCTTGATGTTCGACCTTCGACAGCATTACGGACGAAATAATCAAGGCAAACCTCTTAAAAGGGGGCCGATCAAACGGACGAGAGTATTCTAATCATGCAATTTGCAGCGAAGACGCAGCACCAGCAGTAGGTGGATAATGATGGGGACGGATACGGGACGGACAGGTTGGGTAGTTTTAAGAAATCCCTATTTTAAGCCAAACAGTAAACCACGTCGTTTTGTTGCCCAGGGCTAACTAAATGGCAACTGTTTTTATTTATTCATTCATTTAAAAAAAAAAAAAACATGCCACCGGGAGCAAACTAAACACCATGATGACGCACACAGATGTAACTCCTTTCACCCTCACAGTTTTAGTTCCTCACTCATCTCATCTGTGCCGAGACGTTCGCATCGACGCGGTCGCACCACCTTCACCCTCCTCCGCACGCGCTGGCAACTCAATTCCCTATGTTTCATGCGGGTTCCTTTCTGAAGGAGACGGTCTTTCGCTCCCCTCTGTCTGTGGGGATGAGGAGCGAGGTGGTTATGAGAAGCAGGGAGGGGCTCGAGGCGGCTTTTCAAGAGCAGTCCTTCAGGACTTGGAAAGCAAGATGAGGTGGGTTTTTGTCTGGGGCCTTTGTTTTGCTCGGATAGGAGGATATGGCAGCTCCACTAATGTATCACGGCTCCTTTGAAGAATCACAAATAAGGCAGTCAAAAAAAAAGACTAATGTGAATGACTCTTATTTCTGTGTGTCATGCACAGAGCTCTGATGCTTTCCTCTTTGGGCCAATGACAGCAAATCAGAACCCAGAATGCTGCCATTCGAGTAATGGGCTGCAGCTTTCCATTACCGGCTTCTGTTAGGAACACAATAATTTCCAGCGTTGTGTTTGTATTTCAGATTGAGCCCTAAACCTGAATCCTTGGGACCACGCAGGCTTCAAAGTCATCTCCTCCGGAGGCGGAAGGTCGGTCAACTGCGCCCCTCCCCGGAGAGCATCCGGAAACATGGCAGGAAGAAAGCTGAACGTGTTTTAAAGCCCCGAACGTTTCCCACTTAATCATGGCAGGTCAGACGGCATCGACCCGCCGCCGCGTTCCGCCAGGGTCAGGCTCATTCTGGTAGATTTACAAGCTGTGCTACTGGTCTACTATGCTACTGGCCCCCCCACCAGCCCAACCCCCCCACCAGCCCAACCCCCCCGCCCAACATCCCACAATGACCACACCACACGTGTGATGGGATACTGATGCACTGCTGCTGCATTTTATCGTTCATATAATTCATGTTGTTGCTCTTCTGTACGACCATTAAAAGGGATGTGCTTCAGGTTGGACACTTTGGCCAATGATGTTAGCTGACAGGAACTTGTGTGTTGTCTTTTAACTTTATAAAGATCAGATTGCTAAAAGGTGATTTGACTTGACCTATACAGGACTTGACCCAAAACAAAAAAAAGACTTACTTGACTTGATCCCACCTCTGGTTACCACGAATGATAGCATTAGGGAAGAAAGCCATAATAGGGACACCGTCATTACAACAGTTGGGTGCTTTAAATAAATCTGGCAATGTCATTTTCTGTTCTAAACAGGCAAGAAGACTACAGAAGTCCCAACTGCTGCCAAGGACAAGCTGAGAGAGGAAGGGACTTTGCTTAAATATGTCGAGGTTGCAAAGGCCAGCCACTTATTTCTGCTGCTATAACTAAAATGAAGGATGACAGGAAGCTCCTGCCCGTAACGAAGAACGTTTAGACTGACAGACAGTGCGGAGACTGACGGTGATAGAGAGAGAGACAGACAGACAGTGGGGAGACAGACAGACAGGTGCGAGACAGTGTGGAAACAGACAGGGGTGGACTGACTGACACAGAGGGAGATTGACAGATCGGGTAGGTAGACAGACGGGTAGACTGACTGATGGACAGGGAAGGTGGGGGGGGGGGGGGTTTTCCAGGGTTGAAAGAGGCAGCCTGACATGACTCGGCAGCATAAACACACACAAACACACACTGGGCTGCTATTTTCATGCCCCTACGCCATATTGTTATTTTCGGGCCCATGTTCTTTACTAAGTTAGAGATCAGATGTTCAGGTTGGCTCTGAGTTCTCCTCTGCGCAAGTTGAGATGTTGTCTGCACATATCTGTTTTAATGTGCTTTAAATAAAATGTGTGAAATGCTTTATGTGTTTGCTTTAACAACATTCACTTCTAAAGATGACAGACGTCTATTTTTTACAATAAAGGTCGAAAAATCATCCAGTAATGGGGGCCTATGGTTAATTAATGTTTATGAGGCAGTTAGTGGTAAGTGGATAGGTCAGGTTACTAAGGTTAAATAATAACTTATCTAAGGTTTATTAAGGCCTGACAACATACACAGAGCAGTATAAGGAAATTATTATTTAACACATAAATTACTTGCTTATTATTAATTAGTAGATTCTTATTCACTCACAAACCCATTAGTACATGATTACTAGAGACATTACCATCTTACTAATATATTAACTAATGTGTTAGCCAATACTATATGATATATAAGTATAAGTATTGGTAATATACTATTTATTAGCTACTGTTAATTAAGGGATCCATATTGAGAAGTGTTACAAATTATTATTTATAATTTGCTTTTATTATTAACAGTATTATGTGATATTATTATAATGATTCATTATGGTGATAAATCAGGCAAACCAGGTGGACAGATTTCCACCTGTATTAAAGACAACTGCCACTCTGTTCCATTTTGTAGTGCTCTCTATCTCATTTTATACTGTTTTTATATGATATATCTTTCATGTTGAGTACTTGGTACATTTAAGGCCCTTGTCGTAAAGCACTCTTCGTTGTACATCTCATATTTATTATCATTAATCCGGTTTGGATGTTAACCTCGGAGCCCCCATTAGAGGCGGTCCCCTCTCCAGCCTGGCTGCAGCTCGCAGACTGAGCACACAAAGCTTTGGGAACGGGGTGGAATCGACTTCCCCCTCATTAACAGCAGAATAACGTATGGAGCAGCAAAGGTCAGCTGCAGCGGCCTGAGCTGAATGTCAATATCCAAACGGGCCAGGTTTCCCCTGCCCAACGTGCAGCCTGTTGAACAAAGTCATTCGGCATCTCTGACGCCATCTCCAAATCTCTTAGGACACCTGAGCTCCATCTACCGCCCATCCCCCCCATACACACACACACAGGCATATTTGAACAAGCGATCCCATCACAGAAGAGTCTCCGGGGAGCGCAGTGTGGCAGCCCCGAAGCCCTCAGAGTGTGTCCAGTGGAAAAAGAAGTTGGGAGATCTTTCGCTGAGTCCTCATTTCAATTTTTCTTTCATGCCTTGCTGCCCCATGATTTATTCATGACCGCTTTCTGGTCAGGGCATCCTCACAGGAAGACCTGCAGGAGAATCAATAGAGGCTGGGCAAGAAGAAAAGCCCTCGCTGTTCTCTACAAATGTATTCTTCCCTTCCTCCCCTGGATGACTTATTCTATTATGTCAACTATCAGATTCGGGATTCTTTATCACCTGCCTGTGAGAATTGTTTGGCCCATATTGTGCAATGACTCTAAGATTTCATGGAAGTGGAGAGAACTTTAAAAGCCACTGGTGAACATTATAATGGTAAATGTCCTTTAGAACTATAATAAGTTCACGTCAGCTCAGACAGAGAATCAGTAATCAAAGATATGGCTTTATCATAATGATCTGAGGCTATTTTAGATTTAACTCTGAGGCTCCTCAATACCCAGGGCCATTTCTCTCACTTTAATTTTTTTGCCATCATGCATTTAAAATGACAACCACCAAGCACAAAAATGTGGTGAGCACAAAAATGTCAGAAAACAAGCAGGGCTGCACACGAAGATGATGCAGGAACATCAGAGGAACTGCAGACTCTGTTATTCCTTTCTTAATTTGTTGGTCTTTTTACTTGAAGGAGCCCTGACAACATACATGCATAAGTGTGTGTTCCCTTTCTGAAGTTTGCAAGAGGTGTGAGAGAATTCACAGTTTTTGGCCACATTGCTGGAGAGTCCTCAGAGACTTTTCCCAAGGTCAGTCCTAGTTTAAGATCCCTCAGGAACCTGCCTGACACTGGAACCAGCTACAGTAAGAATCTCTGATTCTCCTACCTGGACGTTGCAGATGTACAGACATGCTTATTGACCACCTGACCTTCTCACAGAGGATGCAGTTGGGAGCTCTGCAGCCATCAACCGTAATGAACCTCAGGCTGAGTGAGTCAGCGAGCCTCTAAAATCCAATGCTGGGGTCTGTGGCTTTTGCAGGCCTTTAATAAAGATTCAATCATCTCACACGGCCCCAGTGAAACAGAAGAGAGGTTGGTTAAAGCGAGAGGCCAGGCTGGGGTCAACATCCAAGTGACTTTTCCATGATAATGGGAGCTGAGGGAGGGTTGGTTGGAAGGTCATAACCAAAGTATACAATTCAGGAAAAATATTGAGCATGGCGGAAGTTAAGCTTCCTTGGCTGGATTATGTTGTGCAGGACCTCAAATCATGATAATTTTCTATACCAATCTACTGTAAGTTAGACAGAAGTGGAAAATAGTAAATTCAAACCGCAGGCTCCCAGTTCATTCACTGAAATACCTGGAAAATCCTTTGAGTTTTACTGGTGGATACACCTTTCTTCTCTGGCTGTAATTTTCATGTTGTAAATGAAAATTGAACATTTTCTTTGAGAAGGTCTATCTACTGTATGAAAGCATTTCAAGAGATATATTTGACATCATACAGTAGTTCTCAATCACCCATTTTCCACCAACTCAGTTCCAGTGCTGATAAGTTGCAAGTTCTTAACTTTGACTCATTTTTTTCTTTTCCGACAGACCAAGGACTGGCTCTCATCCCCAGAAAACCATTTTCAGAGTGCCACCACGTCTTTGTAGGGCCAGAAGTAGCATGAGCCATGCTGATCCCGAATCATTCTCCTGCTGTAGGAAGTGGTCAAAACAGTGATATCAGATTAGTCGGTTGCTGTATTTCTAGTGGACAGATAATCATCTGCTTTGTTTCGCTTTTGTCATTTTCAAGCAACATAGTAACATTGGTTATGGTGAGACAAGTACTTCATTCATTCCCATTTGAATTGACTCTAATTGATGATTGAAATGACTTAAATCAGTGAACTTAGCTTGATGTAGCATGTCTTTTGGGTTTGGTGGTTGCTTCAAGCCATGCTGCTTCCTCCAACAAACCCAGCTCCAGCTTTAGCGCAATCACCACTCTGCATTTGCAGCATGGAGGCTCGGAAAATGTGAGAAAAAGAATGAACAATGTAATAATTATGCGTCTCACCTGATTAAAATATTCCTGCAGGTGGGAGTGGAGACTTAATTTCCCTTTTGTGTGGCTGTGATTGTGCGTCCTTTTCCTCCCCAACCTTCTTTCACGAACACAAGTAATTCCTGAATGTTTTTGTGCAGACATAAAAGCTCCACATAATCAGAGCTATTTGGCACAAGCAGGCAGATGGTTACTGCCGGTTTCTCACATCAAGAATCTTTCAAGGTCTCAGACGTGTAAAATACAGAATATTTTACATCTCAAGTACGACGCTTTCAGAGCCACTGCTAGAAAAGGCTAGAGAAACTGCAGAAAAAGCTGACTTAGCAACGGATTACCCTACAGAATGGATGCAACATCCTGCTTTCTTTTTTTAAAGCAAATACAGCAGTCGACATGTTAGTCCAAACTTAAATCTGTAAACAATAAGGCGATCAAATCATTCATTCCCACTGCCTCACATTAAGTATTGATTGCGGATATGCCTCACTGTCTGTGTGTCAGCCTACGTACGCGAGCTTTATTATCTCAGTCTGACACTCCGGCGCAGTATGGATGGACAGTTAGACGGGAGGAGCGTCCATCAACCCAGGCGAAGCGGACAGAGATAGAGTTCAAGTCGTCGTGTATTGATCTGGAGCTGTGGGGTGGGAGACAGCCTGTCAACTTGTGAGATCAAGTCTGAGATGGCCAACCAAGACATACACACACACACACAACACGTGTGTGTACATGATAATCCTCGCAGGAGGATATTCTAAATTAACATCCTTTCAGTCTCCCCATCAGGTGTTTTTTTCCCTCCTCCGTTCAAACTTGATTAATTTTACATCTTGTCACATCTACTGACTCCATGCGACGTGAGTGCCTGTGATGGTGATTATTCAGGAGTTGAACACACGCACGATCACACATACTGTACACACACACACACAATTTTTTGTGGAGTTGTCGGACTTCCTGTCTCATTGCAGCGAGTGCAGCGGCTTTGTCGAAAAGCGGCTCCGACATCCGATGCATTTGCGAAAGATTGAGCGGCTTAGTGGACGGTTGCCTTCTCTACCTTGATTCACAGGTAAAAGAATGGCACCGTGCAGGTGGTATAAGTGGTGATTTAGTCACAAAGAGGCTCTGGGGAGGAGTGAGTCAGCACCCGGGGTCAGGGTAAGAAGGCAGTGCTTTAATCTGTGTAGGTAGGAAGAAGTGGGAAGAGATGACAAAACTGGAATTAACGCTGTGGGGAATCGACCACTCCAACATTTCACACACTTAGTTGTTCGGACTAATTAACATGGCGGTAATACAGATGTCCTGTGCATTTGTCAGATTCCTAAATCAATATGCAATCAAGCAAAGTTAATGATCCGAGCAACGTCAAACAAAGTCATTTTTCTCAGTCGGCCCTTTGAAACATTGCAACATCCCCGACAGAGCACAGGTAAAGCTCTCACATCCACTTAGTGTCATGTGCTAGCTGCAACTGAAATGTTTCATTTATGGGAACAGACATGATGCCATGACTCAAGGATGCGTATCAAAAGAAATCTTCTTCATGGAGATTTCGAGTCATTGTGTCGTAGCAGCGGTGGAGAAAGAAAAAAATGTGAGGAAAAGATGGAGTGGAAGGATGGGAAAAAGAGCTGTAGTGAACTGCAGTTGCATGACTGATGAATCACAGCATTTGCTCCTTCAACTATAATATATTGTATATATTGTGGATATTTTGTTTTCTGTATTCATAGTTGAAAGATTTTGTTTCTTGGACTGTTTCTTTTTCTTCTCTCTCTCACTTTACTTTACACACGCACACGCACACACACTCACTCTTTACTCCATTATTCATACAAAAGTGGGATTTCTGTTGGTATGATGGCTTGGTGAATAGTGCTGATGCTTCACAGTAAGATGGTCTACGGTTCAAATCCAGGTCAGATCGAGTGGCTTTCTGCCTGGGGTTTGCACATTCTCTCTGTGTCGTCATGGGTTTCCCCCTTAGGTACCTCTGTTTCCTTCCACATGCATGTTTAGGTCAACCGAAAACTCTAAATTGGATAGAAGTGTGAAGGATAATAACAATCTCAGGTGAAAACGCAAGGCTTTTATTGCTTTTTGGCTATTTACACAAGACTCGGGCTCTAGAGGGCAAAGATTAGAAAATCTCGTCTCATCTCTATGTAAATGAGGGAGATTAAATATTTTAGGACACACGCACTTGGGTTCGCAGACTTCCCCAGTAGTAGTAATATCATGCGCAAAATCACAGCACCAACTACTGGCCTGGGGTGTTTGTTGCACTTTTTCTACTGTATGCTGCAGTCTGGTGTTCACAGAGATCATATTAAAATCATTTTCATATTTTCGTTTAAAAACAGAGACTGAAAACAAAATGCAACGTTGTCGTGTCAATGAGGCCTGGATGACCGCGTGGAGACTGGACACCTGTCCTGGGTGTTTTCCCTGCCTTGGCTGTGACACCATTGCTTACAAAGTGGACAAGATGACCGACGGATGAAAATGTGAATTCCCAAAGCTTTAAAAGCATAAAAGTTCAGACGTTTCATTGTGGCCTATGATTTATTTTCGGCTTGTCAGATTTTCTGGATAAGAAGTATAATGTGAGAAGGTGAATGACTTTGGCTGAGTGGAATCAGATGTTTGTGCTGCTGCCAGCTTCACCATAGAGACAGTGATTTAATCTCTGTTATGAGCTGTTTGATAATGGCGCGCTGTGGCTTTTATGAGCCGATACCTGCTCATCGCGCACACATATTCCACAAACTATCTCTGCGGTGTCTCGCCAAGATAACGGTGAATCAGTGTGATCAAGAGAGGGGCCTGCAGAGGGAATACACTGGAAATAAATACGACCCACGCGGCCCGAGCGAGATCAATTGTTTGTCTTCTTTGCCATTTGATCCGCACCGCGGGCGACACGCCGAGACAGAGACGAGGTGTTAAAGTGGGCCTTTTTCTGGACTCCTGTGCTGCCTCAGTTTAATTACCTGAGCCAGATGCGAAGCGCACTGACGGAAAACAGCAGTTTCTTCAGAGGGTTAAGACTCGGGAGAAATCATGGAGGTCGCCTGTGCGACTGCGGCAGCGGCCCACACACGCGCACACACACACACTTGTGCGTCTCCTCCTGCCCACAGGCACTCTTGGCTTCACACCACGCAGGCTGCAGGAAAGCTTTCAGAGCTCTCAGTCCAGCAGAGGCTGTTTGTCAGAGTCAGCCTCTGCTTCCTGGAACGCTTTATACGAACACACACACACACGCACATGCACGTGCACACACACACCCCGAGACATAGACACAAGTGGAGAGGCGCACAGGGGATGAGAGAGAGATGAGAAGTTAATGGAGGATGACTATTCATCTTAAAAGCAGCTTTAACAAAACCCTTATTTTGTTCAGTGGGAAGGTGTTAAATTATTATCTATTATCAACTAGAAACAATCATCATGCAGGGAGACATTAGTATTTTAATATCTCGTAGTTTTAATTATAGAGACTTTCACCATTTCTCAGAGTAGAAATTAATACAGTTTATCATCTTGATGAGTGTTTTAGCATAGAGATGACAGATCATCTGTTTAAGTATAATTCACAGTTCCTGGCTGGGTTATTAATGGGTCCAGGCTTTTGTAAAAATCTCTAAATTGAGCCATTGAGAGTGCATCTCTTTATTTTTCCAGCTTTTGGTTGTGCAATGGAGCGGCTGCATCCTTGCACAGCTAATAGAGGGGAAAAGACAATGACCCTCTGCCAGTGAGCAGGGAAAGGAGAACACAGTGAAGCATGGAAGCTGTAGGCAGGGGATATTATAGCCATACTGGGGCTACTGGAGAGAGGAAGGGTCAGGCTGTAGAAGATGCCAAAGGCTGAGTACAGGGGTGTCCAAACATTTGTCACTGAGGGCCAGATTGAACGACATGAAAGTATCCAAGGGTGAACTGTGTCTCTTGGACTTTTATAACCATAAATCAGCAATTTTCTTTATTAATTGTATTAATAATAAACTGGCTCCCTACAAAATGTGAGCCACAAAAGCGTGAATGACAAACCGTTAACAAAAAAGTACTTTTGTCTCATCAGAACTGTCAGTAGCTTCAAGGCGAATATGTGTGAATGTGTACAATCCAAATAACCATAATAATATAGCTGGTGGTGCTGGTTTTGTAACTAGACCGGCTGGACAGCATTAGTTTAGGTCAAAAAGCTCCAAATGCCTCATCCTTCAATTGAACAATACATATTTAGAGTTCACGACTTTAACAGGCGTTTTTGTGGAGATTTCCGATTGATTGGATTGATTTCATTGATGCATTTATAGGTAAACGGTGGAAATGGCCTGTGCTTAAAGGTCACAAAGTAGCGCCCACTTTCAGCCATCTCGAGCCCTCTGTAAGCTCTGTAAGCTAGAAAGTGGGCTTAACCTTAACCCATATCCACGAATGCCATGACAAAACGAAAGCAAGAGAAGGCTCTGAAGGCTGAGGGCTCTCAACCCCACTGGTGTTGAAACGGGTGGGAGGGCGCGCAGAACAGAAGAAGACGACCTGAGAGTATGGGTGAGTGTATTAACGTGGAGGAGGTTTGATTACCATACCATGAGAAGAGAAACAAGTACACAGACACCGAAGAAATGTGTACTTTCCTCTCCCTCCCTCATTTAGAGAGCAGTGAAGTGGTCCCAATAAAGATGTTTAACCTCAAATATGCCAGAGCTTTGCAAGGGCCGCAGAGAAGATGCACGACAGAGGTGAGGCTGATAGAAAACACGTGGCGGTGAAATACTGATGTTAAATCAAATGCCACACTGTAAATACAACTTGCACGTTGGCCAAGGCCATTTGATTGTGCCTCTGAATTAAGAATCAGGCAGTCTCCCTCTACTCACACAGATGCACCCGCACACACACACACACACACAAACACACAATCGGGCAACCCAGACATCCGCAGGGCAGGGAGGAGGTGTCTCCTAGCAACTGGTTCTCAGCTGAAGCACTCGGTCAGCTGGCTTTTTTTTTGTGGAGAGGAGAGCTCTGGCACACCACGCTGGCGGCTCTGATGAAGTGACACCGGGGTAGAGACGAATTGGACTGAAGAGGAGAAAAAACAAAAACGAGAGCGGGAGAAAATAGAGGAGGGGGGCAAATGACAGCCGATTGTACAATTTAACGTCTCCCTTATTATTCCTGGCGACGGGTGAGAGTGGTGTCGTCGACTACGACTATACGCCGTCAAATTAATGCAGCGCTGTAAAGAAAAGCACTTCATCATGCGCGGGATAATTTCCCCCGGCCGGACAGATTTACATTGATTGAGCGCGCCGAGATGAGCTCGGCACGGCCCTTTAGGTAATGCAGTGCCACAGTCAATCACCCATCAGACTCCCATCACGGGCCTGCCGTCGAGGCTTGTCAACCAGCTGTCCAGGAGCCCCCGAGAGGGGACAGGAAAGCTGCAAAGGCAGGCTTTCATTCCGTGCGAAGAGCTCCGAAAACTTCGGAGGCGGCACAGATCGGAGGTTGGTATGAAAGTCATGAGAGGTGCAGCCGACCGGCTGGAGACGACAGGGAGAAATGCAAGCAAACATTATGCTGAGGAAACAGCAAAAAACACCAAGAGCACTAAGCTCAGCCAAAGAAGGAAACGTGAGTAGTTCTTGATACCAGAAGAGGCTATTTCCAGGATATGCTAATTAGTGAGTAACACAGCCGGGATAATTGAGGGAAATATCTCTAACGTTAAACGCTGGGTGAGTGGCTAGGACACTCGACTCACAGCAAGAGGGTCTCTGGTTGAAATCCTAGTCAGACCAAGGGCCCAAAAAACTGCAGACAGTCACAGCAGAAGTTTTTTTATGATTTCAGCCTGGTTTCTGCTCTGAACCTTTATCTGGCTTACAGCTTGATTGAAAGCTTAGCCACTCCCTGAAGCAGTTGTGGCCCACCTTAGCTCCGCCCACCTATCAGACCATCTTGGATGTTAGACCAAGATATCAAGTCTGTTGTGTTGTGAAGGTTTGTATTAGCTGTTTGTGGTCCTTGATCCAGCAGCTGCTGCCATCACATCCATGATTGTTCTCACCACTCCTCTGTGTTAGTGACAACAGCTTAGGGAAGAGAGTAGTATGCTTTTTTATCCTCAGTGCTAGGGGATGAATGTGTGACCTGTCCAGTGTGTTGGCAGACAGACACCACCTAGGTATCCAGCTGAGCTCTTATAATTCTCAGGACTGAATGGATGAACACCACAGTGTCAGAGCGAATCTGATTCGAACACTGTTGGAGCGTTGTTTAGCTCCGGGTATTGACAAGGTCGGAGGGAGAGATCTCATGCATGCTGAGATTCCCAGTGTGATGTAACTGTGGGCGTCTCTAACAGATATACAACGTCAGGCCACTCCTCTGCTCCTGAAAGTAGCTGTTCATCACATGCAGGCCCTGAGGTCACTGCGAAACGGCCACTAACCAGCGACTTTAGTGGATTCGCAAATAACCTGAGTGCATCTCAGAGGTCATAAAAGCCTCAAAGGCGGTCATTTCAGGAAGTTTGAATGCAGCAGTACTAGCATCACTCCTTGCAATACGCTCTGGTTTGACGATGACAAGAGGTGAGCGGAGACAAGCGGGCCACCCCACAGTCCATCGCAGTGTAAGTAATGAGGCGTAATTACGGTTTCACTCAGACCAGATCAATAGCTGCTGAATGAGAATGAGCATTAACGAGCAATTTGTTTTGCTGCGATGAGACAGGCACGGTGGGTTACTCCCGCTTTAGTGCTCGGGTAAATTCATGGAGTCCTCCAAAGAGCGCCCAGTCCAGTGGCATGTGTAGGAGCAGTGAAAAATAAAATCAGATCCAATCGATTCAAAAGCGCTTTTCCAGGTGGCACATCGCACGGGGGGGGACAAAATATGCATAACGTGGTGCAGCTGCGCATGCAGCTAATGCACATCCAACTTACATGTTAGGGTGAAATAACATCCTAATGCAGGACCATATATTGTAGGCTGTAAAATCTCATTTACATACTGGTGAAAGCTTTTAAAATCACACTTAAGAACACAAAGTAATATTTACTGTAAGTAAATGCAGGCCAAACCGATAGAGAACACTCGTAATGCTTTTGTTTAAGTTGATTGAAGTTGCTAAATGCCTCCGAGGTGTAAGTGTGAGAGTAAATGATGTGTGTGTGTGTGTGTGTGTGTGTCCTATGATCAACAGTCAAGCAGCAGACGGTGCTTTCTCTAGCGCAAAATACATTCTGCATGTGGCTGAGATCCCTCAAGGTTCTTGGTTTTCATGGTAAAAGAATGCAATGTGGTGTACGTAGTATCTGAAACCTATAACCCTTTGAAATTTTAAATCTTGCCAAAGCTTTGTTGGTATTTAAAAATCACAACTCTCTGGACCCTCCATCAGTTACTACAGTGATTTATAAATATGCTACCTTGGACCAGATGTACAATGTTGTTTAAAGCACCGTAGGTTGTGGATAAACACAGGATCAGATTTGTCTCATTGTGTGTGATCATGGTCCAGTTTTTCAGTGTGTTATAAAGTATTAAGTGTAAACTGGTTGGTGTGCCACATGGCACCTTGACCTCACTCAGGCAGTTCTGGCTTGAATGTCAGAATTGAGAAGTACTCAATTAAAGGATCAGTGCACAGTTTGTACAGTTTGTACAGTCTAGTGGTGTACATGCATAACCACTTCTAAAAATCTCAAAGCGTTATACCTATAGTATACCTACAGTACATCTCCCTCTGCTGGAAGCTGATCTTCTCTTCCAGACTGCTGACTGTCAGTTTCCAGTTTGTCTCGTTGTGCTGGATGTTCACCTTCAATTTGATCAGGGATGAACTCTTCCTGTCCTGTACCTCCAGAGCGGCCAGCCTGGCCATGAGCTGAGCCTTTTCCTCAGCTCTCTGGTTCAGCTGGGAGGCAGCTTCCTCCAGCACTGAGCTCCTCCTCTTTGGCCTGACACCTCCTGTTGCATTTATAGTCCTGGATTTCCAGCAGCTTCTCACAGTGCATACTCAGGTTCCTGATCTCTGTCCTCCAGTGATTAAAGTCGGTGTCATGTCTGTGTTGCCACATTTCGATCTCTTGTCTGGCCCGAGCCATGCACTCACTGTTGACATGCTCCACCTTGCTGTCGATCTGGTGTTGCACTTCTTCTTGAATGCGTGCCTTCTCCTCCTCCATTTTCTGCATTTCTGGCTCCATCGTCTGCCTGGAGTCGGCCTTGACTTTCTTAAGCAGGCCTCTCTCAGCGTGTAAAGCCTTCAGGATCCTGTTTTTTGATGCATCCCAACCTGCCTCTTTGGCGGTCATCTGCTCCTTGAGGGCAGCGTTTTCTGACTCCCGCTCCTTGATTTTCTGCAGAGCCTCCTGCAGGTCTTTGCTCTGGGATGTCGTCATTGTCGGCGGGGTGCTTCCTGTCTGCATGGCATCTTTGCAGTTTGGCTTTTTCTGGAGTTGGAAATTGCTTGAATTTGCACCAGCACAGGAAACTGCAAGACACAAAGATAAGTGGCAAGTAAGAATATAGTACTAATGTTGGATAAACTCAGTCAAACAGGAGCTCTGTAACCTTTTTACCTGAAAACAGTTTGTCCAGTGGCCATCAGTCTCAGTGTCTGTGAAGAGTCTTACCTGTCGTGATGTGCTGCTATTTTCCACAAAAGCTGAACAATGATGTTGTGTTCTGGAAATTCATCTCTTACATGTCCTCCTGGTCTCGTAGTTTTGTTGAAGCTGCTAAGTATCCTAACAAGTCGTCTAGTAGTCTTCACTCTCCTCTGCTCACAACAAACGGTGCCGGCTTAATGGCTGAGCCTCTTACATGGTTTCAGTAGAATTCTCCTGCAGTTTGGAATGTCCATCATTCCATGGAATGATGATGATGTCGACATCATTCAAATTATGTCATTGCTTTAATGCCACATGCCTTTTCAACTCTGTTATAATGTGAAATATATTTTCCATCAATAGACATACAGAACTGTGTATCTTGGACACTACTATTGTTCATCACCCCTGACTTGAGGGTCAGGACTCAAAAATAATGACAAAATAATCCAAACCTTTTTCTTGTCCCACTGCAGTTGCGCAAAACACTAGACAATCAAAGGTGAAATAAAACTTTACAGCTGCATATTTTTTAAAATTCAACACTGTACATTTCACTTGATGCTCATTTGCCCTGCTAATGTGAAATGCATTGTGCCCTAAAGGTCTGAAATGTCAGTCCAGTCAAAAAACACAGTTTTTATAAAAACATCAGACGGACATTTTGTTTAAAACTAACCCAATTCATAGGTTCTGTTGTTCAAGAATGAAGTTTATTTAACTTAAAAAAAATGTGGTATTAATTAAAAAGAATAGAAGTACAAAGACGGAGAGAGATCAGTAGGAAACTGAAGTACGCACAAAAAACCCCCCAACAATTTTCACCACAGATTTAGATTACAGTTCTGCAGTCATGTGTCTGAGTTCTGTAGGTTTGGCCATGACACCTGAAGGAATTCAGCCAGGGCTAAACTGCACTTGAACAAGCCACCAAACCTCAGCTCCTCCCAGGTCTCATTGCTTGTAGTGCGTGCACACTAAAGTGTGGACACGTTCAATACGCTCAATAGAAAGGAACAAAAACACTTTACCTTTAGTTGAACATACAACACTTAGCTGATTTATTAGGTAACATCAATTTGTCAGCAGTGATTAGCGCTGAATTACTTATGCCTCCAGGAGTGAGTAAATAAAAGGGAGCTGGTGCCTTTGACTGTTATTGATGATGCTTGTCTCACGGATGTGCGGCTATAATTCAAAATGGTGCAAACATTTAGAGGTGACAATTATATCCATAATTCACGCATCCGCTCATGACAGTAATCACAACAAATGTCTGCAGTGGATGCCGCCACTGAGGGGCGACAGTGATGGATTCATAATTGGCCTCATTGTTTTTGATTAACACTGACTAATCCCATTTTTCATTGTGATTCTTGGCTGTTTACTGATGCAGTGCTGTCACACAATAGAAAGACGCAAAATTCACAATTGGAAAGCTTTGATCAAAATAATTGGTGGCCCTGGTCACCAGTTCGCACAGTTTCCCCGCCGGGGGCCATTCTACAGTATGTTAAGTTTTATGCCTGGATTTTGTCCTGATACTCATGTTTTCTCTAGCTAGATAGCTAGCTAGCAAGCTATCTTCTGTATCTAGCTAGCCAGGTAGACTGGCCACAACATAGCTAGCTAGCAACTTTATAGCTAGCTAGACATCAAGTTTACTTATTTATCATTCCCAACATAACTATTAAAACAAGACGCACAGTGATTTTTTGTGGAAAAATAACCAATAACAACATTTGTTCATGGTTAAATCATAAACTTTGACACCACTAGGATACCATGTTGGGAATTGAAACCATGTTTTTACAGTTCAGTGGAAGTAGAAAGTAGAAGTAGAAATGCAGCATATTGTCTCCACAGAGCTGGGATAAGAGTTTGAGAGAGACAGAAGTGGAGAGGGAAGAGCTTTCCTTTGGGGCACTACTGAGTCAGACGAGGATTATGTATCCTTCCTTTTTCTATCTTTTAGAGCTGGAGTCTTTGCGTCTTGGCTTCTGGACAGTGGGGGTCCGTATCATCACGCCACAGGGCCAGTGGTGTTTGTTTACACTTCAGAAACGGGAAGACCTCAAAAATCCAAAGGCTTTGAATTGCCTTCTTTCTTGTTCGTCCACAGGCTAAAGGACCCAAAAAATGCAATGTAAAACATTGTTTCCTCCACTACGGTTTGTCCCCTCAGTCCCTGCATGTCTCTCTCTGAGCTGTGGTTTCAGGAAGCACTGGGAGAGCTAACTAGCAAAACAACATGCTCCCGTTTGATCTGTGCAGCACTGCCCAACCCCATCCATCATCTACAATATACGTTTGTCACCCAGGGCAGTCAACCTGTTCTCTTCAAAACACTGAAAGGTAAGCGTGTGTGAGGTGTGCATGTGAGGTGTGAGAGCTGCAAGAATAAGAGATGTGAGGCATGACCCGAATGTTAAACTCAACATCCAAGGAAATTCAAAACTCTCACTGATCTTTTATTTATTCATTTATTTTTTGGTTTTATTTCTGTTTATTTTATTTTCTCTTTTTGGAAAAGACCCCGTCATGATTGTAAGAATGATTTCATTTATTCATGTTGAGCAATTCAATTTAATGATTTTACTTTCACAACATATAGGTGATTTTTCGTGTGCCCTGCTGCGTACTTAATACTTTTTCTCTAAGTTTGTGAAGTATGTTTTGCCCTGAACACATTTCCTTTGGACCGATCTTGACAGTCAGGCTGAAGAACCCTTTAGCATCCATTTAATGTGACTTTTCCTCCACACCTAATCTGCAGAAACAGTCCAAATTGCACTCTTTAATCTTGTGGCACATCTAAATGTCAGACGTAGCATTTAATCACCTTGTGTTTCCCTAACCCAGGAGCCACTGAAGTATGTGTGTGTGTATGGGTGTGTATGTATGTGAGCATTTGTTTATGGCCATGAATGCTCAAAACATTGTATGCTCGCAGTGTATGCATCTGTGTGTCAGGGTTAATTAATTCCCAGGATACATGTGCACACACACACTCACACACATGCACAAACACAAGCACATCATATATGTAGAGCTTGTAATTGAGGTATTCACGCCCATGGGATCCTGGCTTAGTTTTGTTGGGCTTGTCTCTAACGCTCGCTTGTTGATTTGTTCATGTAAAAAGCATCTCGAAACAACGTCATTACGAGCTGGCACTTTAAATACAACTGGAGTTGAAGATGCTGGGACTGCTTCCATGCATCACCTGGTTGCCATGGAAGTGACTCCTGGCGTGGAGGATGACTTCTCTGTCCTTGTTTACTCTGAGAGGGATAATCTATGAGGAGAGGGCTGCATAATGAGAACATGCCTGTCTTACTTTAGATTTCCATCGACGGTCCTGACGTCACACCCAGATCTAACCAGAGAGCCATGCGTTCACATTTCAGCTGACATTGTGGAAATGTACAAATACATGCTGTGAATCTCACAGCCTGTCCAATAGATTTCCTCCGGAGGGTTATCCTCATTTGAAATTTCACAGCTGCTCATTTTACAGGACCTATCGTGACCTGTGATTTACAAAACGGAAAAAGCTGGAAAATGTCAGGGCACATTCCCTTTATCTTCTACTCAGTGAAAGATGAGCCAGTGGGAGAGTGGGGCTCGGAGAGAGAGGGAGAGAGAGCGAGACAGAGGGAGGGAGGGAGGCTAAATTCAGACCTGCCTGGGGATTTCACAGTGTGGCGCTCGGTGCTACCCGACCATCACCTGGGACAGTGAGGTAATAGGTAGCTGCATTCCGTCTCCGTGATTCGTAATTGATACCCTGGAGGGGACGAGGTCGCCATCTTCTGGAGAAAAGGCAGAGTGCATCAGGCTGTGAATCGTCGCAAACCTGCAGCAAGTCACATTATATAGCCCCCTCTGGTGGTCGAATGCAGAGAAGCATCTGGAGGAGGCCATAACATTGTACAGTGAAAAGTCTATGTATACAAGGTAGTAGAAGTGATAGCACTGAGTTTATTGATAATGGCAAGACTGCTGTGTTTCATTCATCTTTGACCCAAATCTGAAAATGTTGATTGTTCCCAACATAGAATACTGGTTAGTTGAATTAAGAGCTCACTTGCATTCAATAGGAATGAATCATGATGTAGGCACAGGAATCACACATCACTGACAGTGATTTTAGGAGTCTCTATGAAGAATCTCAAAAACTAGTACAAAAACTGTTAGTCATGAGTTTTGTTTTGTTTTTTCACGTGTTGTCTGCACTGGACATCTCATTCTGTAATATTGTTTGACGTAACTGCTTGTATATTAAGCAACTCTTGCCCAGTGTTCGATGTGAGTTCAACTTGCGTAACATAAAATGGATTCAGGAAATTCCCCCCAAAAAATCCCCCCAATCACCGACCCCTGTGGTCTTGAAAACAAAGATGTCACATGATCCTGTTTTACTGTGTCCAGGACACATGACTGCCATTAAATAAAACCTCACAGTCTTGCAAAACACTATATATCAGCCCGTGGCTTTGAATGAATCCAGATGACATCTGCTGACATGTGGCCGCAAACGCAATTGTTCATAATTCTGAAATCTCGAGACGAGCCTCTCGGTGCGTACCGCACGTGGAGGAATTTTAACAAGGAGAGCTGTCACTGATCGACTGAGAGTTGACATTGACAGGGGGATCAGTCAAGTGAAAACAGGGGAAAACAAGCTAATAGGGTGGCTGCTGTAATTTCTTTTCTCTGTCGAGTCTCACGCCGAGCAGATCTCAGCCAAAACGTTGCAGGAAAATGTCAGCTCCATCTGAAGCCACATGTGCCTTAAAGCTGAGCAAAGGCATTGCTGAAATGAAGGAATGTGGCCATCGATAGTTTCTTTGAAGGCGACATGGTGGAGTTGGTCCGCTGTTATTGTACGTCGGCCTCCTGCAGACCGCACAGCTGCTTCTACAATGCCCTGACCCTCATCACCCCCCGCCGGTCCAAAAGGTGGCCCTCAAGCTGCACACACACACACACATAAGAGCACGCGCGCACAGCACAATGCTGGAGAGTGTTGAGACTTTAAACTGCGGTAATTACTCTCCGAGGCTTGGAAGAGTGCTGGCTTTGTTCCCTGCTCAGGCTGGGGCGGGTGGGGAAAGAACCAATGAGCGGAAGAAAAACATGCAGGATAAGTTGGGGGGAGAAGGTTACCATGCTGGGGCCACTGCTGTCTCTTTACTACCACGGCTTCATGCAGAAACTGCTGCAAATGTGCGTCCCGGAGCTTTGACGGAGTGCCACAAAGAGGCCTGTCGACTGCTCGGTTTCGGGGGATAAAAGTCTGCTGCTGTGAAGTCGGTGCAAAGCAATCGCAGGACGAACAGGAGAGGTAAGGACATCCAGCGCTAACAGGATGCTACGTTGGGAATTAGGAGAATGAGCAGAAGTAGGTAAGCACGGGTGTCTGTGTGGAATCCGCAGCCGCTGAGAGATGGAGAGGACGCACGTGACGAAAGACAAGGAGAAGCCAGAGGAGGAGGTGGTGCACCTTCGCAGAGAGATCGGCCTGCTTCCCGCCGTGTCCTTCATCATCGGCACAGTTGTGGGCAGTGGGATCTTCATCGCGCCCAAGGGTGTCCTGATGAACAGTGGCAGTGTGGGGCTGTCTCTGCTGGTGTGGGCTCTGTGCGGGGTCCTCTCCCTGTTTGGTGAGATGCTGGTCCAGTGATGAACCGTTCCTTCACATGTGTCACTTTAAACCATTGTCGCTCTCAAAAACAAATAGAAAATTTGCAATGTTAAGTTAGCTTGCCAGCATTTGATAATAAGCAAAACCGGCGGGACATTGTGTAACATTTTTAATAATTATTAACTACCTACTGTCTATATCCTGCACCCATAGGGTGAGAGCAGGAAACACGTTTTAGAGTCTCAAACCACACTAAGTATGCATGTCTCTTGGGCTGTGGAGGGCTACTAGAATGGCCAGATGCGTGCATTTGTTAAAACTTAACATTACCTTTGTTTCCCTGGTTTCCCTTTGGTCTATCAGGGGCCCTGTGCTACGCTGAACTTGGCACCAGTTTCACAAAATCCGGAGGCCACTACACGTATCTCCTGGAGACACTGGGACCACTTCCAGCCTTTCTGAGGCTCTGGGTTGAATTCCTGTTCATCAGGTCTGCCAGTTTTTGTTTTCACCACTTTGTTTTGACATGGAGTGGATGACAGCGGATCACAGTGGGAGCGTACTGTCTGTTTCCAGGCCGGCCGTGGCTTCCTATGTGTCGCTGGCTTTCGGCCGCTATGTGGTGGAGCCGTTCTTCGCACCCTGCGCCGCTCCCACAGTGCTCATCAAACTGGTCAGCATCCTCGGCTTGTGTGAGTAGTTTGATCTGCCCCCCCTTTTATCCCCAGTGCCATTGTACTACCCTAATCTTTGTTTTACGGGCCGCTTGTCCATGTGTGTCTGCAGCGTTTGTAGTGGCCGTAAACTGCTGGAGTGTGACCATGGCCTCCCGCACTCAGGTCACCCTGACTTTCATTAAGATGTTTGCACTGGTCCTCATCATCGTCCCTGGCGTCATCGCTCTAGGCAAAGGTTAGAGGATTTGACTGTTACTCCAGTTTTCCCGACACTCATTTGTTGACAGTACTTAAGAGTCCGAACCGTCTTTTTTCAGGTCAAACAGAGAATTTCCAGAATGGTTTTGAGGTTGACTCATTAACACTGGACAGACTGCCCCTTGCCTTCTACAATGGTCTATATGCATATGGTGGATGGTAAGCAAAAATGAATCTTTACAGTCAGTCTTTGACAGATTCTTATCAAAAACAAGAATTTTTGTCAAAGCTTTCCCTTTTTACATTCAGGTTTTATCTGAACTTTGTGACAGAGGAGGTCATCAATCCAAATAGGTATGTCACATTTGCTCTGCACTTTTTTGTTTTACTGGTCGGATCCTGTCTTCTTCTCATTTAAACCCCAGTCTTTGCTTTTTTTGCGCTATACACCACTCCCATGCAGTTAAACACAGGCCATAAAATGGATCCTGATTCTGCGTCTGTCTTGCCCCGTCCCGTCAGAACCATCCCGCTGGCTATAATCTGCTCCATGGTGACAGTGACAGTCTTCTATGTGCTCGTCAACGTGGCCTATTACACCATGATGACCCCCGCCGAGCTGCTGCTGTCCGACGCCGTGGCCGTGGTCAGTGGCCGAGCTCCACCGCGAAAGCTGCAGGTAAAACAAAGGGAGACGCCGTCGCTCGGCCTTTCTAAACGCTGCTCTTCCCCCGCAGACGTTTGCCAACCGCGCTCTCCAGGGACTGTCGTCCGTCATCCCCATTCTCGTGGCCCTGTCCTGCCTCGGCGCACTCAACGGCGGCTTCTTCGGGGCGCCGAGGTGAGCGGAGGTGTTATGAGGACCTGTGTGTGTCTGTGTGTGTGTGTGTGTGCATAGAGTGACTTTGACAGCCTGGATGCGCGTTGTGATGTGTGCGTGCGCAGGATGTTGTTCGTGGGAGCCAGGGAGGGCCACTGGCCGCCAATCTTCTCCATGATTCACATCCGCAGGCAGACCCCGCTGCCCGCCGTGCTCCTGCTGGTAAAGTACTTCCTGCGCGCCGTGAACCGGCAAAGCTCGCAGACGCCGTCTCCTCTGATATCAGCATCAGTATGTTAAGTCAGGCAGACGACGGAACAGCGTGTTTATGAGACAAGAGCATCATAGTGAGACATTTAAAATGGGTCAAATTACAAGCTTGTCACAGTATATATATATATATATATATATATACATATATATATATGTATGTATATATATGTGTGTATATATATATTTGTATATATATGTATGTGTGTGTATATATATACATACATATATATGTACACATATATATACATATATATATATACACACAAACACACAGGGGTGCACATAACTGGTACGCAGGTAAAAAAAAAGAAGAAAAGTATATGTGTGCACACATGCAGGCAGCAGCTGTTAATTGGATGTAAATGGTGTGTCGTACTCGTCTCTGAGTCACTGTGTAACAGTCACAGCAGCAGCAGCAGGCCGAGCGTGAACATGTGATTACTGCCGCGTCCCCAGTATCCCTTGGTGGTGCTGATGCTAATCAGCGGAGAGATCTACCAGCTCATCAACTTCGCCTCCTTCTCCCGTTGGTTCTTCATCGCCCTGGCAACCCTGGGAATGCTCATCCACCGATATCGCTTCCCCCTCCACCCGAGGCCTTTCAAGGTCCGCACATGGAGCCGAAACGTCTTCATTGCATCGTTTTCTACGATTCGTCCGACTTGGCCCGCTCTCATTTTTGCCCTTTGTTTGACAAACCCCAAGGTGCCCCTGGTCATCGCCGTCACCTTCACCGTGGTTTGCTTCTTCATCGTGGGTCTGTCTCTGTACTCCGACCCCTGGAACACGGGCCGCAGCTGTGTCCTCACACTGACCGGGGTCCCGGTTTACTATGTGACCGTCCACCGCTACCGCTTACCCCACCGATGGAGACGCGTCTTCAGTAAGTCACGGCACAATCTGCCAACAAGTGGTACATCCAGCTCTAATGTATCATATATATGAAAACAAATAAAGATGTACCAGAACTGAATAGACTCACATTAAACACTAATCTTAAATTAATCATGTTCTTGCTGGTTCTATTGTAAGTTTAAACACAAAGCAACACAATTGAGATTTTATAGTCTATAAGGAAAAAAAAAGATATTCCTACTTTTGAGGACAGTGATAGAGAAAGTGCCTGTCGAGTGCTCTCAGCCTCAACTGGACAACTTCCTGAATCCTACTCTGGCCCTTTTCTTCCCCTCGGCTCCTTTTAATTCTGACTCTCCTCAACATTCCCAGACTACTGCAGCAAGCAGCTGCAGATCCTTCTTGAAGTGGCTCAGCAGGAGGTCCAGACGTATTGAGGAGTCCAAACGCCGCCCTCTACTGACAGACCTCCAGGACCGCCACCTGTACAAGCACACAACCTTCTTCTTTCAATTCTTTCAGCTTAACCCTGCATTGTGTCTGTTTTTGGACCCTGGTGCCATTTCTAAAAGACTCTGAGCTGTAAGCAGGAAGCAGAACTGCAGTATGTGGTAGAATCATTCTTAGGAAATAGGGTTAGACTGGGGTAAGTAGCTAATTTTGGACACTTCTCAGTTTTTAAGAGCTACCACCAGAGATACTGATCCCTCTCACGATCGAGCAATAACTTTTTCCACACTGTTTTACACATTAAAGTCAGTCATGAACGACACAATCTAGAAGTGATTTCAACTTTTATTTGAACATAAATAGGCAACCTTGTGACATAGTTTTTGCAGACACCATTCACCGTATCGGTTTCAACGCGGCGGTGATTCGAGGAGACCTGAAGCCGAGTTGCGGGAACGGCAACTTTAAAAAAAGAGAACAGAACCGGAGCGCGCTGCCGAGGCCCCTTTCAGACGCCACTCTCCGTAAATACATTCGCTACTGCGAGGCGAAGGCGCACGTGAAAACGCACAGAACGAGGCGGGACCATCGCAGCCTCACATTATCCTGTGGCACTTCTAAAACTGGTTCTGCCATTCTCCGTTTGCGGTGACCAGACGCATTACAAAACAGAGTCTGCGGGCAACAGATCCAAACGAATCGGCACTTATCTCGTTCAAAGCACGGTACTGGCATCAAGTCACTGCATGCAAAATGTCCCTCTCTGCGGGTATCAGGTGGCGTCACTGATGAGCCGTTACAGTTAAGAAACATGACATCCAAGAGTGAAAAAGGCCTACGATTACTGTACAGAAACACGCTACTGTGATCAGTGACTATCACGTTGACATTGTTCATTGCTACTTACAACCTTGCGTCACAATCTAAAACTGGATTCCGAAAAAGGCCAAAGAGAGCGGCTTAACTGGCAATATACTGTATTTCCTTTTACATACATAGAAGCTAAAATATATATTAAAATGTGCAAATCAACATAAATGGGGGACAGACAACGGTTTCTCTCAACAAGCAATTTCCTTCAAGGGTGCAGACACACGCGTCAGCTGGAATGGGAGAGGAGCTTCAGCGTGAAAGATGACAAAATGAAAACAGAGAGGATGGGACGAACGGCCAAAGTCAGCCGGAGGTGTAGACGAACGATGCAGGAGAGGACGTGAAAGCAGCTTCCCCAGTTGACACGGCGACGAAAGTGTCTCCATCTCGCTCCTTAAGTTTCTTCCCACTTCCAACTCCCAGTGGCGGCCGGAATCGTCCGGAGGAGAGTTAAAGCAGATGCAAATCCACCACGCTCCTCAAATTAAAGCTGTGACTTTTCCGAAAGTGGGATTTCAGCAGGCGAATGGAAGTGCAAAACCCACCGTCGCGAACGGGCTTCAAAACAACATCCGCGTCCAGGGTGGAGTGATTTTTCTCGGCAGTGACAATCAGCTCACATTAATACATATTGCTGAGGCGATAAGATAAACCAAACCCGTCTTCCACCAGGTTGTCAGTAATAAAACATTATGGACCGTACATTCCCATCAGTCTGAAATTAATCTCAAGGGGATATCTTCCGCCTTAGTGATATGTTATCTGTGTCGTTGTACATTTCGGTGTCTATGTCATGTAATCTTGCGATACGTCTCCGAATCTGGTCTTGCGTTTACTCTTTCAGAGCTTTGGTTACTTTCGCGACGTTTGCATCTGCTTTGCTCTCGCTCTGTGGCGGCTCTCCGACTGGTAGTGTTCTGGAAAACAGACGACGGGTCCGTGACCCCCCCCCCACCCTTTGCCCCTCGTCCTACTTAAACTGCGGGATGAACTCGGACCAGCTGATGTTGGCCGTCCCCAGGTCCTCGTCGTCCAGGCCGGAGAAGCTGATGTCCACCAGGATCTTGCTCAGGCTGTCGTTCATGGTGTCCAGCACCAGGCCCTCGGTGATGGAGCGGTTTGTGGGCGTTCCTCCTCCTCCACCTCCTGCCTGCAGCAGCTCCCTGGAGCAGCTGCTCCTGAGGCAGCGGCTGGGCGAGTCTGCGGCCGCCCCGCTCCCTCTGCAGCTGTAGGACGTGAGCAGCTCCCTGGGCGAGCTGAACAGGGGCCAGTCTTTGAACGGCGTGCTGCTGAGGCTGAGCGAGGAGTAGTCGTGGCCCGGCGTGACGGCCGGGCCCAGGGGCGTGCGGATGGGGCTGCAGTCCAGGATGTTCTGGCTCCCCTTGCCCACGGGCGTCACCTTCCAGGACTCGGGCGCCGTGCTGGGCGTGAGCTTGCTGGGCGTGGAGGAGATCAGGTGGTTGCTGCTCTTGATGGGCGTCTTGAAGGAGAACTCGCGGTCGGGGCTCTGCTGCTCGGCCCTGGGCTCCTCCAGCTCGGAATCTCGCATGTCCTGGAAGGTGGAGGCGTCGGAGGCCACGCCAGAGTCAAGCAGGGTGTTATTGGCGCAGAGGAGCACGGGCTCCTCGTACACGGAGTGGGCCAGGCTCTGCTTGCGGCGGGAGCTGCTGGCCTGTCTCTTCGGAGCGGACTTGGGGGTCTCGCATTTGATTGGAAAGCTCAGCGACTCCTCCTTCACCGTCGCGTCTTTACTCGCGTCGGCACACATCGCCCCGGATGGGACGTCACCCTGCGCCACCTGTCAGACACACAACGCTGTTACAACAGTAATAGTGACCTTCTCCTTGCTATCATAGGAACTAAGGAACATTGGCACAATTGCCTCAGATGCTGCTTTACACCCCTTTTAAAATCCTATTTCTGGTGTGGGAATGTTATGGTCCGTTTCTGATCCAGTGCCCTTTCATGCTCATCTGGCAACCACACGTAGGTCTGACTGGCTGTCTTACACTCAAACTGAAGTGGTAGAGCTATGGAGTATATACACATCCAGCCTTTTATGTTGGAGCCTAAATCACTGTGTACACAGTTCAGATTTGCCTGACTTTTTTTTACCATCCATTTTAATATCTCAGATTTAAATGAGACTTGTGTCAAATTGTATGAGATGAGTGAAAACTGGACGTTTTTGAAGGGCCTGCCTTACATCTCTATATAGGCTGTTATTCAACAAAGCTGAGCTGAGAGTGTTTTTTCATTCTAGCTCCCTGTCCTTCATCACCGTTAGGGGGGGGAAAGGCGATAATCACAAGAACAGCAAACCAGCTTCAGACAACCTTACTTCTTAAACAAGCACTGTGTGGACTCCAAAAAGTTAGTGAGTGGTATTGGGGAGAAAAAGTAGGTCAACTGATAAATATTTAACTACTTAAAAAAAATCTCCTCTCTCAGACAACCTGAGGGAGAAAAACTGCTCTGCATACATGAGAAAGTCTTGACTGTACCTTGGGAGCTATCCGCACCCTCTTGGGTCCCCGCGCAGCGTTTGGTTTCTGCTGCACGCAGGAAGGCACAAAGTGGCCAGACGGGGACGGCAGGTAGATGGAGGAGGTGACGGGGAGCTGGATAGGAACCAAGTAGGAGTCGGTGCGAGGGAGGAGAGGCTTCATCTTGGACTGGGTTCTCTCTGAGAAGCAGAAACAGCAGACAGAAACTGTGAGAAATGTTTGCTTTTTTTTTGCCAAATTACAGCTGCTTTGACCCCCCTCCCCCTCTTTCTCTCTCCCCATCCAACTCACCAGAGCCACTTGGAGTTTTTATCCCATCTGGAAACATCCGCTTTTGTGTTTGCTGCGAAAAAAATCAAACGACACAAGGTCACTTCACAGAGTTCAGGTGCACTGTCCCGACTGGATGTTCTGAGCGCTCTCTCTCATTCCCATCTACACCTCTCTGGCCACCTCGACCGTTCTCTTCACTGTTTTATGAAAGCTAAAAACATAGAAACACAAGTCAAGTGGGACTCTCTCAGAGAGACCTCTGACCCCCTGAAGCCTTGTGGTCTCCCCCAGCCACTACCCTAACCCATGCATCTGGCAATAGAAAGCCAAAATGCTCTGCCTCTTCTCTGCCTGCCTGCAGGGCTAATAAGGTGGCCCATCTGGTCAACTGAAAGAATGGCGAATATGTCTTACTTGGTTGCGCAATAGAAGCATTGGCACGGGAACAGGAGCAGTCATTGGGTCACAGCCAGGCTGTGGAGACAGACGTGATATGAGAGCGAGGAAAAACAGAAAACGGGGTTTAAGAATATGACCGGAAATTGCATGTAAAGGCTCTGGTAATGGTTAATGAGATGGGAGATGCCGGAGAAATGTTCATGCATAATGGAATCTGATGGAATTAGACAATTATTCTTATAGTTTACTGCAATAGTGACTCAACATTTAGCTGGGCTAGAATATCAACATGAATGACACTTAATGTTAACTTGACTATGGCAATAACAACAGCTTTGCGTTCTTCTGACATCTTTGGGATACAACTTCCACCATCACATACGATAATGGTATGACTCGTATAGAAAATACATCAGTAATGCAAACCAAAACTATAAAAGCCACAGGTGAAAAAGTGAAAAATGAAAAAGGTGGAGGCCCACCTTGTACACCTGATCAAGTGTGAGGCAGCGGTTGGCCTCAGGGCGAATGGTCCAGTAGGAGGTTTTTCCGTCCAGTGACGTCTCGCGAATGAACATGTCGTGCAGCGACAGGTTGTGCCGGATGGAATTCTGAAAACGCAGATTCAGTCAGAAAAACGTACGTTAAAGCGACATTTTCTAGTTTCTGACGTCACTACCCGAATTGCTACACCGAGTGTCCGGCTCTCGAGCACCTTCCATCCCGGCTTGGCCACCTCTCTGAAGTAAGGGAAGTGTTCCTCGATCCACATGTAGATGTCCTTCAGAGTCATCCTCCTGTCGGACCGACTGTTGATGGCAAACTGGATCATGGCCATGTAGGAGTACGGCGGCCTCTCTGATGTGGATTGTTGGGCAGCTCCTGTGACAGTTTCTCCGTTTTGTGCCTGTGGAGGACACACAGGGAAAGGACAAAGTCTGGCTTTAGGTCATGTCGATATGTACTTGATGAAACAATTGAAAACTAAAGAGCCCAGCATTTTCAAAATGTCTCTCATCTACAATTAAAATTCAAATCTGATCACCAATCGATTTAAAATCAAATCCTTGTAGTTTGAGACTTGAAGTGACCTCAAGCAATGATCTAATGAAACAGACCAGTTGGGGGGGTCTGGTTGAGGGACATGTCAAGACATGACTAAGAGCACCGCACCCAACCCCACCCTCACCCCCACCCCCACCCCCACAAAAGCATGTGTATCAGTCAGGGATGAGCTGACCTGAAGGAGCTGTATATTTTCATTCTGGTTCTCCTTGGTGGACTCCTGCTTGGCAGGATCTGCATCCAAGGCATACGTGTTCATCTTGCCCAGCCACTGAATGTTGGTGAGGCTGTCGTCCAGTGGACCACAGTCCAGGTCCTTGTTTGCTGATGAGGGAAATAAATCACACATTATTGCTAAAATTCAATAAGTCAGACCCATAAAATGACACCCTAGAGAAAATAAGTCCCATACATGTCTTGATCCCAGGGAGCGGTTTAGCATCAGGAGAGTGGTCAGAGCCTTCGGTCACTGGTGGGCCAGCGCTGGCAGAGACCTCACTCCCTTCAGCAGTGTGTTGACAAAAGGCCCCATTGTCTGGACTGCCCAGAAGGATGAACTTGTTGGGCCCCTGGGCCCCACACTCCTTTCCTTTGGCCGTGAGGGCTCCAATGACGCTCTGGAGGTCTGCCGTCTTGGGGACGACCACCAGCTGTGTGTCCGACAAGGAGGGGTGATCCACGATGCGGATGCCATCTGGGAAGCTCTGGCCGGAGGCTGGATCCGAGGGGCTTTTGGGGCCGGAGGCTCCAATCGACGCCCCAGACTCAGCTCCAGGGGGATCATGTTGTTGGAAAGGCAACTTTCTTCTTCTGAGGATCAGGGGTCTCCTTGGGCTCCGCCTCATGGTCATCAGATCACTGAAAATGCTCCTTGCGGTTCACTGGTCTATGTAGTGGGACAACAGACAGACGCATACAGTGACATTAGAAACCCAGCTGATCACAACATATAAACCAATAGATTGTAAATCACAAAAAAATGCATTACAAATCGCCTGGAAGACTGAATGAAATAGCTGGCGAGTTACCTCAGACTGGATCGCGTCCAGTCGATTCTGACGAAGATATTAACTCCTATCAAACACCTGTCGCAAAGCACCTGTCACTAGTGGGACGACACTTAAAATGAAGTTTAAGCGCGTCAGTTTTACTCTAAATAAGTAAAATAAGTAAATACCTACATCCAGCCTCCTACGTTTAGATATATACCAGTTTTGTTACCAGGCGACCCCCGGCTTCTAGAACATCAGTTTACCGGTTTGTGTAACGTTTCTGTCGGACTACTTGGCAAGCGGCCAGAGCTCGATTGTTACATCGGCTCAGAACCGATTTGTATGGATGTACTTTAATAACAAAGATAGAAACCAAACCAACCAGACCACACATCTTATCAGAGTGTGATTACATAACCGAAACTAACATAGTTAACGCCACTGAGGCTACCGCTAAGCACAGAGGTGTAATAGCAGTATGCGTATTTTAGATAAAAAGAGCCATGTGTTCTTAATGTGAACTGTGAGGGATGAAAGTGTTTGCAGAAAACGTGAATATAAGCGTATGGCACTGGTTTGCATGTGAAAGAATAAAGACGCCAGAAAACGCATACAAAGCCATGCTGTTTGAACTGAATCCAACTGACAAACTCGTGATCGCATATGACGATTACAATTATCTGAAGGAAATATGTTGATTTAACGAAAGCACAGCCTCATCCCTGCGGTCTCACTAATAATACAACTTTCTCTGAGCCGCGATTGTCACTAACGGAGCTAACCCGAGCTAACCAGGCGGCTAACTTGCACTCCGCTACTTTGTGGCGAGGTGGAAAAAAAACAAAGCGAGACAAAGCCAAACCTTCATGTTACTGTGATTTTTCAGGCAATCCTGCTTCGCCGGAATACGAGTCGTTGCAGGCATTCGGTTCATATTCCACGTTAGGTTAGAGGATCCATTATTAGTTTGATATGTTTCCATTAAGTGTTATTTATCAGGTCGCGTCAGAAAGTCTTTTTGAATTTTGGCGCAGTGGAAGCTGCTTCCGCCAGGGTGATCACGTGGGGTGAAAGAGAGCCAATAAGAATCAGAGGCGTGACTACGCGTAACCAATCAGAGGCGTCGATAGAGGAAGCAGGAGTTACGTATTCAGCAACGCCGCGGACGTGAAAAGGTTTACCGAAGCCAACAGAAAGCAATGTTTTCTTTACATATTTATTGTTTGTAGTGGTGGCCACATTCTGCGCGAAGTACCAAATTACGGTATGTTTTAGTTCAGGTTGGTTTACAACAACAAAACGAGTAATTATTTGGAGGGAAACAGCTGGCTGTGTGTCCTGAAGCCGCAAACGCTCTGGTAAACACAACAGTAAAATATTGATAGTTGAATTAGACTGACTCTACTATTGGTGTTTCAGTCGGTCTACAGGAATGATTTCTATTAATGCCACGTAAAGCCTCGAAGAAACAGAAGCCCCCTTTACTCTTCGTGGAGCGAGCTTTGTGTGGAGCCAGACTCCAAAATGAGCCAGAAGTCCGAGCAGCCGTCAACCCTAGAGAGTTCTTCTCAGACACCCATGAGACCAACGCCTCAACTCTCTCCTCGTGGGTACGTTGATCAGTCATTTTTAGTGCTTGACCGTGCACAGCTGGGGTTGACATCAAAACCCATCGCTCGCCCATCAGTTGCAGCCTTCTTGGATATTGTGGAATCCTAATAATTTTTCATTTAGTGAGAATCAGTCAGATTTTTGGTCAGGAAGTTGCACAACTAAGTGAGACAGCCACAAGGGATTTGCTTTTTCCAAGACAACAACACGCATAAGTTGGTATACAGAATATACAAACAACACTAACAACTCCATCTGTGATAGGAGAAAAAAATGACTCAAGCTGCATCATAACAGGAACATTGAATGCTGCTTTACATTCTTCAGACAACCAAGGGATGAGTGTAGTAGTGTAAGTACTCGTACAAGTGCAGTGTTTAAGCATTAGTCAAGAAGAGATTGTAGTTGGAAAATAGTGAGGAGAAGGGGAAAGAAAGGCAGTGTTGGGTTGTTGAAAGTTAGGAGAAGAGATAGAGTTGGATCTTCAAGTCAATTTGATGATGGAGAGGGATGTCCCTGCTCTGTTGGTGCCTGTTCTGCCATTTGGGAGCTACAAATGAGCCCTTGCGTGTCAGGTTTCATCTCGCCGTTTGTTTGCTGCCCTGTGTGTCTTGCAGGTCTCCCCACAGTTTGACACTTCAGTCGCCGCTGCGCCTCCAGTCAGAAGGGGAAGGGGAAAGGGCCACACCACCGCGAGCATCCTCGAGAGCTGCACCCAGCTGTCCCGGAAGAGCAGCGTGTGCAAGTTCCCCTCGTTGTCGTTTAAGACGAGGCCAGGCGACCAGCCGCATCGGCCGAGGCGCGCGCGCGCACAGAGGGCCGGGTGCGATGTGGGAAGACGAGCAGAGGCACCATGCCCGATTGAAGGGACGGCTCCAAGGGCGCAGCACTCGGACACGCCGAAAAGACAGATGCCCTCGGTCAGAAAGAGACCCGAGAAAAGACACTCTGATGCTGCTGCTGCCGCTGCTCCTACATCCTCCAGTAGACCATGCGACCGGTCTGAAACTCCATCCGATCGAGTGACGGAGAAACGGGAGATCCTGGCAGGCGGTGCTTCGACACCTGCCTCCAGTAGCGTCATCACCGCCGAGGTCGGCAGCGTGGGTCCGCCGCCCGACGTGGACACTCCGAAAGAGATCCAAGGTGCGAGCGGCCGCCCCTCCACCACCTCCTCTTCCTCCTCCTCCTCCTCGGCCTTGCTCTCGCTGCTGCTGCCTCGGTCATGCACGCCACCCTGTCACCGGCCACCCGACGTTTTGGTGGCCGACACGCCGGAGAGGGACTACGGCTTGAAGGTGACATGGAGGAGGAGGAAGGGTTTGATGTCGTCGCTCAAAGCGAGGGGCCACCTCTCTGACTCGGACGTGTTCATTCGCAGCTGAGGCGGAGAGCCGGAGAGGGGGAAAATCTCAGTTTGAGATTTTCAGTCGGGGGGAGGGGGGCAAGGCCTCTTTTTAAAGCATATTTTATTGCACTGGGCAAAGCTTCCGTGTGAAAGTGAATTCTGTTCACTAACTGCGTCATTTGATTACTAGTCCTAAAATTGCAATATTAAATCATTTTCTCAACCATGCCCTCTGTAAGAGAAGCTTATTGCCTGCTACTCTCATGTTTCACCATGATTTTACGACAAACACATCAAACGACTGTAATTCACAGGACCAACACTGAACAAATGCTGTAACACTGTCAGTGATATGAAATCTGGAGTTGCTCATACAATGAACTACGGTCTGTGCTTAAGGATCATTTGAATGCTGCTGTTGTTATCATGAGAGATGTCGTGATTAAAAAAAAAAGTTTAATGTTTGTCTCAATCATGTTGCTGTGTACAGTCTGAAGAGTAAATGTGGAAATTCAAAGTTAAACGTTTGCTTTATTGGGGCCTATCTATCTGCAAGTGACTTTGGTGTGCAGCAGAAGTGAAAATAAGTCTGTACACTTAGAGTATTTCCAAAAACATTATGGATTCATGGAGTGTTACTGCATCAGGAAAGATAGGACATGGGTAATTTGTAAATGCGTAACATTTCTTGAGTGTTGTTTTTTGTAAGGGCCTTTCAGGACACACGATGTTGCTGTATGAAATGTCGAGCTCTAAATCTATAGATGAATGGAATAGAAAATAGAGACCAATTCCAGTGTGTAAGCCTGTCGGAGGAGGTGTCGGGGTTTCTAATGTTTCTTTTTGGAGAGTGTGACAGGTGTAGAGGCTCAAGTGGCTGAAGGCTCTCAACCCCACTGTGATCAAAGGAGCGGGTGGTTGGATGAACTGGATGGGGGAAGGTGGAGAGAGGGAGAAGAGCGGGAGCGTTGATGTGGGGAATATTGTTGAGGGCCTTGGAAATGAGGCGCAGGCCCCTGTACATGACGCAATCTTTCAACAGGGAGCCAGTGGAGCTGCTGCGGGACAGATGTTACATGACTAATGGAGGAAGTCCTGGTAATGAAACGTCCCCATTGTGTGACAAATAAAGGCCTGTTTCATACTATTCTAATGCGCTTTGGGACCATTTGCAGTTTATGGATGGTTCTGAAACAGATTAGCAGCACTGCCTGGCGAGAGGGACGGTCAGAGGTGGGAGCTTAATGGAAGAAAGCTGAATGAGTGACATTATGAATGTGAGTTTGAAATGAGAGTGCCGTTGAGGATGATACCCAGGAGGAGACTTGGTGTCAATAGGATATGAATGGGAACAGGAATCACCTTATCGATCCCCAAAGGGAAATTCATTTGTCTGGCGGCTCATCTACCATTTGCTGAACAATTAAAAAAAAAGCCTGATGGCTGTGGGTACAGAGGATCTTCTATATCTCTCCATCCTGCTTTGAATAAAATGGATAAAATTGCTCGTTTTTGGCAGGGTGGATTTGGTACAAAAGTGGAAATTTTGGCTTTGTCTCTGTTCAGTTTTAGATAGCTGATGGGGTGAGAACCAGGATCAGATTTCCTTCAGACAGCCAAGTATCCGCAGCATCTGAAGTATCAGTTGTCATGGTTACTGGTGACTGCAGATCCTGTTATGCAAATCGGATCTGCCTTTTCGCGGCTCCCAGGCATCCTTTTGGTCCAGAAAGGATAACATTTCTCAAAGTGAAACAGGATCGAGAGAGGAGACAGCCCCCTTCCCATCACTGACCATCAGGCGTGCACCCCCGGTAACCAGCTGACCAATAGGATGGCTCGTTGTTGCTATGTGCGGTAACCAAGGACCGAGTTACAACAGAGGTGCTCTGGCTAACAGTGGCACCGCTACACGAGGATCGTCCCTGGCAACCGCGGATAAACATGAGTTACTACAGTATAAGGTAAAAAAAGAAACCCTGGGCTTCCAGTGCTTACACGTCGTGGTTTGTTCTGTGTGTGTCGGGCCGGGAAGCGAGAGGCCGAGCCACGGCGGTCGGAGTTTTGTGTAACCCGAAAAACTTTGCAGTCGCCCACAACTTTTATTGAGGCTTACAGCAGCAGAGGCAGGGCTAACGCTAGCTGCGGGCTAGCTCCAACATTCTTCGGCTGCCACATAAACGCAGAAAACATGTCGTACACCCCCCCCCTCCTCTGTTCGCGGCTTCGCTTTTAATAACATCACGTCGAGCTCGCGCAGAGGAACGCGTCGCATGTCGCTCGCGCCGAGAAGGCGCGTCGCGGACGGTTTAATGTAGCTGAACTGCAGAGAAAAAAAGGGACGGGAATCCGCTAGAAAAATGCTACCACAGGTGGTGTTTGAATGCACTTCTGCTCGGCTTCACAACACCCCCGTCGAACCCGGGTGAAGCGCATTTGGGAGATAGATCCCATTGACAGCGAGCGATGTCATCTCCATCCAGCCATGTAAAGCAGGGCGCATGTATGTAAATACACGCGTATGTGCGTCACGGCGCCGGGAATGCTTCTTTGTTTTGGCGTATTTTCTTTGCCTGTTTGACTTGCAGTTTGAACGCAATGGAACGCAATGCGTTCACTCAAACACGCAGGGAAATACGACGGGAAATCGAGCGTCTGACTTTAATTACAATGTGTAAAGTGATGATGAATGCGCGGATGCACTTTGACTGTGGTTTGAGCTTTGAATTCTGTGCGGGGGGGGGGAGAAAAAATGTTTGCACGTCATGTTTGAGCATGCCTGCGTGTAGTAACTGTCTTCGCTCCCCTATGAAAGCACTGCTCTCGACCGAAGCCGTCGACCCGGCGTATTTATAACCCAGTAGGCAAACAAGCGAGTCAGTCATTTGCTGCAAAAGAAACAGTTCCCCTCCGTCTCGGAATCCATCGACTGACGCTGGCTCGGGTGGAAAACAGCCGCAGTCAGGCTGGCTCGCACTCAGCCTGCTGTGATGTGCCGTCATGCCTCCTCCACATTTTGTCCTCTGCTCTTTGCTTGGTTTTGCCTTCCATTTTGCACGGGAGATAAAAATCAACACAGCTCCCACCCTTTCCTGGTACACTCCCTGTCTTTTATTATTATTTGCCCCCCCCCCCCGAACTGGCACTCATGGGCCAGGCACATCAGGCGGGGTGGCATGTGTACGTTTCAGAAATTGTATATCGTTCCCACAAACCGAATTTTCACTTAGATAAAGAATATGAAATCCTGTAGGAGTCGAGCGTTTACTGACAGTAGTTTTCCAGTGTTCCAGAGCCTATCTAGTAATACTATCTAGTAATATTGCTCTCTCCTTGCTCGTAAATGACTGATCCTTCCCAGGAGGCTCCTTTTACACCCAGTCACGATGAACATCTCGTTTTCTACCTGTGAATTGAGCCTAACAAGAGGTTTGCTTTTTGGAACAGTTAGTCTCTTCTCTTACCGGGAACATGTTGCTGGTGTTGAAAATGATTAGATAAAACATTTAATAAATGTGCTTTTACACTTAATGTCAGAATTGTGTATCTGCGCATCCACCATTACACCCTCTTTGTACCCAGTGGTATCTCCAGTACGCGTAGGCTGAAGGTAGGCAATACACCCTGGATACATCCCTGAATACATCCTTTGCTGGACACACACACCATTCACTCTTCAGTCGGCCTAAATCCATGTTTTTGGACTGCGGAAGGAAACCGGTGCACCTGAATCAAACCCATGCACACATGGGGAGAACATGCAAAGTCGGAATGTATGTGGTTGGGCGACTGTGACTTGTCCTGCAAAAGTAGCTTGAATGGTCATGAAGACTCTATATGAGTCTGCTATATGAGAACCAGTCCACTTATCACGTTTCTCTAATATGGGTAATAGAGAGATGGATAGATAGCGTCAGTTGGTTCTTAAATGGAGCCGGCTTCCACTCTGTTAACATTGTCTTCCGGTTTTCTAATTAGTGCTCAGTTTGTACCAAAGGAAAACCGACTGCTTTGTGACTCTCACTTAAATAATGTAAGACACAGCAAAACGACTCAGCTCCCCAGCTGTGATGTCTCGTAGGGTCAGCCGACCCGGAGAGAAAGTTCACAGATGGCTGACCCAGAATTTGTCAACACCAACCCCAGAGGTAGATCGTAAGGGGCCTCCCTCTCTGCTCTTTTCACCTTTCAAGGAATGTCCCTCGGACGTATTAATTTATGTGATAAATTTTGCATTAGTGTTGTTAGACCCATTTACTGCGGCTGTTTCCTCTCCCTGAAGCATAAACACTTCTTGAGTATCATTCCCCCTTTCTCCTGAAATGGTTTCAGATGACGGAGTGGAGTGGTTACAGATCGTTGAGTCTGCTCGCAGAGATGACACATCCGAGGAGTCACAGTTTTCATAACGGCATCGCAAATGCGCTGTTGCCTGCGTGACTGTAGTGTTGAGGGCGTGAGGCTGATGGACGCCTACAGTCCTTTGTTGCACTGCACTTTCATCTCCAAGGTTGGCTTCAAGAACGGGTCTCGTGTGCCTGACTTCACCTGAACAGTCTCAGTGTCAGCTTTGCATCATAGATATTGATATGACCCCGTATGGGGTCTTTGCAATTCTTGGCCCAGCAGTTTGACAGTGTGTGTCACATGCTTAGAAGTCTCCACATTATGTCCAGTCTGTTCAGGGATCTCATTTTGGGAGCTGTTTCTTCAGAAAAACTTGTCTCATTGTAAATTTTCAAAAATGGGTCCATTACATGGCTCTTCGTGGGTCTTCTTGGGTTTGGGGGTAGTGCTGAAATGTTTTTGAAAGGCAAAATATACTGAAAGTGGACCGTTATGTGCCAGTATGTGGTGATATTCTTATGTTTGTACCCCTTGAATGCAGCCACTAGGGTCAGTTTACCTTGTTTAATTTAACAAGTGTGGAAAAGAGGCGTTGATCCAAGCGGTCACTTTTCACCCCGCAGATGGCTACGGTCCGTAAAATGTAAACGCAAAAAAAAAAGCAAAAAAACTCCTGTTAGCAAGCAGCTCTTTGCTTTACGCGTAGTCCGACATGAGTGCTCAGTTCTCGGCAGTTGTCTGAACGTGCGGAAACTGTAACCGGCACTGGGTATTGAGTTTACGCAAGGAGTAGATTTATGAAAATGAATTCAGTTCGGCTTGCCTTGGCTGTCAACCGCAGCACCATCGTTATCACTGTAATTTAAAAAAGTCCCCTTACGGTACCGATGGATGCATCTGCAACTATCTGCGCGTTAATCGACTCTGTTTTTCACACCCTGGGATGCGATCTGTACAAGACTTCACTCAAACGTCCAGTACCGTCTGCTGGCCCCTGCCATCGTAGGCAGAAACGAGCAGACAGCCCGTGCGTATTAGGACTCGTGAGTGGAGTGTGTCCGCCGGCATCCCTCGGGGAGGCGGCATTATCATCATCTCTTGTAGCTTATTTCCGTCGTTTGTTTTGGGTGCATAATTACTCCCTCCGGTGAGCGGCTCCTAATCACTCGACTAGCATGCCATTTCGCCACTGTCTCTCCGGGCGAACGTGCGCAAACATACGTCCTCTTCCCGCTCTTCTCTGTGGCGTCTTTTTTTTTTCCCCCTCTCTTTTGCAAATAGGCACAGAAAACAACAAACCGGGAGACGGTGGTTTCCTAGCAACTATGATTTGAGTCCACGCAGCGTGTCCGTTTTTAGAAAGGCCAATCTATAGGTTCCAGCTTATTGACTTACCTTTAAAAAGAACAGCATCTGCTCTTTGATATCATTCCACAATGAACAAACCGCACGGTTAGCCTTTACTGTATTTTTTTCCAGTAAAATTACTGTCATTTTTACAGTAAAATACCACAAAACGGCCCGTAAAGTATCTTTTGAGGAATTATGTTTAGTGAATACACCTGTGATGCCACCCATACATGCATACTGTGACGCCTCAGGAGTCAAAGGACTGAACTTTGAGTGATAAGTGAGTCCTCCGGAAAAGTTACTGGGAAGCAGCGGGGCGGTAACATTTAGGTGATAGAATGCAGCCAAACTTGGTAATGAGTGGCTCAAATCCTGTCAACGAAACCTCGCTTTAGTCCCTCAGACCTTTCCCTTCCAACCCCCCCGCCCTTCACACACACACACACACAAACACACACGGGGACTGGATATGTGAGTGTTGCCTGACTGAAAGTGCGAAGTCATGACAACAGCCCCAAGCCTCCCAACCTCAGTCTGCCCCTGGGCACCGGTTGCTGTCACTCCCCTGGGTGGGACGTGGCTACTCTGCTCAGTCGCTGAATAGCAGAGGTGTCGGGAAGGAGGCTGCGGGGCATAGTGTTGGATAGCTCTGCGCAGCTCCGGCGTGGTGGAAGACTGCGAGTTAGCATTCCTGCGGCCGCATCCATGGACACTGTGAAGGGCGGCGGATCTCAGCCCGTCTTCAGTCGCTGGTCCTACAGGTAGCTACACGTACTGCCTTTGGAAACATCCTGCTTTGTGTGCTCTTAATCTTCAGGTTTATTTGCTCCCATTGCTGCATGTTTTTTTTTGCTGCTGTGTGTTGCCCGAAGCGGCTTCGACTCACTTTCTCAGCTCTGAGCCAAAAGTGGCCTGTGGCCAGGACAGAGGTCAGAGTAATGTCCCCCCTCCACCTCCCCAGCCTCTGCTCCCTCCCTCCCTGCCTCCCTCCCAGGCCGACCTGCAGTCAAAGACCTGCCTCTCGCTCGTGTTTCTGCCACCACGTCGTTTACTTATTCAGAGCTTCAGCCTGTGACTGCACTGTAACCAGAGTTGTTGCATTGCGTACGTGTGTCTCTCTCTCTCTATCTCTCTCTCTCTCCAAGCTCTGTTTTTTTTCCCCTCATGCTGTTGGCTGCTTGTTTGCAAACACTCACGTAACAGAGGCTTGTGTTTCAAATATCCGTACCACTGATCAGACAAACGGATGAAGTGTGTTTCTGCGCATCATCAAGATGGTGGTGTCAGTTTGTGAATGCTTAAGCTCCAGTTTTAATTGTTTTCCCCTATATATATACTGTATAAGCTTAATGTCTGAATTTTTGTCCAGTTTCTGTAATTAGTGTTTACACCCCTGAAGCTCAGAGGTCAACAAGACGTTTCTTGTTTATGTAGTTAATTAGTTGATACGGTCAGTCGGCATCTAGTAGTCAAGTGGTGTGTGCCGAGGCCATTATCCGTCCACCCAGTTTCCCAGCTCTATCAAAAGATAACGTTACAGAGATGTAGTAGGAGTGCAGAGATCACCATGGTTTCACCTAAAAAGCCACGGCCCACCAGGTCCCCTTTCAGCTTCCCACAGGGGGAGCAGCCACCGGGCTCATCCTCTCTGGACTTGGATCTTGGAAAGTGTCTCTCCCCCCCCCCCCCCCCCCCCCCCCCTATCTCTCTCTCTCTAGTTGCTGTGCACCGACACACAGGAGACTAAACATTTCATCTCACCCAGCCCCCTTTTTATGCCACGCTCTCACCACGGTTGCTCGTGGCGGACATTGAAGCGGCGCTCATGCAAGTTCACTTTGACGTGACGCCGTTCCAGTCCAACGTCCCGTGGCCTCTAAATTGTCACATAAAGGCCGGCAGTGAGACACCTGTTAATCATTCATAGCGTCAAAGTACTTGTAGAGTGACTCTCTTAGACCCTCAATATCATGCCGGGCAGTTCACGTCTCGGCGAGAGGCCTCTGGCCAAATGTTGTCCGAGTTAATGTTGATGTACTGCCGCACAAAACAAATTTCACACCTTGGCACAGTCCCTCCCTCCCTCCCTCGGTCAGTCCGTAAATCTTTCCAGCGCGGCGCTGAGGCCTCCAGTTACAATGGAGTCCGAGGAGCGAGTGCAGGTTTTTTTAATCAATGCTGGCCCGACGTGCGCTCACGTCTCCATGGCGACCGCACTCTGACACACAGGGAAGGGACAACGGTGGAGTGTCCTCCCCTTGTCACCCAAGCTGTGACGGCCTAATGAAACATTGATCACCTGCTGCGTGACACAGTGGATCGTTGGGCGAGCGGCGCTGTCCCCTCGCAGCAAGGAGGGCCCCGGTTTGAATCCAAGTCGCGCACAGTGTCCGTTCCGGCCACTCCGGTTTTCCCTCCCGCAGTCCAAACACATGCATGTTTTGGTTGATTAGAGACTGACTTGATTGATTAGAATTGTCCCTAGGTGCCCTGCCCAGTGTCCCTTCACCCTACAACACTATAACAATACAGAGGCGTCTAGTATCTATTCAGTAATGTCTTTACTTCAGCTCCATTGACGTATGGATTTTCTGCCTTTCTTCGTCATTGAATGCAGCAATTTCTCTGTGCTCAGGTCTTGGTGATCGGAGTGCTTGGAAGGTGTCGCTTTAGCCATAGCGTAGCATTTTACGGACAAAAAAAAAGAAATCAATGATCCCATCCTGGAATAATCCACATCAGTCAGAATACTTAATTGATTCCCAGAGGGGAATGGCATTTGTTGCATTAGCTCCCTCAGAATAGAAATGTAAAGACAACTTAACACAAATTCAAATGTACTACCACACATTTATCTGCAGTAAAAGAAAGAAATCAGTCGTAATTGTTCCAGTAATCCATGAGAGCAGTGTAAACGCGAACGTGTGCGTGTCTTTTCGAGCGTGTGCGAGATTTCCAGGAACACTTTCGGTCCACGAGCCCCCGTCGCATTGAAATATTCATGAGGAAGCTGTGGGAAGCTGTCTGCATTATCGGTCTGATGGCCCTTGCGAACATCTCTGTGTAACAGACCACTATAAAGACCACGTTGTTTTGGTTCATCTTGTCACTGAACCTCGTCTTGTGTTTTCCGCATGTCCCTTGCTGCTCCCTGTTGTCTCCCTGAAGACCCTCCTCTTCTGCCAGCTTCACCTCCAACTCGACAGCCAGGTAGGCGACAACACACAAACACACATTTACACACACGCTCCCTCGCTAACCTCATCCCTTCGACCAAATGACCAAATGGAGCTTCATGGGCTGCTTCATGCGCAACTTTCCTCCATATTTCTCCTCCTTCTCCCGCCCCGGACGACAGTTTGTTAAGCCTAATTAAACCTGAGATCACCCTCCTCCTGGTAGCCCTCATCCTCCTCCTCCTCCTTCTCCTCGTCAGCAGCATCTGCTCTCCGGTGGCTGCCCAGGGGACCTCCGTGTTTACCAGTGTCAACAGCGAGGGATACTTAGCGAGGGATTTACGAGCGGCCGTATCGCGCATCGGTGCTAGATGACTCATTCTGAGGTAGAAAGGGCTGATCAGGCCCGCAGATTGCAGGTGATAAGGCAGCCGGAGGGGGTGGGGTCATCAAGAGAGGAGCGCTGCTTTATAAAAGCATTCAGAGCGGAGCTGTGATGTCAGCTGGTAGCTGAGAAGGTGCTAAGAGGGCAGGACGTGACGAGGGTGAGCCCCCACCCCGACCTGCCTTCCCCTCCCCGACCTGCCCTCCCCTCCCCGACCGTCTCCGTAAAAATAAACCCGTCCCGGTGTCCCAGGATGTGTCATAAGCGAACACGTCGTCAGCGGCCCAGGCCCCCGCTGCTGCCCTTCTCTCTCCTCGCGGCGTAGCCAAGCAACGCGAGCCCCGTCCCTCCAGACAGGTGTCCAGGGTGAAAGCCCAGAGGAGCCGCGCCGCACGCCATTCACCCCGCTGAGGCTTTGTCCCTGCCTTCCATTTCACACCCCTTCTCTCATCTCCACTCAGTCCATCTTAGGAGAACAGCGCAGGTCAGGAAGGCGCTTCTCAAGCCCGTAAACGCGGTTTTAGCGTATGTGCTCTACAGGTAGTTGTATGTATAGAGATATGTTTAGATTTTCAAGTCCAAGATGATGCCAAGGAGTATTTGCTTATTCTCCTTATGCTCCTTTATCCATAAACATGTCAAATAAGATACTTTATGTTTTAAAATTTAAAAAAGAAAAAGAAAACAATTTAAAATACTAGTTTTTAAAATAAAAAATAGTAGTTAGTAAACGATGAGTAAAGTAGTATAATATACAATAAACATATTAATAATAGCATGAAATAGCAGTAAAAAGTGTGTAATAAAATGGTAATAAATTGCAATAATAATAGTTGAAACAGGAAAAATGGTCATAATCATAGACTGGAGAGAAAGAGAGGAGACTTGAGTGAGTAGCTCTGAAAAATCCAGTATTCCACATCCGGTTTTGTTCTTTTCATTTTCTGTACTGAAAATGAGACTGGACACGTTGACATTCAATGCTTTGAGAAGTGTCCAACCCCTCGAACCAACTCTGTTATTCTCCACAGTGGCATTGAGGATGACAGCAGCAGCTTCATGCAGCAGAAGCTGGAGAAACAGGTAAACGAGTCAAAATGTGTCCCAACACACGCTTGACGATCATTGTTTGCTCCTTCCTTAAAAAACAAAAAACAAAAAAACATCTTCTCTTAGTCACTTCCTCTAAGTCACACAGGGAAACCTGTGTCTTGAGGACTGAGGGTGCCACAAACCAACCTCATAAGATGTGTTTTTCTTAAACTGGGTTTAAACCTGGCCTCGCCTGAGCCACGGAAAATGGCTCACTCAAGAGCAAGCCGTTCGGATGTGCGTCCACCTGCCGGGGTTTTACGTGAATCAGAGGACCAAGATGACCTCGTGTTCCACCGCTCAGGTGACCCCGAGGGGTGCCCGCCGCCTCCTGGACGCGCGCCAACATCAATTTAGGGATTAATGCCTCACAAAACGCCCGCTTTTCACCACTTCTGCTCGCTGGGGATTTCGGCGGCCGCTCAACCGCCGAACAGCAATCGTCTCTCTCTCTCTCTCTCTCTTTTTTAACTGCACGTTACCTGACAAAGCCTCCGCTACTGTCTGCCATTTGTTCTCTTTTCATCCCGGGGATCGCCGCAAGTAAGACGCTTCATCCCGAAACCTCGGCGGAGAGCGAGCTTCGACTTAAGCCGCCGGCTGCGCGCCGCTATCTCGCACATTAGGCGGGGAGGAACACTAGGGTCAGATAGGCGAGTTCAAAGAGGGAGAGGGATTTAGAGCGGGGTGCTGGCTTTGTGAGTGTGTGTGTGTGTGTGTGTGTGTGTGTGTGTGTGTGTGTGTGTGTGTGTGTGTGTGTGTGTCAGCTGGGCCCAACCAGCCTCACTCGAGAGTCTTCTGCTCTTATGTAACACATGAGGACAAACTTATGCTCCCAGGGCTGTCACACACAGGTTGCGGAAACATCCAAAGTCAAATATTCAAAAAGAGGAAAAAAAAATGTCAAAACGATCTGGGTTTATTGTATTTTCACTACCGGCCCGCTTCAAAAAGTAAGAAGAAAACCACACGCACCACAATTCCCAGAGCTCTGTCTCTCTCTCTCTCTCTCTCTCTCTCTCTCTCTCTCTCTCTCTCTCTCTCTCTCTCTCGCCCTCTCTCTCTCTCTCGCCCTCCCTTTCTCTCTCTCTCTCCCTCCCCTCTCCATCTGGAGCACTAATGACTGCTGATTCAGTTAGCGACGGTGGCTGCACATGCATACACATACTAGCGCGCACACACACACACACACACGAACACACGAACACACACACACACACACAAGGCGCTGAGCCTTCGCCCCAGAGACCGAGCTCTTTTTTTTTTTTTTTTTTTCCTGCCAGAGGACCGCGCTCGCGCAGCGAGGGAGGAGAGGTGGTTGTCGGTGGTTTTATCATTTGTGAGACTCACTTCCAGAGGAATGAGGGACGCGGGGACCGAGCCGTAGCCGGCAGGAGCTTCCCTCTTAGCGGGAGAGAGTGGCTGCGTGTGACCTTCGAGACAGATGGGACTCCGTGGCGCTTTCTCTGTAGGCAAACCTGTTAACTTCGGCTCACACTTGTTCAGGATTTCAATGGAGCGGGTGGGTAACTTCTTCTTCCTTTTCTTTAAAAAGAATCTCACATGTGCCTTGTTGGATAGAGTGATAGAGTCTCTTTTCATCTGACTTCTCACTTTTTTTCCTGCGATAAATCTCCTACGGACTTCAGATTTGCATTGAAGTCCGAGTCCGCTCCCGTTACAGGAAAGACGGCATGAAGTCACATCCTGGTCTCAAAATGCCAAGTGCCGGGTGCGCACAAAAGACTGGAATAAAACAATAGATTATCTTAAAATAGCAAGTGGAAGGGAAGGCAGCACCAGCTGGTCAGACGTGACAAAGGAGAGAGAACAAGGCAGAGTGTGCCCAAGTGTAAAACTCCTCCAAAAGTCCGGATTCATTTATTTTGCACACCGCTTTAGCCATGTATCCATTTGATATGCCTACAGTAATGATTTTAATGATTTTAATCCTGCCTTGTGTTTTAATCACTTGTCGCCTTTTATTTGTAGCCATAAACTTATTATGCAAATCCCTGTTCAAAGCCGGAGTGATTTAAATGAATCCACGTCCGGCGTCATCTCTCCGGATCTCTCGTGCCTCAAAATGAACTTTTCCTTTCTTTTTTCGACTCTTTCCTCCCGTCACTCCTGAGTCACAGCAGCGGGGCGAAGCCGTGGCGGGTCTCTCCTGTCCTCGCGCTGACTGATGAGTTGTGAAAGCTCTCTGGGTCTGCGAGGCCTTCGCGGCCCCTTCCAGCTCACCAGGCAGCATCACTAAACAGGACTTGTTGTTGTGCATTTGACGCGCTAATTAATGCGCTTGCGTAATCCACGGGGTCGCTTTGACACGGGCTGAATGAGGTGGGAGGGGGGGTTGGGGGTGGATGCAGCATGAACGGGGTGAATTCTGTGCCACTGCCAAAACTTCATCACCGCTCACGACTACCAAAACCACCTACGCTGACAAAACCAGCATGTACCGTACTATAGACAAAGGCCGATGATTACTGTTGGGTCCTGATGATGTGCTAGCCGCTTTTCAGTGAGTCCACTCGCGGTCCGAGGTCGGGTATAGTCACGGACAAACATGACATGACTATGTAGGCTCTCCGAAAGAGATCCAAATGCATTGCATCTTGTTTCTCTTCTTCTTCTTCTTCGTTCCTCTTCGACCACGTGTGAGCTACAACGATCCACAATCCGCAAAGATTTCCGGTGGTGTAACTCCCGTCTTCATCCATATGGATGCGTCCGTAAGCTCAACCAGACGCATGCAATCAGCGCACCTAGATGGCGGAAGACGGACAAAAGGTGCTCCATGCGTTGACGTGCATGGAGCATAAATGGGCCTATTATTCGAATGAAGGGACCGCACTTTGAGCCGTCCTGGCCTACACTCGATTGTCAGGCTTCATTCTTTTGCCCTTCTCTCTTTGGCTCCATTCTTGAGGTTAATTTTGCCCCGTTGTGCGCGCGTGAGTCATGGCGCATTCATGTCAGCGGCTCGGCGCATTGTCTGTACAGTGTGGGTGTTTACCACTGAATGGACAGGCCGCCGCTTATCAATCCAAAATCAATTTCCATTTGAAAAGGCCTTTCAAGGTCTCCGTTTCTGCCGCGCGAAGCATTGTCGCGTGGAGGCGCCCGTTTCACCTCGTAGCGGTGCAGTGGTCTGACCTGCGAGCTGGGATGGCGCCATCCTTTTGCCCTGGGTACAAAGACGGTGATGTGATGGAGATGACATCTTTAATGTTCTCCTCCTGGTCATCACTCACAATGCGAACTTATGCAACCGCCCTCAGCTCGGAGTCGCGTGTTGTCGCGCAATGGCCTCAGCCTCCCGCGACGTCCGTGCTCACTTGCGGCGCGTTCTCCCCTTTTGGTCCACAGAGGGCGCTGCTGGAGCAGAAGCAGAGGAGGAGGCGCCAGGAGCCACTGATGGTCCAGCCCAACACGGACGGCAGGCCCCGGCGCTCCCGGACGCGGCGCGGTGAGGAGCAGGCCCCGCTGGTCGACTCTCACCTCAGCGTCGCCAACGATGTCATCATGGACGGTGAGCAAAAGACGGAAGAGCGGATGAGAGTGATTACGTTTGACTGAATGAATCCCGTCCATATGTCTCACGCCTGGAGTTAAGTGAATCTGGACTCAGACCGAGGCCGACACACAAGATCCTGGTTGCATCATCATTCCACCTGTGAATGAACTTTTGGTTTCGGGGGGGGTCAACATGACATTTGTGATAACAGGCATCATTGATATCGATACTGCATGGGATGAAAAGCCATCCTGCACAGTAATAGCTGCCACATGCTTTAACCGGTTCCAAAAGAAGACAAGGCTTCCCATTTTTGTACTGAAGTCCATACGTGTTACCGTGGTTACCATATGATTTGCTCTCATTGTAATATCACCAAAAAAAACTATATGTATGTTTGTTTATATACAAATATATAGATATATACACAAATGCACACAAAGTGTATAGAATTTATACATTATTTATATTAGAATGTATTTAATTTACATTAAATGTAAAAATGTAATTAATAAATAATAAATGTCATTCATCTCTAACTTAAGTTTACATACCCATATGTATATTTGATAAATGATATCATAATATAATAAGGCGTATGGCATATGACACTATCACTATCTGAGGTAATTATTGCTTTTCCTCACTCTGTACTTGCTATTGTCTGCATACAAAAATAAACAAAAAGAGAGAACTCGCCCGAGTTTGTTCTACAAAAAACAAAGCGCTCACCAAACAAACTCTCAGGCCTATATTTAGCCACCAGAACCAAATGTGATGACTGCCTGTTCCCTCCCCCACTCCAGGCATCGATGGCCCAGCAGCTTTCTTGGGCTCGGAGGCGCCCGATCCGGGGACGAAAATCCATATCATGTCTATGAGCCAGGCCCAGCCCCAGTTCCAGTCCCAGGCCCAGGCCCAGGCCCAGTCCCAGTCCCCATCCCCATCCCAGCATCCCCATCAGCCGCAGCCTCAGTCCCAGTCTCAGCCCCAGTCGCCCGCCGCTGAGGAGCCTGAGAGAGACGGAGACACTGAGACGCTGCTGGAGCCCAAGACCGACATCCACGAGTTACTGCAGAGACAAGGTGAGTCGTTTTTTTTCCCTTTGAAGTTTTCATCCTGTAACAAACCCTCTGGAGTGGTTTGCACTTCCCAATCGAGAATGTCGAATTGCTGAGGTGTGCAACGAGGGTACACACGTGCAAACGATTATCTTGTTGTGAGGACCATTTAACCACCACACCCTCTCTGAGCTATCGCGGCTGTACTCATGAGTCACGGCGATGGACTGTATATAAAAGATGCACGTAGTCTTCCGGTATGAAAAATTAGGCCAACGTGGCAATACCACAGAGATCTGCTTGGCCTGGCTCCAAAAAACACTTTCTCCAATACACACCCTGTCAAAAAACCCCATTTTCAATCATGAAATACTCATTCAATAATTTTTTTTTCATAACTCACACCAGCTTCAACAGCTAGTTTCAAGTGCCAGCGAGTAATGTGGAGGTCAGTTTGCATATAATTCCATGATATATAAGATATAAGATATCAGACCTTAAAGAAATGAATGAATATGGGCGCGTCCATTTGGCTGACAGGGGAGCCCTACGGAGGAGAGAGCTCCAGTCACATTACTTGGACCAATAGGCTGCGTTTACCTCGCACTGTCCGTACCGCCACGCTCATTCGTTCCGTCATTACGGTGCCACGCCCACGCACAGCGGCCGGCTGGCAGCCGCTCAGACACTTCCTGAAGGATGTATTCAAAACGGGCCCCTGACCACAACAAAACAGCTGCGCAAATGTCACGACACTGGCTGACGGATCCCGGGCCAGATGATCAGAGGCCGCACCAACCGTGTTCAGATTTTCATCATTTTTTTTGCCGTAGCGGCAAATGTCATTGTCCTTCTCAGAAATGCAAGGCCTCATTGTTCACGTCAGCCCGGCTTAGCGTGAGAGCATGTCCGCAGGACCTGCAGCAGGTATTTTTGGCTCTCTGTCCTTGCCTATTACCCCGAGCCCCGAGGACGCAGATGAAGTAGAAACTTGGGCGGGAAGCATTCATGTTTGATCAGCTCACTCGGTCGGGACCTGAACTTTTCTTCATCTTTTTTGTGTAATTTTTTTGCGTTAATGATCACGTTCCTGCGGAAGGTGTTGTTTAGCGTGGTTTTTTTTCTTTGGTCGGCCCATCGCCAGTCCTCGGTGACATTTCCAGATGGCTGATTTCGTAAGCCACTGGCTCACGCAGCCCGGCCCCGTGTCTTAATTGGAGCCCCGGAGTCGCTGTCAGAGCGGAGTTAGCGCTCGCAATCTGTCTTTCGCGATGCGCCTCGGCCTCTCTCAGGGACAGCTGCACGTCCCGGGTCCCATCTCTTGTAAACATCTCCGTATAAATATTGTTTTTGGCGCTGTCACATGTATTATTCCCGTTGAACACCCACGACCCTCGGCTCTCCAGTCTGCCTACGACGCGTCGGTGGAAGGCAGCACTGTGTGTGTGTGTGTGTGTGTGAGCGTGTATAAGCCCCGGGAGGCCAAATACACTTTAATCTACTTCAAAGCTCAAAGTTTGATCACACTAATTAGAAAAACTTGTAATGAGCGCGCTATAGTTTCAACCCGCCACATTATTTTAATATAATATTTATATATATGACTATTATATCTACTCTTGCAATTAAATAGAACCCAGTTTCAACCATAGATGAAAAAAAAGCTATATTTTGTGCGTCTTAAACCGTAAAGCTGTGGGCTGTGGTATTTCACGCGGCACAGAAGAGGAAGACGAGTGAAGAGACACCAGACAGGCAGGGGGCAGGAGCAGAAAATGATTTATCGCGTCCATTACAAAGCAGCGAAAAGGGACCAAGCAGCAGGGCGGGGTGGACGGATAACGGATGAAGGCGAAGTGCGCAGCCGACGGAGAAAACGGGTCGAGGTGAGACCCCCCCCCCCCCTCCCCACCGAAACGAGACGGGACGCGGCGAAATCGCACACCCGCGGCACAATTAACTCCCCCTCGCTGAGACGTTTCCGCACCGGCCGCCGTCTGACATCACACTCGGATGCAGCTGCAGCCGCGGCCAAGAGCCCCCGTCTCGGCTCATAAATCCAATTATCGAGCAGGGGGGGGGATTCGGGAGGCGGCTTTGACTGGCTGCCGTCACCCGGGCCCGTTTTACATCTGCATGACTGCGCGGAGCTCGCAAGCGCACAGATGCTAGTTTCGGGGGGGGGGGGGGGGGGGCTGAGCCTCATTTCCTGAGATCAGTCTCACCCTCTGAGGGAGCTGACTACGGAGCCGACGCATTGTTTTTGACAGGCGGGGTATCGGCCGTAACCACGGGTTACCCGTGACCTCTTTACGTCATGAAGTCAAATGAGGATCTTCCATCCAATGCCATCCAACAGTCTCTAGTCCGCCTTATTTGTCCGACCACTGAAGTTGGTGCTCGTCACGTTGCTGATTTCATTCATCCATCCATCAATCGCCCCGTCAAATCTGTCCCCAATGGTGTTGCCGCATCCATTGTCACCTCCATTCAATTTGTGGCTCTTGTGCAACAAGTCCAAAACTCCTGCCGGTTTCAACATCTGAAGTTTACATTCCGGAGTGTGATCTAGTGGGCGTGTCTGTTTCCATTAGGGGCGTGATTGACAGCGACAACCCTAAACAAATCAAGTGCTGGCTCCTCTCCAGCCCCGCCCTCTCATCCAAATATGGTTTCACCTGACTTCAAAGATTCAAGATAGTGGCACCCTGACCAATCAATAAGTGACCAATCAGTGGCCGGGAATTGGGTGATGTCACATTTTAGTAGCACTTCAGCTGCTCTGAAGCTCAGCTGAGCAGGTAGGAAAAGGGGGTGGGGCATTTCGGATCTTAGGGCTCCTCTGATTGGCCAAATATATGGACATGCAGACCATGAATGCAACATGCATGATAACATAGCATTTATGAGTTCAGATAGTCTTTATAATGTGTGTTGAAGTGTGGAGGAAACCTGAAAATCCAGAGAAAAACAACATTCCGCCAAATTTCTTTCACCGCTGACCTTCACAGTTTCGGCTTCGGCTGTTGCTCAAGTGTTTCATCAGTTCTTGAGAAATTAGTCATCACATATCAAAGACCGCAGATGCACCCAAAAAAATTCAAAAATAAAGACAGTGAAATCCACCTTGGGGAGAATTCTGTACAAAACCATCAACATGAAATGAAATCATTAAGGTTCCTTGTGTAGCTGGCGCTACACACCGATCCTCTGGGGGTTGTTTTTCCCCTTGTCTTGTACGGACCAGCAAGGAAATCATGCATCATCGAGACCTCTCCTCACCCCCCCCACCCTTACCTACCAACCCACTCACCCACCCACCAGGTCTGTCCGTCAGCATGAACTTCGACGAGGCCAGCGACCCCGAGGACGATGGCGAGGAGGAGCGCTTGCGCTCCCTGTCGCCCAACACGGACAACACCAGGCCCTCGTCCGCCGCCAGCGGCAAGGACGTTCCGGTGAGAGCCGCCGCACAAGCCTAACCAAACTATTCCACTGGATACTTAACAGCTGGTCCCATATGGGGTATAGGGTCATCCACCCCCTGCGTTAAGGCACCAGCTGAAATCACGCGGTATCACGAGATCTCGCGATACTTCCAAAGTATGAGAGACCACAAGATGTTGTGATAGACGCGCGGTATGAAGGAAACGACAGCAAACAGTAGTTTACTTTGCTTGTGGAACAGCGCTACTGCTACCCGATCTTTGCCGGGGACGTTTCTGCTTCTCTTTCTCTCTCTCTCATTGAAATCGGGGAGAGTGGGGAGAGTTTTAACTGTGACGTCTGATCACCCTAATCGGCACGAGCTTTCTGCGTTTTTATTTTGAAGTCTGACGGAAGCTTATTCTGATAGCGTAACGACAACTCCCGGTCTGGTGCGATCCGATCGGTCTAGCTTCAGCGCTAACCGCTAAAAACAGAATGCTACCTATCCAGAGCGCCCGGGAGCGGCTAGCTGCAGCAAGCTGCATTCTGTGGAATATCGGGGTGAGGCGGGTAATGCATGAGGCGCGTGCGTTTCCCAGGAGGCGGTGTCCCCCGGCTCGCCCACAGGGGACAGCGCGCTGATCGACGTGGCCAATCTGGAGGAGTTCGTGTTCCGCCCGGCCCCGCGCGGCATCACCGTCAAATGCCGAATCACCCGGGACAAAAAGGGCATGGACCGCGGCCTCTACCCCACCTACTTCATGCACATGGAGAGGGAGGACGGCAAGAGGGTGAGTGTGTCGTAGAGCCGTCTCATTCATTCGACCACTGGACTTTCTATCCATTTTTTGGGAACAAATGTTGAAAAAACAAACCATTCTTTTGTTTTTTGTTTCATATTATATATATGTAAACCAAAAATGTAAACTATCTTTGAGTTTGATTTGAGTAAGAAATAAAGTAAAATAATCCCCGATATCAGCTTAGATTTTAATGTTGCCTTGGCTTTTTTTGTCCATTAACACAGCAAAATTAATATCTCCAGCTTAAAATCGTATCTATTCTGGAGCCCCACTGTAGAGCAGTGCAGAGTAATGATTAACGGCAAATGGTTCTTATTCAGTACGTCATTTTTCTAGTCTCTACGACCACTCACAGTGCTGTACAGGCTACACAGCGCGCCTGCTCAACCAGTAACTCCTGGGCTTCAGAGTCTCGCCTGAGGATATTAGTCTGGTCCGGAGCAACGCTACGCTGCCCCCGAGCCGAACTCTTCCGCCGAGCGAGGTGAATCCTTTCAAGCCGGAGCGCTATCTCGTTCCAGGTTTTTCTGCTGGCGGGGAGGAAAAGAAAGAAGAGCAAGACCTCCAACTACCTTATCTCGGTGGACGCCACTGACCTGTCGCGCGAGGGAGAGAGCTTCATCGGCAAACTGAGGTCAAACACCCCCCCCCCCGAGCTAGATCCACAGTAGGACCGGCCTCGGCCTGGATTCTGCGTAACGAGTAATGCCCCGCGCGTCACTCAAATGCAATCGACGTGTCGTCCCGCCAGGTCCAACCTCATGGGCACCAAATTCACCGTGTACGACAACGGCTCCAATCCCTGCAAAAACCCCGGGGCGCTGCTGGAGGAGAGCAACACCCGGCAGGAGCTGGCCGCCATCTGCTACGTGAGTGAACCCGCCGCCCGTCGCGTGGCCTCCTCCCTACGCTAGCCCGTACTGAGCGCGGCCGCCGGCGCCGTGTCGTGTCGTTTGGCAGGAGACCAACGTGCTGGGGTTCAAGGGGCCACGCAAGATGACCGTGATCATCCCGGGCATGAACATGAACTTCGAGAGGGTTCCGGCCAGGCCTCAGAACGTGAGTGTGACGGCTTCAGAAAGAGTTTCTGTGTGCGGGAAAGGAGCAAAGGAGCGCCGAGTTATAGCCAGTTGAAGAGGATGACCCTGTGTGTGTGTGTGTGTGTGTGTGTGTGTGTGTGTGTGTGTGTGTGTGTGTGTGTGTGTGCATGCGTGTTGGACAGGGAAGGATTGTTTGTCATACGTGCAGATGTGGAATAATGCTGCTGTAACCGCAGGCCCGAGCAGCTGCTGGAGATTCATTTAGACATTTCACAGAGGTCGGGCATCGGGGCTGCAGCTGCTTTGTTTCTCTTTCTCTCTCTCTCTCTCTCTGGCTCTCTCTCTCTCTGTCTGTCTCTCTCTCTCTCTCTGTCTCTGTCTCTCTGTCTCTCTCCCTCTCTGTCTCTCTCTCTGTCTTTCTCTCTGTCTCTCTCTCTCTGTCTCTCTCTGTCTCTCTCTCTCTCTCTGTCTCTCTCTCTCTCTGTCTCTCTCTCTCTGTCTCTCTCTCTCTGTCTCTCTCTCTAGCTCGCTCTCTCTCTCTCTCTCGCTCTCTCTCTCACACGCTCACACAACACTTCACCATGAATCACTCACAGTAAAAAAAAGCGAGTCAAAGAAATGTAGCAACATTTCCTGCAGGTGCATGTCGCCCAGTGTTTGTTCGATCTGCTCCTGTGATCCATTTATTTATTCGGATCCTGTTGGTGCTGCCACTCTGGCGTGTTTTCAGCTTCGAGCATTGTTGTTTTTTTGGCGTGTGTGTGTGTGTTTGTGTGTGTTTTTATACATTTCTCCCTGACAGCAGCTGGAACTACGAGTGATATTAATGGCATTTAACCCCCATGCCCTCCTCTGGCATTTTCTTCCTAGTGGACCAAAATGTACACACAAAACGCATTCATCAATTTCCAATTCAGAAAACCCTTAAACTCTTTAGCATTGCAGAGTGCAATGGCAAATGTGGTTTAATGAACGTCAATGGGACATTTTTTTTTACTTAAATCGCATTACAGGGAGTATCTGACACTAAATGAAAATTACTAATTCAACCAAATACATGTTGTTGCTTAACCACCCCGTCCGCAGGATTGATCAATGATTATTAGCTGGCATTTAGAGGGTTAAATTCCCCCAAAAAACGATGTGTTTTGGTAGTTTTGAACAAGGCGGAAGACAAAAAAAAAGGGTGCCGCTGAACGCGGCCGTGTGTGTGCGCCGCAGGAGCAGGAGAGCCTCCTGAGCAGGTGGCAGAACCACACGCTGGACAACCTGATCGAGCTGCACAACAAGGCGCCCGTGTGGAACGACGACACCCAGTCCTACGTGCTCAACTTCCACGGCCGCGTCACCCAAGCCTCGGTCAAGAACTTCCAAATCGTCCACGACAACGACCGTAAGTACGGCCGGCCCTCGTCTCTCTCTCTCTCTCTCTCTCTCTCTCCACGTGGTCTTCCCGCACTAAAGTGCCTTTCTGATCCCTCCCCCCTCCGCTCTCCCCCCTCCTCCCCCCTCCTCCCCCAGCCGACTACATCGTCATGCAGTTCGGCAGGGTGGCCGAGGACATCTTCACCCTGGATTTCAACTATCCCATGTGCGCCCTTCAAGCCTTCGCCATCGGCCTGTCCAGCTTCGACAGCAAGCTGGCCTGTGAGTGAGGCCCCCTGCTCTCACCTAAAGCCCCCCCCACCCCCTCCTCCTCCTCCTCCTCCTCCCCCCCCTCTTCCTCCCTCCAGCCTGCCCGCCCGCCCGCCTGCCCTCCAACCTCTTCTGGCCGGGGTTTGTTTTGGAGGCCGACCTCGGCACCATCGGGGAAAACCGCAGCGGGGCCCCCGGAGACGTCGGCTCAGCCCGAGGCCACTTCACTCGTGCTGTTCTTCATGGGGTTCTTTCAACACTTTCTGTACAGTGTATGTGCACACGCGTATATGCGAAACTAAAAAAAAAAAAGGGAAAGGACGATAGGGGAAGCACTCGCCAGCGCGGGAGATGGGACGCTCTCGCCGGACTCCCGGGGCCACAGAGACAGCGATGCTGTAAAGTGTGACGTGGAGGGCGGAGACGTGCGCGTCCGTGGTGTTCTTTCCGTTGTACTTCACGTTCGGTTTCACTCAGTGTTGATCGACCGTGCTAGCGCCGCCGCTGCCGAGCAGAAAGCGGGCATCTTCGACCACGAAGAGGGACGAGAGGCGAAAGCGATTTCACGTTTTCCGTGGTTCTTCCGCTTCTCCGGTGAGCGGCGAGTTTACATCTTTGGACACGGCCGCGTGGTTTTAATCTGCCATCTACTTTAAACTAATTTGGATGTTTTATTATGATGTCGTCATCCCTCGTTTTTATTGCCGTGTGGAAAGTGCCTATCTGTCTTACAGTTTTTTTTTTTTATCCGTTGTTTTTGTGAGGAAAGTGTCATATTGACCTTGTGACTTTTGAGTGTCTCTCTCTCTCTCTGGTAACACTTTTGATTATCATTGAAAAGAAAACCTAAATGCAGAATTGCACATGTTAAAGAGAAAGGATATACATGCTGTATATAAAAAAAATGGACATAATGCCTTCCTGTTTGATTTCTTCTTCTTGAAATATGTCATATCGAGCGTCATTTGGAGACAGGGAGTTTTGGAATAAGTTAGTTGAGCATTAAAGGGATATTGTGTAATTTTTCTTGTTAATTGGCAAAAATCTGCAAATCTGCATCATTGGTGTATTATGACCTCCACCAGTAATCTGACACATTCTCATAAGCAAAGAATTTCATTTAAACGTGACGGGTAGGTGTAAGGGACTATCTTGAAACTACAGCACCTGGCAAGGGACAAATGGCGCCAACATGTTTTCTCTTGTAGCCGGAAACGCTGGAGGAGAAGATCAGTGAGATTGTAGTTGGATTACTGTACTTGTTTGAACCAGGGAGGCGCCAGAGTGGCCTTTTGGCTTGCATGCAATACACGCTTTCAACACTAGATGGGAGCAAATCCTACACAATGTCCCTTTAAGACGCGAGACCAGGAGTTACAGGTATAGATGATTGCAGCAGATTCAATATGGTGGGAAAATTGGGAAAAACTCAAAAGTGCTGACATTATTGGGCCGGGACAAGAATCACAGCCAAGTGTGTGAAGCCCATGTTTTGTCTCAAAGCCCCAGAACAGAAACTGTACCGTACTGCTTCTTTATCTCCAGCTCCTCCGTTCTGAATCCTAAAGGGAAGCAAAGGGAAATAAATAAAAGACAGTATAGCATTACAGGGCCGTATGTCATCATTGGTGTCTTCATATTTCCTAAATGGATCCATCTGAACGTGCAAGGCAACAGATTCAAATACATGAGATGTGTTATACAAGTTCACAGTAACTTCACAGCAGTTTTGCCATGTGTACCATATAGGGACAAAGCAGAGTATGTGGAAAATTTTTTAACCATTAATACTTTTATTTTCAAGTTACTACTTTAAAACACACATTTGTACATGTGACATTTGATAGTCAGACTGCATTTCAACAATTTTAACAGGAAAATGCCAGCCACCGTCCATCAGTTTACCATTCATTTACCCACTTAGCACCTTAACAAATGTTCTGGCATTGTGCCTTGTGTGAAGCCTGGGAAAACACCCTGGACGGACCACCGCCTGTGGCTCCATCTTTTAGGATGACAGCATTTCAGGGCAACTGAGCTTTTAGTAACGCAAGCATCAGGTTTTAGTAACATTACCGATACTTGCAGAGATATACGCAGCAGAACAAAGGACATGCAAACTCAGAAAGATTCCCCCTCAACCTACAGCTGAATTTAAACAAGTAAAACCCCGACCGAGACGGTCACGCTGCCTTTAAGCGCTGGAGAAAAAGTGACGATAGTTAGTGCAGAGATTAAAAAAGAAGTAGTTTTAACAGCTTTTTTTTTAACTTTTTAATTCAAACCACTTGAAAAACAGGTCTCGTTCCACTTGTTCTCAAGATCTGCAGCTGTCACGCGGAAATCCAGCGGCTGGACGGTGAGGGGACACTGCTGACAGCCCACCCAGAAGTAAGGGAAGACCTTCTCGGTGATGGGGTGCTTGAAGGTGTAGATGTGCCTGTTATCGTCCGGGTCGTAGAAAGACACCTGGCCCCGGTCGCAGTTCAGCTCCACCCTGATCCTCTGCAGGTTCTTCTTCAGGTTCAGCCTGCTCAGAGGAGACGTGCCGGCGAAGTACATGTTGTGGTAGAAGTACACGCACAGGTAGCCGTTCTTCAGCACCGAGGACACCTTCTCCTTCCTCTGCACCGAGGCCTTGGCCACGCCCACCACCCAGGCCGTGTTGTCCCCCACGTCGACGTTCCAGGCCCAGCGGCCCGAGGCGAAGCCCCGGCGGCCCAGCACGCCCGTGTCCGGGTCAAAGCGCTCCGGGTTGCTGGGCAGCTGCTGCTTGAGGTCGCTGTCCCGCACGCTGGTGAGGTCATCCGACAGGATGAGCCACGGGGACGCAGTGTTGGGGTCGAGGGTCACCAGGGCTGGGAGGGGGATAGAGCTGTCAGTGAAGCGTCAAAACCATTGAAATAAAAACGATGCTGAGGTGGACCTGGAATGGTTAATGGGAGTAGGCTTCTGGTTTCATCAGAAATGCCTCAGATGCTATTTTACAAGAATCTTTTTTTTTTGGATTCGCCTCAGAGGAGAAACGAGAGTATGAACTCACAGAGCTTGACGATTCGATGCATCTTCTCCCATGCGTGGAAAGCCAAAGAGTCGAGATACTTGGCAACGTCTATGAGCGCCCCCTGAGGCATTACTGAAGCCTCCACGGGACGGTTCACTCTGTAGGGAACAGAAACTGTCACTTTTCCGTCTCGTTGGGAGGGCAAAGAAAAGTTGAAAAAAAGAAATGCTTCATTATTTTACCTCGTCAAAGTCTGTTTGCTTTTCTGAGAAAACAAAAGAGAACCAGAATGTCAGAAAAGAAGAGAAAATAAAGATGGATTTTAACGCAATTTATTTACAAACTTACATGAAGAATAGCAACGCCCTCCAAAGCAATCTCCTCCTCCAAAACTCGGATGGATTCAGACACCGACTCTATGTCTCGTGTGATGTCTTGGATCTTCTGCATCATCGCCTCCCTCTTCTGCGCCTCCTCCCTCCTCAGCTCCTCCATCCGGGCCTGCTCCTCGGCCCGTAGGAAACAGTGGAGCTTCTCAAACTCCTCGCGCGTTCTCCTCTCCACAAATTGCGCCTGGGCCTGAAGTGAGAGCAGAAATCCTGGCAGCCGGCCCCACAACCTCTGTTCACTCTAGTGACTTCAACACACAGCCGTACCACACCTGAATGTACGCCACGGTGTCCTCGTAGTTTTTCTTCATCACATTGAATGCCTCCTTCTTTTCCTGTAAAGTGGTGAGGGCTGACTGCATTTTATCCTGGGTGGACCAAAAAGAAAAGAAAAAAGACTTTGAAGGCCAATGGAAAAACAAGGGATTCACTATTTGAACCTTCAGCCCAGACATCCCTGTTGAGAGCATCACTTATCGTGAACTGGCTATGAAAGGAGCATCCCGGATGGATTCACGAGTGATGGTGAGATTAAGCAGCGTGAAAAACTGGGATTAATGGATTAGGGATCTGACTCTCTAATCCAATCTCCGCAGGTTACGCTGAGCGCCGGATTAAAATCCTACATTAGAGTAAAATGGTTGTCGGCAAACATGACGCCGATTGTGGAAGGCAAACAGAATTCGGCTCAGCAGCGACCTCTGCGGTTGCAATTACGGTTACGAGTCGCACTGCAACTTTCATATCTGTGACCAGCGCGCAAATGGTGGCGCCCCGTGACGTGTACGAGCAGCCGGAGACAAACATCAGGCAAAGAAAAAAAAAAGAAGTTTGGCTTTCAACCAGGTGACGTGGCACAGCAGCGAACGTGTCCGGTCACAACCTTTTTCAAACAGGGTATGGCGCAGGAGTAAAATCGAGAGTGAGTGTATGTTTATTCAATAAGAAGGTATCAAGATAGCTAGCTAGTCAGCTACTCAAGCTAGCTAGCTAGCTAGCTAGATTGTAGAGTTGTCTCGGGTGTACAGAATTTAACATGAAATGCATGTACAAAAGTAGCAGCAGTGGTGAAAGGTCTGTGAGTGAGCAAGAATGCCTAGGGGACCGAAGACGCTCCCGTGTGCACTTTGCATGTTCCTGCATCCAAAAACATTCATGTTAGGGTCGACTGGGGAAACTAGGTGTGAGTTTAAGAGTGAGTGCCAGGTGTGTGCCCTGCTATGGCCTGGTAGTGCTCCACTTCCTCTGCTTGACTGCACTGTTTCAGGTATTTAATCAACAGCTGTGTCTTTTTTCCAGCGTGTCAGCTGTTTCATAGCGAAGGCCGCATCATCTATTCAGGGAACCTGAGAGCGACACTCCATTATACTCCTTGATTCAACACGTCGTCTCGGGGCTTGAAGTATTTACCTTCACATCCACCAGCGCCTCACTGACGGGGCAGCAGTCGTGCTGCTTGTGCTTCCTGGAGGTGTGGCACACCACACATATGGGTTCATTGTCTGGCAGGCAGAAGAGCTTGAGCCTCTCACCGTGGAGAGGGCACATCTCCCCGGGCTCGCTGTCCGGCTCCCCGGACCCTGCTGCCTCCTGACCCTCGCTCTCCTCGATAAAGGAGTCGCACAGGTTCCTCAGGGTCAGGCTGGGCACGGGGTCGTCCTGGGAGTTGCTCCTGCACATTGGGCAGTTGCGGCTCCGACCGTGGGTCCAGTACTGCTGCAGGCAGGGTGCACAGAAGCTGTGGCTGCACTTGAGGACCACGGGGTCCCTGAAGATCTCACAGCATATGGGGCAGGTGAGCTCCACCTGTGGGAAGGACAGTCTGCGCGCCATCTTAACAGCAGATCTCCCTGTTTAGTCTGAAACGAAAGTAAGGCAAAGGTTTGTGTCCTGGTCAAGCAGTGGAGAGACTATGCATACCCCATTGCACCTGCTATGTTTAAGTCCCTGTTTGAAATCAAATACCACTGTGCCCAGATGTACTGTGTCGACAAAGCCTGTAACATGGTGCCTACGTAACCCGAAAAAAAACAGCTAGAGCCATCAAACCTGCCAAACACAGTCCAGTGACAGACATATGTGCCGAGACGTTTGCTCTTCCTGCTTCCTGTTGTGCTGAGTCACTCAGAAGAGGTGGAGCCTCAGAGGCAGAGCAAGCAAGCTTAACCCTTGCCTGGCCCAGCATCCTCCTCTCAGCCTCGGAAAAATGAAGATGGAAATAAAGGACCAAAACAGGCATGGACACCAAAGGGAACTGTTCTTTGTTTTTTTGCTAAATCTTTAGAAATGTATCCCTTTACATCAATCCACACAGCTCGTAACTAGGTGAGCAGTGAGAGGAGACTGTGTTTATATAAGGGTTTTCTTGAGGTATTCCTTCACATGCGGTAATGCATGACTGTGAGTCCATGGGCTGGTGGTTGGTGGTTGGTGGTTGGTTGGTTGGTTGGTTGGTTGGTTGGTTGGTGTGTATGTGTGTGTGTGTGTGTGTGTGTGCCCTGTGAAGGACTGATGATCTGCCCGGGGTGTACTCAATGCCTTCATCTAATGTACACTGGAGATAGGGACCCCTGAGACACTGAGAATTAACACAGCGCTCACAATGTGACACAGTCACAAAATCAACCGGTCCAAAGGCTCCTGATGCAGAAAATGAGCAGTCCAGAAGTGTTGCAGCACTCTCTGAGCAGCTCTCAATGCATGGCGCCATCCAGTGGCAGAATACTGCAAGGTCAGACCTAGAATAGTCTGTGCTGCCAAGTGCAGCATGCACACACAAAGAACAAATTCTGTGCAAACAAGCCATGGGATGGGAAGTAAATATGAAGCCAACAAGTGTTGCAGCATGCCAACAAATGTGTCTGCACACCAGAAAACAATGTGCACAACAGAGGAGCGTGTACAGTAAAACGGAGGGTGATGAGAAGATGTGGGCCGGCACAGTGGGGTACTCCCTGTCTTCACAGACCTCTAAGACACCGCTGGGTACTCAGCGGTTAAGATAATGGATGGAAGTACGGAGAGAGATGTGCTAAATGTGAACTATATAGACCATGAAATGTGAGTGTAAGAATGTGTGCAATGTGCAAAGGGAGAACGGGCGTTAATGTGACGTGTAATGGTTACAGCAGGTTTATCTTCGGAGTACAGTTAACACAGTCTGCCGGGTGTATTACGTGGTCGAATAGGCAATGCAATCACAAAATGCTCAGTGTGAGGGTTCGCTGTATAGTCGTTGATCGATATCTTTTTTAATCTTTAATTTAACAGCAGAGGTTCTTACCCTGCTCAGATCATTGCGTTTCACTGGTAGAGTCACATCTAGACATTACTCGTTTTTCTTTCCACGCTCTCCTGTCACCCAGTTAAGTAATCAACCCTACATTATTGAAATAGATGCGCACCAGTGTAATCATAAAAATGGACCTCAAGTATTAGAAGTGATCAGTGTACAATGTCCACAGTGATGGTCTTAGTTTAGCTAGAGGAAGCTACATTTTCAACATCCGGACTTATAATTATCTATATTGTCGCATCAGATACAGATCAGTTTCTTTTCAAAGTCATCGCAAAAGTTTTGAAAAGTTTCCAGCAGAAGGATCCCAAAATGACCCTTTGACAATGCTTTGTTCATTCCAGCCTCTGGATCACACCTCAAAATTAGGGGAGAGAGAGGTGAATTATTGAAGTAATAAGACAGGGAAGCAGCAAAGTCTCGCACCTCAGAGGCCTGAAACAAGACGAGCTTTGAAAAGTACATTATTCCCTTTCGACATGAAGATGATGGCGAGAGACTAAATGACAAGTACCTCAAATCTTTGCTTCAGTGCAGTGCCCGAGAACGTCCCCTGGACGCTCATTGTCACGTTTCCACTTTCGCTGTGCTTCTCCGCTCCGTTGTGGGGGCCGCGGTGCAGGTAGGGATCAAGCAATCTCTGAAAGGAGCTGACGGGACATTGATGTTGGAAGAAAAAGATTCCAATCTCTGGCTGTCACTTTTCCTCCAGCTGTCACTTGGTATGCTGCGGAGACTTGTGGAGTTTCTGATTTTGACCCCCAGCTCTAGAAGGTTATTCCACTGATTGATTGCAGTGAGAACTTGCAGTCTCACTCCTGAGTGATGGAGTAGCTCGTACTTCTGTCACCTTCGTGAGGAACGTGGGCATGAAGTCGGCGTTACCTTTATTAGCTTTATTCTGTGTATGCCTCTCTGATTTCGGACAGCAGAGATGGTCTGTGCTGAAGACAGCACTACAGTCCATTGCAGGGCACACACACACACCATTCGCTCTCATACTTACACCTAAGGGTAATCTTAGACTCATCAATTGGCCCGAGCAAAGCATAAACTTATTATACGGTTGTTTGTATGCTTACAGACCTCATGAGTAAATATTTATCTGTCTCTCTAAGAGGATTTGTCACAGCCCGTGTTGTCCCAGTCCCGGCAGAGCGCGGCACACGGCAGAACTGAAGTGCTTTTCTCAATTGGATTGATTTGTCACTCCTTTTGGACGGAAATGCAACTTCCCTCCAGTCCCACGACAGCTTGGATAATAAAACCTGACTGCATCTTCGTAAAAAAAAAAAAAAACTGACGCGGAACCAGTGAATCTCGACCATGCCGTGACCGTCGAAGCCACTAGATGTCAGGATGCGCCCACCTATCACGGCCCTCCGAAAGATAGCGAACTTCCACTGCAGCACCCTCTGCAGAGACGTCCTCATTACTCTGCATCAAAATGACCCGGGGTAAACAGACAAATATCAGGAGATAAGATATAATCTGCCTCAACCCCCCCTCCCTATGATAGCTCCTTTGAAGATACCTGCAGCGACCGATAGAGCGGTAGAACGCTCACACTTTACCTGCGTGTCACCGTCTGCAGACTCTCCCGCCCTGTAAATTGCTTGTCAGCCGGTGTGACCTGGACTAATAGTGATTCATTATTGCTCACCACCCTCCCGGTGTTCACAGGGCTTCATCTGGACTGAAGGAGGGGGGTGGAGGAGGAGGGAAGAAGGGGTAGGGGGGGACGAGGGGGTTGCTGTGTCAATCTCCCGGCACCTAATGAGGACGGGCAGGCTAACACACGGCCCAGACAGGCCCCCGGCTCTGAGTCATCTCGGCATCGCTTTGACCGTGCCAGCCGGCCGGCAGACGGATCCCGTCCGAAGAGCAGGGGTTGCGCGAAGGAGAGCGCGCGTTAGCCACGTTAGCGGCGAAGCAGAACGGTTTCATATTTATTTCACCCGCGGACGAGCCTTTTCTTTTGCAGATACGTGACCAAAAAAAAAATCAATAGTCAATTACCGCGCTGCGCTGCGCAGCGGAGCCGGACAGTAAGAAAAGTGAACTTAAGTCAGTGAATCAGGAAGGACTTACGGAAGAGGGAGGGAAGGGGAGGCCAAGAGAGGGAGAGAGAGATGACGTGGCCCGTAGCTTACACCCGCTCAGTATTCTGTCACAAAACGGTAAAGCGTGCTCGCGTATTAAAGGCACCACATTGTCGGCATGCAAAATTCATAGAGCTGATGAGCTGGAGACTGCTGGCTTTTTAAATAGTCGCTGAATTGTTCATGAGTTGAGTCGCTGCAAAGTGAATGTTGCCCCCTCCCTCCCCCGATGACAAAACTTTAAAGCTGCCGCAGAAACAAGTGTTTAAACGAGCACTTTTTCACCTTTTTTTCATTCCTAAAAAACACCAACAACAGTAACGTTCATTCGGAGCTGCTATCCATCTGACGAGCGCGCATCCATTATTTACTCTTGCTTTTAGCTCCGTTTCCTGCGCCGGCTCCTGCGGGAAACACTCGGCTCTTAGGCTGGTAAACGCTCCACCAGCGAGTCACTAACGCTGCCTGATGTGTTGCGCTCTCCCTCCACGCTTATTTATTTATTTCCATTTTCCCCCTTTATTGGAAACATCCCCCTGCTGCGGCGGCCAAGACGGTGACAGTGGAGAGGACGAGGGGATGCAGTGCAGCTGTAGGTCACGAAGCCACGACCCACCTTTAAAGCTAAAGTTAGCTTTTACAGGTGAACGGGGCTGTCGCCTGGCGGCGAAAAGGTCACGGGTTCGAATCCCGGTCGGACCACGCGCATTTCTGTGTGGTCCGACGGGTCAGTCTTGTTTCTCGGTCCAAATACGCGCATTTTCAGGTCGATTGGAGACTCGATCGTGTGAGTGTGAGAGTTAATGACTGGACGGGTGGGTTAACGCCTCCAACATTTCAGTTTCGTACGTGGCTGCGTCGTCCTTCTGATTGCCTGAGGCGCGTCGCACATGCCCCGCCGTGCTTCAAACACCTTACACCGGTCGTCTGCATCCGCGTTTAACAGATGATCGCCTCCCGGTGAATCGTCAAACTGCTGCGGTGAGAAAGGCTTCGTGAGATCAATCTACCCGCTTCAGTCGTGAGCGTAAATCTGCCCGAGAGATGACGGTAACAGAGAAGGACAAGGGCGGCAGAACTGAGTCGCACTTTTTTTGCTCCGTATCAATTTTTCATCTTTGCACATTCAAATACTTGCGACGCGCCCGGCAAATCATTTTCATGCTCTTCACATCATGACGTGAAATACTGTAGGACTTCCATTTCGTAAGGGGATGCTTTCAATCCGGCTCTTCTCTCACACATGGATTGAGCAGCTCCGCATAAATTGGATTAAATGCACAATTTCACCCAGGCTTGTGAGGCGCGCTCTCACCTCAGGCAGGTATAGGCCGGTCTTCTTTTTATGGGGCCACATGTGGGTTCTTCCCCTCCGTGGTAGCTGGTCAAACGTTTGACAGCCATCTGACACGGACAACATTCAGGGATCTCAAGCAGGGTCGGGCCTGGTTTGTACATGGATGGATGACAGGTCCAAGCCCCCCACTGCCTACATTTTGAAGCATCTTTATGCAAGATACTGAACCCTGAGCCATCCCTGATGTCATCAGTGTGCGAATGGCTAAAGCATCTGGTGATGGAATAGCAGAGCTCAGGTCTTTTCCCTGCTCCCTATTTTTAGCATGTATGTGAAGGTGTGTGGGAGCGGCTGTTTGAAACAACACCCTTGCATGTAGCTCGCGCACACCCACACGTGAATGTGCATGCTTCTTTCCCCCTGCGTTTCCACACATGTGCAGGGAATTGGAGGTAAATTCGATCCCGTTGGAGAGGCTTCTGGAAAGCCTGCGGCTCAGAAAGCTCCTTGAGTCTCTGGAAGGTCGCCAGGCCCTCCAGATTCAGAGGAAAACCACAGTTATCAGTATTTCCCGCCTTCCCTCCCTCTCTCCTTGATACACACGCACACACCTGCACACAGCGACCCGGGCCACTGGAGTTTAAAGGAGTGACATCAATTCAATAAGCCCGGGCCTGACAGAGACAGCGCAATACAGCACAACACAGCTGCTCTCTCTGTCGCTTTCTTTCTAACCAATTTCCCCTCCTGGCTTCCTCCCTTCCCTTTAAGCTCGAGCTCAGCAAAGCAGAGTGATGACAATTTTGTTTTAGCCGGATGAATCCGCTGTCTGTGATGACCCAAATCTTTATTAGCTCTGCTATCAAAAAAACGGTATATAGAGTGTCAGGAAATGGCACCCGTGCCTGAGAATTGCTCAAAAATAATTTCCTGCTGGAATTGAGTTACATGTTTTTTTTCCCTTCCCCTTCTTTCTTATCTTCTCAGCATTTCAAATCATCTCGAAATGGCTGAAGTGGGATATTAATAGAATTGCTCTCGTCCCCTCCTACAACTTGTAAAAATGAATCTCAAATGGGATCAAATTGTGGACTTGTGCGCTGGGTCCGCAGGACCGGCATTGACCATCTCTATGTGGGTCATTTGGCTCAGTCCAGGCCTGGCCGGGCTGCCTGTCACCATCCATGTGTCAAATCAGCCGTGGCATGGCGAGATCTCGCTGGTGCGGAGCCCGGAGACACATTATCGAGCTCCAGGCCCGCAGAACGCTGCGACTGCATGCGATAATTACCTGCAATGGGGGTTGGGGGGGAGCGGGGGCCCTTATCTGGTGTATCAAAATCCACCGGATCGGAAAGCCCGTGTGTGGTTGTGCTGTTCTCTGGGAATGTAATCGGCCCCCGGGCTTCCCTTCATTTCTACTACTGAGGGGAGGCCAGGGTCTCTTTAGGGCTCAGATGGATGTGCCTGCTCTGCCGGTACGACACCCAAAGGGCCGCTGTCATGTGGTGCTGCACATTAAGAGCTGATCTAGGAGGCACGTTCCCCCCACATCCCCTCACCTCCCCGCATTGGCTCTGCGCTGGGGCGAATGTGAGGTACGGATCGAGCTGCACTATCCCCCACTGACCGCCACAAGTCCTTTCTGCTTGTCCGCGCGTGTTTGCGTGGGCACGCTCGGGGAGCGATTCCAGCCCAGGAATACACATCGCGCGGTGCACGCAATTTGCCTGATGAACGACCCGATGGCTGCGACCCGGACAAAGAGGCGGCAGGACACACTTTTAAAGACGCGCCGCCGCGCCCGGAGATAAATCCAAACGCACCTGTGTCGGTCCCAACGCTTGTCCCACTCTCACTGAGGGGGAGTGCTAATTAACGCTCCTTGGGCTGCACGCGTCCCGACGATCTCCGCCCGTGACAGCTCTCACGCGCGATTATGCTCGTGTTTTTCTCTATCTTAGCTGCAGGGGGGATCTGAATGACACCAATCCCTCTTGCCAGAAAAGGAGAATTGGAGGTTAAAAGGTGTCAGACACCAGATGAACCTCTAAAGCGGCGCCCTGAAAGAGTTGCCCCGAAATTTCAAAGGTCCCAAAGGCCGACGAACCTCCGAGACGAGTGGGCAGGTGGACCGTCATTTGCGGGACAATCACAACATTATCATCATAATAATGTGCACAATTACAAGGAGTAATGCTGGATTACACGCGGGCTCTGTTGCCTGTGGATCTGTTGTGCATGGATAGGGCCGACTCTGCCAAAAATCCACTGCACACAGAGGTAATTAGTGAATGAAAAGGCATTGAATGGTTTTGGCTCAAACAAAGCCGATCACGCATAGCCTGAGAAATGAGGTCTGATTTCGTGAAAATTTCAAGATTTTGAATAAATGTATGAATAATGCACATCTGTATAGACAGAGTGTTTTTACACTTTTTATAAATAACTGCTTTTTAACTGCGACGATTACAACTGAATGAGTGAATTTCAGAGCTCCAGACTAGTTTAGACACGGACCTTGAATTTGGGCCTGTTTTGGCAGAGCAACATTCTCTTTTAATGGAATTGTTGACTCAGACAAGCCCTGAAAGTGCCTCATATGGGCAACAATGTAAACTCATTAACGAATGCCATGTAATGTGGTTAAAAGCTCCGGAACAAGCTCCCCCCAGTGGAGCTTGTCCTGGATTTATTTTGCAAAAATTTTAGCGTGGACTCTCGAAAGACGCCTTTTGGCTGAGAAAGCACCGAGTAAACAGAGCACACAAACAGAGGAAACAGTGCGTAAGAGTGCTAAGATAGCCGGTCTATACAAACATCTTCTCTGCTTCTGCATACTGTACATGGCAGACAGCCCTTGGGCGACAGAGAGAGAGAGAGAGAGAGAGGAGAGAAAACACATAGACGGGATGCAGCTCCACTGACTGGTGGTTCAGTTCGCCAAACAAAGACGCCAGTCTATCTTTAGCAGTGCCAGCTCCCTCAGACCTCAGTATTAATGTGCTCTTGTGCACATCGGAGGACATATTCTGCAGTCATGACCCGTTGCAATGACTTATTTTTAATCAACAGCACCAGTCCTTTGAACACCATTGTGCTGCTTGCAGAGGCTGCCGGACAGAGACCAACACACATTCCTCCCAGGAAACAGCGTGCCCCCCCCCCCTACTCCCTTATGTGTAGGTTGGAAGAAAAGATGCAGAGGCTCGGGGAGAGAGGGACGCAGGCACGTTGCTGGGCGACCGGGGGGGGGGGGGGGCTGAATGCATTGATTGCATCTTGTGCTTAAAGACGTACACTGAATCGGATTACGGAGGCTGTTTGTACCTTATTAGTCTGACATTTCTACAAGAAGGAAGACGCGTCCCCAGATGACTCAGAGAATTGGCCGCATTTAAATGTCAGACGACAAGGGCTAATGATTTTTATGTCCTGACATGTTTTAATATGCTTATGACAGCAAAAAAAGAAAGAAAGACAGAAAGAAATATATATATATATAAAAAAAATGAGAAAGTCTCGAAAATTGCAGATTGTAGGACAGGCAGAGGCGCTGATAAGAGACCTTCTTTTGCACCGTGGCTCCTTTTTAAGGAGACGAGACGCAGCAAACTCTTCAAGTGAAGCCCTGACTGAGTGCATTTGATGATAGCGATTGCATAATGAGACTATCCCGGAGCTTGGCTGAGTTCTCGACTCTGGGAGAAAAAAAAAAAAAATCACAGGTTTAGCGTGGGCGAGTCGGAACAATGCACCGTTTGATGTCTTTGTTGCGGCCCTTTTTGTTGTTTCTCAAATATTAATAACTTCTTCTCTTGTCTCTTTTTTTCCGCGGCGGCGGCCTGAATCTAACGGGTGTCACGTCTAATTGAGGGAGGCCGCTCCGCGCTCCAGCGGAAGGAAGATCGGGACACTGTCTCCGAACGGCGGCGTGTCCCTTGCATCTCCTACGGAGACGATGACGCTGCCAGACCGCTGGCGGGAGCCGACCTGGCTTGTGATGGAGGGTGCTTAAACCGCGGCGGGAGCCATAATCAGCCATCGATCCGTGGGGGGACAAAAGGAGTTCTGCTATCTGTGGGCCCTTTTTCGATTTTGCTAAAACAATGATGTATGGCGGTGGAGAGGCGGTGGCGGGGGAGGGGGGGTGTGTGTGTGAAACGAGCTAAGGTAATTGTTTTGTCGGCGTGGCCTGCCTGACCACGCCGCGCCCCCGCTGAAGGTCGTGCCTTATTGAACGCGTTTGCAGCACTTGTGCGACCGTAACCACGCAGTTACGCGTAATGGCGTCATCGATCAAACCCGTTTGCGGCTTTCAAGCGGCGTACGCCATCCCGGAGCGCTCGGAAAGCGGCCTGTAAAATATATAGGGAGGGGGAAGCGTCCTCTGAAATCTCCGCGACGCCGCCTTCGCTTTCGGCCTCGTGGAGCGGGTGACGGACGTGACTCGTAGGGTCTCGTTATCATGATGTCGGCGGACAGGTGGGGCGGAGATTGAGTTTGAGGCCATGGGAGTCTTGGCTGGGAGAGAGGCACACACCCCATAGGCTGCAAACGGTGGTATTACATAATATAACCTGGAGATCGTGTTTGTTTGTGAGCGAAAAACGACCTCAAAGCAAGAATGTATAGCTTCAGATTTCACACGTCCTCCCTACCCTCCCGTCTCAAAGCCGCCACTGCTGCAATCTTACAGGCTCTGCCACGACCAGGAGCTTCTGGTGGCTACTGTTAGTAAGGCTAAGATAAATATTGCTGTAAAACTGACATTGCTGCTGGCTTACTGCATTGTCCTCGTGTCTCCTCTGCTCGTCCTCCTGTTGCTCCACACTTTTCAGATTTTCCACTGACAGCGTAATTGCTTAGGGGCTGTGTGCTCGCTCTAAACTTGTACATTCAAAATGTGACAAAAAAGACAGAAAATTGCATTGACTCTGCCAATATGAAATACAGTTCGCTGAATAAATTCTACAAAACCCCAAAAGCCTACGCTTGTCAGTGTAAATGATAATAAATCTGGCAGTGGGAGAGACACGTGTGCATTCATTGGGGCAAACACTTTGATCTGAATTTCTCAGTTTGCATGTGTTAGCGCCATGTTTTTGGCTGTGCAGCTTCTCTCCTTGCACACAAGAGCAGCCCTCAGCATCGGCATCTTGAAGTTTCCCATTTCAATACGATTGGAAATTCAAACATGTCACACTAAACCCTGATAAATAGATGCTAGCGTGCTAATACACAAAGGTATTGCTGATGTGTAGCTAGAGTAGCCAATGCAGCTAACTAAAGACTCAGGGGTATATTAATATGATTAAACACAACATGTAATTGATATTTCAGCTATAATATGCATGTCTATCTATCTATCTATCTATCTATCTATCTATCTATCTATCTATCTATCTATCTATCTATCTATCTATCTATCTATCTATCTATCTATCTATCTATCTATCTATCTATCTATCTATCTATCTATCTATCTATCTATCTATCTATCTATCTATCTATCTATCTATCTATCTATCTATCTATCTATCTATCTATGCATTTTGATGGATGTATTCTAGGTTGATGGCTTGGTAGAGATTAACTAGGAATTGACTTTGCCCCGGCTTCCTCTCTGCCACGCCGACAGATTCTGGCCTCCTCAGTCTGAGTGATGCGCATGATCTTCGCCGCCGCTCCTCTCAGTTGTTTGCAATCTGTCAGGCTCCAGTGACTGATGGTTATGCGGTGTTAAAGGTCAACGCAGTCTGGCCTCACCTGCTCAGACTGGAGCTATTCTCAACCTCATTAAGTGGGAATCGCAGAGCTCCTCGCAGCCCAGACTCGCTCTCATCTGTATGCCAGAAGACACTAATAGAGACATCGATGTGGCTGGCGCTCTGCTCCGTCTGCTCGGCTTAAAAATTGACCCCACATAAAACACGAGTGATACACACGTCGCCGCGTCTGCTTTCCCGCGGGCAATTTTCCACATGGTGCCGATCGCGAAACGCAACCTGCGATTGCTAATGGCGCGAAACGTTTGATTTCTAATGCGGTGATCAATATTCATGCAGTCCGATGCTGAACACAATGGAGTAAAAAGGCTTATCTGAGAGGAAAAGAATCAGATAAGTTGTGGGGGAAATTAAAAGTGTATAAAAGATGTTGCTTTTGTCATTAAATTTACAGGCCTGCTCATTCAATTACAATAATGGAGACCATTTGGGAAGGCAGCATTGTAATGCACCACATTTAATGCTTGCTAATGAGAATGGAGCGTTTGGTACACCTAAGTGATAGATGGAAACTCATCAGGCGGCATTAAGCATGGGGCACGGCGAAGCAGAGGCTAATCCTCGAGCTTTATCTCTGCAAGAATGTCTGTTTCCAGCACAACAAGAACGCTCAGCCCGCGCCGCACATCCCCGCCCAAGCTGCTGCGTTTGCCTTCATTAAAAATGGATGTTAATCAAAACGGGGGCTGAGAGCGCCGCGATCAAAGCCAGGTCCCCCGTTTAAGCGCGGCCTCGTCTTTTAATTTCGAGACGGACGCGCGGCGTCTCTCTCGGCCTCCCCGTCGAGCCTCAGCATGCGCCGGCGCACGTGTCTCCTATTTACCCACAACGGAGTCGCCCTAATCAAGATTGATCCAAACAAATTGACTTTTGCAGACTCCGCAAATCTAATACCGCAGCCAGACTGAAGCAAATCCTCGAGTTTAATTAAAAGGCCGGTGGCTCGCCGCGGTTCCCCCCCCGCTGTCCCTGTCTGCGATCATGTGCTCCGCGTGACGATGGGCGATGGGCGCGGGTCGGGGCGTCAGACCCTGCGTCGTACGGCGCCGCGCTGTCGGACAGACTTCTGTTTACTTTGCCACCTCCTGGATTGACAGTGAGCACCTGCAAAGGGCAGGACCAGCGGCCGCTAAGCTGATGTGTGTTTACACGCTCGGCCGAGTCGGAGAGAAGCCCGCAACTGGAGAAATGAGGCCGAGGGGGGCCCGGTGCCAATCACGCAACACTTTAGCTGTCTCGCCAAATCCCCCCCCCCGCCCCCCGGAGACGAGCCGAGTCAAAAATCGAGACGAATCCATCGCCTTTGCATACGGTCCCTATCGCCCAGCCGCTGTCTCATTACTGCAAGGATTTCTCTATCTCTTCTCGTCTTTTTTTGGGTTTTTTTTCGTCAGGAGGGGGGGGGGGCGAACTCAGCAGCTGTGTCCCCTCTCTCCCCCCGACTCTCTCCCCTCAGCCTTCCGGTCAGGTTGCCAGCGGTAATTTGTTTCCCCATCGATCGGGCACTGCAGACCCCTTCCAAACACTGACCGGTGGTGATCGGCCGCGGCCAGACTCGGGTGCTTTGTTGCGGAGGTATTGACTTCTTTCCAAACTCACTTAAGCGCCGCACGCGGGTCACATTTCCAAAGCGCAGCGGGGAGCAGGTTACACATCAAAGAGGATCCGACGCTCGCATCTGGGTCGCGTCTGCGTCTGCCCGCCGGCCCCCCCTACCCCCCCCCCACCCATGGCCTCAGGTCCCTTCTTGCGTTTCGGAGGTGGAGGAAGAAAGTTCGGGATTTGGTCACGGAGCTATCTCCCATCCCTCCTTCTCTCTATCGTCAGATTAAAGCTGCTCGGCGACGGGCAAACAGCACCCCCCCCCCCCCCCCCCCCCCCACCCCCCCCCCCCCTCTCCCAGCCCACTGGCTACAGACTGGATGACAGAAAACAAATCAAACAGAAAGACGAGTGCTCCCCCCGGGGGGGTTCAGGCTCCATCAGTGATAGCAGTGATCCCAGGCAGTTTTTATCCTCCCTTCCCCTGCCATGCTCTGATTTTTTCTCTCTTTCTTTTCCATCCTCCCACCCCCCCTTCCTCCTCAGCTTGCCACTAATCCCATTGTTAAAGGTGACTGCCAGGAACACCGAGACGCTCCCCAAGCAGCGCTGATGCCAAGTTATTCTGACCCTATGATTAGAGAGGTCTTTCCGCCTGGGCTGTAAAACACATTCCTCTTCAATTTTGCTTTTTTTTTCCCTCTCAAAGATAAGCTATCAATGCAGCCTGACAGTTTCAATAGAAACCATATTTTCAGAAAAGAAACACAGGGAGATAAACGCAGCTCTCAGGATGGGTACACTGAGGACAATTACTGCTGGAATTGTCTGTGTAAGTCCATTCATCATATCTTGGAGTTAAAGCCACCTGACCTGGGATGTGGAGATTTTATTAAAGTACTGGGAACCATAGGGAAACAGTTTTACTGATGTGCAGCGACATCACACGATTCTCCACCAACTCTAAAGAAACCCTCGTCACAACCTACGACCTGAATGTCTCAGGAAATACCCATACACGGACATGTCCAACACTAATTGTCCTCAAAGTAACTGTGTGCATTCCAGTGCCTGTGTTACCTCGATCGAGGCCAAAGCCTGAAAGGCTACTCACATATTTTCTCCAAAAAGTTTTACACTCCGTGTGGAATGAAACGCAGGAGGCTGTGTTCATAGCAATACAGAGCGAATACCCTTAGAGGAGAATGGGAATCCATAATTCCAACAACAGCTATGAAGCGAATGCCAGAATCCGATACCAGCGCTGTGTGCCTTGGTTTCAGACATCTTTCAGTCCTTTTCAGTGGGTTATCAGCCTGTCGGGGTTCGATCTGATGAAACTCAGACAAACCCAGCACGTTTCAAGATTTTTGTCATTTTGGACAAACTCAACAACGCTCTCCAGTGGAGAATCCCTCGCCCTCTGCAAACTTGGCTGACCGTTGCTGCATGTCTTTCCCCGTCTTTCACAAGTTCATCATAATTTGTTTGAACCATGTCTTTCTTGAAGCTCTAATACATTTTCATTTTCTGTCATCATCCCTTCTCCTGATCTCACACTCGATTATCTGCCGCGCTCGCCATCAAATAACTACAAGAAGGATCACGTACACTTTCTATTTCCAATCTAATCCTTTTTTTCCCCCTTTTTATTGAAAGAAAAGGACGTTTTATAATCTTGCCTCGGCTCTATAGAATGAGATTGAAAAAGCCATTAATGAGAACATACGCAGGCCATACTGGAAACACAGAATTAAGCCATTAGAGATTAATGAGTTTTGGGGGGGAAGCGTATGGAGGCAGATAAACGCTGGGCGACGGGGCCAGACTGTCGGCTGGGAGACGAATCGGGCGAGGGCTGTTTTCGTCAACGCTGTCACACTCCGCTGGCCACGCTGGAGTGTTTTGGCTCCTTCAGATTAATTGTCAGTCATAAATTAAGTTCGGCGGTTGGAACAGGATGGCCGGGACAAGGGCTTTCACTGACGTGGTTATACATGAGTATGAAAGAGGACGTGTTTGATTTATCTGGTCGGAGGCGCATTAAAATTCAGCCTCAAAAGTTCTGAGGCATTGTACACAGCAAAATGAATCCTGTACTGCATCAGATTTCCATTTGTTTGACTGGCAGGGGCTGCCGCAGTCAGACGCCCAAGAGTAGCTGCAAACTCGACATCCTCACAGATCCCCGGGAGGATTACTGGCTTCCAATCGGAGGGAGCCACATTATCATACAAGAGTATCAGGCTAATAAATCTGCATTCATTCATTTTAGGTCTGATTATCTCGCTAATCAATACATTTTCACCATTGCGCTGCCGATGCTGGAAGTGTATGATGACTAATTAGCATCAAATGGATTTTAAATGGAGATTAAATACTGCATTAAGGCCTGAATAGCAAATGCAGCCACGGCCGTAGAAGAGTTTGCTGTAACCCTTGGCTTCCTAAACTCAGCCACGGAGGCGACGTGGAGAAGTTTCGCCCGAAGTTGCAGGCAACGGCCGACAACTCCGGCAGAGAGAAAACGTGTCGATCCGATTCCATCGGGAACTCTCCGGATAATCTTTGGAATGTAGAGATCTCTTTACTTTTATTAGCCGGGGCGCAGGCGCATAAATATTAATATTCGACGGAGAGCTTATGCTTTATTAATGAAAGCGGGCTGCTTGTGAAATTAAATGGGCATAATGGAACACCGTTCATTATCTCGCACCGAATAGATGAGAGCAATAAACTTCGTCGGGAAGTAAAGATTGCGCTTTCATGAAGATTCGTGATAGGGATGGACTGGGCCCAGGTGTTTGTGTTGTGCCCGCGGGTTATTTATGAGGAGCGGGTCCACGAAGGGATGATCAACATCAAAAAGATCTCCTCGTTTCCTAGGGCTCCACCGGTCGCCGTTTTCACAGGCGCGATTGATTAGACAATCGATGTTTTGCTTACAGCTTTACATCATGTTTTTTCTTAACTTCTTTTAGCACAGTGGTCTGGTGCCCACGAGTTTTCCGATTACTTTATTACTTTTTACAACTCTTCTCATCAGCCTGGCTTCCAGTCACTGTAGGCAGCTAAATACAGTAAAAGGTGTGTTAGATGTTTTCTTCCTTTGCAATTACGAGGCCCAAAACAGAGCTATATTGCAATACAATTTTTGGTACTTTTAATACTTGGCCAGATCTGAACTTCTTTAAACTCTTAAAGTGCCTCTCATGCATTCCTGCTGCTCTGTGCAACCCTCAAGGTTTATTTATTTTTCTATGTGTGATTGTCACCGCATGCCGCACTCGCCATATGATGCTCCTATCCCCGTGTGATTGCGTGTCTTTGAATGCAGGGTGTGTGTGAGGTGTCGTACGCTGTGCAGATTGAAAAGCCCTTTGAAACAAACTTGTGATTGAGGTCGGCGTAAACAAACTTGACTTGTTTCATTAGGTGCTCTGTTGACAGCTGGATACGGCACTTAGCTGGATGTGGATTTAAATGGCGGTCATGGCCCCGCAGATGTTCGCTGCGCGTGTGCACGTGTGTTTCGTCCTGTGTCTGATATGATCTGGGGCCTGGCGGGGTACGTCCTGTGAATCATGCTGTCAAGACATTTTGTTCCTGCTTTTTGTCCCTGCGCGCTGTCCGTGCTCGATGGAGGGGATGCACATGAACAGTGGAGTGTTCATATCTGACATTGACCTGGGAATGGGTTATTATGTGCCTCGTATGCACGGTGTATGATTATCTAACGCGCTCAGACTCCGACATCTGAGTGATTTTGGAGAATTCTCCGGGGCCGCAGCTGCATTCACTCCTTCTCTCGCAGCCAGAAATTCAATCTCCATTTCCTCCCAGACACGTCGCGCAAATTGAATACTGGCTTTTAAAAAAAAAGAGAAGAAGAAGAAGAAGGAACAGAAGAAAGTGTGGAAAAAATGACTTTTCTATCATTTCCCAGTGCTCTCATCTGTGTAGATACTTTGCATTTCTTGTTTTTTTCCAACCCCCCCCACCCACCCATTCCCCTTCTTCTTTGGGGAACGACGGGGGTTGGAGAGAGGCTGAGCCGCCGGAGCTGCGGCTGGCTCCAACGGGCAGATTTCATTTGGTTTCATCAGACTGGAGGCACAGACGGGGCCCAGTCACTGCTGTCTCCTTATTGGACGCACACGCTCGGCGAACGGGGCTCGGCGGGGCTCGGCGCCGACTTCCTCCACGCCCCTGTTCAGGCTCACAGTGACAGCAGCCAGTCTGAACGCAATGAGGAAGCCGCTCGAGTTAATATAACGATTTAAAAATATCTATATATAACGATATTTCACTCCAACTCCCTCACATAGTGCTTTCCATAGAGGTTTCTGCCTTGCTTTCGAAGCCGCGGAAACTTCTGGAAGCGGCCGGTTTTGCAGATGGTTTCGCGTGATTTTTTTTCACTGTTCGTTGTCAGATTTCATTTCATCAAATGAAGGAAACGATGGCGCGGGAGAGGCTCCTCGTGGACGTGGATTGAAGCGTATTGCACACTTTAGGGGATAGCGCAAGGAGCGGCGGTGGTTGGTGGTGGAGGGGTGGGGTGGGGAGGGATGGGGGTGCAAATGGATGAAATGTATTATTAATGAGTTGAATGTGAGACGGCAGCATCGGAGTGGTTGCCTATATCGCTATCAGCAGGGGGTATGAGTCATACTAATTACTGGCCATCACCGGGGCTGGTGCTGAAATCCCCAACAGTGAAACATGATGCTCAACGCGTCTACAGTGTCTACTCTGTCACGGGCAGACTCCCAAAACCTGCACGACATCAGTGAACAACCGACCAAAGTGCGGGGTAATTACTATTGAAAGGGGGAAAAAAAGCACTCCATGGTGAGGTTATTGCTTTTTCATGCCGTCCGCCCACGCGTGCCCCGAAGTGATCTTTACAATGTCTCAACTTTGCCCACTTCAAATTGTTCTTGTCCAAAACACGAGAAAAGAAAAAAAATCAATGTCTTTGTTTCTGCTTTCTGCCTTAATTTAGACTTTAGATGGGGACATATTTTTCTGGGGCAGATGCACTAAACAGCCTAAAGGGTCCCTGCTAATGAATCCATTATTTCGCTGCTGGCCTATTGCTTGCCAATTTCGACATTATTTTTTCTCGGCTTAGCGCCTCTTTGAAGACTTTGAAAACAAGCTTTCGGTTGCTCTGCTGTTTTTTCGACCTGAGAGTCTGAATACCTGTGGTTTGAGCGGCGGCCTCTTGAAACTTGTAACACCCCTCGCCCCTGTCATACTGTCTCATGTTAACCTGATGGAAAGAGCACAGTAAATAGCAGATTTCTTGAATCGAGACTTGAGTCAGACTTGCATCAGAAAAATTAGGTGTTGGCCATGTGCTGGACTTGACGGCTCAATGAAAACAATGATAGAAGATTGAAAATAAAGACAGGAGCAAGAGGCAGCCATTCCCGTGCAACACACCTCACGCACTTGTGCTTTCAAAGTGACGTATGTGATTGCTTAAGCACTGATAAACCAGTGCTTTACGTGGTACTTTTGTTTTGTACAGTTTTTCCAAGGCTCCAGCTGCACACCACCAGATAAAAGAAAAGGTTTGAAATGATTATTGCATGCCACCTGTTAATGTTTTTGTATGTTACCTTAGGTTACCTTGTTGTGATTAAAGGTTGCACCTAGTTACTTGTAATTGTTTCATATAATTTTTCATATCATATCATTTCTTGTTGTGAATCTGGATCATGAACCTATTTGCACAGACTGGTGCTTTTGGTTCAAATTCCAAAATCAGCGTAGCTGGTCCTCAATCTTTCACAGAAAACTTAAAGACTTAAAAAGGCTCCTGTGGATTCTGAATTCATTGCGAAGTAGCTGAATCCTGACTTTGAACTTATCATTCAGTTAAAATCTCACTTAAAAACATTTCTGGTGTGAAGAATTTGGTAGCTAAGAACAATGTAGATCACTGGGACCATTAATGCTAATGTTTTCACAGCTCTTTGAATAAATAATGTGGGGTCCCTCATGCTGCTCTCTAATGCTTTTTGTGCTTCCACCTATAAAATGACCATTAGAATATCGACATTGTGCATTACAGTCACACTGTGAATACCACCTTAACAAAAGACTCTGGCACCAGAGTGGGTGATCTAGCAATTATGAGCTAAAGAGTTACTTTTTTTTCTGGCACTATGAGGTTTTTATTTCAAGAGTGAATTTGTGTCAGGCACTCAATCAATAAACCGAGCCAGGAAAGAGTCTCAGAAGGTGAAATATAAGGCCATTTCTCTGGACTGCAGAGAGTTTACAGAGGTGCTCTGACATCAGTATTGTACACGGGCCTTTGTGGACAGAACTAATGGTACACTTTATTGATTGTGTGTGCTGTAATCTGTCAATCCAGGCTTGTCCAGCTGTGGCAGAGCGCCGGGTTTGCTCTACAGGGTCATCTCCAGCCATCTGCCGCTGCAAACACCCAGAGAGTATCCACTACTTATTACCACACACACACTCTGAAAGGATATCTGGCCACAAATGAGAGCTGAAACTGATAAAATCCCGAAACATGAGAGGACGACAGAGACTACACAGTAGCAGGCAGAGAGTCACAAATGAGTCATTTTCTGTATAGAAAACAGGTACAACCAACAGGTACAATGGTTGATACAACCAACCGTATAGAACTATAGTTTCTATAGTTTTCAACAGTTTTCTAAACTAATGTCCAAAATAAGGAGATTTTGGTTCTCAGTTAAAACAATTAGCCAAGGAGTTATTTAGTTAGGTGGATCATTCAAAAACATGATCAGTCGATGTGATCAATTTCTAATTAGGTATTTATTGAAAAAAGTAATTACTTTATCGATCAGTCAACAGCCATTGTAATCAATTACATTATGGATTACATCATTAGTCACTCATCCGTTCATCATCATCGTTTCATGTCTAAAATAAAGTAACTGACACCACCTAGTTGTAAGCAGATGCTAAATAAATAGCAACACGGGCTGGTGCTGCCTGTCCTCAAAACAAATTAGTTCAGCAGGCTCTTGCAGCTCATATTCATATTTAGAGTGGGGAGCAAGCCAGAGCATGTCAGAGGAAGTAATAAAGTGCAAAAGACCAGAAGACCAGATTCAGATTGTGTGTATGTGGAGAAATAATGAGTTAAACTAGCGTTAACACTTTCACCCATCGTACTGCCTTTAGTACCTGTGTAAAGTGTGTAGGTTAGGTAACCATGTTAGCAGCTAGTTGACCTATACGTGAGAAAAACTTCAAACTTCTGTGCCAGACTTGTGCTAAATGCTAATTGGTAAATGAGTGCAAACATGGATAGCAAACACGATGAGGATAACCTGACAAACATCATCATGCTAGCAATGTTAGCATGTTAGCATAGTTTCTAGCTCAAATCTATCTATCTATCTATCTATCTATCTATCTATCTATCTATCTATCTATCTATCTATCTATCTATCTATCTATCTATCTATCTATCTATCTATCTATCTATCCATCCATCCATCCATCCATCCATCCATCCATCCATCCATCCATCCATCCATCCATCCATCCATCCATCCATCTATCTATCTATCTATCTATCTATCTATCTATCTATCTATCTATCTATCTATCTATCTATCTATCTATCTATCTATCTATCTATCTATCTATCTATCTATCTATCTATCTATCCATCCACTCGTTTCAAAACAGTGATTTTCCCAGAGCACAAAGCAAATAAGGCAGACAAATGCTCAGCGGAGCGACAAAAACTTGCCCTGCTGGCAAATACATAAGAAGCGAAAAACAAATTCAGCGCCCAACTCCTGTTTTATCAATAGTCCATTGATTTCTGTGGTGGGACTCACTTTTCCATGGATCAACAAGATATTTTATATAACTCTGTGCGGTTTGACTGCTGCTCCCAGCATGCACACTCAGTGGGCTCATACCAGGCTCCCACAGTCGCATTTTGTTGCAGCGTTTGCTCCTCAACATCAGCCTCTCTGTTGGCATTTGGATCAGTGTCTGTGCTCCCGCTGTTTATATGTATTTGTGCCTCTCGTTTCTGTCTCAACTCTTCCCCCGCTTGTCCCCATGGATCTCCCAGGCACGTTGGCTCTCAACTGCTCTCTTTCTCTCCCTCTCTCTCTGTCTCTGTCTGTGTCTCTCTCTCTCCCCCTTTCTCTCACGCTCCCATCGTCCATCTCCCATCTTCTCCCCGGTGTCTCAGTGAGTGCCAGGCGGGGCGTCCCTGGAGTGACCTTGCGGGTAATGAGCTCCTGATCACGAGTCAGGAAACCCAGCATTCAACACCCATTCTACCACCCTCCCCTCACCCCATGCAACACACACCCACACACCCACCACACACATACACACACACACTCACACACACGCACACACAAACTACACAGCTATCGTATGCTCAGCCCACAAAGAGAAATAGTATTGGAGAGGCAGGGCAGCGGGGCAGAGGTGCAGATGAAAAGAGTCTACAAAAAGTTCTCCCAGCTCTGATATACAACTACCAGACCTCCAGAATAAAGTAAGTGGATATTTTCTTCTGGGAGCACAGGCACTGATGCATGGCCTCCGTGGGGTAGGTGTGATGTGATGGTGAAGTGGTCACTTGAGCAGCCAGGCAGGCAGAAAAGTTTGGAGCTGAGCTATTCTCTGTGCAGACAGACGTGAGCATGTCTGCGTGCATGCTGCGTGGATGGGACTGCCAGTGCTGCCAGTATCAGCCTGTTTCTTTTCAGATCTCATTATGAGAAAACTTTTCTGTAATAGAAACTTTTGTTTCTGTGCTGATCAAAACAGTTTTGTTGATTTTCCCTGATGCTTCTTCTTTTTGCCACTTCCGCGTTTCATTTTTAACCCAAAAATGCCTTTCTTGCCGTGGTCCTAATCGCTTCTTTGTTGCTCTTCCCATTTTAAGCAGATTTTTCCCTGAGGCTGTTGATAGGAGATAATAAGCATATGAAAACATAAAAGACTATTAAGCTTAAAATGTTGAGAATTAGAACCGCAGATGGAAGAGTGGCTTGTAGACATATTGGGTAAACATTTAGAAAGTCCCAATAATCCAGAAGCCATGGGCTATGGACTGTGGTGTTAAATCATTAACGGGGCCGTTTCCTCAGTGATTAGACTTCAAACATCCATATGTTTTGTTTATTATCGCTATCAGCCAAACATGCACAGGCGCCATTAAGTATGTCCGTGCGTGTGCGCTGGTTGAAGTGGGCCACTTTTGCCCAGGATGTCGTAATTTGGGTCAGGCCTGACTGGAATGACAAACCCCTGAGCGGTCACATTGTACCAGTGCTATGTGGTCCGGCAGACCTTCTCGCCTGCGTTGCCATGGCTTTCTGCAGCACTGGTGTAGCAACCCGAGTCAGACCAAACAGTGCTCCTCTCTGTCTTATGGGCATTCCTGCTGCGGACAAAAGCCGTCCCCGGCTCATTCTTGCTCAAAATGAGGTGTCCGCTTCATTTCTTTAGAATCAACACATGGTGTGGTCCTAATGAAAGAGCTGGGGGAGATTAAACATGAGGTGGAGATGAGCTTGAGAAACCAGCACTGGTCCGTAGGAAGTCAGAACACAATGTGGATTAAGCTGGATGACAGCCAGTGGGGCCAAACTCATAAAACTGCTTGGTTTCTAAGTAGTTCCTGGCATTTTCCTTCCAAGATGGCCACTTGGAGGCCTTTAAGAGACATTTTACACATTCTGCCCTTTTCTCTTGTTAAACGCTTGCCCCACAGACTTCACCACGTGATCTCGCCTATATGTCAGGACTAAGCAGCACAAAGCCGCTTCATTTCCGTCTGTGTCCTCGCAAACGCTTTGACGAGACTGTTCTCCGTGGAGGGGCTGGAGCAATAAGGCATAGAATTGCGCTGTTAGGGCCCTGAGAAGTCCGCTCCAGGGGGGAGGGAAGCGCAGTGAATGGAGACAATTCTGGTCTATAGGGCACAAGTAAGTGAGAGAGGGAGAGAGTGGGAGAAAGAGGGTTGGGGGAAGAGGACATACACAAAGATCCTCACATTGAGTGGCTGGTTTATTCTTGTGGGGTACGCTGTGACCTCTCACATGTGGGATGAACAGAATGAGCCTTGATGGGGTCCGGAGGGCCTCCACAGAAAAGGACAGGATAAAGAGAGGAATGGAAGAAAAGAGGAGGGGAGGGGTGCCAGGAGAGAGGCCTGTCAAGGAGCCATCCTTCATTACATCCGTCTGTGGACGTCATTGCGCAGGAGGTACATAGAGCAGAGCTGGGCTATGGGGTAACACCACTACTGTCTCATTTCTTTCTTAGCATCGGGGGCCTATCCTTGTGCAAGAAACGTATTTGGGGATGCAGCTAAAAGACTAAAATGTGATTATTCAGGTTTTAAGACTGAAGACGGCAGATTTGCTCAAATCTGTGGGGGCACAGATCATAATCTTACATCATGCATGAAGCGACTATGTGTTCTTCAAACTCCAAGGGCCTCATTTGAAACTGTTTCTTCATCGTTATGACTCTTTTCTCACAATGAAGCATTCCCTCCACAACCAAGGTGGATATCATAGCTCCCTTCGTTGGCTCATTCACTCCTCCAGGGACAAGTTGAGAAGAGAAGTTAAATTTTGACACGCAACAGCTTGCTATGCTGACAGGCTCCATCCTTGTTTCCCTCACGTTGTCTGGTTCCTGCTTGCTCACTTTGATTCTAGCACCTGAGCGGGTAAGGTACACAAAATTCAATAAAAAGAAAAAAATGGGCCCATGTCAAAGTGAAATTACCCCTTACATACAATTCTGTGGACGACGCAGAGGCGCTTGCCTGCCTGCCACTGAAAGCTGAAAGCTCACCTGATCTTTTACGTGACTGCGGCGGCGAACAGGCCCAGCGCAGGGACTGGAGTTAATTGTCATGTGCGTAAACGCAGACGTTCTCATGGAGACGTCGAGCTATCTCATTACGGGCAGGGGCCAGACAATCAAAGCTGTCTGCAAACCCTCTAAGCCGGTGATGAGAGAATGTTCCTCTTGTGTGGCGTCGGTCCCCCATTGTCTGAGGGAGCCCATTGAAGGGGCTGCTTAATGCCTGTTGTGGATGGATTCATACACACGAGTCGCAGTCTGCATTTGTGCCTGAGTGCCGGGCCACACTGCGAAAGCTGTCGCTTTTGGATCCCGACGGAAATGCGCGATCTGCCGCCCAAACAACGTGCCGCATGTGTGCTCCCCGTCTTTAAATTCACTCGGATATTCTTCTTTTCCTGTGGAAAAACAAATATCTGACTGCATCTCTCTGCCCCGCTGTCACTTGAACTGGTGTTTGATCCTAGCAGAGCTAATGATAACCCGAGGCTTTCCACCGTAATCAATGCGCTCATTAGTGCCCGACTCAGTCACACAGCCACCCACACAAACTTACAGACAAATGCACAAACACACTGTCCCCAGGCCTGCTGGTAGGTGACTGAAAGAAGAGGGCGGAGGTCACGAGGCTGGAACACAAGTTCCGTACCTGCTGAGAAAGTAAACATTCATTAATGTGGGACCTGCCTCTCGCATTTAATTGGATTTGTTTTGGTGTATTTAAATGTCACCCTGTGTGACATTAAGATTTCAAAGATGAAGAGAAAATTATGGCCCATTTACTGTAAATCACTTGATCCCAACTATTCATCAGATTTGTTTTTACATCATAGAATATAAAAAAAGGGGTCAAAGCAATTCTGTGATTAATCTTACGGAATGAAAAGTCTCCTGACTGATTTTCTAATGATGCAGAAATGAATGTAAATCAGTGTTTTTTGTTTTCTTTTTTAATACAGCTCTAGCAGTAATAAACAGCTGTATTATAATGATCATGCTAAAAACCCAGGGGTTTATTTTGGGAAAATGTGTGCATGTAAATTGATACATCATTGGTTTATGCAGATAAACACGTTAGAAACTACTGTGGCAAGAAAGTCCCTGTCGTGGAGCATGTCTTTATTTTTGGTACTCTGGTTCTAATTAGCATTGGCATTAGCATTTGGACCTATCTCCAGATGATGCAAAGACTTTGAGAGTGTAGCTTGTCTTTGCTAAGATGCAGCCTTTCACATGGAGCACAGTAAAAACATTCACTTCTGACAAAAACAAAATATCACACCAGCTTTAAGCATGCTTGACATATCAATATGGACTGTCAACACAATACAGGGATGCACTCCTGCATCTTTAAGAAATGAAGTCCTAAATTAAATACAGGTCTTGGGGTGCACCCTCAAACAGAGTTGATGTGTGTACAGGCTTCAGAGTGTGAGGCACAGGGGATTGGGTGTTTGTATTCCTCTAATCAACAGAGGGACGATGTGGTCCCTCTCAGATTGTCAAAGCAAAGAAGAGGAACTGGACGAACAATGTCGCTTCAGCTGTGTTTGTCTTCAAAAGACAGAAAATGAGAGCGGACGGGAAACGTTTCCATAATAGCCTTAAATGAATAAATGATCATAATTGATCATCAGTTCCCTCTCCGGGTGATGCCAGGTGCAGCAGCAACAAAAGCAAACCATGTTATCGACCTGGAAAACTTTCTCTTTAATGCAAAAAACGTGCTAAAAGGCCCAGAGGTAAAGCCAGGGGGAGAACATTAAATAACATGCAGCCCATGAGCTGCCAAAGCCTGGCCTAAACTCTGTAATCTATTGTCTCAATCAATGCAATCTCGTTTTATTTAGAGCCACCCCTTGGCTGCTTTGTCGCCGGGAGTGGATTCGACCCGGCTGGGGGAATTATTGGGCATATTATAATCAGTTCTGCAGAGAGGTCTCCATTCTTGTCGGGCCTAAAGAGCGCATCGGTTATAAAAGAGGCAAAAAAAAAAAGGAAAGAAAAGAAAAAAGAAAAAAGTACTCAGAGATGCGTAGCCTCATGGTGCTCTCGCTCCTATGGATGCAAGGATTTGTTGTGATGTGACCACTGATGTCGAATGGAAAGTTAAATCGATCGTGAGCCCTTCTGTGGAACGGCGTCTGCCACTTAGTGCCTCCAGTCCCATCCCGCTGCTAATTGGCTCACTAATCGTAATGTTGCGCCGTGGTGTCAAACCTCTCTGATTAGAAAGGTTAGTAGAGTTTATCGTGGAATTCAATTATATTTTAAGTGCAGCGATCATGAAGGGGGAGATGGAGGTTCTCAACCTCACGCTCGCCGACCGAAATCGTACCGAAAGGATTGTACGTCTTTGCAGCTCATTTTATCAGGTCAAACCGTGGTTACCAGGCTGCTTAGTGGGGCCAAATCTTCTGCACTTAATACCAAAATAATAAACAGTTTTTTCAGCCTCCTAATGCCAACGGGGGTGTCTAATCCTTGGTTGGATCTCAGCAGGTTTTAATCTGCCCCAGTGGAGAGTTCCTGCAACTCGGGGACGTCTCCCTGTCCCCCCCCCCCCTCAAAGTGCTGTAGACCGGAGAAGGTGTGATTTGGAAAGTTAACAACCTCAGATGGATGTATAGAGGATTAGACCGGCCCACGCGATGGTCACAAACACCAAGGACCGTTTCATGTCCGCCCACCAACGAGTGATTAGAAAATGAAGATCATGAAGGATTGGGGGCGTGTTCGCCAAAGTCCCAGAGGGACAGAAGAATTCCAGGCTTCTCATCCTCGGACTGCGCGTGCACGTCACAGGCGCCCAGTGTCACGCATTTTCAATCCCTAACCTTAGAGTTAAAACTTTTATTCACACGGATAGGGATAGAGAGAGGGAGAGGGAGAGGGAGGAACGCGAGTGAAGAGCCGAGTAGGAAGGAATCTGGAGAAAAGGCGAAAGGCGAGAGAGAATCATTAGTCATATCCATTAGTATTCCATTCGCAGCTTGTGCTGTGAGACAGCCGGTCTGTCCAAACAAACAACCAGCAGAGGGGGGATGCCTCATTATTACTTCCCCTCTTTTTTCTCACCCGGAGTTCACATTCCATCTGACCACAAACACTAGGCCGGGGCCGCGGCCTTGCCCTCTGTCTCCGCTGGAGTTTAGAGATGTTAGCGGGGCCGGTCGAGCAGCCATTCGCATGCTGTTCAGAACACAACGAGGACAGTACGGTACAAGGCGGCGTCCTGGGAGAGAGAGAGAACGGAAACACAATGTGAATTCACAATGTTTCGCCCTCTTGAAAGCTTTAGGCCTGACGATGCAGCCTGATGCGTCGTCTGCTGGATCGGGATGGGGGGGTGGGGGGTTGGAGGGCTTCTTTCTACCCTTCCAGACATCCGCTCTTCACACGCCTACCGCCTTCCCGTGCCGGCAGTTTATCACTGCGAGAAGCCGACGCTCCCAGGAAGACGCAGCTGGCACCTCGGCTATGGACGGATGTGCCAGAATCTCTGACAACAGAACAGACGCGTTTTTCATTAAGATGCGACAAATATCTACAAAAATGCAAATGAGTGCACATTAGCTTTAACTACCTTTATGTGGGAATATTCATGAGGGCATGACAGGATTATAGAGCTGATGGAGCTTGAGTACCTGTCACACATGAACGCGTTCCACTTGCCGCCTCACACCTAAAAATGTTTATGTTTTCTAATGAATGAATCTGTCTCTTGAGTGCCGGATGCTGCCTGCGGTAGTTTTGATGGTTCACAGTGAGAGAGAGAGAGAGAGAGAGAGAGAGAGAGAGAGAGAGAGAGAGAGAAGGGTGACACCGGTCCCCTCTGGACCTGAACCAGGCATGTCGCAGTTGCTCTCTTTGTCCACCCCCTGTTTCGTGTCTTTTTGTGATAAGGTGGAGGCGTGTGGCAGTGAGTGGCAGCGGGGCGTAATGTGGTTAGGGAGGCAGAAAGTGTCCTGGGTCTTTCTCGATATGACAACCCTTCCATCTCAGCTCACTTTGTTTCGTCTTTAGCTGGACAGCAAATGTGCTAAGATAACCTTGTATAGTCTGTGAATATTAAATGGAGCTCCCTAATGTCATTTGTTATCGTTGTTTTTGTGCTCAAAGTGGGAAAAATGTGTCCTTTCATGTGTGCTGGGTGGCAAATGGCTGGTATATCCAAGTCATTATCACAAACAGTGTTGGTATGCTAAAGACTAAATTATCGCACCAGCACTGGTGTGGACAGTGTGGAGAGCTCTGCGGTGGACTTTACTGTGATCCCTGTTGGGCAGAGTAGACCGTTAATACACATCTGTGCTATATACTGAAGTGCAGACATATGGAGAGCTTTGTTTATTGACATTTCGATGGTATGTCTTTGGCGCCGCTGGAGTCGGGGTGAACAGAATTTTAGCGGCGGCTGTTTTCCCGCTGGTTTATAATTTCACGGTAATGTTGGTTCGCATGCCTCGCTAATTTGCTGAGATACAGGAGAAAATGGCCCAACTTTTAACTTTGAAAGGGAACGACTGTGTGTCCTTCGTGTAATAGGTCCCATGAGTTTACTGAAACCTGATGATGCATACCTTTTAGAATTACATTACCGATGGCAGATGAAATGTGAGAAACTATAATTTGTCGCTGTTTACAGGCCACCGTTGTGTTTTGCTTTGTCCAGTTTTGGTTGCTTGTATTGTATTGTATGTTGTAATTCGATGTCTGTTGTGTTCTCATAATTGGGGACTCTGTATTTTCTGTTATCATTGCTGTTCTAATTATTAAATCAGAGCTGCAGAAACCCTAATTGTTTGCAGTGTGGCATCTGATACCACTGGCCATGTTTAAACATTAAGACATTCATATTCATGTTTTCAGTGCACAAATGACACAGTGGCAGAAGGGATTGTAGTGGGTGATGCTGTTTAAGCACAAAGGCCCTTCTTCGGGGCAGTGCACAGAACGAGTGCATTAAAACACCCTGACTTGCAAGTCAGATGTCCGGCCCCCGGTGAACTTTAAACATAATCGCCAGGGAATCCGGAGGAAATCGGAGCCCTGCTGCTGTCGCTGACATGGCTAATTCCCCCGGCACACTGCCATCCTCGATGCCCCAGTCCGCCACTCCTCCGAGCTCGAAGAGGCTGGGGGTGAAAGACCAGTCAAATAAATCAGTGCTGCCAAGCGGACTCCATCCTTCAACAGCCTCTGAGGCCGGGCAGCCGGGGTCGAGCACCGAGGCCAAGAGGCCAGCCTCGGTCTCATGGGGGTGCTGCACCGCCTACGGATCCATCGACCGACTTCAATATCATCTCATTTCTAGGATCCAGATGAAAATCTCATTTTAAATTACCAGGAACTAATTTGTTGCAGAGTTGCTCTCTTGAGGGCCTATTAATTGAGAATTTAATAACTAGGATCAGATTTTTATTTTCACACGAAGGACTGGAGGATTGTGATGGAGTTGAGGAGTCTTTTTGTCGACTGTCGAATTGCCTTACCTTCACTCATTTGCGGCATGTATAATTAGTCATGGCCGTCCATTTAATCTATTCAGATTTTTTCCTTTCATCCATCAACCATTTTGATGACATATTATTTGCCCATGAACCCAACCAACTAGCTAATAATGTGCCATTTAGTGTGCTACTTTTTCTTATTAAGATGGAAAACTGAGCCTGCGTCGACCCCTTGGGGAGTCTGCACCCAACTTATCAGATCATGTCTGTGTCGGTTTGGGGCACTTGCGTGCTCTTTTCACACTGGGTGCAGCTACCTTGACTTCAGTGGCTCCCGTGACACGCATTAAAGTTGCAGAATCAGAGTCGGGGGAAGCAGGGGCCCCGCCACGCTCCGCAGTGTTCCTACATGAGGACTCTGTGTCTTTTCCACTGTTCTAATGCTCAGTGGCAGGTTGAAAGGTCATGTTTAATGCCCTGGGCTGGGATGTGGGCAAGAGTTGCTCCCCCTCCTCCCCTCCCCTCCCCTCCTCTTCTCTCCCTTCTACTCTCGTTTTACCCCCGAATGCTGCTCAGGCCGAATCGCAGACAGAGCTGTTGGCTCTGAGTTGTGTTTTCATTTTGAGCACGAATGATTGGATGTGTCCACGCAGCAAAAATGGGCTCCTTATTTATCAGTGAATTGTGTCACATAGAGTGGCGCCACGTTTATGGTTTGGTAAATAAAGCCGGGGCAAATAGTGTTTTGTGCAGATGAATGTAGACAATGACAGCAGTGGGGCGCACAAGGAAATCTGGAGGACTGCGCTCGTGATAGATGGAAATAGCTGGCTGCAGAGGCATGCCGATGGTGAATAGGATGGATCTGCGTGGTGGACATCAGCAAATGTGTGTGTGTGTGTGTGTGTGTGTGTGTGTGTGTGTGTGTGTGTGTGTGTGTGTGTGTGTGTGTGTGTGTGTGTGAAAGAGAGAGAGAGAGAGAGAAACAAGACGGAATGAGTTTTGTTGCGAAATGGGCCGTGTTTTGAAAGGAGTGAAAATCAGGCAACATTCTTGTTCCTCATCAGCATACAGAGGGAGCATACCTCGACGCTGAGAATAGATGGCTGGGTGAATGTGGCTTATCGGGATATTGGATTGTTCAATGTCCTATTTTACAACTTCCACTGCAGCAAACGCGAGCAGTGCCCTGGCCTCAGAGTCGCTCTGAGAGGCTGCTCTGGTATGCTGCTCCAGTTCTAGCAGCTTCAACGAGCGAGCATGTAGCGATGCCTCTGCAGTCGGAGGATCTGTGCCGAGCTTCGGCGGCGTTCACCGACTCCATGCGGTCGTCAGTGGAGCCTCAGACAAACAAGCCGCAGCCCATTTTATTGTGGAATAAATTAGGTGGTGCGGCTGCTGTGTATTGAATTCCCATCAGCCTCTGCAGCTGATGTCAGAGGACCTCAGGCGGTGGATCTCTGTGGAGCTGCACGTGCCCTCCTCGGTGACTGCTCTCCACTTAAAACTACAACTCCCTCCCAAACACACACACACACACACACACACACACACACACACACACACACACACACACACACACACACATTGTTTGGTAACCACCAGGGAAATGGATGCCAATTACATGCCAATTACTGCCGTCCTTTTTTTTTCGTCCATTCAAGTCACGAACATCACGCGTATAAATAAAAAGTTATCTAAATGCTTATTAAGTTTGCTGTTAAGGCGAGATTTGTGACGACTCTTTGGGAAAACAGGTGTTCAATTAACTTTCAGCAGCTGCTTTCGGATGTTCTATAGCTGATTGCTTATTGTTTACTGCTTTTCTTTTAATACCCATTGGTCTAATGAATGTTAGCCTCAGATCAGCAGTGTGCTCTGGAGACCAAGGCCACACTCTCTGAGGAATTATTTGAGCATTTCCAGACTCCACAGGTTACAATCTGGACTTAATCTCTGTCTCTGGGAACTTAGCAGAGGAAGACAGTGCTAGATGAAGGCGAGGCACCATGTTAGCCTCCCAATTCCATCTCCTTGTGCCAAATGGCCCAAAAAGACAATGCAATAAAAGTGAGGGATTCGCTTCGGCCAAAAGTCGTGTCCTTGACAGATCTCGGATGTCCAGTCTTCCTCTGTCCGCCATTCTCAGTAAATAACTTTCCCCCTGCTTCCTCGATGGCTGCAAATAAGACTGTCAGCGGCTCCAGGAATATAGTGTGTCGCCAGCTTTGTTTGATTCATTGAGGGTCGCACCGAGGCTGGCAGAGTAGGAGCTGAGTGACACTATCATTGCGAACTGGTCTAAACAAGTTAAAAATAGCAGTCTTTCTTTGCGGTGGAGGGGCCTCAACAAGATGTGCTCCTCACTTTTTCATGGAGAAACAAGATAAACATGTTTCTGTTATGAAATAACCAACAAAATACAAGATACTGGGAGCCCATCCATCTGAACTATGTTGAGATTGGTCTAACCTATCTGTTAGCGTACACTGCCTCATTTGTGAGAATAATAGACAGTTCAGTTTGCATCCATCCATCCATCCATGCATCCATCCATCCATGCATCCATCCATCCATCCATCCATCCATCCATCCATCCATCCATCCATCCATCCATCCATCCATCCATCCATCCATCCATCCGTCCATCCATCTGTCCATCCATCCATCCATCCATCCATCCATCCATCAATCCGTCCATCCATCCATCCGTCCATCCGTCCATCCATCCGAATAATCAGATAGACAGCTCAGTGTAGCTTTAACCGAGTTAAAACCAGAGAGAATTGAGTCAAACTCTAATAAACACACAAACAACGTGTTAGAGTTGCTGTTGTGACAAAATGTTTGTGAAGCCTCCTCTGATCAAGCTGGGGGATGAATTTGGTGGTTTCTCTTTGAAGACGACAAAGACCAAGTGCAGTGGCGGCCTCCCATCTCTCCCTGTTTCGACGCTGACATTTTCTGAGAGACAGAAGTGGAGTTTTGATATGTTTGAGAGGTTCTCGCAGTCAGCGGGTATTTCATGTCTGTTTCACTGAATGAATTTTGATGGGCCGCTCTGGTCCGGGTGTCTTTAACAGTCCCGACAAGCCTTTGTTCTTTCCCTGTTTTCATGTCTGATCCCCAACAGCCCGCAGGGGGATGCTCTGTCGGCCGCGTGCCGCGAAAGCCTTTCTGTTTGATCAACTTCTAACATATTTGAACAATTTAGGCAGGGACGAGCGCAGGTAATTCAAAGCCTGCCAAAAGTGCGTTTTTGGGGGAGATGAGCTGACGTGCAGGGTCACGAGGAGTCACCGGAGAAGAGGGCTTTTCTCATTTCTGCGCGGCTGCATATTCCAAAACTACCTATCTCCTTCTAATGCAGCTGACATCCTCCATCTACGGAGACCTTTTGAAATGATCTCCTCTACCCTCAAACGCTGCTGCCGCTCCTCTGCTTCTCCTCCTGCAGGCTATAACTAATTTCACCCAGTAGAGGCCACTGTGTAGCTGATGAGGTCATCCTCTCCATATGACAGCTTTGCTGCAAAAAAAAAAAAGAAAAAAGGGGGTTTTGAACACCTTCACTGGAGGTCAGAGAGAAGAGGGGGTGGGCGGCATGGATATCATTTAGTCCACTGTAAACAGGTGAATCAGTGCGAGGGAATCAATGGGACATCGAGCAGCGAGACAGACAAAGACACACGTTGTTTGACAGAAAAGTGAGGAATAAAAAACATAAAAAAGCATCCCCTGCTTTTGTTTATGATGGTGGAACGCAGAGAGAAAGAGGCGCTGGTCAATACCACCATGAAAGGACGCTGATGGTGGGTGTCATTAAGCACAGTTACTGCAATGGAGCGGAGATGAGAGGTCAGGGCATCTGTGGATAGATCATGAGAGCCCTCTGCTGACAGTTAAATCAAAAGAAAACCCCATCACCATCCAAACAGACTCTCCTGCTCCCACATTAAGAAGAAAAATAGACTTCACCGAGGAGGTGTGATTATTTTCTGTAGTTGAGTCATCAGAAATAAGCTGATTTTTTTTTCCTTTCATGTGGAGAATTAAAGTGGGAAATTCTAAATCACCATTTAGCACTAAAATCTCATTTCAGACACCCACCTACTGCTGTAAAAGAAATGAAGAAATGATTTAGTGATCAAAGGGGGGATGTGGGGGAGACAGTGAATATGCTGAATTTGATGAAAGAGTGACCACCGATTTATCCGTCCAGGTCTGATCCTTCACGGCCTTTTTTTACAGGCGTGAAACCGCAGGAGGGAGCGAATGATGCTCCCGCCTCAGAATACTGAGTCACGCAGTCTTAACACATGGCTCTCAAGTAGAAATTACACAAACTGCTAACAGCTTTGGTGACAAAAAGAATGTAAAGACTCTTAAATAAATGACTGGAAGTGACTGACAGGTAACAAACAACACTAAAGGTGACCTGTAACGGTTGAAAAGGGTATTTATCCTTGACAACTGGTGCCAACATAGAAGCTATAGGACACCGGTTTCATCAGAAATGCCTCAGATCAAATTTTACAAAACATTTTTTAGAATACTATTTTATGTGTGGGAATGTTGTGGCCTATTTTCTGCACACATCTGGCGCCTTTCATACTCATCTGGCTTATTTGTCTGCCAATCCAATGGTCACGTCAAGTTGCTTAACAACTTCTAGCTGGTTTGTGACACATATTTTAACCGAAACGTTTAAGAATTAGGACACAATGATGTTTTTGGACCTAATTGTTATTCAACAAAGCCAAGGTAAAAGTGTCCCTTTGGTCCCTTTTGAATGAGATTAACAATACAAGCTTTATATTCATTCTGTTTTTTCAGCACTCTTTCATGACCCAGTTTAGCACAAAGTAGAAAGAACAGTAAATTGAATGTTTATTTATGGTGTTTCATCCTCAACCACAGATTTTTTTTGGGGGGGTGGGGGGAGTGAATTAAGCAAATCACTTTCCCTTGCTTTCTCTCTGAATTCACCTCCATTCAACTCTCTTGCAGTCACACTGCCGGGGGTAAACAAGTCCCAAACCTAACAGCAGAGACGCGCCGTCATCGAGTGGTGCGACTTCACCTCCCGTCTCTCTGCGGGGTGCTCTGCCCGGGGGCAGCGCACCACTGAATTATAACCAAACAAACATCTCAAACTGGAGATGGGAATCCAGGCCAGGCTTCCAATGTGAGTTTGACAAGGAGGGGAGGTGGGGTGGGTGGGGATGGGGCGCCACGTGTGGCTGTGTGGACGTGATGCAAACTGAAGGGTCGCCGGCCGCCGTCCTTGGGAGAAAATAGTCGAAAAACGACCACTGATGATTGCCTCCTGCCATATCACACAGGTTAGCGATTAAAAGGCCAAAAACTCACTCGGTTCCAGTCATCCCTGAAATTGGACGGATATCGAGGTAATGCCGCGACTCAAAGGGCTGTGGGGACTGACCATTATTATTATTTTAAAATCAATAGGCCCCTTTTTTAGCCATCACTTGTTGTTTGCGTGTGTGTGTGTGTGTGTGTGTGTGTGTGTGTGTGTGTGTGTGTGTGTGTGTGCGGAGGGTCTCGACTGATCGAGGTGTATGTGTGATGTTGAACTGTAACTATTTCTCTCCACCGCTGCTGTGTGATCTGAGGTGAGCCACAGCCTGGAGGGAAATGTACAACCGGTTGCCTTTGTTTGGCTTTCGTAATGTGCAGTCGGGCTTTGTTCTACCGCCACGTGGGCTACAGGGGAACCAACAGGGCCGCGGTGCTTCAGGAAACAAAGACACCACGCGGTAGCTTTGTTTTTCTACAATAGGAGACCATATAGGTCTCTAGCACCTCCAACACCTATTTCAAGAGGGTGTAAAGAAAGGCTTTACAGGCCCTATGATTCACAGCATGTGGGCCCAGGAGAGCGCCAGTTTCAAAGGGATATGTAAATATTTACGGTATATACTGTACATATATAGAATCCAATGCGCCTGCCGTGTGACACTAATACTGTAAACACAACATTACATCTTTGGGACGGAAAAAAATATGGTGCGACCAGCTGTCAGAGCTGTCCGCTACGATTTGTTTTGCCAAAGTGAGTAAACAGTGCGTGGCGCCCACAGCCTGGCTCGCTTATTGTCTCTCGTGGATGTCAGACGGTCGCAACTTCTCGTCTCAGTGACAGTGCAGCTTAGCGCGCCCTGCAAGCTAATGCCTCCGCCGCTGTCACCACGACTTCCCTCAGAGATGCAGGATGAGATCGGCAGGCACGCAGTCTGTTTGTGTGTGTGTGTGTGTGTGTGTGTGTGTGCATGGGTGTGTGTGAGGGAGGTGATAGGGAGTGATGCATTCATGAATCCTGTCACTTTCTCACGCATGTCAGTGACCAAATAAGTTTAAAAATGTATAAAAGTTTATTTTTCTGCATAATGTAGACAACATGGCAGGTTGGTGAATAACAATGGGTTTGGATCCCTGTCGGACAGAAGCCCTCTGTGAGGAGGTTACGTGTTCTTCGCAACGTGTAAAGGTTTTCTCTGCATACTAAAGTTTCCTCCCAGGTTGACTGGAGACTCTAAAATTGCCATAAGGTGGTAGCGTGAGAGTGAATGGTGTGTCCTGTGATGGACTAGTGACCTGTTCAGCTTGTATTCCCTGTGTTTGCCTTGTGTGAGCTGGAGTCTGGCCCCCTGCAGCTCCATTAAGTTACAAAGCAGGTGGGATAATGGATGGGTCGATGCTGCGGCCCACACAGTCTCTGTGTGGGTAGCTCACAGCAAGAAGCTCCCAGGTTCCAACTCAGTATTATCAGGCCTAACCTGTTTGCACACACCTGTTTAGATTGGATTATAATGTACTTTATTCAGAGGTAGATCAGCGAGGTAGATCAGAGGTAAGTGGCAACAAAAAATGTCCAACAGGAAAGATGAGGCATAGCGCTTGAAGTTACAGAGCAACATATGGTATGCAACACTCAGTACAGAATGTACAATAATTACAGAAGAGACATGTTCAATTATCATATTGATTTATTATGCATTGCAGATATATATTATACGTACAGGATGTGATTTTGTATGATGATAAGTGCACTAGAGTGCAACCAAGTGTTAAACATAATTAAATTGCTATGTCCGTCAGAATCTACAGAGCTAGGATACATTTTTCGATTGAAATATCTACCAGATACTGTTGGTTATGTCACACTCTGACTGCAGAGAGCAGCACACATCCTGCAGCCACAGCTCTTCAACTTGTGACCTTGAAGCTCCATTGTGGTCTGAAGTGGAAGCTGGTGCCTGATTTGAAGTGAAACAGATCTTCACTGCACGTGATACTGCAAAACATCCTTACCTCTGCCTGCAGATGTCACGCTGACAGAAAACATCTGGCTCATGCGGCGGTATTTTACACAGGCTGTGCTTCCTTCCTTGAATTCTATCATGTTTCCCATTAAACACATTTTAAAGGAGGTTTGGACTGCGGCATACAGACTGCGGTCTAAGACTGTTGTTATATGACACTGTTCAACAGTTACAACAGTATCTGTACAGGTCAGTGTTACTTCAGAATGAGAACAGTGACTGTTGCATTGCAATGCCAATATCAAGGTCTGCATTAACACAGCATTTCTGCTGAATGGACTAGTATAAGGTGAGCTGGGAGAACCCTGAATGAAGAGTAACATCCATCTTATTCATAAGAACAGCTTCTGAATCAGCAATAGGTGCTACTTGACGCCCTAAGATGCCTTGTCAATATGTACGTGCTTGAAATGGACAAAAGGTGAATCATGTGATCTATCTTTGATTTTGCTGTTGCAAATGCCTCGTGAAATCCATGTAACTTTAAATGAGCTGAGTAAAATAAAGCCAACTGAGGGAACTCTACTGTACCTTCAGTCCAATATATGAGAAGACAACGCAGACTGTCCTGTATGTTTTTAGTATGAAGCTCACCCTGTACACTGTGCACTGGACATGTTTGCTTCATATGAGAGGCAGGTGTGGGATTACAGGTAATGGAGAGCTTTATCTGTCCACCTGCAGATGCTGTCATGCTCCGCAGAGTGATGCCTGGTTAAAGGGTAGTGGGTGGTAAACCTCTGCGGAGGATGATGTAGGTTATCTCAGACTGGAATTATGTTTACATCCATAGGATGAGCAATATGTGTGCGATACAGTATGGAGTCCAGTACTGAATCCCAGCTCAGGGATATGGAGGTGCACCAAGCTTCCAGTCTAGTGTCGCTGTAATTATAGTCAGGACTGATGGGAACAATAGAGAAACATGGCTCCATAAGACAATGGGGCAAAAAGCAGAGTTAACAAAAATCTAAGTTTTTCGTTAGTGATTTTTTGGTGAAACTATGACTGTATTTCAAGACAATCTGGAGATAAGACCACATTGATGTGTTAAAATGGAACCTGGGGCTGCTTCAGAGAAATGTTTGACTGTCATCGTGACAGACAACAGAAGATCAATGTGGGAAAATAGATGAACTTGAAGTCTTGGGCAAATAACTGAAAGTCTGTCTTAAAGTTTCCCCAGTCCTAATGCAGTGGGAGTGAGACTGAAGAAGAGCTATGAGTGTGCAACACACTGAGATGCGAGATTGGTTTGAAACGTTTCCATGGACATTCTTATTCTTATTGACTGTTGAAGCCATAAAACCCTGCTGGTGTTTATTGTACCTGTGGACCCAAACGGACCTGGGCATCCATTTCCTGTACAGTGGAGGTGTTGAGTTTGCAAATAAACAAATTCTAATGCGCAGAATCCAAAGGCAGAACTAAATGTTCAAAGCCAAAAGTCAATGACTGACTCAAAATGCAGAAGCACACAGTGTTTTATATCTACTTCCTTGTTTAAGCTGTGGAAACCGCAGAAACAATCATGATGTAACAAAACTGCTGCCTGAGTTATTAACCTTAAAGTGCTTTTTGGCAGGAACATCACTTTAACTCTCAGGGAGCAAATAGTGCAGAAATAAATGTCTTTCTAACTGACTCTTTTTAATTAAACATGTTTTACTGAATGGCATTATGGTATTAACCTTCGAAGGAAGGTAAGGGTGGACCTCACAGATCAAAATGATATGAAAAATATAAAATCTATTCATATCTTACATTTTGCTTCTAATATTCATGAGTGATCCTTGACTAGCAAGCATAAGTGCTAGAGCAATATTTACCCTAGACCTCTGCACAGATAACACTTTCAAGAGGAGTGTCATTTCTGCAGTCTTTACGAAGCTGCCACTGCCATTTCCCTCCGGATTTGAGTTTACCTAATATTTACCAACAGAATGAATACACCTAGGAGATACGGACAGACAAAAGTACAAATTCTGTGTGTTTGGCTCAGTGAAATACTTAGACTACGAAGTGGAGAAGAGGAAGAGATAGAAACGAGACATGACGGCTGAGAGAAAAGGACGGAGGATAGCTTAATCAAAAGGCAGACAAAACTCACGCCCACGCCGCGCGCAAAGGCTTTCTCATCCAGCAGACTTTAATGAACAAGTGACTCAAGGTGCTTTCAGGGGAGCTGAGAGTCACACACACACACACACACACACACACACACACACACACAGAAAGATAAATGTTGCCTATTCAATTAGACAGACACCTCTAAATTGGTGCCTTTGGGGAGGAGGCAGGAGAGCACGCCGGTTAGCAAGCGACTATGCTAACAGCATGGAGCTTAGGCGATGGAGCTGTGTGTCTGGGCTGTCAGTGTCTGGAGAGGTGGAGTGCGTACAGATGGCGCAGGTCCAGGAGCCAGACAGAGCGGGACATAAAGGGGACAGCCTTTTCTAGCAGCTACACAAGTTTAGGAATAGCATGAGGGCTAACGGCGGTAATGACACTGAATCACACCTGAGTGCAGTTACGTTGAGGAGGGAAATCGGCGACTTTATGAATACTATCACGCTCCGTGCTGTATAAGCATAATCTGAAATGATCAGACCTGCTGACTCTGAAACTCTGGCCCCTTTTCAGCACATTTGCTAAGTGCGCAAGGCCGACATTCATCAGGATTTAGCCTGTAAACCCTTTTAGCTCTGACATTTAGGGCGCCCAGAAACAAAATTGTCACAGCTCAACTGAATCCTAATGTTAGCCAGGGTACAAGACGGGCCCTTACCATGATCTTTTTTTCAGGCTACTCATATTTTCTGCTGTAGCCTTAATGATCTGCATTTTAACACAAAAAAGACCCAAAAGTCTTCTACAGCTCCAGTGAGGAGGGGATTATCACCTGGCTCTCAGCTATATGGAGCTTTACAGGGACTGCCAGCTCATTGTTTCGCTGTCCAGGAGCATGTGTACTGCTTTGATTCACTCTATTAGTGCCATTTCTAACCACAGCAGTCGGCTGTTGCAGTGTAAAGGCTCCAAATGCCCACTGCATACAACCTACCCTACGCCAATATGCATACTGAAGCAGGTGGTGAAAACAGTTGAACATTTCCCAGCTAAACCTAGATGTTTCCTGTAGGATTAGGTAGAGATCAAATACAGGATTTAAAGAGAGTGACCATTGGGCCAGAATACGGCTCCAAATTAACAATGGCTGCATAATTGCTGGATATGTAAATAATCAACAGCTTGAAAGGCATTATGGTCAGCTTTAAAGGCTGTTTTGCTGGAAATGAAAAGCCTGCCTTAATGCATAAAATGTTTTTTTCTTTTTTTTAACAAAAAATGCACAGGTCAGATGTAAAAAGAGAACATTATAAAAGCATGGCATTGAACAGGAGTAAATACTGGATCGTGGACATGGAGTAAATAACACAGAGCAGACACATGGTGATAAAGGAAACCCAAAGACACACACACACACACACACACACACACACACACACACACACACACACACACACACACACACACACACACACACACACACACACACCAGATCCATTGAAAATGTGCACTGTTTGGGCAGGAGGTTGCACTTCTGCATGCGCCTCTGTATGCAACAACAAACTAGCTAACTATTGGCTGGGGCAGCCCCCTTATCTCAAAAGATTTGTCTCATTTTGGAGCTGACTTTAAACATTCAATAAGTGTATTTTCTTATCTTTAACCTGTTTTATGCAGCTCTGTATTTATCCTACACACAGTTTTATGGTTTTACAGCACTTTTCCTGTCTCTGTGCTCTGTTTACATCTCATGCTTTGTGCGGGTGTTTATAGTGCATTGTCGCAACAAAAAGCCCACCTTTGTTGCTTAGAGTATTTTAGTATTAGGTGCATCCAAATAATTGTTTCTAGGATTTCTATACATATTTGTTTTAGTCTGAAAAGCTGCCGTTCTTGAATATACAGCCTGTGGATTTACTGCCGTATTTTATTTTGAAGGGCTGTTAGTAAGTCCATTGAGCTGCCCTTTAGACAGGCGTACACAGCCTATTGGCTAGTAGCAGACAGCTGTTAACTAAAAACTCGCCTGCTAATAATGTTTAAACTATAAATACATCTGATTTTTGATGTTTACCACATTCTTGTTCAAAAGTGGCTTACAGGGAGTCATCTTTTAAAACGTCTTATCTAACGCTAGGCTAACTTCCGTTAGCATTTTGGGCTAACATCCGTTGGCACTATACGTTATGTTATGCTATGTTATTTGTGTTTCTGGGTGTAATATAATTCAGCATTACTATAGTTTCTAAAATATATCTTAGTGGTAGTATATGAAAAGTTATGTTTTGTTTGTTGAAGTTTCGTATTTAGTTTGATTCAAACATTTGCATGCTACCTAATCAGCCTTTTTCAGAAGAATCTGAACAGCATCCACTCGATAAAATTGAGAAAAAAGCTTTCAAAATAACTGGTAACTGGCAATCTTTCCCCATCTCATGTTATTCACTGCATCCTGAAGTCGATCATTCTCACCATTTCCTCCAAATGCTTACCTCTTGAGCCAGAGCTAAAAACATGTCTCTCGGTATTTTAGCACCCTCTCCTTACTGAAAAGCAGCCTTTATTGAAGGTTTAATCCACTTGTGTGGCCTCCCATGGCTCCCTTTGTGGAGCCTTTTTTCCATGTGAAAAGATGGCTAAAATATTATGAATAGGCTCGATATAAAGAGAGCGAGGGAATGGAGTCGCGTTTGCAAAGAAAGTTGAATACCTCATTTGTGGTATTGCGGTTTTATAATCCTAAAAAATGGGAGGGTAATTGATAACTAGTGGGGTTTGTCGGGCAAGTGACAGTATGGGGCTCATAATGCCTTCATATGAGAGTTAATAACAAAGAGAGAGGGGGCAGCATTAGCGGCAGAGTGGCTGTTTGGAGGCGTGGATACCATAATATGATCAGCGTAATGGAGGCATTCATGCGTAAATTGAAGTTTTCAGTTTTGGCTGTCTGGGCTCTGATGCTCTCACGGAGCCATTGTTTGTCCTCATTATTGTGTTTTTATCATTAAACAAGACCGTCGCTCAGCACCACTGTTCAAACTGAGCTCTGATTTCAAGACATGACCACACACACACACACACACACACACACACACACACACACACACACACAATCAGCTGTGCTCTCAGAGTGCCACACATGCTGTTTTTGTTCCGGAGCACGACCGCCCGGGGGCTCCTCCGGGGCTGTTCTGAGAGATAGCAGGGACCCTCTCTCCCCCACTGTCTGACCTTTACAAAACACAAGTCAGAAAATGTGCAGCATTTCCCTCTAATCATCTGCACCTAAACACATAGGAAGCCGTGGCGTACTTCAGTTAAGGTGTGTGATGGCCCCCTGTGAGAGATCATTTCCTTTTTCTTCAATGGCTGCCTTAATCAGACCTTCTGGTATTATTGCACTGAGATGCCTCCTCTTATGTGAATCACAGTGTATCTCTACACAGCATATTCCTGCTATAAGCCTGTAGAGCAACTGCCTGAGTGTTTTCCCTGATATTCAGCTGTTTTTATATGGATACCTATTGGAGCCATAGGCTTGACTCTCCTTGCTTATCTGCCCGTCTGCCTCTTTGTCCCACAGTCAATACACCTCTCATTTCATCTGTGCTGGAATCTCTCGAAAAGCTCAGCTCAAGGAACACACAGGCCAAGAAAGTCCCAAATAAATCCTCTCAATATGCCCTGTGTCTAGGTGAGGCATCTGCTCCTCTTCTGAATCACAACCACAGAGATGGGAAAGCCTCTCAGGAGTGGATTTCTCTGCCTGACTTTTCCCAAGGACAAAGCGCTGTGTTCTCTGTCTGTCACTAAGGATAAACAAACAATGATCCGTGCAGAAAAACAAAACATGACAACAAAATGTTTTTCCCAGTATTTCTATTTTTCGTCACATCTGAAATGTCTTGGTAAGAATGGAAATGAACCTAGACGTGAAGCCATTTCGGAGTTTAATTTTTTCTCCACTACAAGTGAACTAACACTGTGTTGTGAGCTTTACTTACAAGGTGAAGTCACTGACTTTCCAAGAAGAGTGGACAAGCATCGGCCTAAGCAAAATTTTTGTACTGTATGTGTAAACTGTCCAAGAAACTAACAACATAATGGTTGAAACACTGTCCGCTGTTAATATAAAGGCTGTTAATCTATTCAGGAGCAGCAGAGTCAAAGAAGACATTGATTTAAAACTGCTTTAAGATAAACTCAACACCAGAGCATAATGTAAATTCCCAAATCCCTAATGTAAAAGAAAACTGCGCCAGGCAGTGATGTCACAGTACACTCATCACTCTCCCCCACGTCCCCGACTTTGACCAAAAGCCAAACAAGATTTCACGCTGCTGTTAAGATGTGTTTTTGGAGCAGGAAGTCCACTGAAATTGGCATTAATGACTTTTTTGGCCACTAAAGAACAACAAAGGTGCAGAAAACATTAATTTCACTTGTATGTCTTGCAAGCTGATGAATAGAGAGACCAGTATTTTCTCCCCTTAAGTATGTTCAAAGTCTGCCAAAATGTATTTTTATGTTCCGTGGTATCTGGCACTTGAAGTAAAGTGTTTGTTTTTGTGATTAATGTGAGTGCTCTATATGACGCTTATATGTAATATGGGCACTTTCCCAAACTTTTTTTCTCCTGGAGATTGGAAACAGCTCTGGCATGAGGAAAAGTTAGACTGTAAAATACAAGAACAAGCAGCTTCTTGCCTATTTTATGGACTGTGTGTGTGCTTTGGAGAATTCCTGCCTCAGCAGAGGTTCATTTATTTTACTATTATGTCCTTACCCCAGCTGTGCGTGTTTGTGTTCTCCCAGACTTTAAACTGGGACAAGAATTTGTGAGCTTGTCCATAGAGTGAAGAGACAGAGGAAGATGAGGTCTTTCTCCTTCACTCACACCTCTTTAATAGACCAATCTGACCCGTCTGACTTTTTCATATGAGAGCAGCATTTACCGCTTGAAAAAGAGCTTTGGATGGGAGACTATAGCCTTCCTTCCAATTGCGTGTCAGTGTGAACTGAACCTCCACAACTGAAAGTGGCTATGGAGAGACGGAAATGCTAGGGGGCGGAAATTGTGTGTGTGTGTGTGTGTGTGTGTGTGTGTGTGTGTGTGTGTGTGTGTGTGACATCAAACCTGCTTATTATAGCATTTTCTACCTTTTCCTTAGTTTTCTCCTTTGCACCGTCGGCATGCAAGGTTGTCTCCTCTTCTTTTTTGCCTCCCTGTTGCCTGGTGTTGTACAGTCGATCGGCCTTACGTCATGGAACATGTTTGGCTGCCGTCCTTCTTCCTACTTTGCAGATGAGATACGAGGAGTGAGTGGCTTGTTCCTGTCTGACCTGCTATCGGAGTTTGTCCCTTCTTGCAGGCTGTGTGCAGCAGGACACTTGCTATGTATCAAGCTCTGACCCGACAATCTGCCATGCCATTAATTGCAGAATATGTAATTAATTCACGGGCTGCCTGAACACGTCCACGTACGTGTAATTGTGTATATGTTTTGTGCTGTTGGCAGAAATGCACCTGGGAGCAACGAGAGTGATTTAGTGAGGTTATTAGCTGGGCAGCAAAATGATGCAGATTTGCATGATGATTCTCAGTGGCTCCATCGCTACTAGCTCCTCCACATGATTTTGTTTTATTGATATTATAAAATGTTGATTATAGCTACTTGCAAGTGTTAACTGAAGCCATCCTTGGATGAATATATATATATATATATATATATATATATATATATATATATATATTATATATATATATGTGTATAATAACATGACTCTAAGTAGTGGCTGATGAGTCAGAGGGAGTTGCCTGTGGAAGGTACATTCCTTGATTTCTTACCTCCAGGGGCAAAGAGTTATTAAAAAAAGCATGTATAATTCATGTGCAGCTAAGTGATATTAAAAGCATACATGTGTGCTGTGATAATATTTGTGTTCATCATTAACACACCACGGAGGGGCTATTGCATAATTCCGTGCTCCCCATATGCTTTTAAACAAGAGCAGCGCTGCATTTTCAGATGGTTTGGAATGAACCAAGCCAAAATCCATTTTTCACCGCACGATAGCAGAGGAAATCTTTTCCTCTTAGCCAATAACCCACGTAATTCACCTCTTCTCTGGCCTTATAATTGATTCATTAAACTGCTCTCTCCTTTATTCCTGCACCGTTGCCTCCTGCCGTTGTATCATACCTGATATAAACAGATTCTCCTCTGTGTACTTGGCAGGGACTATGTCAATCCTAATGAGGGAGAGAGAGAGAGAGAGAGAGAGAGAGAGAGAGCTACAGAGTGGTGGAGTGTCTTGTGTTTATCCACTGGAGCACACAAGGAGTCACTGAAGGTCCATCGATTTGTGGCTGGTATTGGCTTTCCTCCTCCATTCCATTCGCCAGGAACCCACAGCTGAGTCTGGATCAATGGGGCAAATTGAGGGTTTGATAGGACTAATTCTCACCAGCTCATGAACCACATTGGCCACTGGATGGTGATGATGTTCCAGCTCAAGAGACCCCCCCCCCCCCCCCCCCCCCCCAACCTTAATGGACGCCCCGCAAACATCCAGTTCTCTAGTTACCACTGTAGCTCATTTCAGAGTCTGTTTGCTAAGACTAAACACTTTCCGACCTGAACTTTGAGCACCCTTACTTCTATCACACCACTACATCATTTTGAATGAAATACCTCTGGGTTTTTAATAATGAAACATACGTCGTGAAGAGATTGGGGGCGTTTTCTTTCTCATATTCATCAGTGGCAAGAAAAAAAAAACATAAAATCATACACTCATGGTTCTCTTTGTTTTCAATGAATTCAAAGGTATTGAAATGTGTGAATATACTGTAGGCTCATTGCATTTCTCAGTTATAGGTGGTTTGTAATTACTGTATGTGAAGAGGCACAAGGCTCAGCTGAGGGCCAGATAGTGGCACTGCAAAAAAAGGAGGAAGCCACCAATCTACCAATAGTAGTGGAAATGGGGCAAGTTGGGAATTGTACAGTTGTTCCCAAGCCAAACAGAACGCACCACTTTCCTGTGCCCCACCTACTGTGCTCATTTTCATCTTTTGTTAAGATGCTTGTTGTGCGTTTGGGTCTGCATTTTTATGACAGTTTTAGCATCTGTGTAAGAAGCTTAATCTTTCACACCTTTCACAAAGTGGGCATACAGTACATAGGCACTGTCTAACTCTGCTCCCCTTAACCTTTTTTAATATCCTCCTCTTTGTGAGTTACAACATTTGGAATTTGGAAGTAGCTCTCCATCTGAAGAAGCAACATTCCAAGTGATATCACTTGCAAACGACCTATTGAATAGAAAATTGTCTCTGGATAAAATACCAGTCATAGAAGAATAATATTTACGTCCTTTGTCTCACTGCTTAAGCAGACCTTGAAAAAATGTTTTTTTTTTTCCTGAAATCTCCTGCAAAACAAAACACCTTTTTTGTCTTTTATGAAGGATGATGTGATGGTGGTGGAGTAAGCCAAAGTAAGAACAATACTGTCCTTATGCTTTGGTCTGAGGAGTGGCCACATTGCAAAGGGCCAAGGCTTGCGAGGAGAAAATGTTGATTCCTTTTCTTTTCTCTTCTCCCTGTGCTCCCCCCTTACTCTGTAACAAAGTGTCAAGCTGTCGGTGCAAGTATTGATGTAAAAGAGGTGAGGAGCATTTATGGGAAAGCTCAAGTCGACATTCTTTAAGTTGGCAATCCCCAGCGCTTCTTATCAAAGCACTACACAGGCAGCACACATGCCTGCCCAGTGATAGCCAAATGCTCCCTTCCACCCAGTCATCCATTATGGCTGCTGTCATGCTCTGGAAATAGGAGCTACATGGTTGGCGGAGATTTCAATTTAATTTATTGACCCCAAGAGGAGGAAAGACCTGTCGTCGCAGGGGGGTGCATAGGAAATGGTTAACTCAGTTTAATTCCAAGGCTGATTTCTGTTAGATTTTTTTTTTAACTTACTGTATGGTGTACGCTGTACGCTCATTCAAAGTCGTCAAGTCGTACTCCTTTCATGCTTGCACTGCACCAAGGAGCCAACACTCAGCCTGTGACTAACAGAGGAAAAGGCTTTCTTATCTTTTGAAAGGCCACAGTGCCTTTCTCTTGGAAAAGTGATCTTTATCAGACAACTTTCATTGGGTTTTCTCCCTCAAACTCTCAGAACTCATTGTCTGCACTTCTTACAGTTGGGATCTTTTCGCTTCCTTTTTTTTGCAGTGCTGAGATGAATAGTTTGGAATTTCTTAAAAAAGAGTCAACATGAAAAAAAAAACACTAGGAGATGGGAGCGTGGTGTATTTAATCAAAACAGGGTTTGTGCGCCGCCACAGTCGGAAAGTTTGGAGTTTAAAATCAATCGTGTGAAGGATTGAGACGACTCTCCTTGGCTGGCAGCCTGGAGCAGCTGCCATGAGGCTCATTATGTGAGCTGGGAGGCTTTAAATCCAAGGTAAAACGTTCCACAATGACACAGAAACAATTAAGTACAGGCTATGGCTTGTGTAGCTGATTTCAATTTCAGAGACATTCTCCCAGTCTCACTACACACTCCCAGGCCGAATGACTCTGACGGGAGATTACTAATGATAGTCACCGGTTGCAAATGATAGCATGTGGGTGACATTAATGTCCTAAAACTAGAATTCAACGCATCCATCCACATAAACATACCTTTCAATCTCACACTTAGTGGCAATTTAGACTATACAGAAGAAACTTGAGTACTGAAAATCTACCAGGACACAAACCTTCTTAGAGACCTTCTTACTGTGAGGCAGCTGTGCCAACCACTGTGCCACCGGGCCATCAGGATAGCAAATATCACTGTAACATTATTTAGTTATGTGGGATATAAAGAAAACTCTCTCTTCCTGACCTGACTTCACCCTTTATTCATAATTACTACGGCCACTAGAGGTCGTATAATTATGGGTGAATTTTCTGGTATGGAAGGGCTGTGATTTATTTAAGAGGGTGAAATGAAAACTTGGGAATGTAAGTTCAGTCCACAATGGGGTGGAGGGCTCGGAGCCAGCTGTGATTAATTAAAAATGACAAATGGATATTATTTCCCTGCCAGGCTTAACCTTTTTTGCACCAATTTGACACAGAGGAGCATTTTCTTCAGCATCAACCTGGTAATTGCCTCAGTATCAAACTGTCTGGAGCGACGTCCACAAGAGAGGAAAAAGCAGAAGGAAGGAAGCAAGGGAGTCGAGAAGAAGAGTGGGTTTTAATGCTCTCATTTCATCAAAGTGAATTCGGCTCAGAATAACGACAGTAACAGTCTTCTGTTAGAGCATCAGACAGCAAAGAATGACTGATAATGAGTCCTCCTAAAAAAATGTTTTGAGCCTGCTCGGAAAAATAGTAGATTACAAAGACACAGGCAGCCAATGACATTTTCATTTCACCATAATGGTTCATTGCGTCGGGGTAATAACAGGGCCTCTTTTCTGAACTTTTTTTTTAACCTGTTTGACAGAATTAAGTCTCTCAACCTGCAAGTGTTCAAATATCTTGCTGATTGGAAAAGGTAAAGAATAACAGAAAAATGGTATAATGATATTCAAATTTCCTCCCAACCCTCAAACATTTGTTTTCCAAATATGAGGACATATCCACTGTTTTTCTCCTAACTCTCACTCAAACACTTTGGCACAGACCGGTAATCCGCAACCAGTACACCTGTCACCAAATTAAAATGGTAAAACTTGCTGTGTCATTTTTACCGAAAATAACAAGAGGTCTCTGAAGCTGTGGCATTTACCCTGCCGCAACAGACTGAACATGATAATAACGCAGATGTGGGAATACTTGGAATAGTAATATTTCCTTTCCAGCAAGATGGTCCTAGCTTTCTATGTTGTCCTCATGTCTGCCTGGGTTTTCCCTGGAGACTCCTGTTTCCAAGACAGTCCAAAAACATGTGTTCAGGTTGACTGGAGAGTCTAAATCACCCCGAGGTGTGTGTGAGAGAGTGAAAGGTGTGTATGTGTGTGTGCCCTGAAAGTACAGAGTGACACAGGTGAGATAATTAAATTAAAGATGAGATAATGGATGGATGGATAAGTGAATATTATGAATGTAGGGATGCTGTATTGTCCAAAAACTTCACATGGGAGCTTTGATAGGTCACAATCAACACTAAACAATCCGTTGAACCTGGCTGGAGAGCAGCCCCACACAAGTATTGGGTTTGGGTTTACAGTATGAGGGGGGTGTGGCTGCAGAGGTAGAGCCAATAGAAAAGTGTGAAGTGAGTGATACTGTGACAGTTTGGATAAACACATTAGCCGGGTACGTTTTTTTCCAGACATAACAGGGTGCTTTTTCTAGACATTTTGTGCTGTGAGTAAGATTTGAATTAAACTTGAGGAATGATAAATCGGTAATTAGCACACGGCATTCATAATTAACACCATTGAAAGGATAACTCTGAATCAGTAAAATCGCTGTTCTTCTTTCAGGGGTGCAGAGAAAGAGTTCTGAAGGATCAAATCAAAGAAGGTTTGCTGTATACTGGTGACACGGTTTCTCGGAGATTGACAGCAAATGCAGCCATGACTGACAGTGCAGTGGCAGCGCAGACAATCAAAATGTTGATATTGGAATCCAGCACGGTGGAAATGACACGAGACGAGAGATGGAAATTCCCCTGGCTCTCTGTCTGCCTCATGAGGCTTGGGATGACTATTGCTTTTCGTCTGTCCCTCCTCCCACTCCACCAAACAGCTGAGCATGTGAGGTTCAGACACGTTTTACAGGCAGTTCTCAAAAGTCATGAGCTCTCAAACGGTGAGAGAAAGGAGAAGAAAAAAACTGTGATTGCAGCGAAGAGCACGGGGTGATAAGACTGTGTCGACAAAGCGTGGAGCTTCACTTACGTCTTGTCTCTCTTTCAGAATGAATGGACAGAAGCAGTGGACGCGGCTGGCTGTGATGGCACTCCTGGTTCTGGCTGCCATGGCAGCCGAGGGAGGCAAAGCAGAGAAACAAGGTGATTCCTACAAACCTTTGACAGCTCTATTGGAAAAAAAAAAATCTACAGAATTCATGACAGCTTGCATTGTCTTCATGACGCAGATTCTTTGCCATTGCATGACATGACTTCTCCTCACTGGTGTGACATATAGTACAATCCCCACCTCTAAGTTCAAAATGTATGGAGGAGAGGGGGGGGGGGGTATGGCCCTCCATACAGCTCACAACTTTTAAAAAATTATGAAAATGAAAAAATAGCCTTTGGGATTGAAGTAATTTGTCTCCTTTGAGAATTTACCAGAGACAAATAGCAGTATCTTGCAAGAAAAGCAAAATAAGTTAGATAACTCCCACTTGGCTAAAGAAAACAAGATTAGGTTAATTTAAATTCCAGAGAAAAAAAATGTTCATTTGCATTGGAAATTAGAGCAAGTACCTAAACCCATTACATCTACCTTGAAAATATTTGAAAAAGCCCACGAGGGGGTAAATATTCTTGTAAGAACTGCAAACAGCACTTTCTGTTTTCTGTTTAAATAGTAAGCTAAGATCCTAACACATTTTGCAGAGTCAGAAATGTAAATGTGAGAGCTGCAGGAGCAGGAGCTGTATGTAGGGGGTCAGCAGAGGGCTGTCCCCTTACAAACCCTAAGTTTGATGGCCCTGCTCTTAAATCTGCATAAGCCACCACGCTGAGGGTTTATAATTAAGATATTAAGGATATAGCATGCACAAGAAGGAGCTATTAACAGAACTTTTAAAGAGGTATGATTATCTTTTACCCCAGTTGCCTCATGGAAAAAGGTGCTCCAAGCACCTCATCATCTTCTTCTCTTTTCTGGTGAAAACTGGTCCTGCAGGAAAGAAGGATCGCAAGTCCGACTGCGGGGAGTGGCAGTGGAGCGTGTGCGTGGCCAACGAAGGCGACTGCGGCCTGGGCACCAGGGAGGGAACGCGTACCGGCACTGACTGCAAGCAGACCATCAAGACCCAGCGTTGCAAGATCCCCTGCAACTGGAAAAAGAAGTTCGGAGGTGAAAGCGACTTACTCGGATATGCTCCTTAATCAATCTGCTCTTAAATGGTCTGTAAATCATCTAAGAAACAAGATCGGGAGAACTTCCCTCCCTCTGTGCAACAGCTTGGCTCCCATCCCGAGACGCTGAATGTGCTGGCCTGTCATTCACATGAACAATGGATCCAGCTCCACAATAGGAACGAGCGAGGTAGCTAATTAGAGGCACGGCAGAGCTGTCTGCCGAGGACATGCTGCTCCGTCATAGAAAACACGGGAATAATCATTTTGCTTTGTCATTTACTTTTTGGGCTTAAGACTGTGTCGCAGAAATGTCTTGCAGTGACAAGCCTCAGGGACTTTTGTTCCCCCTCCAGTACAGCCTGTCAGGCGGGAGCCTGCTGCTCTGCAATGAGCCTGTCACGAGCGATGAACACACTGCAGAAATTAATGGTCCCGCTAACCGGCTACATAGATTATAGCGGTAAAAGTTTGGGAGAGCTGGGAATAAGTTACATGCCTCCGTCCTTGAAACGATCCAAAAGTTGCACGAGGAAAGTTAAGTAAAGACGGAGCTGTGCCGCGCTCCTCTTGTGTTGTAGACTCTGAGAAACGTTGTAACGTTTGGTGCTTCACAACGTGCAGCAGCCAAACCTGGCACTGCTCACTTCAAATGTCTGTCACTGATGCAAAGACCATTTTTAAATGGCAGAGCCGGTATGCAGCATATTGCTTTGAGCAGCAATATTATGCGGATTCATGCTGGAGTCGTGTCTGAAAGCATAACCTCATGAGATCTGATCTCAAGCATGAAATATTACACGCCAAACTCAAGACGCGTAGAAACAACTGTAGCAGTGTTTTTTAAGTTGAGAACACATGGCCCCAGATCTTTTTGCAACTTCGCAACAATGTGACTGAGACAATAACCCATGGGGAGCGAAAAAGTTGCGCTCGAAATAAGTGGGTGTGCACAATTCTGTGGAGTCAGGGTTGCCAGCAGCGTGACCCAAAAAAGAGGAGCACAACGGAGTGGGGAGAATGACGCAAGTAACCGAGGCTTCAGATAGCAGGATATATACAGTAGAGCACAGAAATGCACGTGTGGCCAATGGCCGAAAAACAGATATGATACAATGCTAAAAAGTGATGAAAGGAAAAAGGAAAAATAAAGGAAAAAAAGGAAGGAAAAATATTTCACTCCGGAAAGATCAAAAAAGTTGGATAGAAGTCTGACTCCCTTATTAAAGGGGCATGCCACATATTTGCACATCAAAGTGGTTGTATTTGTCACGACTGGCATTACTGGGATGGGGTGGGGGGTGGCAGTTGCAGTTTTTTCCATACCTTAGAAAGTCGCCTCACATCCGGAGATAACCGTATAGAAAAGCACGTGACCTGTGTGATCACTGCTATGAAGAGACATAAGTCGACAGTATATAAGTGTGTAAACTATAATTACTCCATTGGGCGGAAAGCAGGTGAGATAATAACTGGTTGGAAGATGAATAATACCTAACCTTGTTATTTGTTTTATCCTTGTACGAACTAGTCTTCCTGCAGGTTTGTGCCAGATATCCACAATTTTCAGCTCTAACTACTTCCTTGGAGCCTCGCACAAATATTTGACCTTTAATTTATTTACTTTTCAAGGGCGAGGCAGGGCATTAAACCCCCAGATCTTCCAGAAATCAATGACAGCCATGTTTGGATACGGGGGCTGCTGATGAAGGGGCGTGCAGAACCATTTTTATTGCCTCTGCGTTTGTGTCACCTTAAGGAGGACAACGGGCTGCCTGTCAAATTCCCAGGAGTCAGAGAAGGAGCTTTCTCCCTTTCTCTCCCTCTCAGAGACAAATTATGGAGACGCTGGGTTTTAAAGTTGGATGCTCAGCTGCTCCCTGTAGGATTCTTGCAACAATGGCCCCATCACTCCCTCTCCCGCTCGCTCTACACCCACCCCCACCCCTCTCCCCTCCTCTGATGAGCACTGTGGGATCTCAGAGGCAGTGACAAGGGGTCCCACGCTTTCATGTGAGAGGAAGCTGAGGAATGAGTGTCACCGCCCCAAGGGAGCCTGGCGAGAGTGGCAACAAAATAATGGAGGGAGATAGCAGAGACATGGTTGTAGAGACACACACACACACACACACATACACACACACACACACACACACACACACACAAACACACTAACGGCCTCCTTCAAAGAAATTTCTATAATATGCAGCAGCCTTGCATCCTCTGGGTCTAAGGAGGGTTAAACTTGAAATCAAATGAAAGCACATATATGAAATTTATTTGAGGTGCTACTGAAAGTGCTCTCAGCTTCTCTGCAGTGTAGATTGTGTTTGTCCCCTATTTCCAGGATGAATGGGAGCCAGGCTGTTTGATTACCATCATCTGTTGAAGGCTTTCATGGTATAGGAAACATAAGATCAAAACTACAAGGCACCATCTGTTCCTGCTGCGGGGAGGGGGGCTATGAGCACCTTTTACTTTGTCGTTAATAAGAGCATCTGGTGATGAGGTTTGGCTGAGCTCGAGCCGTGGATCTTGGACAGTTTCTAATGATAGCGAAGAGATAATAGCCTAGCAAATTAAAGCCGCTCATCAAACAGCCATTCAGAGTGTATGACACACAACTCCTCGGACTCTAGGGCCTTGTTTCAGTGACTGATTGCAATTGACTGCTCTGTATAGACGCTGCATCGCATCATTTTACCAGGTTGTCTGCTTGATCGCGCCTATACTATGTCTCCCCCACCCCCAAGAGCCACTTCACCAGACAAAAGCTTCTAATTAAGTATCTGATTTCTTTGTTCACTGCAGGGGAATGCAAGTATGACTTCGAGGCTTGGGGGGAGTGCGATCTGGCGACGGGCAAGAAGAACAGGACGGGCGTGCTGAAGAGAGCGCTCATGGATGCCACATGCGCCGCCACCGTCACAGCCACCAAACCCTGCGGAAAAATCCCCAAGACCAAGCTGCAAGGTATGCTGGGAGGAGTAAAACACCTGACCAGATCAGGGAAAGTGATTCCAAGGTCTGGTGGGTCTTATCATCAGGTCTGTGCATACAGGACACGAGGTTCAAAAGCTTAAGGGTAACGTGAGCAGACTCAGATGTGGCGCCACATTCCCCATTCACTTATTGTACACATGAAAAACATACAAATATTGGGGGCAGAGGCTAGCACATAAGATCCACTCTATCGCCCAGGAGTTTTACTCATTCACACACACTCAGACTCTGATACAACACTCGGTTTAGTTCTGGGTTCAGCCTCAGATGATGCTTCAACATGAGTGAGTTACCCAGTTCATCCATCCATCCATCCATCCATCCATCCATCCATCCATCCATCCATCCATCCATCCATCCATCCATGCACCAAATGCACCAGTCTGCCAGTTTATCAATAAGGCAAAATCAATATCAACCATGCTATTAACTTACAACAACAACAAATTCAATAATGTCCACATTGTGGAGTAAAGAGAGGCTCTTGCCGTTTCATCAACTGTCATTTAATCGGAGTGTGTTGGCCAGTGTTGCTGCAAAGTTTTAGGAGATAGGACTGCTTTAAAAAGGCTTGAATCCTCGAGCAGATACACTATAGGGCGAAGGCAAGGGATCACATGACACACGGACACCATCCACTTTCACAGTCACACCTAGGGACAGAGTATTCAATCGACCCCTCCATGCATGTTTTTGGACAGGGATTTGAACAAGGGACCTTCTTTCTAAACACTCACTCCCCATGTACCCCCCATGGACAGTGTAAGCAAATGGAAAAGGAACACGGCAACTTGTACTCTTACATGCAGGGCGGTAACACTTCTGGACTCACATGAAAGCCGGACCCTCCGGAGGAGCACTGTCATCAGGTCGGACCAGATAAAAAGCAAAGCCCACGCAGACACATGCGCACGGTTTCTGAGAAGAGTCATTCCAGCCCTTCATTGCACTTCATCAAATCACTGTAAACAGTTGCAGGGGATGTTAGATCAGCCGGTTTGCTTAATTAATTATAGCTGAGGGGATGTTGCCACTTGGGTGTCTCTGCTTCATCAGCCGAGCAGCTGATATTCTTCCTGACACTCCTGAGTATTTGTTGACTTTTTGGACGCTCCATCTCGTTTATTTACAACGGGTCAAAACGTGACGCTGGGTAATCAGAGTTTGACGGTGTGTTTGTCCGACAAATGCATCACACCCGTAGCCTATCCACTTTGTGATAATTGCCATCTAAGTAAGGTAGGTGGTTACCTTTGCTTGCGTGGTACATCTCAGACTGATTGCGTCTTTGTTGAATTCAACGGACTGTCTCGTGGCGACGCTGCCCGTAGTTCACTTTCACATTCAACGACCGTCAGCACGATGAGAATCCACCTACTTAAGTGCTAAGTTGCAGTGGTGAGTGACAGTGTTAAAGCAGGGGTGAAGAGGTTAACTCACTATTCAGATGTAATTACATGCTTTTAGCTTTCTTCAGTCACGTCAAAGAAAATTAAGTCTGGGAGCTCTTTTGCTCCCGCTTCCCACATTCTAAGGAAATGGCCAGTTATCTGGAAACTCAAGTCGACACAAGAATTGAACCAACGGGAGAATATTAAATAACCGCGTGGACGCATGTGGAATATATTACAGCCTGCTTGGAGAGATGGGTGTAAAACTGGTGATAAGGAAGCCCTCCATCCATTTCAAGCGAGTCTTTGCCCTTTGCTAATTCTGTAAACAAGGATGTAACTGACCCCCGCTGAATATCCCATTGTCCAAACACGATTATAATGAGGGCACAACTGCTGCCAGTGGTCATAAACAGAGGCCTTATCACACGCTGCAGATGACGTGCATGCACTCAAGGTTTGCACACGGAGTTTGCTTAACGCCGCTGCCTGTGCGCCAAGCCGCCTCAGTCAGGTGAAGTCCCAAATTAACATGATAAGACAATGCGAACACTTCAGAGGCTGTTTCTGTTGACAGGTTGTCTGCGGCTGCTGTTCTACCAGCTGTAGCACGCCTGTTTGTCTGAAGATTTTATACCAAACTCTATTTGACTTTCAAAGGAGGAATCTCTTAAATTTTTCACTCGGTGGCACATCATTAATGCATTGTGACAGGAAGTTTCTGGAGGAGCTGTACTGTACTTGCCATCTGTGGTTTGAAGGCAGAAAAAAGGCGTCAGGAAGGGTGGGAGATTTTTTTCTCTTAATGTTAAGAAGAGTAACTTATTTTGCTTGACAAATATCTGTTGTAAGGTAACACTTTACATCCACGTCTTTCCGAGAGACATTCCAATATCGGTCCCGTTAGAAAATAGGGACGCGTATTGTTTGCATGACTACATTTGCTATAATGGCCAGCCTTTCTGTGCTTGGCTTCATGCTGTGTAGGAAGATAGATCCCGAAACATGAAGCAATGAGTGACAGCAGGTATGGGCACACCTATCAGTGTCCATCACACGCATTCATATTCAAGACCAATTTACCCACCATGCTCACCAGTCTTTGGCAGCGCATTTCAGTCATCCCTCTCCCTTGTAGCATTTTCTAGCTTCTGAGGCCAGGCCCGGGCTTGATGTCATAGAACCTCAGTATAGTATTCAATGTCCTGGGGCCGTCTTTGTATGTTGTCCAGCCTTACTAAAGTTCAAGGTGCTAACCCCATCCCGGTCTCTTTACTGCTGGCTTCGCTAAAGACCAGAGCAGAAACGCATCATCTGCAAAACAGCGGAGACTGCACTTTGATGCTCTGCACACCTCGGCTGCCATGTGTGACTTGGCTTGGAATTTAAAAGTGGATTGATTGAATTTAATTCCCAGATATTTTATTCGCTAATACGTGATGTGGAATTTAAAATAAATATACTGCAGGCGGAGGCAGGAGATTTAAATAATTTTTCGAGGATGTGAGGAGGCCGCATGAAGACACGTCACCCGTTCCACTTTGATTATCCTGCTTTTTAAATGTAATTCCACATGATTCATTATGCTTGAATATCAATGGAGATCATGAACCTGTCAAGCTGAAAAATGCAAATCAAAATGTATATATTCACACCCGGTGGATGTGAGTGTGCATGTGTGGGGGGCATTCGAGTGAGAACCTACGCAGACGTGTGTGTACCTGGGCGCATCAATTCTTGCGAACTCCAGATGTGTGGATGCAGAGTGACAGCTTAAGAGGTGTGAGAGCTGTGGGCAAAAGAGAAGCGGAGCGAGGGTGACAGTGGCCGAGATGAAGGGAGGCAGTTGGGAAGAGAGACCTCGCGATGTGAGCGAATGTGACTGCGTGATGTGCCGTGCGATTTCCCACGTCTGCCAGTTGGAAGATAAGCCCTGGGAGGCACAGAGGTTACTGGGAGAGAGAAAGAGAGCACAATGCGGTGTGTACAGGACGGGGAATTGTCCCCGCTTCCCTGTATGTGTCAGGGGATGGCAGAGATATAGTCCACAGCAGTGGCTTCAGCGGGGTTTTGACAAAACAAAACAAAACAAAAAAACCATAAATGTTTGGCTTCGGAGTGACGGAGATGGAGTGAGGAGAGGCCATCTAATCCCCTGGCTGGGAGCAGAGATCTGCCCAGCCAAATCTGCAATTCTGAACAGCCACATTGGGTCCGGGAGATAGGTTCTCCCCTCCGACTGCAGCAGGTTGTTGTGATGGAGGCGGCATCTGTCATTTGCAGATTCTGGAGGAGACAATGCTAAGAGGCGCCTTGGGAGCGATCTGAGATTCAGAGTTGCGTGTCTTTGCTGTCTAGCCCAGGTGAAACACAGACCCTGCGGAGCAAAAGAGAGAACAAAGAGTGACAGAAATGAAACATGATGAATGCCTGCAGAAACCTCAAGGTCCCCGCCTTCGCTTTCAGCGGAACAGGGGTGAGTCCAGCGTGTGGGAGCGCTCGGACGCCCCGGCTGATTTCAGGTTAAACAAAAGGCTTTGTAGAGACGTTTCTGGCATGCGAGAATTTGTTTGGAGCCATTCTCTGCGTGTCATTCTTTCTGGACAGACAGGTGTTGTTTCTTTGTTTGGAGACATGCATTCACAACCGCGCTGAGAACTGTCACTATCCTCAGTCAATCTCAACTGCAACACAAAGGGACAGAAACTGTGAAGTTAAGACAGCGAAGCTTGAGAGTGATTTAAGCTGTTTTGGGACAGATGCAGACATAAGGGACTGACCCGGAGGCAGTCACCGCAGCCTTATCATCTCCGCTCTACACCCCTGTGGAGGTAGCTCATTTAGGAGTCTTTAATAAGTCTTTAATGAACATCCAATTAAAATGAACACCTCTTTTGCCGGTGCTTTGAGCGGGGAAGTCTCTTTTGTGACAGCTAGGTTGCAGCGGGTGCATTTACTCCTTACTCGTGTTGGAATACGAAAATACAGAGAAGTGAGGAGTGGCATGCAATGGAGGTCTCCAGCCAGATGCAAACCATCGTTGAGGTCTGTGACCACGACATGATTCTTGGGTCATAAATCGTTAATGTTGCAGCATACAATTTCCCAACAGTGTGCAATGAGGATAGCTGTAGGGACGCATTTAGCTTTTTTTTTTTCTTTGAATCATGCCAAACGCAACAAAAAGATTCTGCACTATTTTTACTGCACCTGATTCTTCTCCATTTCCCAAAAGGGGTCAAATTCATACAGCTGAACTGAATACAATTTTAATTTTGCACCACTGCAAACCCCACTAGCTAACTAAGACGTAAATAATTAATAAATAAAAAAGTATGTAGAAGTGCTGTATTGTCATCGGCTACTGGCTGGTCGAAGCTTGTTCAGATGCAGCTAATTCTAACTGCTTCAGGCGGTGTCACATCTTGCTGTGGCTATCGGATACAGTCACTATTCCCCTGCCAAATGTCAAAATGTGAGATGCTCTACCCGAGCTGGAGAAGCAGAAACAGGTCCCATCATGAGTCAGTGTCAGAGGCAGCGGGGGGGGGGGGAGTCAGTGGAAAAGGCAGCAGCAGCGGCTACTCCAGTCTGATATGAGAGGCCCCGCATCGCATGTGTGCAGCAGATAGAGAGCGGAGTGAATCCTTTCCCCTGCCTCCTCTCCCAGGAGAGCAGAATGTGCTGACAAACACAACGAGGGAAAGTCGCCGAAAAAAGAAAGAAAGGAGGAACAGAGGAAATCTTCAAACAAACAAAAACAAGCAAACAAAGGGGGACGGGAGCAATCTCCCCATTTGCACGGGTGAGAATGCGTCGCACGTCAGAATCGTAATGCCAGCGGAAGTTTGCAACCGAGGTGACAGATTTCTAAGATTCCCTCTCCCAGCGCACATCCGGCATGTTAAAAGGTTGAAGCTCAATCGAAATCTCATTCACTAAACACACGCAGCCACCGCTCTGAGCTGCTCACCGGCATGTCATTCAGAGGATTTGTGAGTGCGTCCCAAAAATTAATTCAGGATCTAGGCGTCCACATTCTCTTCTCACACTTCGTCTCTTTTCATGCGCACCTACATGTCACACATTACTTGGGCTTTAGTGGAGTTTGTAGATGTTTTAATTACACCAGATCCATTTTTACTCCACATTCTTCATCTCGAAGCCGGTTGACTTGTGAATGTGAACAGAAGTGATGTGGGAGGATCTAAATTTAGTGTTAAGTGCTGGATTATGTACGTGGTCTAAACAAAAAAGGGTTGTGGATTAACCAGGCTGATGTCTCTGCTCAACATGTCATAAGCTGTAAAAGGCTTTCTCAAAAACATTGCTCATAGTGGGATGATTAAGAGAGCCAAGGGTTTATGTAATGTTTATGGTATTATTTTTAATAATTAGCCTGTTTCGCACTAAAAAAACGCACATCCTGGAGAACCGGAACGATCACATTTTCGTCTAAAATATGAACGCGCTGCTGGAGACATTAAGCGCAGGAGTCGGATGATTGCGGCAACTGACACAACATGTCCCACTTCTGATGGAGACAAAAGCACGGAGACGACAAAGTCTCAGTTGGTGATTGCTGCTGCGACGTGTCAAAACGCATAAATGAGAAATTGCAGTTTGGCAGCGGATCATCTCGTTCCATCACAAAACGCAGATTTAAGCGGCAGTATGTGAGCGATAGCTGCATCGGGCCTGTGCTGAAGGGGAGAGGGAGAGACACAAAGAGACAATTTACCCAAAAGGCACGCGCGGAGCAGGGATACGCAAACAGCAACACAGAGGCATATAGCAGAAACAGTACGACGGAGACACACAAACGGTGGTACTGAAGCACACAATCGGCCGTAAAAAAGACACACAAACAGCCTGGGAGAGACGCAAACAGCCCGAAAGAGACATGCAAACACACACTGCCACACAAACATCGATACACAAGCTGACATACGCACACACACACACAGCCCGGCTGACTGACAGTCCCAGAGACAGGCAGCCAGCATCGCGCTGGCTGAGGCGCCGCAGGTCGCGCTCCCTTCCAGCTCAGCAGAGCGGAGAGGCCGCAGAGCAGGACAGGAAGCCACGGACGGAGGCTTCTGTCATGGCTGCCAGCTGTACCGATCCACTGTTGCGGCAAGTTGATAAAAAGAGGGTTTTCATGGCGAACATGGAGCCGGTAAATCAGTCCCCAGGAGAGAGGGGGAGGAGCCGCATGGCGTGCCGAACAACGCGGCTTTAAACACAAAAACAAACAGAGAGAACATTAAAATTGATTTTAGCGGAGCAGCCGAGTTCCTCACGGACACAACGGGATTAACTGGGTTTGTTTTCAAAAACAGCCACCCCCGGGCAGGAGAAAATGTCCCAAAAACGAGCACTAACTTTGCACCTCCGTCTGTTTGCTCGCAGATGCAAAGAAGCAGAAGAAGGAAGGCAAGAAGCGAGAGCGCACCCCGATGGACTGATGAGGTCGTTTGTCCCAGGGAGGAAGGATGAAGAGGGTGGAAAGACGTTCACTGCCCTGTTCCAACGTGGTTCCTCTTTATATGCCCTGTAGGTCAACAGTAGGAGCCTGTAGTGCTTTGACAAAAAGAAAAAACAGTGGAAATATGACTTTTAGCGACGACACGCTTTACTTCTCTTCTTTCTAGCCCACGATGAGAAACTCGTACGTTTCGGTAGAAGATATGATAGTCAGCAGTAGGAGCGAATAATGAGTCTGGTCTGGAGATTTGTTTGCTAGTGTTCTGACCTAATGATGTTATTTCTAGGATTATTTTCTTAAGAACAAATTGGATAGGATTTGTTTTACAGTTGCGTAGCTCATAACTAATTTGAAGACAAAACAAAACAAAACAAAACGGAAAAAAAAAACCTCTCTGGTCCGTGCCTCGATTTAATAAGGCAGTTCGCTAAAAGTGAAGCCCTGAACATCTTAATTAAATTGAGTGAAAATTGCATTTGCGGTTTTTCAAATTGGTTTTTTGCTTCTTGATATCTTTTATTTACTTAAGAATAAGCATAGGCTTGTTCCTCCCAGAGGCTGCATGAACTAGCTACTGTAAAAGTGTGCAACCGTGACTGTTTTCTTGTTTTTTTGTTTTTTTTTTTAGTTTGTTTTCCTTCCTGCTGCTCTGTTGTACCTCAATTTATACCCACTGAGTTTTACTCTCCAGCTCTCGGCTGTAAAAAATTTAAGTCTCGACTATTGTAGTCCTCAGTTGGAGTTAACATTCCCCTTTTGTTTCCCGTTTCACTTCCAAAAATAAAAAAAAAAACAATAAAAAACAAATGGCACCGACATGTTCCTATTTCACCTTGTGTGACCGGACACTCAGAGACACCGGCATTCCCGAACACATTTTGATATATTTTTATTTGAATTTCATTCTGAGAGAGAATATGGCACAATGCAACCACTTGATGCAGTTCATCTTACAGTGTCGTAGGTGGCCGGTGACAGTAACACTTCAGATCCATTGTCCAGAACAAATAATCAATCAAGAATGCATCGAAAAGGAAATCAATACCATTGTTACTGTACAAGAAGTACCATAGTGGGGAAGGGGGGCAGTAAATGAGGGAGGGGGTGGGAAAACATTCAAATAGTATCTATTAAAGACGTGTATGTACATTTCAAATGTACCACATCCAAATTACATATAATGTATTTTCATATAGATATATACAATGCAAACAATAGACTCTTAAATGTAGTTATCCTATTGCAAGAGAAGCCACAAACCACAGTGAGTGAGTACACAATGAACATCTACGTACATAAGCAAATGAAAAATGAACACTTGTATGTACATTTAACACTTGCAGCAGGCTACAATTTTTTTTTTTCACTTTTTTTTTTCGTTTGCTGATTTAAATCCAAGCGTTAATCTCGACCCACAAAGTCCAGATCAGGTCAACCCCGGAAAAATTTGGTCGCTCCACAAGACCAGCCTCTTTTCCAAGGTGAATGTGGAGCTTTGTCAATTTTTACAGGTGATGTCCAGGATGAGGCCCTCGCCCCTGGGCCTGTGGGTCAAACCAGAGCTAGTTTGAGCTTTTGTCCTCCTCCTGCTTTCTTATCTCTTCATTCCGACCCTCCGAATCCCCTTGAAACGCTGCATCCGAAGTTCGGATGTGGTCATTTTGCAGGACAAGGATCCATTTCTTGGTCGGGGCCCCCCAGGATATGCACATATGCTCACATCTTCCACTTTCACAATCAAATTCTCCTTGAAAGACTCTACATAACCCATAATATACAGAGCTTTGAACAACATCTCTTCAATTTCAAATCCCCCCCAAAAAAGATTCTCTATCTGTACACCGATCGTACTCTCATTTGCAATACTACATTTGTACTTTGTACAATGATAAACAGATTTACAAAATGTGATAGAAAATTTACAATATAATGTATTTATATGTAACCCAGTGCCACGCGAAGCTGTGTATAAGTGAGTCTTTGGAAGCCTGTTGCTATTGAAAGACTGTTTAAAGAGGGGGGAGTGATGGCGGAGAAACAGACAATCACACTGTGTGCTTCTTCCCTGATGTGTGCCGTGATATTTTGTCCAATTTGATGTCTTCATGCTGAGAATGCCATTTAGAAAAAAACAAAAAAAAACAACAAAACACCACACAGCAAGCCGCATGCACACACACACACACACGCACACACACACACGCACAGAGAAATGACACCACTGATTCTGGTATAATGACAGACACACAGGGTTTGCACAGGGAAGTGTAATTTCCCATATGACAAATGTGAATGCACACAAACACACACACAGTCACTCATATCACATAAAGAAACAGGTGCACCTAACACACACACACACACACACACACACACACACACACACATATATCTGACAGGGAGGAAAGGAATCAACCAAAATAGCCCGCTGTGCCCCGGGGATAGTATTGAGATCTGTGGCTGCTGTGGCTGTTGCTGTGTTCAGCGTTTGATAGACGATTCCAGAAGACATTGAGAGGATGATTTCAGATTGTTCAGTCCAAACATTCCTCACCTCTGCAATAAGACTGTGGCTGTTAAAGACGGGAACATGGACGCGCTGGGAGCTCGGAGCTGCGGGAAAACAACAACAACACAGGACTTTGGAAGGCCGCAGCACACGCTCTCGGCATCTTTCAGCCGCACAGACAAAACGGGGATTTGAAGGTAAAAGAGCAATTTGTCGATCTCATTCGGTAAGGCACTTTCAAATTGCTCCGTACAATCCGGCGATACTAATTCCCGTGCTAAAGATTCTCGACCCGCCGCACGCGATCGCACATCAATCGATCGCGGCCTCTCCGAGAACGAAGCCAGAGAGACCCCGAAGTCGGAGTCATCTCTCGCTGAAGTCGCGCGTCAAACGTTCTCCGTAAAAGGAGTTTAGCCCTTTGACATAAGCCGTATGAAGAGGAGCCCAGCTAGCTCAGACGGCACGTTATGATCTGTTGCTTACAACAGAGACAGTGTTTATTCTACTTCTCAGACGGATGGACAACACAACGCACGCATGTATGTCAACGTTTACACATTAGAGGAGACACATGGGCCGACAGAGGTCATTAGCAATGACTGGCGGATTATGTTTGCTCGCGTCCCGGGTTGTTTCGGAGCTTGACGTGAGAGCGAGGTGCCATAAAAAGACAGTAAAAGACGGTAAACGGAGGCGTGTTACGCTCTGTTTACGCCAGGCGGCAGGTTTCGTCTGGGATGCTCAAATTCCTGCGGCGAAACCCTTGGCTGACCTGCCCGGCACAGCTGTGACTTCTCCAAACATGGTCCACATGCAGGCCAGGTCCTCCAGGCTGTGGATTCTGTCACTGACAAACCCCCACAAACCTCTACCCGCCCCAACCTCCCCCTCACCCTCCTGCAAAGCCGAGCTTATCAGTTTCGTGCGTACAAAGTGTGCACCTCAGGGGCTATCAGCTGCCTCACTCTCTCTCTCTCTCTCTCTCTCTCTCACACACACACACACTCTCGACAGCCGCTCTCTTTCACTGTCACCCTGCAACGCTTTCACGTTCTATCACAAGCCTACGTTCTCTCACACCACCACCCCCACCCCCCACCCCCTTGTTTAGCTCTCCAACACAAAAGACAACGCCTGATACAGGGACGATGTTTTGTTCTCCTCTGCTCGACAAGTTGGCAACAGGAGCGGGATGAAGAGAAGGAGGAGGATGAGGATGAGAAGGAGGAGGAGGAGGAGGAGGAGGAGTGGTGATGGTGCTTTTGCCGTGGAGATAACCACAGGCGGCTCTTTCTTTTATTTTGGTTGTATTTTTTTAGAGACGGATCTCAGCTCCTCTCCTTCTAGGGCGAGGTGATAAACTGCCATCACCTTCCATCAAACACCCGAGCAGCTGCCGGAGCCGGGAGCCCCGGACCTGCGCCGGAGCTGTGAGCCACTTACTCTCCTGCTGGTATCACTCAAACGACAGCTTAGCCACGATTAATCAGATATTCTGAAAGGCTCTTTACCCACTACTGAGATGTGTGACAGATGTCAGACAGACACGGCTCAATTTGTCACCGTGACGGATGGTTGGATGGTTGAACTTGGATGGATGCCTCCGCTGCTGCCGCTCGGGTAGATCGCCACAGTACAGCTACGCATGTGCAGCAATTACTCTCGAGAATTTCACGTTAGGATACCTTGCCATATTGAGCGCACATGGTTAATCTAAATTTCGATATATATTTATATTATATATAATATATATTTTATATATTTAGCAGTTGTAATACCAAGTTATAGCCTGCTTTTGTCCATATATTTGTATATATATATATATGTATGTATATATACACACACACACATATATGTACTGTTTGTGTTCATACTCATTTGAGGAGATGGAACCACTAAATATCTGGCCTATTTGCTGCAAAAAGGCTCCCAGTTTAATTCACTGACAAATTCATGTCTACGCGTTCATATGAACGACTGACTCGCAAGGTTTGAGTCGGTTTCCCACTATGCAACTAAACAGTCTGCATGCCCACTTTGCGGTGCAGCTTACAGTCCTCTGCGGCCCTGTTAACACCTGGCAGTAACATGCATCACGCGCAGCTCTGAGCGCCTCTCTCAACATGCGTCTCCCGCGACTGCGCGCGATCCGATTTCTACTTCACCGCTCTGTATGCAAATGAGCGCGTATCCATCATTTCCACGTGTGACAGACCAAATGTTGCTTGCCCGAGAGGCCGGTCCAGAGGCCGGGCGGGAGCGGGATCTCAAAGGTGTGGTGAGTTGTGGGAACTGAGAGCAATAATGTTCACAATTATCTTTTCAATAGTGAATTATTCACTGAAAATAAAAAAAATCAAAAAGCTGCGCTGTCATCTGCTTAATAAATAATAATAAGAAGATGGGCTTAATAGCTGCAGAGTCGTGTTACACTGCTGCATATTTAGGGAAGCAGAGAATGGGCAAGTCTCATGATGGCTCTTGAGAGGCTCTTTGTGTTTTGCAGGAAAAAGGGATAATTTCTGAGCTGGTTCCCAGCTTCAGTTTAACACTAGATCTCCCTAAATCCTGCTCTCTGGATCTTTTAAGGCCCCAAAAGCACTTTGTCTCAATCAGCGACTCACACTGCGGTCCTGTGCGAAACTGGGAGGCCAAACATAGAAGAGTTTTGGTTATTTGACTTGGAAACATCTCATTCGTGTTTCTCAGTGCTTTGAAGTAGTGCTTGGATCAGCTGTAAAATATCGAAATATCTCCAACACAGATCTGACTGAAACGTGTCCACGCAGACGAGCGGCTCCCTGTCAAATAGCATTATCTGAAAACAGAGGATCCAATTGCTCGTTCTGTTCCAGCATAATAAGAGCAATTTTTACTTGATATTGTGATATTGCATCTTCGGCTCCATTAAACGAATCTGAATACACCCGAATCCGCCACGGTGCAGCCACAAGCCAGAGAATGCTTCCAAAGCTCGTGGTATTTTAACACTGCGTTTCACATTTTGCTGCAGATAAATGTAAATGTCAGTGTGTTAGCATCATGGAAAACTGTAATTTTCATCTCCGCGACTACAACCTTTAGATTTGAATGCGAGTGCCTGGATGTTTACGCTGCGCTGCGCATGCACTGAGATGCAATGCAGAGGGATACAGCAGGAGGGGAGTATGAGGCGAGGAGCGGAGGAGACGAAGAATTAATGAATGTGCATGTGATATTTACATTACATTCATGACCTCATATATGAGGTAGAGACTATAACAGGATCAGGGCTGAGTGGAGCACTAAGTGGGGCATGGGCGCGGAGCAGGCGAGCACAAGCTGAGCGTGTAATGGGCAATCTTTAATCTCAAATGTAGGTGTTCCACATCGTCCCATAATCTGATCAGCCTCATGGTGAGTTTTCATTATAGGATCTGTCCCAGATCTCTCTTTAAGGAGACAGCCTTGAGGAGCTATTCGGCGCAGGCGTTCTGTGCAAAAGCCCCCCTACCAGCCGCCGTGGCAGCCTCCTGATGGCAAGCGTTCATGCATATTCATCACTCCTACTGGTGAGCATACATTAACGTAACTGAGAATTGCCTAATAGGTTGAAATGATGGATGACACGCATGAACACACAGAACATGTCTTACAGTAAATTGACGTTTTTCTCATTCCTTTTTTCTAATTAAAATAAGCACAACCATGTATTACTTTTTTTTCCATTTAAGAATAATATGGTTTACACAGAATTAATTAATTTGCTCGGTTATTTCCAAATTAAAAGAAATGTACGAAGAAAAAAAAGGGACACGGTTACGAAACAAGTAGAGGTGTGGAATTAGCCCTTATTTAAATCACTAGGTTTCAACCTGTGATCAGAAATAAACTCCACTCTTGGAGCAAACACACATACCGGCATGCATACCTACCCACACACACACACACACACACGTCATCACAATCATCATCAGTACAGTGCAATACAGTACACGCTGGGACACGAATCTATGAAATCAGCAGGATCCCATGACGTCCCCTACTCGCACACTCACACACACACACACACACACACACACACACACACACACACACACACACACACACACACACACACTCATACATACACATACACATACACATACAGTACACATACACACACACATATACCACACTCTGCCTTCCCACACACAGCAGTAAGACCCGGCTCCGAGCTCCAGCCACCTGTTTCGCTCACAGAGTACGAAGCCTCGTAAGCTGTGATGAAGCGAAACGTGAAAACAAACACAAACGCCTTAATAACCACAGTGGAAAAAAAAAAAAACCCACATCAGACGTCCTGGCGGCTGACAGCCAGTCAGTGCCGAGCAGGATGCGATGCGAGCAGCCGGCAAACAAAGGAGTGCGACTGAACAATCTCTCGAAACCCCCTCCAGTTCGTCATGACTCGCGTTGCCGCCTGTCGTTCTCCGAGCCGTTTGATTCCTCTCCACGACGGCACACAGCAGGCTCCGGCTGCTAGCGCTAAAATCGACAACTCGCGGTTGTACGTGAACAATGCGGGAAAAGAAAAAAAAACCCAAAAACAAATAGCCCCGGTTGCGAAACGTAGCGCAGCCACGCCAACTACTTTTGAGTAAAGAAAAAGATAAGATGTCGAATATTTGATGATCTATGCAAAGCCAAGATAAGCTAAGCTTAGCTGACAGTGTCCAGGACATGGTTGGTGATATCTTTCATATTCTATGGCACAGATTGACTTGTTGTTCATTAGAAAGTAATTGCAGTGAAACCCTTTCACTGCCGTCAGCACCTTTGTTCGTTTGGGGACTGGATACTGGACATTCCAGAAAAACTGAGTGAGAGGTCTTTTGTCATTTTGCCGGACCAACTGTTTCAGTCCAAAATGATCCCTGGCGACCCGGTTGACAGGGTCGACAAATGCGGCGCTGATATATTTATATATGTGTGGCGTAGTCACGGCTCCTCGGCGGAAGGGGGTGGCCCCCGGCCCTGATGTGACCACGTCTGAGGGAACCTCCAGGAGCTGCCACGCGTCACCCTACATGCTGCTGGTCGTGGCACAGTGAGGATCACAGATGGAGGGAGGGGCCACTGGGGGGAGGGTGAAGAGGAGCGCGCACACCGACACGTGCACTCACATTAATATTGAGTATACAGTGATATGTACAGTTATCTACAGGTATCTTCACTGAATTCAAACTTGTGAGGTTTGGAAATCCAGACAGCCCTATTTTCCCATTTTGAAGATTTCTTGTGATTCATACAGCGCAGATCTCCCTCTGCTCTTCTATCTTTTTTTTTTCTTTTTTTCCTCAGCTTGGTGTCCCTCTCCCCGCTTTGCACCCCTGGTCTTTTCATTTCCACGCCGCTGTTTTGACCTCACGCCCCTGAATGAATCTGAGATTTTCACTCGCCCTCAGCGTCTGTGCTGCTTCTGCGCAACTCGCCCCAACGCAACTGGCGTCGGCTGAAATTGTGTAAAGTGCTACAACTGGTTATTGAGAGAAACCGAGAAGAGTAAATGGTAAAGTGGGTTAAAGTAATTGTAAATGTGCTCTTGCGATCTTTGTCATTCTCGCAAACCTCACGCACACACACAAACGCACAGGCGCACGCACGAACAAATGGATGGAACGCGCTCACACAGGCAGCTCATTCACTCTTTTCTCCGTGGTGGCCCATGTTTATCTGGCCGACCTAATGTTCTTATACTGGCACAGGAGAAGATGCTTGAATGTCTTTTTGAACGTGACGTTGCACAGGGCGTAGCAGGCCGGGTTGATGGTGCTGTTGATGTAGCACAGCCAGTAGCCAATAGTCCACACTGTGCTGGGGATGCAGCTGGAGCAGAAGGTGTTGATCAGCACCATCACGTTGTAAGGAGTCCAGGTGGCCACGAAGGCCACCAGGATGGCCATGATGGTGCGGGTCACTTTCTTCTCCCGCGACGGCGCCGCCTTCTTCTTCTTGTTGGGCGGCTGCTTTGTCATCTTCACGATCTTGCGCGCCACGTGGTTCTGCCGCTCCGTGGCGGGCACGATCTCGACGGTGGCGTTGGACGGGGTGTAGCAGTCGCCCTTGGGCGACTTCGTCTTGATCTTGATGCAGGTCAGCTTGGAGCCCCCGGCCTTGGCTCGCTGACGCGGGACCGGCTGGCTGGCCTCGGCGCTGGAGTTGGCCGTGGACGGCGCCGCCTCCTCGTCTTTCTGATTGGACGCGGCCACGCTGCCAGACGTCGAGTCGTTGGAGCTCTCCTTCTCTTCCGCCGGGGCGCAGTTGTCCGTCACCGTGTCGTGGCCCTCGGTTTCTCCCTCGGCAGTGGTTGAGGAAGGTCCTTTGCCGTTTTGCAGCTTTCCGTCGTGTTGGTTAGCACCGTCGTCCGCGTTGTGGCTCTGGGACTGGCCGGCGTCTTCGCCCGGCACGTTGTTGTTGTTGGGCTTCGGTGTGTTGTTCCTCCTCTGGCCGGGCGAGGGGAGCTCTGGGTTGCCGCCTGACGGCTTGCGGTTATCCTTCTTCACGCGGCTTTTGCTCGCCCGGGAGATCTGCCAGTACAGCTGGATCATGATGATGACGGGCAGGTAGAAGGCGGCGATAGCAGTGCCAAAAGTGACTGCGGCGTTAGAGAAGAACTGGATGTAGCACTCCTTCTCAGGCACTGTCCGCCCACCCACAATGAACTGCCAGAAGAGGATGGCTGGGGCCCAGAGGATGAAAGACAGGACCCAGGCGGCGGCAATCATCATTCCTGCCATCTTGGTGGTCCTTTTGACAGGGTAGCTGAGGGGCTTGGTGACACAGAAATATCTGTCAAAGCTGATGATAAGTAGATTCATGACAGATGCGTTGCTGACAACATAGTCCAAGGCTAACCACAGGTCACACACCACCGGCCCCAGGGGCCAGTAGCCAATTACTATGTAGACGGTGTACAAGTTCATGGAGCACAGTCCGATGATTAGATCAGCACATGCAAGGCTGAATAAAAAATAATTGTTGACAGTCTGTAAGTTCCGATTAACTTTGATGGAAAGCATGACCAGGATATTTCCGATAACTGTGACCAGGCTGAGGGACCCGGCCACCAAGACGATGAACACCACCTCCACCGTCTTGTAGGGGCTCTCGCTCTCTTCCACAACCTCTGTGTCGTTGCCTTCAGAGGCATTCCAGTAGGTGACATTGAATACATCCATGGCATTTGGTCTTTTGTTGCCACCTCCTTCTCAGACGGAACCTGCGGGGTAGGAAACACAGGAGAAAAGATTTGTAAGGGGGTGCCAAAGTCAGCTGCTCCAGCTTTCTAATCAGCCGAGGACATGTATGTGAGCACATGTGTGTGAAAGCGTCATTTGTAAAGCACCATCATTGCCCTACGCCTTCAAAAACATAGGATGCAAACAAAATAAAGAAAAAAAAAAGAATTACTGCGATACATTAGCAGCACTTAAATATTACACATGCATTTATTTGCTCCGCCGCACTCAGTTGATGTCATTTAATATGGCGCGGGATGCAATGCCATCTTTTTATGTTTAATAGCGGAAGGGGAGATTAATGGTGACCCAGAGGTTGGTTATTAAATTTAAATATATATGTCTCTTTGAGCAGTGTGACCTTTTCTGCTTTACAGCTTTGAGCTCATCTAAAAGCAATTCATCAAATGACGCCGACAATTTTGGCTGTAAGCCAGTTAAATTGGTAATTACAAGCGCAGATATCTGGCACAGATATTTTTCATAATCACTGCCTAAATAACATCTCCCCATTAGGCACCTGCCTCGTTATTGAGGAGAGACAAAAAAAAAAAAGAAAACACTAGAAAGGAGCCGCGCCGTTGCGTGAGCGATGAGAGACACAAGTTGTGTGGAAACGAAGCAACGAGTCAAATGAGGATACGAAACTTAGCATTGAGCCATCGAGTTCTGGTAAAAGTAATTAGTGGAACAAGGAGAACGCGGCTTCACTTTGGATGTGAGGGTTTGAAAAAGCTGAACAGAATAACTCTTTCAATAAAAACAGCCAGACTCATAAATTGGCACGTTATTGGAAATCTTATTAACATTTATTGCCAGAGGCAGTGGTTATTATTATGACGGGAGCAGTGCAGGTCAGGTGACGTGGACCAAGCATATCCGCTTACAGAGGACGGTGTGGAGTCCTGGGCGCAGACAGGATTTTACCCAGGAGGCTGCTCTTTGTCGCCAAAGTGAAACCAAAAGTTAACTAGTTTGTATGTCCCGCAAACTAAAATGTTGAAAAATCACAGTCTGTAGCGAACAGGCAGTTCTGAACGTGATTCGCATCATTGACTATGGGCTTTTACTTTGGAACTACTACTACTTTTACTTTGGCAGTGGATCTATTCTGCCATACACATCGTGTTGGATTGCCAAAAAGTTGATGTATGGTGTATGTACATATAGTTGATGTAAAAGTGATGTATTAAACATGCCCCCACTTCACTGATGCAAATGCGTGTTTACTGTTAGCAAACAACAGTTCTCCTCCAGCCCCTTATCTGCCAGTCCTCCATGATGGATATGTCTTTGACCGCACAAAGCCTAATGACTGCAATTTCACTAATAGCTTCAATCACCGTCTTTTAGTTTCTTCTATCTCCTCTGACCCCTACTTCGCCGAGTGGTGGATGTGACCGCATTTTAAACTACGCAGTGTTTGTGTATGCTGTAGGACGAGAGAGGGAGAGTGTAATTATGCACCGCACACACAGTGCGCATTACTACGAGTTCAATAAAAAACTTTAAAAGGAATTATTGACAAAATTGGCACCGACGTTTTATCTTCAAAGGTTCATTTCCAGCGTTCGCTTAAAAATCCTCTTCATTTGCCGCCGCGAAATTCTTTTGATCCTCAAGTGACCCACTGCTTCTCGCTTTTAACCTTAGACATTTGCCTGTGTTGTAGACCCTGCTTTGATTTATACACCACTCGCTCGAGTGTTTCACAGACCTTTGATATCAGGAGTAATGTGTTTGTCTGCCCCGCGTCTGCGGCTGGCCCACAACTCCTGGAGCTGTTCCGGGAGCCGAGGGTCAGACTTTATGGCACACTTGGTGCCTTATCACTTCTCGGTTTGACATAAATATCACCAGGCTGGAAAAGTGCCTCGACGAGTTTCTCAAGCTGATTTTTTTTTTTTCCTTCGGTCCTGTTTTCGCAAGAAGTATGAAGCAAGCTTTGTCCGTGTTGTGTTCTGCTGGTAAATCAAGAGTTTTTTTAACTGAAAGTACTTCTCTCCTGTTGCCGAAAAGAGAGATCAATACGCTGCCCGATGGCTTCCCCGACACCGCAGTGAATACAAATTTCGGACGATTCAAAAACCCTCGCAGATTAATCACATCTGGACATTAATCATTCAGGTTGGAGTCAGACCGTCGGCTCACTTAAGAGAGACAAATGATGAGTTTGAAAAGTTTAGACACACTCCAAATTAATACGACTCATTTGCCTTACAACGCACAACAACGCGCGCTCCAAGCAGCTCGCTCACTGAACAACAGTGACAATGGAAGAGGCTTCAACTCTATTGGTGACCAATGCTAAACTGATGCATCGCCCTCTCGCTGAAGTTAATGAAGTGTTATGGGTGAGTGACGCATGGATGAGCACTGAAGAGCTGCCTGGTCCAAGATTTTGCCATTTCGGCTTAAGGTCTTTAACAGTTGAGCTCAGTTGCTGAGTAACTGGTGAACACTCACTTATCTGCTGTGCCAGAAATCCCTAATCATTGCATTAGGCATGGAGCTAAGCTGGCCTAATCCCCATAAAATGTTTAAGTCCACCGATTTATATTCAAAAACACCAACAATACAAATGGGACACACTTGTGGCTTGCCTGAGACAAGTGGATTAGGGGAGTAAAGTGGATCAGTATAGATGGTCGTAGCGCAGTGGAGGCAGTTCAACTCCCCCTGGCTGCTCTTCGTCCACCTCCGGCTGCCATAAGCCTTCGTCCCACACCTGAAATCCCCGCCACGACATGGTGAGAGCTGTGGCCCCGGCTGGGGTCGGCTAAGGATGGCGCAAATCTCTCTCAGCTCAACGTGGACAGCGGCGCTCCCCTGAAAGGTCTCTGGGGAGCCTGCACTTTGTTCTGAAAGATCCGTCCACACATCGTGAGCCGCGTGCAAAGAAACACTGCCGTTCCCGAGGTGTGGTTGGAGCTGCTTCCTCCATGTCTAGGCCACATAAGAAACGGCAAACAGTGGCAGTGGAAAGTGTTTGAACAGAGGCGACGTCTTTGCTCCAGCATCAACCGGCAGAAGCGCGGGAATCCCGGCCTGCTGAGCGTGAGTGCGGTTGCGGTCGCCCGGGGGGAACGCCGGCGATGCTCGTGGTGCTGCTGTCAATCACGGAGCCTACCTGCGCCGCAGCCAGCGCGTTCTGACGGAGCCTAACCAGAGCGTGAGTGACACATTCATTACGGTCCCGAGAGAGATGAATGCTGAGATCTCTCTCGTTTATCTAAGTGCGCATCAGAATCGATTAAAGCTCTTTGCTCGTATTAAAACAAAAAAAAAACAGAAGACAGGCTCGGCATCGCGGTTTATCATCATCATCCGCTAACTTCTGCACTCGGTTAAATTAGTGTCAGTGGATTCCGCAATCCCAAATCTTTCCAGTTTCTTTAAGTCTGGAAAAAAAAAAGTGACAGAAGTCGGTTGCTGCCATGGGAAGACATGAATAAATGAGCTTGAGTATTGTTCTGTGGTCAGACTTAGGTATTCCTGGAGCTGGCTCACTAGAGCTGAAAATTACTTGTGCCCTCAGGGATACGGAGAGGGCAGACCTGACCCTTTCTCCCAAACTTCTGTCCTGACTGTCTTTTCGGTGCGGACTTTGGGATGGTCAGATAACTGCTGAGTAAAACCATAAAACAGGGAAAAAAAGGTACAACTCTTCATTTTTGTTTCGGGGATGGTTACTTTGCATTATATTTGATGCAAAATAACCACTTACACAGGTCACTGCTCGTGTCAGGGACTCACGACTGATATCAGCCTTCTGTCGTAGATCCGAGCGTGAACGAAGCAAACGCTGCTTCTGAATGTGGCAGCTGCGTAGCTGCTCTTAGAACGACGCATTTGGCTGCCTCCCCAGTGTGCAGATTCCCATTCCCCATCTTTGAGCACTGATCCAAGGTAAAGCCCAGGGCACCAGCCCCCTGACTCCAATGATTACATGCATTTTCATTGCTGGCCCTCTCAATGGAGCACACAGGGTTAGGCCTTCGTTTGCTCGCTGTTTGGAGAGGAGCATGACTGGAATGCAAAAGCTATCATTGCTGCAGTACAGCTGCTCCACAGGGGGTGCAGATCCATTCAGCACCACTCCCAACGGTTTCACAGTTAATGAATATAAGCAAGTTGCAACAAAAAAAAGAAGGAATAAGAAAATGAGTACTTTACTTGCTTGTTCCAAGTTCAAGGCATCCTTACTGTAGACATGTGAACATCTTTCCAGACCCTACATGAATGTTACATTCCTGCTTAAGTAAATATTGGCTCATTTTACCCCAAGTGTATGGAAATTGTTTCCCAGCTGGCTTGTCATTGAGACGGTAAAAGTCACAAAGCACTGAAGCACACAGATCCATACAAATATTTGAGGAACTGTTTGGCAGGAAATGAAAAAGGTCTCGATAACCATCGAATCAACACACCATCTCTGTGTCCTGATGAAACATGGCTACAAAACAATTTGAATTTTGAGCTGGTGAGGTATAATTACAAATTTGCATTCATTTCCTCTAGCCCTTTCCACTGTCTCAGGGGTAGCAGACTGTTCCAGATAGAGTCTGACAGATGCCTGCAGAGATTTGGGGTAAATATTTATACAAGGGATGATCAAAGCCATTTATCCATCCATTTTCAGAAGTTTATTTGGGCCATGGATCACGGCGACACTTGCTTTTATAACAGAACACACAGGTCCTCGTCTTCCAGCTGCAACCCAGAGCTCTACCTGACTAATTGATGGGTGTCCCCTTCCCCCAAAAGATGCAACTCTTCCAGCAAACACTGCTAAAATATCCTCCCTGATCTCCACATGGGAGGACACCCAGGGGGATATGACCATGAGGAAAACCTCACCAGGAAGTATTACGGACGGACTCTTTTTGATTTAATGGGTTGCAGGGGTTCTATTTTAAGCTCCCACTGGATGTCTGAGCTTTCCACCCTGTCCCTGTAGGTTGTTACAGGTGAGCCCAAACACCCCCTGAAGAAGGTCAATTTTGCTGCTTCAGTGCCCGACCTCAGTCTCTCGGTCATTCCCAGGTGTCAGGAAAGCAATTCATCAGGTGAGCTCATTCTTTATACTTAACAAAGGCAGCATGGAGCACAAACCATCATAGAAAAACGCAAACCACAGTGAAAATAGTAAAGATAGTACCCAGTGTTGCAAAGCACACAAAATATGAAAATGAACCCTGCCAATCTTGTCTAAAGGGATTGTCTTTTATTTCTAGAATCATTAAAAACACCTCGCGTCTCACACCACACCCTCTGTTCTTTCTTCAAAGACATTTCAGAACATGCACAGGGCATCAGCACATTTACTACATAAAAAGATTCCGACCGATCTGAAATGGCAAGTTCCCTCGAACTCCAAAAAGGCTGTATGCTATTACCAAGAGTGGGAGTGTCAGACCTCCAACCTTCCCCAAAACTGCTTTCCGCTAGACTGCAAAAGAGTCGCTCAAGGTCACAGGCAGATATCTTTAAAATATACATTAAAAACTGTCCTGCAGATTCTAGAAATAGAGTGGCACAGGAGTCAGCCCAAAGAGCTCACACCCCGCTTGGAAGGCGCCACTCAAATTATACAATAACGACCAGAATTTTCATAGTGATGCGCCCCCCGCCACCCCCCTCCCATGCCATATTCTCTGCTCCAGCACAGTGGATCCCATTTGACTGCTGTTTTTCAGCCCCGGCTGATTCCCGCCTCCATCTAGGTGCATGTATTGGTGTTGCTCTGCACCCCAGTCATGATTGCAGGGGTCTCCCTGCTCTATGGAGGTCACATATTCTAATGAAGCCGATTGAAGTGGGGCTTTGAATAGCTCATAAAATATCCCCTCGCTTGGGACTAATTTGTCTTTGGAGACCATTCCGAGGGCTTTTGTCCCCAGGGTCACGGGTCCAAACAACCTCTCCAGTCTAAGTCTGTGACTAATGGACGACAAATCAAACGCCCGTGGAATAACTTGACACTGGCCTCTCCTTAGAAGTTAGACAATGGCATTATGCAGGGGAGGATGTAATTACATGGAAAAAACTCCTCTTCGCAGGTGTGACATGGCCTCTCAAACCCGGGCATCTCTAGTAGTGCTTGTGTTAAGTGGACACGAGGCAAGGGACGCTAATGGAGAGTTAACGAGCAGGAAATGGCATTCAGGCGGGTGGAAAAACAAGCTGTGATAATCCGCAAACAGTCAACGACCCAGAGGTTCCCCCGAGGACCTGTAGGGGGCCTTGTGTCGCTGTGCGCCAAGTGCGGGGAGAATTTACATGTTTCCATGTGTGCACAGTCGGTATTTGCTTCAGAGGGGTTGGGTTCTCACACTGGCCCTCCTCCATCTTTCACTCCCGACGCAGCTGACAAAATCGAGACCAAGTGACTGCTCCCACTCCCTTTTTATGTCTGTTGATGTACTGTCTCGAGACTTGACAGCAAGAGGCTCGTAATTCTTTGGCTGTGACCTTTAGATGCCGCTTCACAGAAATTATATTCATACTGATTTACCGCAAATTATCTGCGGCAGAGCAGGAATGTCGTTTTAAGGTGCCCTCCATCCAGCGGCCCCACCACCTTACATCGTCAGAGATCAGCCTATTGATATTCCAGCGACTTTGCGGTGGCAGGCTCGGCACCATCTGTGAAAAATGACAGTGTCACACACGACCTCTGCTGCTCTGCCAGACGGCCCGGCCAACGAGTCCGATCCGCTGCCACGTCCGACCCAAAAATCTGTTACGTGCACATTTTGAAGACGGAATTACTGGAAGTCTGTTTTAGCCGTCTGCCGGCCGTATATTAAAATAGCCGACAACCGGCCAAGTCGATGCATTTTAAACAGACGCGGGTCAATGGAAGGATCTTTTATAGTCCTAACCACGGCTGACGGTTCAGAAGCCACACAGTCTGGAAAATCTCGCAGGCCTTCTGGGATGCAAAAAAAAAGGAGAAAAAAAAAGAAACTGGAGCTCATCCAGAAATGAATGGGGGGCGGGGGGGGGATCCTCAAGCAAGCTCAGAAGGTAGGAGAGACGAGTCAATTTTCACCTGTCATGCAGAGAGGCCCCGCAGCCGCGCCGACTTGACAAACACTGTCACGCTACCGGCTCCGGCGCGAGCTATCTCAACGCTCGGTTCACATGAAACGTTTTATTTCACGCAAATAATTTATCCATGACTGACAAACCCTGCGCCATGTATCCTCTGTTGATTCGCCTTTAATTAGCAGATTTCCATATTTTTAATCATAATTGCTTCTCAAGAGTAAAAGCTGTGGTGCGAGCTGCTACCTCAACCTAGTACAATTTCATTAGTCTGACTCTCAACGGAGAGTTTTAGTGCCTTATTATAGTTTAAGTAACGTCAGCTGCGCCTCCAACACCAGCCCAGGCGTCCACTATTATCTGATGACCTTGATCTAAATATACCATCGTCACCATCTGACCTCAAAGGAAAATCCATGTTGGCTAAACTATAATGCAGATGAGCAGCTCATCATAGCTTGTGAGACACCCAATACGTTTAAGCACAATAAATATTCCAGATTTGGGCCTTTTTCCAAAGCAAATTCGACAAAATAAGGAAAAACTGTTTGCATAGCTAATGGAAATGAATGCTCCACTCATACATATGCAGATGTATGCTGCAACAGACAGACCTCATTTGGTATGATTAGTCAAAATGGAATATCATGCACACATCAAATGAACCTGCTGATATACAAGTGTTTCATTATGTTTACTCTCCAAAAATGTTTTATTTATTTCATTTTGTGCATGCATCTCTTCCCCAGCCCTGCAGCCTGCTGACAGGTCAAAGAGACAAACTGACCCTTACGGTGATAAAACCCCGACTGTACACTCTGAACAAACGTCGACAGAATGTTCCTGCGAGCTGAATAATTCTGCACGATTACGTGACTCGCGTTCAATCAGATTACTGTCCCATTCCGCCCAAGTGCACTGTGCATGTAGACGGAGTCATTGTTCCTCCTTCCTGATGGAAACCATCCCAGGTGTCCGCGTCAGTCGATGCACGGCAAACAGTTTTTAACTGGGCACCAAGGACATCTGCAGCGGCCCTGAGACACAAGCTCTAAGCAGCAGACAGAAACATCGGGCGAGTCAGATGCAGCAGGGGGCTGCCAGCAACACACAGGCTGCGTGGTATTTGTTCAGGCCTATAATGCAATGGATGGAATCATGTAAATGTGTGTGAGTGATCTCACACTGTGCGGGGAGAAATCCTTTGAGCTTGAATAAGTGTATCGACATTTCCATTTTCTTCTCGCGTACAAAAAAAAGGGGCCCCGTTTTTGATTATCTAATCTGTGTCTCATGTGGGCAAAAATAGTACATCGATGATTGTTCTCGCCCGATACGGCACCCGCCCTTCTCCACGGCTCATCCTCCGACAGACCTGCCGCCTTTTACAGGCATTTCTGATGAATCTAAGGAAACGGAGACAGGGCCGAGCCCCGCTCCCCTACGCGCATTACACGCGTCGATAGCGAGTCTCGAGTCTCGCAGCCGCTATCGGCCGAGAGCATCTCCCAGGCAGCGCGGCCATTATGAATGACAATATAGCGTGTTTCCTTTCCCGTATTGCCTCCGGGACTCCCCCGCTGTCCCTGCTCCTCCGCACGCTGAATGGCAATGAGCTGGCCCCGCCACTCGCCGGCTCATTACCGATTTCACACCGCGCGCGGGCCCCGGCGCTGCGCCGCATTTGCGCGGCGGCTTAGTGAAGCGCCTCACGCAGGTGAGGCGGGGCCCCGCCGGCACCGCTCCGGGGCCCCCTCCTCTCCCAGGCTTTGTTCAATTAAAACCCCCCCCGCCCTCTGCGGAGCACGAGCACCGGCGCCCAGGACGGAGATTCAAGAAGGGGGGGAATAATTGGGGCCAGGGCGGGGAGAAATATGCACCAGGGTTTTGATTTGTTGAAGAGTTCAGAGAGAGAGAGAGAGAGAGATATGGCGCGGCTCGGATGAGTACAAATAAAATACGAGGCGGTGGCGTCGGCTGGGCAAACAAACGGAAAGGTCACCTTCTGTCGGGGCCGGCTCTGAATATTGAGATGGTGCTACACGAGGGCGCTCTCAGGCTTCGCGCCGTGCCTCCACCTCTCGCCGCAGACCGGCTTCAGCACCGGACGCAATTATAACTCGCCCGCCCGACTAGAGCGTGCTCGGCGGGGAGAGCTGGAGCTGCACTGGAGGAGCCCAGCACGCAGTTAGTACCAGGTAGTGGGGGAGCTGTCCAAAAAGCCACACAGTATGCCGTCACACGGACGGCACAGCTGTGGGACTCCAGCCTTATTATGGTTTTAGAGCCAGGCTCATGAGCACTTTCCACCGCAGGCTGTTGACCCTCAGCCCCACCTTCTTTCTGAAAGCGCTGTGGTGATTTTACCAGCAGGAATCCACTTAAAGCGGCGCTATGCACTTTTTAAAATCTTGAATTTATGTAAAACTGTACCCTGTTGATGCTGCTGTCTACAGTGGCAGACAAAACCACATCTGCAACACGGGGGGGGCGGCTGTTTGGTAAAATCGAATCTTTCCGAGGAGAGTTTTTGTTGCACATTCAGATGGAGAGAGCCAGAAATTGTCTCAAGTTGTGGTGTTTTCCTGTGTGCCATTTCCTTAAGGCACAAAAGAGGAGATTTTGTTGATGTTATGGGATACTGACTGCTTTCCTTACCAGCACTCACGATCACTATTAGCGATTCTCATTTGAGATTCTCTGTTTTCCCTCCACTGTGTGGGAAGGTGGCGGCAGCACTGTTCCATTAAAATACTGGGTGCCAAACACAAGAAACTGTCCAAATCTGCACAAAATTAATTTAGTTTAATGTCCTCCAACTGTCCATCCGCAGAGCTCAACAATTTCCTCTGCTGTTTACTTAGGCTTATTTGTGCCCATGTTTCCCATCGGCCCTGGAACTTCCATGTGTCATTCACTGCCAGGTCTCCACATTTTCATACCGAGGAGGCAGCGGGTGCCTCTTCCATTCCCCTGTGCATGATGGTGCTCTTTTGCTCGCACTCTGAATCAGCATGCCTCTCTAAGCACTCTTAATCGCTCTGCCAGCACTGCTGTCACCCCTCTGCCGTCCTGTCCTCGTTCCCCTGCATGTGTCCTGCCTGTGATGCATCGCACTGGCACCATCCCTCGATAGAAAGCTGTGGTGCTCATTAAGATAGGGGAAGATAGCAAAAAAAAAAGAAAAAAAGAGCCAGGGAGGGAAGGCGAAGGAAACGAGATAAAGCGTGTGCCTGTTGGATTTGTTCCACTTCATTGTTTCTGTATTTTCCCCTCCCACCCCCCACCCCTGCATGCTGCCTTTCTCCTGTGATTCAGACTTTGGTGATAAAAAGCAGAGCTACGTTGCCCTTGGACAGGTTGCTGCTCTATTTGCAGTACGTGCTCTAGTTTACTCGTACTGTATGATTGCCATTACAATATGCACTGCACAATACAGGCTACATGTCGAGCAGCATTCACCAAGGACAAAGTGAGACCATTAACGAGAGAAAAGTACTGCTTACTGCGGCAATTGCTGTAAACTAGCATAAGAAGACTTAAGGACTTGGCACCCTGGGTCCGTCTTTTTTATCTGAAATTGCAGGCCTGGATAAAAATAAATTCGACCTCATGCCGTGTCAACGGCGTTTACACACTGACTTTGAAACTTTGGTCCATCATTAATATTTTGGGAACTTTGAATTCAGGGACGGTGTCCTGACTTCACTGAGGCTGTTAAGAAAATACAGAATAACTGGCAAGACACCAACCCATCCGGAGAGGTTGTTAAGAGCGAGGGGAGGTCCACCTGCTCGTAAAGGAACCGCGCAACTATCCAGATCTAGTCCTATCCTATCCAGTCTAAGGTGGGACAGAGAGACACACACACACACACACAGACAAAGAGAGAGAGGAAGGAGACAGACAGAGAGAGACAGAGATCAACCCTGGCAGAAAAGAATGCCTGATTAAAGGAAAACTACCATGATGTTGTCTGTAAGCGGCTCCACTTCCCTCTGGCCTCATACTTTAAAATGCCTTGGGTCTAGATTCCTGTTTTCTTTAAGTGCAACTGCCAAATAAAAGAGAGGAGGAGACTCTAACAAACTGTCTCTTTCAGTCGAGCGTTATGGGACTTGCGGTCCAACAGCCACTGAAGCATGAAGGCCAACTTGCACAGGGATCTGTCTCACACTTGTGGGGAGGCGACTCCAGCTCAGTCAGATAAGACAGGGACACAGTGTGCCACAGCCAGTCACAAGTGGCCATCAGCATCCTTGGCAGTAATCTGCGCTCTCAGGCCGACAGTAATATCGCCACAAAGGCAGCTGGCAGATGCTAATCCAGGAAGTCAACCTTGATCCAAATAACAGATGCGCCACGACCAAAACTTGCGGCACTCAAACCTGACAGGGCTGTCGGGAAATGTCATGCCGGGTAGCCATTGTGACAGGGCCCACTTACGCGGCTTTGCGGCATTGATTACCATGTCACGGATAAGGCAAGATTAGGTGTAATGTGATACCATGGCGGCGATGTTTGGCAGTGTCACAATGCCTTTGACACTTAACACGTAACTCGTCGAACGGTTTTAAACTGCAAATTTGTGCAAACAATCCGAACAAAACCCCACTGGAGGCAACCACTTTGCTTCTTTCAAGAGTAATATTATAACAAGCTTCTACCCTTCGACTCCACACTATATCTCACAGCCACGGTCATCAATTATACATGTTGTATATTAAATACTCCAGCTTCAATATATGCCCTCCCCTTATTTGCATTTCCTAGAGAGGGAGCCCTCCACGGAATAACCATCCATAATGGTGGCTGCTCAGTTAAATGGTGTTTGTGATATTTTATGAAAGACAAATAATGATTAGGGGGAGTTTGGTCCTCTGTCAACCGGGCCGCACACAAAGAGCTGCGGGTTGGGCAGCAGGGGCATTTCGATCCCCGTGCCTGGTGAATTCAAAGACAAGAGGCATGCACCTGCATTATGTTTGACTTATTCGAGCCATCTGTCTTTCCAGTGGGCCTCGACACGCACCCCTGAAAGCACTGACGAGCATTATTCCCGGCTCTGCAATGGGAGATGGATGGCGGTGCAGCCCGCTCGCCACTACATCACATCATTTCTGTCCTTCTAATGAAGCACAGTCCTGGGAATAATAGACCAAAACACACGGCGACATAGAGGATGCGGACCAAAACAAAGCAGCCGTTGAGAAATTGCTGTGGGAAATGTGTGTGGGGGCACAGAGAGGCAAAAAAAGGATGTTTGAAGGCGAGAGGTGTCAGCTGTGTAATTAGCCCTCCTTAGTCTGCCCCCCCCCCCCCCCCCGCCCCCCCCCCCCCCCCCCCCCTCCTTGCTTTCACACGATCTCAGTCCCTTGTGCTCTGACTGACAGCTTTATATTTCAGGGTGAGCATGCCACTGGACTTTTGTGTTGGAAAACCACTCTCCTCTATACAGATGCGGCTAATTGGTGTTTCACATTTGCCGGCGCAACAACTGAGCACTGCACCTAACATCTCATCAAAACATTGTGCCCGGAGTCAATCTAATCCTTCCAGCTAAACATTCATTAGCGGACCTGACACCGATGACGGCTACTCTGTTGACATTCAAGCACGCAAAGGAAATCAGCCCAAGGAAACGTGCTGTCACGGGTGATTCCATTAATTGGTTAATTCTGATGATGTGTTGCCTCGAGGGGGAATCCATTGGAAAGGCCAATCTGTGGCCCATTTTCACCAACGAGGACACGTTCCATTGACATTGACAATCTACAAACTAGATCTATCAAAGGTGAATTCACTCTTTACCCAGAGCTCTCAAGTTTTTTTTTCTTTTTAATAATTTGCATCTCGCCTTGAGGCATCTTCCCAGCAGCCTCTCTGCAGATGATATCTCCATCAGCACCCTGTCCTTTTTACTTACACACATGACACTACAGCTGCCTGCTCTGAAACGTATTGTATACATTAGACTTGATCCGAAGATGTTAGCTCATGTGGATAATCTGACTTTTGCATGTCTGTATGTGTGGAGGAATGTGCATCCGACATGTGTCCATGTAAATCATCGGCGGCCCATTTAATGAGACTGACAGCTTCATGATTACGGGGAGCTGTGTGATGCATTTTAATAGATTGCTCAACGGGACAGATCATATTTTACTGTCATGCCTCTGATTTGGGCCATGTGTTCTCTGTGTAAAATAGGATCCAAAGAAACCACTTCTTTTATTCAACAGGAATTATTCAAACCAGGACCTACAGTACCTTGGTCCCTTTAAATTGTCACACGCGCCCTCATTGACGACTTCATGAGCCGTTGGCAGTACTTTCTGAGTGGCTGGTCCTCCACTCACTCCGTTCACACAGATAACAATCAGTGAATTAAAAACCACAATGAACTGGTTATATTGGAATAGATTGGATTTTAACATGAAAATAGTAGAATAAAGCAGCTGGTTCAAAGGAGGTTTGTGGCGGATGTAATTTCTTTCACTTTGATTGAGCCTTTTGAATTTTTAATGTCTCTCATCTTGACGCTAAGAAACAAGAATAAATCCAGCATTTAAACAGTAATTCATCATATTGCATTACATTTTTCAAGACCTCCTTCTTCCTGTGAACATATATACCAGAAGGCATTTAATTAATTTTTACACATCACAAGGCACAAGTGGATGAGTTTAAGTGTGATTTAACTGAAATCCATGTTTTTTGTCTTTTACTGTCAAAATGGGGACATACTATACCTCAGTGGGAACTAAATACACCATTTTGCCTTGTATGGCCCAAACAAAAATACAAAGGTGAAGGCTCTGTAAATCCACTGATGGTATTCATGTCAAAACAAGGTCGAAATTAATAGAGTCACAAACATGTTGATACTGTAGCTGAATAGATTATCTCTAAATTTACCAAAATTTGGGTCAAGGAGTTTCAGTGCCTTTCAGCTCTCAGTGAATTACTGTGTGTCATGATTAGTGTAGCATGATCTGCTCTGCTCCCTGTCTCACGCTTCCTGTCACTACCTGCACCTGCAATGGAAATTTCCACCTCAGCACAGCCACTTCACCGGCTACTCTCACCTGTTCACCACCACCAATCACCTGTTCACTCCACCAATCACCTGAGTAAACGTACGGCTCACAGACACACATTCTGGGCCAGACCTGGCTTATCCAGGGTTAGGGTTACCTGCCTTGCATTCTTAGCCACAACCTACCTCAACCCAAACCTGAACTGCCTTATGCCACACCTACCACAAGTTGTTACAGCCCCGGAAAACCTACCTGACTTTGGGTCCCCTGACCCCAGTCCTGTGGCAGTGCACCTGTGTAATCCATTACAGGCCTCAGCCTTGACTGATCGAGATGGCCACAACGGGCTCAGCCCCATTTTCCCCACTGGAGCCATCTCCCTGATCATCACCTGCGTTGGCCACGTTCTTGCTTCATCTTGCTTCCACCACTTTGTGTGGGGCAGTGAACGCCAAGCTCAATAAGGCGAGAGTCAGAAATAATCATGTGTCCTGTGTTGCATTTGGGCCCGCTAAGTACAGTCCTGACACGTTGGATTATGGCACACAAATAGACATGGTATTCTATTAATACACCGTGGCAACCCAACAACCTGCAGCACATATGGCAATACCAAAGCTGTGTGGGTGGATGGCTGTTCTGCCACACTACTCCACGGCACATCAACACGATGCTACTTAATGTCATGTCTCAATCCGAGGCCACGTTTCCACCTGCCGAGATTCTGTGCAGCATCAAACTTGCATCTCAACTCGAGAGACACAGAGCGCCATCCTCTTCTCCCTCCTCTGCTAATCAAGCTCCTGGCACGGCACCTGTCAATCATGCTGATGAGCTGTCTACTTTGCAAACTGTATTCACACATTATTCAGGCCGTGGCTGATGCTACGTCATCTGCACCATGGGTGAGCAATGAGGATTCAAGCAATCTGGAATTGTGGAAGAAAACTAAGGCTATGTGGCTGTTCAGAGCTTCCAGAGTTACATTTATTGCTGTTTTCGTACCACATTTCTCACCATTGATGTTCCACCCACACCCATCCAACACAGTTATGACAAATAGCAATCACCCCCCATATTTTCTTTTTTCTTGCACATCCTGGGAATTTAGCTCTGCACATAGCATCACAGATTGGTTTTCCTAGAACTTTTATTTTACTAACTTCAAATCTTATTCCTGATTTATTTTGCTGATTTCATTGGAAGCTGCTTTTGCAGTCATAAAAACCTAATTGGTATATGATGGGTTTACACACTGATAGCTGCATTGCAAGAGAACTGGCTTTGTTAGCAGCGCTCCCGAGCCTGTATTGTTTTGTTCCCTCGGTGTAATTCCCCTTATCTTGATTGGAAATGTGGAAGTTAATGAAGCTGCTGAGGCTATAGTGCAGGGATTATTTGCCAACAAACAGGAAAATAAACATCTCTGTAATCACCAACAGGTAACAATCATTAAGTTTTACAGAGCAAGACAGAAAAAGTAAATAGATGAGCGCGGTGATGGCAAATGAGGCTTTGCAATAGATGAGCAGCGTCTTGTGCCGTTGTGTCCTCTAATGTTGTCACTTTGTGTGCTGAGCAGTGCTGTGGGACAACACAGTAGTGGTGAGGCTGGTTTGGCTCAGGTGCCGCAGAGACGGGGGAGTGACTGATGGGAGCGACACCTGGCCAGATGTGTCGCAAAAAGCAAATACATAAACGCTACCAGGCTTGTGCAAAATTCCTACTTGAATCGAGAATGTTTCCCCAATTATGTTCCATGAATTTGTACTGAAATGGAAACAGTTGAAGTTAAACTTAATGTCCCAGAAGTAAAAATACATATGACTAATCATTCAAAATGGAGGGACTCTGCAATTTTTGTGTTCTTCCATCATTCCAATGCCAATTCGACATCCTGTGAGGGGCGGAGCCAATTCAATCCAAATTCCAATTCTTCTAATGAAATGAATTGAAATTCAGAATTTTTCACAAGCCTGGATGCCGGTGATAAAGATATTTTGTGAAATGAAGGTAATGTGGACAGAAACAAATATTACACTGAGGGGAAAAAAAGGCCTTCATTGGAGATTCACCTGTGTTTTCAAAAAGATTTTCATCAGGAGATGAGAGTGAAGCTCTGTCAAGCAGGAAGATAAAAAAGGACACTGGGGAATTGATGGCAATTTCCAAAAAGTGTTGTGGTGTATTTTTTCACAGATGGGATAATGCTCCTTTCTTTCCCCTGACAAATGGGTGTAAATTTAAAAAACTGAAAGTGAACCTCTCCAAACTTTGCTCCTCGCAGAGGCTGAACACAGCTCTCAAGTGTTAGAGTGCCCACGCGAATGTGACAGCCACAAAGTCTGATTATTCCTGATGACGTTGCTGCTCAGACTCTGTCAGGGTCTATAATTAACGGGGAAAAAGACAGATTTTGATTCCCTTTGTTGTAATTTGATTCCGATGACTTCTGATTACGCACAAAAAAGAGCATAATTGACCAGAGTGAAAGGGTGCGAACATCCTCGTCTCCGAGGAATGGATTCAAATGTGTCTCGGGCTCATCATTACGCTGCAATCATGATGTCGATCAAGTAGAGGAAGTTAAAACAGAGGAACAGAGAAGAGCCACACTGAAAAATCACTCTCCCCATTCAGTGTGACTCACTCTTTTTAATCTCGCTTAATTGGTCAAATGGTCCGTACGTTGCATCGATAGCTTGCAGAACCAGTGCAGTAGGCAGTCGGAGTGAGCGTTTCACATGGCACTCTGCAGTGTAACTGTGTCAGCGTTGCAGGCTCTTTCATTCAAAAAGCCATTAGCAGTCATTTCTTTGTTTGGTTTAGAGGGGGGGCGGGGGATCATCTGCGACAGAAGGAATGATGAAATCGTAGGAAAGGTGGCAATGATTGCACTGTGTTGAGTTTAGTTAAAAAAAATAAATAAATGTTGGCCAATATTTGGCCCCGTTACGGTTTTCAGAAGGTTCGAATTTCACTGCGTCGTAATTAAAGCCTCTGTTTGAATTTTAATGCTTCATCCCCAGCAAAAGTCAAGCTTTACCATGATAAATAATAATAATAAAGGAAATAAAGGTTTTATTTACGGAACGTTACCAACTGCCACCTCTCGCATCTGTTGATTCTGTGTTTTTCCTTCTCCTGTCCACATCCTACGGTCACTGTCTACGCATCTTCCTGGCCTATTTTTAGGCTGTAACCTTCACCGCCTCTGTGGCCATTTTCTATCCATTCAATTGAAATGTCAGCCGGGAACACTGCGTTTGCTCGTTCTCTCAGGTATCCCAAATGCACGGACAAACATAAACCGAGTTTCACAGACGCTCGTGATGGATGGAGACACCTTTCCAGGGAAGCAATATGGGAGAATCACGCGACTCAGAAGAAAACCTTGTCGTCTCAGGTATTCTCGGCAGAGGGTGTCTCGATAAACGATAGCTGTCACGGAGTAGAAGAAATGCCCCGCGTGGTTCTGACCTTGTGAGCGGAGCTCCGGGGCTTCTTCAGCGAGCGAAACTTTTCAGCTATAACCCCAACCCCTGTCTCACAGCTCAAGGCACTTAGTCATTAGCTAAAGAGGTCAGAAATGTGCAGTGGATCTTCTCGATAATGGCATTATTTCAACAAAGACAAACACTTTCATTCTCTTGCATGGCTGATTTAAGCCCAGAGGGGGTTCAAATAAAGCTGTAGAAACGGCTTTTAGTCTTAGATTAATTGTAGAAAAGAGAAAGACATAAGAAACACAACTTAAATGAAAGTGGCATTTCCTATCATTTTCAATGTTCTGATATATAGCACCTACTTAACTGTTGCCCTAACTTTCTAAACAAGTGGCTTTTCCAGTGGCAAATGATTCTGATGTTGCTTGATAAGAAATGCAATTATTCCTGTAAAACTAAAAATGAAAAGGTAATGTGTTACTCCAGAGGCACAGTTTATGTGCTTTCAAGGGTAAAATTCTTCTAAAATTGGTTTATGCTAACGTTGACCATTTAATTTCTCCTATTATCAGAATTGGATCAGCTTTTGGATATGTTATCCAAAAATAATAAACACTCTGATCTTGTCACTCTGATCTTGTTTATCCCTAGCAATTCAAATGCATTCGCCTTGCACTTAGCCAGATTGTGTATCTGCCCTCCAGAGCAAAACCTGCACATAAGTAATGTCAGGTGGCAGCAAATCAGCCCCAGACTCCCTTAAAAGAATCACCGACTTGTCTGAATTTGTCTTTTGCTGGGCTCTACTCTGCAGCTAGATAACTCACAGTGCTGTAGGTTTTAAATCTCGAGCCCATACATCAGAGTAGAAAGTACACTGGAGTCCAAGATGTCTCACCATTGAAAGGGTTTATTAAGAGATGGCCATAGAGAATTGAGGGAGCAACCAGCACATGCTCTGTACTCATACTTGGGCTTACACTCCCCCTCAAAAAGTGTTACAGCATTCCATACTGTATAATATATATATATAAATATAACATGTCTAACTGCTGACGGCAGTTCTGTCTCCGGTGTGACACATAAACCCATCTCCCAACCAGGATGCCATAATAACATTATCAGAGTGCCTGCTGTTTTCCCTGAAAATCCCTGCTGCCCGAAAGACAGACACGCTACTTAGACTTACTGGAGTCTGACAGTGACCTTAAGGCCTAATGGCATGCCAACGTATAACATGTCACGCTCCCTAACGTGTATACGACCTGACATCAGCAGATCAGCCGTACAGAGGCATTGCGCAGAGTGAGTTTCAGATGGCTTGAAGGACATTTTGGGAACTCCGCCTCCTAGCAGAGCATTTCACATGAGGCTTGGCTGGGTTTAACATTGCCAGGACCAGTTCCCAGGCAACGAGCCGAGACTTTGAGGAAGTTCGGTGTTTCACAGATTCAACGAAGGAGATATAGAGTGCTAATCTGAGATCTTGGACTCTTTTTTCCTAATTTAATTCTTTAGCTTTGGACAAAACCTGGTCACCTTTTTCCCTGTATTCCCTAATACATGACCATTCAAAATAAAAAAACAAGTACCGCATTTCTTAAAAAAAAAGGCTCCCAAAATCAAATAAAAAATAGGGTGAACGACCACCAATGTCCGTGTACGTATCTGATTTATTTTATATAGCTCGGCTTTGTATCTTCTGCGAGCTCTGTAGGTAGCTTGTACCATCTAATTGGATCATCTGACGAGTGAGTGCCTGCAGCTGGTTGATGGTAGGCGGGGTCACACAAATATAGACTGGAGGAGGCGCAACATTAACACACACGCATACAAACAGATGTGTTTGCACACTGAAGACGGCTTCAAGTGGACACATTAGCGCTATTTCGCCGGTGCGACGAGAGTAAATATCAAGAAATGTCTTTTCTGGGACACTGAGGGCCACGCATATTCCCCATCCACTATCAAAATGAAACGCAATATGAGAAGATTATGGTCAAAATCCATTTTATCTGCTTTAAGCCCGCGCTCCTGGCAGCCCGTTTGCTCGCTTTCCTCTGCAACCTGTGCTCACTATGTTCGTACCTCCCTACAGAATGAGGAGCCTCCCAAAAAAGACATTTAATTTGAGGTGGATAATGGAGGTTTAACGGTCCTTAAAAAAAAAGCCTCCTACGTTGTGTTTGCTTGGTTTAATGCTTTTGATTTGTTTGTTTATTCTCTCTTCGTGTCTCTGTGTGATTTCCCCTGGCTCCCCTGTGGAGCAGTGCTAAATGAAGTGTAGTCCACACATACAGTACACACACACACGCACACGCACACACACACACGACAGACACGTACAAAGTGGCACTCTTGACTCACAGCGAGCCAGGGGCTGGTATCCATCGCGGCAGGTTCCATCCCAGAGGAAATGATTGATTTTGGGTTGGGCAGATCACATGATAAATTTCACAGCTGAGCTGCACGATTTTGCGTTGGGGATGTTGGAGAGTCAGAGGGCTTGACACCACCTTGAAAAATGAAGCAACCTATTATCTGAGCGGGAGAGTTCTCGGGTTTCAGAATTAAATGACAAAACTTCAAATTGTGACACTTAGGAACCTGGGGATTAATGGATATGAACACTCCACCGTGTCTCTCGGCAGTCGGCATAACTAAACCTAGAGCGAAACAGATTTGATTGTACCCTGTTGCTCGGTGTAGCGTTCAGAGCCAGCCTTTCTCTGACTGTGTTATTTGAAAGCGAGCCAGCGTAGGCCAGTATCCTGCAGCCAAAAATAAAAAGGTAAAGGGGATGATTGTTTTTTCATATTTCTCAGGCGAGGCGTGAAAAAAAGAAATACTTGAAAGGGTTGGTTTGAAATGCAACCTCAAGATCTGTTATCCTGACCCCGATGACATCACTGGGGTTGGTTTTTCTTAGACGTGATGAATCTCCTCCGGAGCGCTGGAAGACAATGGTTTTCACAGACTGAGTCATGCTCAGGCTGTTTTTAAAGCACTGTGGGTGCAGATCCTGTTTATAGAGCTTCTTTAATGGGGTAATGTGGGGTGTCTGGCCACTCGTAGCGCTGTGGGGCGGAAATGCTCCGAATATGCTATTGTGTGCATTTTGGGAACAATATTAAATCTGGCTTGAACTTGGGTGCAGGAGAGTTTCAGTCAAATAAATTTCAACACTTTTGGACGGATTTACATGCATTTTTTGAGGACTTACCCAACCATAAACATATATAACCCCAACCCTAACTTTAACTTAAGCCCAAAACCTTATCTTAACCTCTTACTTACTTTATGTCATGGTGACTTGCATCTGTTCCAGTAATGACACTTACCCGAAAGTAACCAAAAAAAACTTTTAAGAGCCGAGGAAACGAAGGCCTAAGGCAGGGAGCATGTGCCATCACATTGACCTAAATCTGCAAACAATTCAGTCCACGAAGCTCCACGCTGCGTCTGCTGACCAAGTGGAGGACATCGGGGGGATCTGGCTACAGCTCGTCCTCCTATCAGTTACATACAGTCGGCCATCAGTGTCAGCATAGCGCTAGGAAATGGCTTAATTTTTAAGAACACTTCACATGACCATAAACCTCTTACTGATGACATTTTAGCATACATCAACATGCGCGACTTGGCCTTTAGACGCATGAACAACAAAAAGCCCTCATCTCCATTAGCCCGCTCCCTCTCTCAGTCTATTCTGTCCCTGTCGTGCGCAGCTGTGTCCATCTCTTAATCAGATTAGGACATTATATTTGAGGTTGTTGGCCTAATCAGTGTAATAAAGGGTCTCTGAGAGCATTGCTGCCCATTAGTGTCATTAGGCTGCAGCTGAAAGGCGAGCTTTCTAGAATCTGCTTGATCACCGTTGCTCGGAGGAGGTGAGCATCCATCTCTCAGGTGGGCCTATTGATCTGTTTACTCCCCTATGAGCCGGCAGGGCTCGTAGGAGTTTGCCAACACACAGGAGCTGAAAGGGCTGCTGTTCTGTTGTGTAACGGCTTCATTTCTTTTGCAGCCTCCTGGCTTAGAAAAGCAGTCCCATGGTGCTTGGTGCATTTTAAGGTAAAGAAACAGACGTGGATGCGGTTTTAGTTACGCCATTTCGAAACACAATGAATTGCTATTATCATTGCTATCAGTCATTACTATCATTATTATTATGATTATTATTATTACTGCTGCACAGATGCTTTCTGGCACTGCCGTGCTGGGGGATGTGACGAGTGGCTCAGTGTCACTGTTGGAGCAGGGGCGGCAGGATCAAACAGCTGGGACCAAACTCGGCAAATTTGGACGAGCCGTCGGTGTTTGGGGATCAAATATTGCTTTTTCCGTTCGACTTTTTCCCCTCTTTCGGCGGAGGCAAATGGAAAGGGAACAATTCCATCTGGCCGCGGCCCAGAGCTCTGACTTTCTGTCAAATCTATCGCCGCGGAGCGTCGCGCGTTCCTCCCCGCGACGTCGGCGCGCCGAGTGGCTTTAATCTGCCGGCCTCGCGCTGTCAGGCTTTCGTGGCGCAGCGGCTTTGATGAACCACCGCTAAGCGCTGAGGTGCCCGCGATGGCAGGAAGCGGCGCCAGGCGCGGGTCCAGCTGGACGGCCGCAGCCAGACTCCGGGGGCTGGCATCGGCGGGCTGCACTCAGGGGCTGGGAGGGAGTGGCCTGCGCCGCCGCCGATTTGATTCACGGCCCCAGATTAGCAGCTGCATCGGAGGCTGGAGGTTGTCATCCTCTCTTATGCGCGGGGGGAGACGTCCTCCGGGGGGAGCAAGGTCTTGCGCAAACCTGCGCTCTCAAAGTTCACCCGAGAGCTGGGCGTGCGTGTGTCCAGGGGCTCCGCTCGTGACGTCAGATGCCCCCTGTGTGCCGGTACATGCATGGAAATGAGCAGCCGCATGGTGCGTGAGCACTGGGCAGCTCTCTCGAAGCAGTCATGAAAAGGCCATTATCAATGACCCCTGCAGTAATAAAAGCAGCAGCTTTGTGCTTGTCAGGCCAGGGAGGCTGCGGCGAGCAGCCAGAGAGGCCAGACTTGAGTAATGGGTGACTGCACACTCTTAGCAGCGAGCTCCTCCAAAAGCCTCGTCCTGCGCCAGCTTCCGTCATCCAGAGGACGTTTTTTTCTCCGCGCGCGCCGATGTAATTGCCAGGGGTTCAGAAGTGCATATTCGGTACGCCGCGATGTGTTACAGCAGACTGGTGTAGCAGCATGGAGTCTGATGAGTCTGCTGATTGGTTTGAAATAAAGTTTGGGAGTAAATTAACTTACTGGAAGTGTCAAAATTCTTCAGCAGTATAAAGGCAGGAATCCTTTTTTTCCCCCTTTTTATACAAAGCTGAATGGACGTGACTTCAAAGCTGATAATAAAATGCTGATGTGTGGGCTGCAGTCCCGAGGATTCACCTGGAAGCCGTGCAGCGCAGTATGACTGAATAATATGAGTGCACTGTCACTGTCAAGACCACATTTACAGGACGTCCACTTCATTAATGTTTAACACGCAACTGGACCCCTTGAGCATCCATGCTGAACGCAAATACAATCTAAAACAAAAGCTTCATTTTTCTTATGGACGGAAGCTGAGGAATATTGCCGTCATTTCATTTCGCACATTTCAGAGATTTTGAGTTTTGTCTCTGAAACTTTCAGATATGAATTAAACATGTCTGCATGAGGCTATTCTATGGGGACTATTCCATCACGGCTGCGTTGTCAAAATACACACACACAAATGCACATACACAATAGGAAAATTTCAAATGATTCATTACTTCTAATAATACTTTACTCCCGTTGGCAGTGTTTTGTCATAGGCAGAATGCAATTTTACGGTCCCATTCAGAACTATAATTTGTAATTATGTGGTGGTTATGATGTTATGACTCTGTCCGTGGCCTCTGATTCTCATTTGACAGCCAGGGAATGATTAAAGTCACCCATCAGCCTGTCACTTGAATTATTCACTGCAAAGACGGCCACATTTCTGCCAAAAAAAGAAGAGGAAGACTTAAACATTGCCGCTGCTCGGCAGTGAAATAGAATCTGACTTTCCTTTCCGCACAGGATTAGTAGTTACAAATCTGTCCATCAATCTATCTATCTATCTATCTATCTATCTATCTATCTATCTATCTATCTATCTATCTATCTATCTATCTATCTATCTATCTATCTATCTATCTATCTATCCATCCATCCATCCATCCATCCATCCATCCATCCATCCATCCATCCATCCATCCATCCATCCATCCATCCATCCTCCATTCACCCATCTTGACTTACTCCAACTCCTAATGGGCCGAGATCATCAACAGTCCTTGAGCCTGTCATAATTAAAGCATGTATTGTAAACTGCTGGTGATGCATGAAATCCCACAACTCTGTTCATGTTTAATGATTTGAATATCCGAACAATTAATCCCGAGTCGTCTTATTGATGCGATCGAACGCGTCGACGCGACGCTAAAAATCAGTCTCCGTCTGACCATGCTTCTTGGAATATTGATCAGACGGAAGATTTTTCCGCTCGGATTGGCTGAGATGAATGGGACTGTGGAGTAATGGCTGGAGTGATTTTTCCATTATGCCACAGTCGAAGTGGAGGGAGGAGGGCGTGTGAGAAATGGCCAAAGTGGGCAATGTTGATCACATCTCATTAATTCAGCAGGGCCCGCTCACTCGGCCCTTCCCCGCCCGCGCCGGACAAATCTGGGACCAAACAGAACCTCCCTCGGCAGCAAACTTCTGACACGTTCTCATCGTTAAACGCGCTCGCACTGTGCCTCGTCCAAGACCTTTGATGAGTTTGGACGTTGCGCTGCCTCGCTGTGACTGCAGCCGGTCCAGCTCTGCCGTCTTTTATGTTCATGGTTCCTTCAACACGAGAGTGCGACTGGGGGCTTAAAAAACGCGGCAGCTGCTGCGCCGCCACAGCTGGCATCCATGGCTGTCGAGCGCTGTAACACTGCACAGTGGAGCACCCTACTTGCTCTCCAGCAGGAAGTTCTGCTTCAAAGTGAAAGCGCTGTAGCGAGGAGACTGAGGCGCAAGCGTCGCCAGAAAAAGACAGTTTGTTGTCTTTTTTATTGTTTATACACCAGTCAACCGCCACCCAACAAATTTCAACAACCAGGTTGCATTGTCACAGTCTAGCTAGCTAGCCATTAGAATCTGTGTGCGATGTCAAAAAAACGCTAACAGCTATAGCTGTGAGGAGCTCTGGTGATATGGTAATAAATGAACTATGTGTTAGGGAATCACTGGTTTAACACCAAACGTGGAACATGGTGTCCTGGGTTAAAATCAGTACACACCCATGACTCCAACCCTGGAGCATCTAAGGACATTAAGACTTACATATGAACTTTAACTTTACTGTTTCATCTCTGTATTTTTGTCTCGATTTGACTTCATGGTCTTGGCTTTTTATGTTCACTGGTTACAGCCGTAGCCAAAACGCACACCCATAGGGCGATTCATTCGGTCGGTGCTTTATTTTCAACTGAGGAAAAGTCCGACTCTGACTGGAACATTTACACTTTTGTTCACTTGGCACGGCGTTGCGTTTCCTCCTGTGTCTGCACGGCCCAGCAATACATCAAACGGAAACTTTATAAAATCTTTACGTACTCTGAGTGCAACTTATCCCTCGCTAAAAGTTTTCAACCATTCCAGAGACCCCAGTGCAACCACTGCATATAATGAGGACTGAGCTGACACTGATGAAGTCCCATGTCTCCCCCCGTGGCTCTCTCCATTGTTATACATTAACAACTGATCAGTCAGGGTCCAAATGCAATATGAGGCGTTGTTGCATTCTGCTCTCTTCCAGAGTAGCCTTTGCTGCTATCAGCTCCACAGCAGCCGCACTGGAAATAGACATGGCGTGATGCGGGTGACATTTGGCAAAGAACAGTGTGAATAAAGGACAAATAAACAATATAACTTGGCCCAGAAGCACGGGAAGCATTACCTTTAATGGGTGCAAAAGCTGTCAATACTAATTTTGCATTTATTTGTCCTTTCACTTGACGGAGCTCAGCAACTAAAGCAGCTACTAATTGTGACTGGAGCTGACAACAACCTCAGACTGGATCAAGGTGAACTGACATTCAGTGGCGAGGAAGGGAAAATTAGAGCGGTGGAATAGAGTCATGTCTGGCACGTGGCCAGCCTAAGCATCTTAGAAAGAGTTCTTGAACAATGTCCTGTTGCTGCCATTCAGTGGCGGGATTACTTAATACGATTACCAGCGCGGCTAAATCAACTGTGGTGAATGTAGCCCATAATTACAGTGAGAAGATGAGGAAGGTGTATGACAGAGATTAGAAAAGGTGAACTCCAGTGAGCCGTACACATTGTGCCCCCGCCCAGCCCCCCAACACCCTCACTAGGGTTGCAGCCAGGTTGCTTAGTTTGACAGATGAGTTACAATGCAGACCACATGTCCCAGAGAGCGGGGACACGTTTCAGGAAAGCAGACCTGAACCTCAGAGCATCATCAGTTGAGGGTCAGCGTTTTTTTTTCAGTGCTTGTTTCCCCACCCGCTATGCTTGAAGCTAAACGCTAGTGTTAGCATGCTCATTATGCTAACATGCTTAACGTCACCATTTCTGTATTGATTAATCGAACCTAGGGTGAGTGCTATGAAATACATCCTGGACAGGTCATCAATCCATCACAGAGCACACACGCACACATCATTCCCATACGCTCAGTTTAAGAGGCTATTTGGAGACTCGAAATAGCCTAATCATGTGTGTTTTGTGGACTGTAGGGGGAAACCAGAGTACTCAGAGAAAAGAGTTCTTTTTGTGACTTGCATATAAAAAAAGTTAACCAACTGCACAGCTGAAATGCGGAGTAAGTAAAATTTAGAACCCAGTAGTGCTTAGTAATGCCTATATACAGTACTTTAGCAGCACTAAGCACAGGCTGACGGGAGCATCAGTTTTCCAAGCGTTTAGTCATAAGCCAAAGTACTGGACTGATTAAGTCACTGTCCTAATTATGGTGTTAAAGGTAATGTAATGGTATGATTATGCGTGGCAAGGTTAATGGCAAGTGAAACAATAGTTGGGACATTTCGACTGAAGCTGCTGATGAGAAGCCAGCAGCTGAAATACTTGAGTCCGGACCAAAAGAACAGGCTGACCCACATTAAAAGCAGGAGCATGACTAATAATCCTTTCCAGTCCTTTAATACATTAAAGCTAAACAGATATGTCTGAATGGCACCAGCGGATCAGAGGAAAACGTGTTTATTTTTCGGATGAACTCACCACTCACGAGGTGGCAGAGAGTCTAATATTTTTGCTTGGATAAGTGAAGTCCTCTCTCAGCAAACATGACAGGCGACTAGACTGCACTCACTTTTACCTCCTCGCCGTCTCTTCTCCCTCGTGGGATGCCATTAATTTTCATCACATGTCACATAGATGTTGACATTTCATTTACTCGACTCCACTGGGATTCACCTCAAATCAATTGCAGGCACCTGGGGATGTGGTAAATCTTTCTAACAGGCGTGCCCTTAGGGTAAATGAAAGTGAATGTTGTGTCCTCTTGAGGTAAATTTGCAGTGACTCTAATGATATGTGGAGCGGGCGCATGGAAATGAGACCCTGAAGATGTTTATCCGTTGATTATTGTGATGGTGCTTAAATCCTCGTAATGAAATGTGGAAACGTCTGCCTTCAAAACCGGAGAATTAGGATCAGAGAAAGTAATTTCGGCCACATGCGCTCTCAGCACGGTTTTTCTGGTCGAACCTGGTCAACACATAATTGATCACGAGTCCTCTTGCTCAGCCTGTCCTTATTATCATCCTTCTAAAGTATTGATTTAGTTGCATGAATGCAACACAATCGACAGCTACGGCTCGGCTGTCGTGAATGTCCCAGCTGACAATCTCGACGTAGTTCTTCGGGGTACATGTATATTTTCAAAGAATCTGCATCTGTTCCTTAATCATGTTTTAATTTTGTACTTGGCATCTAATCAAATTATACTAACGACTCGTTTTATAGTTACAATGCTAATATTTGCCCATTAAGGAGCCACAGTTTACCCAAAAGACAAATGCATCTTGACACATAAATGTTAATGAACCCGTGTTTAACGTAACACAAACAATGTGATTAATCATTCATGGACCCACAAGGCACCGTTGAGGTCTCAGAGCACTCCGGGTTGCCACCTAAATGAGATGTCACGCTTGTTCCCGGTGTCTTGCATATCGCTGTTTGTCTTACTCGCGCAAATAAATAGATGAATAAATAATTAACCTGCGTTTCGAACGCCCCATGCCTCAATCCCTCAACAAAGCGGCGCGGTCCAATTTTCAAGGCCGTCAAGGCCATCGTGCTGCAGTGGTCCAACAGGTAATGACATCCCTGGCGCGAAACACACAAGGTCTTTAATGTCAGCATAGAAATCTCTTGTCTCTGTATTGCCTATATCCCAAGGAGAGAAATGAGCCTTATCTTGGAGGAAGGTGGCCATCCATCAGCAATTTCTCCCAGTTTATCAGCCTGCCCAAGTGCAAACGCACAATGATGTCAGACATTAATCAAATGCTGACACCTCACTTCCAGGACTGAGACATGAAGCCTTTTCCCCGCTGCCCAAATCTGTTTATTGTCCTGCTAAGGCTCCCTGGCAGCAGATTTAAACCCCTCTTGGCGCCATGTGCCAACACCAGACAGCTGGAGGATTGCGCCGCACGGAGAGGAAGCACAGCGACCGAATCCGAAAAGCCCTATGTCGAAACTCCTTGTACCCCGGCCGCATCATTACAGTTTTATTCTGGCGGAACGCGATGCAGAAGTGCTCTTAGAGGCCGTCCCCTCGCAGAGTGCACAGGAGTGGAGGCTGTTCCATTTACCGTGTCACCGTGCCGGGAATAATCATGTCGCCGTAGATGCTGCGGGACGAGAGGGGGGGGCTGCTCCTCGTGACCGAGTTTGTCGTATCTCTCCTTCGACACTCCCTACTGGCCGCTCACTCATTCTGTTTAAAAATTACTGAGAACTATTGATGTGCAGGATCGAAAGCCTCGCAGGAGCGAGGGTTGTCATGGATCGAACGTCTCGGACGCCGCGTGGCCGGTTGATGCTCTCCACATGGCGACACTCGTGTCAAAGCATTAATCTAAACGTTGGGGAGCCAACGGTTCGTTGACGTGTTGCGAAATCCGGCTGAGGGATCCGTGCTGTATTTCAGCCTGGGAGACGAGTTTAACTCTTGCGGCTGATTGTGAAATCCTTTGGAGGACTTGCGTTTTTCAGATGGATGAGTATCTGGATACAAAATAGCAGGGAGCCAGATGTGACCCTGGAACACATCCCTCCTCTCCCTCTGTTCGGTCAGGGAAAAGAGGGTGTTTTGCACACTGCTGGGTGAACTCAGTTCTTCTCTTCGTGTTGTGGGAACAGTCACTGCAGGACATGGAAACTGACATGACCTCAGTTTCTTTTTCACAGCACCAAAAAGAAATCATCTTTTTACTCAAAAATGTAAACTCTCATTTAAAAACGAGACAAACTGTAAACAAAATGTCAACAGTCTGGAGGTCGTCCGGAGCCTTTGACTCACAACTCAGAATCTGTTTCTTTCGTCTCTCTACAGTGTTGAAGACTTCATCGGGCTTACAGTGTTTTAATCATAATTCCCACGGCTACTGTTCATACGTTTTTCCACTCACTCTGCGATTATGCAGTCGTGAGTGTGTACAGTTCCCGGCGCAGATATGCAATTACATGCAAGCGACTTCTATTTTTCTTTGTCCCGCAACCTTCAGAGTGACTCTTTTATGTGCCGTGACGGGGAGTGGTGTGTGCTGCTCCTCGCAGCTCCTGAAGTGAAGCCACTATTACTGTTATTACTGTATCCCTCCGCTCGCATCAAAAGCCGGATTGTGAGGACACGAAGAGGAAAAAGAAAAAGCAGCTCTCACATTCTGAAACTCCGCCACCGCACAGCGCACCTACCGTACAGCTGATAGGTGGGTGTGCACTGATGCAATGCTCTAATCCTTTAACACGTAGCTATCAGCAAAAAAAAGAAAGGCCCTGATCACACCATCTTCAGGTTTTAAAGTGTTGCGAAACACTTTGAATACTACAATTTGAATACAATTCAAAGTCCTCAACTCAAGCAGGACTTTTTAGGAAGGAAGAAGGTTTAAGCTGGGACTGTTGAAGCCTATATTCATGATCTGATGCATTTGTACATCGAGTGCAGATCTGTTTGATGCTTTTCACAGTCTAAAAACATACATGTTTAGTTCGATTAGAGACATGAATTAGATTAGAAACTACCCCTAGGTGAGTGGATGGTGTGTGAGTGTGTGTGTGTGTGTGTGTGTGTGTGTGTGTCCTGCAATAATCTGCAGACCATGCTTCATGAGGAAGCATTAATTTCTGTCCCGTCACGGGAGGTGAACCGAGGTGACGCTCCACCAAAGCTCCTCGACCAAAGCGTCAACACTTCTCGCCCCGTCTCATTTTAAGTCCCGACTTGGTGCTGAACTGAGCCCCGGTGCTCGACGGACGCAATCCCGACATAAACGCGTGTGATGCAGACACCTCAGGACCCCCGGCTGCGTCTCTGCAGCAGTTGCTGCTGCAGCAGCAGCCAATAACTCCTGGCAAATGAGCGAGATCATGTGGGTTTTACGAACATCTCGCTGTTATTCAGCTGCCATAAAAAGCTCTCCGGGTTAATCTCATTCTTGCTTTTCACTCGATCTTCTTTTTCTGATTGATAGAAGCACTTTATTGTCCGGCACTTCAGGCTGAGAGGGCCGAGCGCTGCGGCGTCTTCACAGCGCGGCCCTTTTCAGCCGGCCGACGTCGAACCTTTCGCGCCGGCGGTCGAAGTCGTGAAACGTGTGGGCACGCGCAGGCTCTCCCCATGTCGCTTTGACGAGTGAGAAGTCGGGCAGAAAATTACATTCTCCACGTTAGCCACATGCAGAACGCTACGTGTATGCAAATGTCGGCGCCTCCGTATCTTCCCCTCGCTGAGTCAATGCGAATTCAATATGGTTCGTAATGGGAGATTATGTACAGTGGCTAATGTGCGTGCACTGGGAGGTAATATGCAGCTTTTATGAGAGTATTCTGATGATAATAGCCTCTATGAATGGTAATGATTTGAAAGAGCGGCCTTATTGTGTGCCCACTGCTCATACTCTGAAGAACAACAAGCCTTTACAATGTCCCTTAACCCCCAGCAGACAAACACTATACACAGATAATTCAATACCTTTGGTCATTATGGTTCGACACAGATGGTGTTAAGATTGACATACTGCTAATGGCCCTCGCTGGTTGCCCTAACGTCACCCCGCCCCCCACACCGGGGGACAGCGGTGTGCCTCGTCGTGTGAAATTAGCAGCTCTGAGCGCGGGTCCCTCGGGTCCCCACAGTCCCCATCGCAACATCGCAACAACAACAACAAGTGCACAAGGCTGAATGCTAAAAACAAATGAAAGAGAGGGCAAAATCAGCCTAGTGCTGCTGATGTCTCCGGACTGTCGGTAAGAGACGGTCTGTGGAGGGTCTCATTCATCCAGGTCCTTTTTTTTTTTTCTTTTTCAATGACTTGTTGTAGGTTATGTGGTTAAATCCTTCTCCACCAGCCAGTCAGACCTAAAGAAGCCTCTTGGATGAAGACTGAAACATGTTCACGATCTAAATCCAGTCGGCACAACTCGACTAATCCCATTTTAATGATGATGCTTTCACTTGTGAGCTCCTGCATTAAAGGCACGCGCCCAGCACCCCCAACGACCCACTTTGACCCCTTAAGTCAATTAATCAGGTCTCATTGATTGGAGTTCATGAAAACACACGCGATAGATGCATCATTTCGATAAACCTGACAAAAGATTCGTAAAGAAGCAAGTTTGGTGCCATTCACCTACACGTTGACCATCCATTCACAGTGTTATATTAAAAATCCCCTCTGCCTCGAATCTTAATAAGTCACTCCTCAGTCTCAGCTCGGCAGTAGTTTGACACAACCGCAATCTGTCCCTGAGCTTGGCAACATCGCTGCTTTTTGTTCACCAAAATGTAATTACGGTTTTTGGAAAATCTGAAAAAGTGGTTCATTGTTTGGTGGCGAGCCCGTGTGAACTTATACAGACTACGTGAACTGTGTGCACACACATGCACACACACACACACACACACACACACAGACAGTGCACTGAACGGGCTAATTTACTGACTTACTCACTTCACGAATGAGTCAAACTGAAAAAGGTCGAAGGCCTGTTTCGTATTCTGTGCGAACGGCAGACGTTTTGGTTGCGGTGTGCTACTTGTGCTCTTAAAACAGACAGCAAATCCCGAGAGATTTCTGTCAAGGAAAAAAAAAAAAAAGGCAGGGGAAAGAAACACCAAATGTTTGCCATTTTCTGTCAAACAGAGCGCAGAAAAACAAACCGAGAGGCGTCGGAGAGGCACAACTCCTCCACATGCTGTTGACCCATATTCTTAACCCACTGTTGTTGACCTCTCACTCTGGGATTACAGGTAAATTGTATCTGGGATTGGAATAACCCCCACTAATCAGCCATTTCTGAGTCTGCACTGATCTCGCCCTAACGTTGCCGAGGCTTGCATCTCCATGTCTCCGCGCACCTCCTCACACAGAGGGCAAATCTATATGACATGCATAATTCACACTGCCAGTAAGGGCACAATGAATAGATTTATCATCGCATGCCGGATAAATGGCCGAGTGTGAATATATGTTTAGCGAGGGGGAGTCGTCATCAATCTCCGCGGCGGGATGCAGGCGGATCCGGCGTTGTGTGTGCGCGTGTGAATAATCCTCCATGCAAATTCAACAAGATAAATGGATTTTATTGTGAGGGGCCAGGTTTTGCGGTGCGCTCGGCCCGATTTTTGGTGACGCTTCCTTGCCTGGAAGAATCCCACGGGGACAGTCAGAGGCAGGACTGTAATCAATGACCCGGTGCCAGTAATTACTGTTTACTTTGGCTCATTATTCTCAGAGCTTTGATTAAGCAATAGCCCTCGCGTGAAGCTCGCGCGCGCGCGCTCTTAATTGGCGGTTGCCGGGACGCGGAATCTAAACCCGCTTCCGTCGTGATGCGGGAAAGAGAGGGATGCCTCGGGAAGCTATTATCAGCCGCTCAGATTGTCCGTCGTGTCGACAAATGAGCCGCGGCCTCCTTGTCCGGCGAAGGAAAAAGAAAAAACAAAAACCAAAACAAACAAGGCCTCGCACTGCGGCAGGCGCCGGTCCACCCGTTGACATTTACAGCCTAATTAAAAACATGAAGGGAGGCGATCCACGCCGGGTCAGGCGCTCATTACACACAGGTGGTTACACACTAAACATGCCCGTACGCGAGCACGCGCACGGTCCTACACACACACACACGTGCATCGGGCATGGCCGGAGGACCCCTAACACCCTGGGATGATTAAAATATATCACCGTGTCGGAGAAATCCATACGCGCGATATTAAAGATGCATGTATGCACATAAATTCCTCAGCAAGTCCTGGTCCTTTTGACCGGGGGGAGGAGGGAAACACGGGGAGGACCAATGAAAGGCATCAAAGGAGGGAGACTTCAGAACGGGACAAAAGTTAATATGGCGGGCCATCTGGGCGGCGTCGCACTGTTTGTCCACGAGCATGTGCGCGCTGAGGCGACCCCGAGGCTGGGCAGAGTCGGCTGTCACATCTAACTTATCAAGCCGGAACATGCCTCTCGGCCACTTGTTTTAGTCTCGCTGACAACAGTGGCAATAAGCTGAGCTCTGGTCTTCGGGGCGAAGGGTTATTTCTGTGCAAAGAGCATGAAATGCATTGTCTCTTTGTTTTTGTTTTGTTTTTTTTCTTTTTCCTTTTTATTTTTTGAAGCCTAAGATTGAATTGTCCAGAAAAAAAAAAACAACAAAACACAAAAAACAATTCAGCGTCAGGTTTGAAAAAAGGTGTAATTAACCGTACTGGAAGGCTGCTGCTTGCCCCTCCTCCTCCTCCTCCTCCTCCTCCTCCTCCTCCTCCTCCTCCTCCTCCAGGCTCCGGACGTGAATACTTCCCTGGGAACAACACCATCTACGCCTCGCAATTCAGGAGCCCACCCCGACTGTGCACACAAGCAATTGGTGTGGTGAGCTGCTGTGCACTGTACGTCGAGGAGAGAAAGGTTGGAAAAATAAATAAAAAATCCAATACCGTGTAGCGCTGCTCTCATTTACTCTCACTTAACACAGCAATAATGCAGGTGAGGAGCTCAAGTACGAATAAGGCAGCCCTAATACAGATACAGCACTGAGCTCCGTCGAGCTAATTCTTTCACTCCATCTTGGAGGACATTCGTTTGTCTGCATTCCTGCTCCTGAATCCAGTAGGTGCTTGTTGTTTAGTGTGCTTTAATCACTTGCAACTGGCTCTCTCTCTCCCTCTTTGTGCCTCTCTCTCTCTCTCTCTCTCTCATTTTCATGGGTAATTGGCTATGCAGCACATGGAACCAGAGACCTGCGGGCGACACAGAGGAAGGGGAACACTGGGATGGAGGAAGCTGAGATCATCGAAGCATGTCGAACACTTTCTCTCCCTCTCTCCTCCTCTCTCCGTTCAGCCGCTCTCTTGTTGTTGTTCACATATTAATTTTTTTTGCTTCCCCCCTTCTCCTTCTCCTCAGACACGCCGCGCTCGAGCTGGCCGTCCCCATGTTCATGCTCCTCCGTCGTTTCGCTCTCAAAACGCCCGTCTCCATCCGAGCAGATCCGTCTTGCTTCTCCTTAATTTTCTTCCCTCCCACTCAAGCCGGCGAGCGCGCCCCTGCCTCGATCAGACCTGTGGAAACTGCCTGCGCAATTTCCTGGCAGATTGCAGTGATGGATTCACACAATATCAATCAGGGCCGCTGCGAGTCTCCGAATGGCCCTCCACCGGCGGCATCGAGATCTTTCCGGAGCCCACCAGAAACGAGGCCGGCGCCCTGAACCTCCGAAAAGCGTCCGAGCGCTCCCCTCAAAGAACATCTGAAATGGCCGAAACGAGGCGCTTTTAATCATACCAAAGTGTGCAGCTACTTTGAGTAAAAAATAAAGAGCAGACATCGGAGAGCTGCGGGGCACCTGACAGCAGCCACCTCCTGTGAGGACGGGCCGCTCCCCGGTGACTCGTCCTCCAGCGCGTCTGGCACTTCACTTGCTCCCGTCAACGAGCCGCTCTGGATGAGGTCACACACATATCCACCCCCCCCACCCCACCCCCACTCTTCCCCTTCCACGACCTCGGGGGCATTATTACCCTGTAATCATGTGTTGCTCTGCATGGCTACATTTGTTATTTCTTGTTGACAGCCTAATGTTAGAAGAAGGCAATTTTACCTGATGGATGGTCATAAGAGGGGGAGAGGCTATATCAGCTTCGTGCCTCGCCGGTGAATTATGCACGACAGAATCCCAGAGATGCCGGAGCCGGCTGCCCGGCAATACCTGCCCGCCTCAAACGCGCTACCAGTCAGCGTGCCGTACCCGTCTGGTGATTATTGCCAAGGCTGTGAGGGCTACTCCGCTTGTCAGAATGTGCGCGAGGCGTATTCATTACCATAGTATTTACTTGTCCTCTTAAATCAAGCAGGCTGCCAGTCCATCTATCAGCGCAGCGCTATGAAAAATTGTTGACTTATTTTCAGGCAGCGCGCCTCAGACGACTGATTCATGGGTCTCCGGCCATTCATGATCACAGAAATCAATCCGCGGCAGCTCCTTCGGCCCGCACTTTGTCTGTTGGCGGCAATAGGGATAACGTGTCAAAGTGGGCCTCCTCAATCTTGTCACTTTAAGTGCAATCAATACTGCTTCCCCACCAGCCCGAAAGCCTCTGAATACCAGCCCCCGCCTGCACCCCCGCCCCCCCCTCCCTACGCACGCACACACACACACACACACCCCGCACCCCCACCATCCTCCTCGACTCCTCACACCGAGCTGAACATTTCAATCAATATCTGACTGGAGGCTAAAAACATCTGCAGAAGCAACAACAGAGAGTGTGCCTGAATTAAATGTTTTACAGTATACTGGAGGTGATGATGCGCACCGCAGGAACCAACAATACAAGAAAATAAAACAAAACGGCTGCTTGTTTGGGGCAAGAAAATGCAGTTTTAACACGTGGGCGTGGGGTAAATCTGAGTCTCAAACCCAAGACTTTGGGCTTTGTCCTCGCTCTCTCCAAAGCAGATTAAACACCACATTACAGCTCCATTAGAGCTCCAATTAGCAGGAGGGAATGCTATTTTTTTTTTAATCTTGAAAACGCACTTTCTCGTTTTCATCCGTTTTCCCTCTGTGGGGTGGTTGTTCCCGCAGCCCCATACATCACAGTCGGACAATTCTCAATGTATGGCCTGCCGTCTGCTCGCGGACGGCTCCAATCCATAAAAGCAAGCCTCTGGCTGACATACCTGTAAATGAGTCCACCTTAAAAAAAAAAAAAAAAGAAAAAAAGCTCAACAAGCCCAGAGAGAGAGCGAGAGAGAGAGAGAGGTGGGGGAGGGGGCCTGTTACGTGCATCTGATATGGGCTGATTGGCCCCTGAAAACGATTGTATTAATTGCCCAGAGGATTATGGGACGCGGCTCCGCTCCCTCATGCATATTTGACACTTCCAGCAGGACGCTCACCACCCCTCTACCCCCATCCCCCAGCTAATGGATGATGTTTCCTGCATACACAGTAGCTACCAAGTTATGAGCAGGTCTGCAGCGGACGCCTTGCCTGTTTTGCCCGAGCGTGCGCACGTGCGTGCGTGTGTGTGTGTGTGTGTGTTATCTCCAGCCAGCCGGGTTGAGCGTGTGACGCTGGGTGGTCCGCGTTTGCCGCTTTCTAATTGGTGCGACCGGTCCCAGCGCTCTCGGCCCGGGAGGCAGCGGCTGCCTTCTCCTGTTATATCTGTGCCGGCGACTGTGCCGCGTTGACACAGAACCGACCTGGCAGTCCTCCGGGGCTCGCCGGCTGCACAAACACCACCTCGGCGGAGGGAAAAAACAGAGGCGGGAAGAGATGAACCCGCGCCGTGCGCGTGTGACTCGGTGCTGCAGACGAGAGGCGCTGGGGAGCTCTGGAGCGCGGCATCAAACGGTGGCCCGGGTGTGTGCGTGCGCGTGCGTGTGCGGCAGCTGCATCCGCTGATAATGCCCGCAGGCAGAGGAGAGGCTGTCGATATCAAGTGCGGGCACACGGCTACACGTGGAGGCCCGTTCGAGAGCCCAGGTTGCCTGGCGTGACGGAGAGACGCGCGAGCTGATGGTTTTCTGAAACATCTGAGCGCGAACAGCAAATTTGTTAAGAAAAAAACGCTCAAACTAGAAGCCAGGTGAAGCCAGTTTATTTTTGTTTTTGTTTTCTTGTTGTTTCGCCACCGCATCCGCCTAAAGCGGGGCACGCGGAATCAACAGTGTCACGAGCCGAATCGGAAAAGTTTCACAACGGCATCTCAATCTGTGCCACGCCGGAGCGATAATGACACAGTTTAGATGGGGCTAGAGAAACAATCGGCGAGCAATGACAGTGTTGCAAATTGGTGTTTCATGAGCAATTAAACTCCTGACCCGAACAGTGATAAAGTCGAAGACGCGCATCTTATTATTCTGGTGGTCGTATTGGAACTTTCCATAGAAAGACGGTACAGCGGGTCCAAACAGCCGCAGTAAGCAACAGTTCATCCCGCTGCTTGGTCCCAAACAAGCAGTGGGATGTTATGACCTATTTATGGTCATTGATCTGTTGATCAACAGTCTGGACCACAGCGGCTGATCATTATACTGAGTGACCCACCTAACACAGCTACTACACAGCAGAAATCTGAGTCAATTTGATTTGCTTTGATCGGGAATCGAGACTTACCTGAGATACCTGGCTGTTTTTCTTTTTCCCCTACTCTTTAAGTCCAAACATAAGGCGCTTCAAAGCCCTGCCACTCTGAGCTCTGCGTTGGTACCACACCACAGGATTCACAACTCTCCTCTTTTGTATCTACTCATGTACAACAAGCTCTTGTAGCCGCTGGAAGCAAAGAAGAGTCACACACATCCAGGCGTACAAACCTCCAGCATTTAGATATCTGAGGGCCACAGTGCACAGGACTGTAGGTATCTCTTTACCTGCATGCATAATGACCACATTATTTCATATGCATGATGAATACATTTGGAGTCATTAATGCTACCTGTCAGCTCCCGTGAAGTGATTTGGCTTTAGGGGGCGAATGCAATATGTAAATCTGTCATTTATGAGTGCATATATTTCTATGCATATATAAAGTCCTGACTCTTTTCCGATGAGGAGAAGAAAAAAAAAGGAGATTACGTAATCCATGTGTACAGACAGTGGGTGTGATAACTTGTTATAGTACTTAAAGCCGAGGTGGTGTAATTAAGGAAAAGAAATGACTCACTGGTAAATCAGAGCCGCGGGATGAGTTCCTCTTTTGGGGTTTGACTTGGTGTGAGTAAACACTCCCGGGCTATCACTCCAGAGTGTGGGTATCTGTTCGTACTTACGGCGGGTGTTATGCAGTCCGCTGGGCTTCCTCACTCTTGGACGGCATATGTGGAGAGTGTGTGTTCAGGCGGCTGTTTCGAGACGGGGGGAAGCGGCGGGCGTGTCTGACTCCAACTGCATGGTTTACAGCCATGGCCTCTGCGGGGACAGATGAAGATGGAAAAAGAGAAGAAGAAGAAGAGAGTAAACGAGGGTGAGCAGCAGGCAGGTGATGTAGTGCACACTTCGAGTCACCCTGGAGCCCTCAGCCCAACACAACACTCATTACACATTCATTATTCCTAAAATATCTGTGCAAGGCTGTCACAGTGTAGTTAAGGTGGACGAATGTTTGGCGCTGTGGTGAAAATTCTCTGGCTGGAGCGTTTTTAAACGAAGATGGAGATGGAGGGATTTAAGGCACTCTCGCTCCCTCTATGTTAAATATGAGGCTGCAGCCGGGACATATAAATGGAGACCGGAGAAAACAAGCAGCTGATTGATAACGACCTGTGTCGGCCTAAAAGTACATTTACAGCTCCCTCATTCATTCATTACATCTCTAGCAATTCATAAGACCATGAGTAACAAGTGCTGGAATAGACCCATTTTAAAAAATCCCATTTCGCTTCAAATGTCTGATTGATTTTCTTTAAGTTTTAGAGATGAATAGTTGAGTTTGGCCAACAGTGTCATTAAACCTAATTCCATACTCAATCCTGCTTTTATTTTTGCCCCATCTCCAGTTCAGTCTGCTCCTACACTATGTCTCAGGTTTGTTTTTTATTTTTTAATTATTTAGTATTTCATCTTCTGGTCTTGTCTCCTACAAGGGGCAACTGGCTCAGGGCGGTGCAGCTTTACCTCGACAAGTATTGAAGTATCCTTGGGCAAGATACTGAACCCAAACGGCCCAGTTTGAATGTGTGTGACTGGTTAAAAGCACTGATTCAGACAGACTGTATAGGCTAGCCTCAGCCGCTAGAGTATGAATGCATTTAAATGGGGTGACTTTGACTTCTGTCTGTGCTTTTAGGGTGCTTTTAGGGCTTGTGAAGCTCTTGTCCATTTACCATTTGGGCCCACCCGCTCTGCTTTATTTGATTTGGCTAAATGTAACATAAATGACCCCAACTTTAAGGAACTTCATAAAGGAAACTTTATATTTGTGGGCATTATTGGGGAAAAAAAAGATGGATTTAGATTAGGTTGTGTGAGGCATCCAGTGTCGTCATGCTTCTGTGTGGCACCGGTCATCCATTAACAGCAGCCAGTGACGCAGTTTAAAGGGTAGGGCAGCTTCATGGAGCTGTCTTGGGATTCCAGTCCCAGTCCTCACTCCATAAATTATACAGCCCTCAATCCCTACGGACCTGTAACCTCCAATATACATAATGTACACATCCTGCGCGACAATCAAAGAAAATGATGGTGCCTCTGACCGCCTTCAATGTAAATGACGGTGGCCCAAGTTCACTATATGTGCACACCCCCTATGGAAGCCATGGCCCTCTGAGACCATTATCCCACAGTGCTGCAGCACTCTCGCTCATAATTCCAGATGAGCCACTAACGGGAACGCCTCATGTTTAAATGCAAATTCCAGCCCGAGCACCTCGCAGGGGCCACAGCGTTTTTTTGCTTTTTTCTTTCCTTTTCTTTTTTTAATATCTTCACGCATGTTAAAAACAACTCTTGACAAACCACTGTTTACGTCTTTCGCAAATGAAGAGCAAGAGTTAGGCAATGTTGCACAAGATTTCTGACCGCAGGCAGAGGAGTGTGGAGGGAAAGGATGAAGGATAGGGAAAAGGAGGAAAAGTCAGATAGGAGACGTGTTGATATTGCGTAATTTCTTAAGCGGTGGCAGAAACATGTTACCCAATCCCTCTGGAATAATCAGATATGACTCGTATCTGGCACACACGGCATAAATTCTGGGGAGCCCAAAAGAGTTTCTGGGAAAAGCTGACCAGTCGTACAAGTGCATATGTGTGTGTGTGGTTTTTGTGTGTGTGTTACACATAAAAGATCATGTCAGTGTACACTTGTCTTTCCACAATAGACGCAACCTGAGCTGGGGGGGACAAAGCCCTCATCGTGGGCCCGATGCAGCGTCGCGATAAGGGCGCGTGTTTACGGCGTGAGCACGTCGCTGTTGTGACTGATCGCACAAGCCGAGGAGACAATGGCGTGGAGCTCGCGCCGAGGTGTTTCGGGGCTGAATGCGGAGGCCAGCAGCGAGCCGAGGATTTCAGGAGAGCCGCGGGGCTGAAACGTGTCGAGGCTGCGTGACGCATCGCTGTTGTCTCACACTGTTAGACAATACGTTGTCCAAATGATTTCCCCGTGGTGAGAATCTGCCTAATGATCTTTGTCTCTGATGCTCTAATTCATTTATTATGCTAATAGGAAAAGCCGTTAGTCTGATCGGGAAGAACTGCATAAACATAAGTGTACTTCACTGTTCCCTAATCATGTTGGAAGAGGATTCGAAGGCTCCTAGCAATTCTGCTGCATTACAAGATGATGGAGAATTATTCAGAAAATTGTCAGATGACGATAAGAGTTTAAAATATCTAATAGGCAGCCTTGGCCCGTGGATCGCAATCTCCCTCGCCGGCAGGCAGTTAATTCCCCCACGAGCCAATCTGAGAATTCAGAGTAAATGTGCAGCGGTGGAGATGAGATACACTGCGCGCTGATTGGCTCTGGGGTGGCATAACCCAAGATGAGTTTCTCTGCTCCTGCTTGCAATGGACTTACTGCATGCGTGAGACAGTGAAAATGTCCATCGAGGTTGTAAAGAGCGCTGGATGTTCTCCCTGGACCCTGCCTGACCCAGGCAGCTGTTTTCACCCACACTCTATCACCTTAATCTCCCAAGAATTACCCCAGCAGCCTCTGGGGAGGGACGGCTCTTATTAAATAAAGTGACCGACCTGCAACTGACCTGTAAACTCGGCCAAATGTGGGGAATATGCTTACCGAGCTGATCCCACCCACCGTGGGCCATGAAATGCGAAACAGCATCCAAAACCCATGTTTGTGTTGTGGAGATAATACCACGGCTACGAGTGCACAAAAGGCAGTTGAGATCTCCTAGCTAACCTAATGTATCCATATCACCGTGTGAACAATTAGATTCAAGTGTTTATCTCTCCATTTTCACATCCATAATCAGGTGCCTTCAAGATACATATTGGATTTAAAAGCTCTGAGCCGGGTGTTCTGCCAACTAAATCACATTTCCGCCTGATTGTGCCGCTGAAAACACATCTTGTTGATGCATGTACACATGGCAGGTTGGTGTCCGATCTTTACACTCACCAGACTCCAGACTTATGCAGCGCTCAGCCAAAATGATGAATGGTTTGTGTTGTTTCGGCTCTATCTGGGAAAAGTTTGCTTCGCTTTCTCCTTGGTTTTTTTTTGTTTTGTTTTGTTTTGTTTTGCTGACCGTCAATTTCAGGTAACGTTCAGAAGATTGGCAACCCGTGGGGGCCCGGGGATTGTAAAGTACCACGGGTGACGCAAATTCAAATTGATTGTTCATCAGTGTCGGTCTGGACAGCTGCCGTGGCTCAGTGTGACACGCTGACAAACTTGCAAATTACAGGAGCCGCTGGCACCACATACGTCTGATTAAAGGTGCTCGGTGGAGACTTTCTGGGAACAAAACAATGTTTACTGGAGAAAAAAATACAGAGATTTCATAGGATTTTCCAACAGTAGATAAAGAAAAAGTAACGAATCTTGCGGCACAAACACAGGTATGTTTGTATGGTCATATGCGGACGACGAGAGGCTCCAGCCTATTTACTGTACGGTTCTGTAAATGCTGCTCTCATGATGAATACAGTTCACAGGGACTAACCTCTGTGATGTAGCCAAAGCCCATTAAGTGAAGAACTGTGCATGGGAGAAAAATGTGGCACGCAGGTCATGGAAAATGAGAGAAGCTCGCCAAGCCGTATTTAGATATCCATACAAATGAAACCATTCATATTACACTTTCACATTCACCGCACGGCCCCTGTGAAATAGCTGACGTCTGATAAGTTCTGCATCTGGGTAAGATTCCCCACCTTAAGAGTCCCACTCTAACTGCCTTATTACAAAAATATGATCGCAGCGCCACGAACTGTCGGAGGCGCTTTGGAGAGAGCTCGACGAAGGCATGAGCGGTAAAACAAGCCTTCCAGTGTTTCCATTTTTAAATACTCCGATGGGAACATCCGTAATGCAGTTTCCTAGTACTTGATGTCCCCTGGCTGCAGCTGCCCGGGTCCTGCTTCAAGTGTGGGCTGCTGCTTTATTGCAACATCAGCATTATTATGCAGATGAAGTGAGGGGTTGCAGGGCGGAGGGAGGCGGGAGGGGGGTCTGTTCTCCATGTCTGAACCTGGCCATAGATCTCAGTGGACATCTACACTGGCCTCTTCATTATCTGCTCTACGCCAACACCCTGGCAGGAGGGAAAGTGTCTGGATAAAAAGCCTTGATTATGTAACTGTCTAGGAGGCTGCCTGTCAGTCTATTTACAGGCCAGCGCATTCATCTCCCTCCCGATTTCCGCGTCTCCAGAAAACCTGCGAGTCGGACGCGCGGTCTGCTGACGCGCTCCGAACGATGGGGGGGGGTTGAAAGGGCGACGTCGACGGACACGCGCGGACACGTTTTATCACGGACAGGCGTCGCTCCGAACCTCGGAGGGAGAGGGCGTTCCAGAGGCCGCTCCTGTAACCAAGGCACGCGCAGCCGCACGCCAACGGACCCACAGACAGCCGCCGAGCGCCGCCGAGATGAATGCCAAGCCCCAAACCAAACAAAGAGAGTGATTAGTGGATCTGTTTAACCTCGGGGCAGGAGCATCCCGTTATTAGACCGGGGAGTTTACTCAGCTGTTTGCTTAGCGGCCCTCCCGCACCGCCACTGAGCGTCCCAACACGGCGCGACGCGGGGCCGACGCCGCTAATTAGGGAAACCGCCGGAGGACTCTCTTTGGCAGCGAGCGCACGCAGGGTTTTGACATCACAGTGCCCGTCTCTGCTCAATACGCGTAGCGGAAGTCATCTGCGCCAATCGGACTGCATAGTCCACAAGTGCCGCACTTAAAAAGTCAGCCTCCAGGCCTCCGTAGTTGGCGTTCTTCAGTTGTCATGCCACGTTATGCCTCTGCCCATTTGGTGTCGTCATATTTTGAAATATTGCATCATCCAGTGTCCGAGTGGTGCCATCGTCACAGGTGTGAGTGGTGCTCAGGGAAGTATCTCCACGTTAGGGAAACAAGCTGTGACGACATCTTCCACCACAGCTTATCTTTTTTTTTTTTCTGAATCTTTTATTTCTCAATTTTACTTTGTGCAGTCGCCAGGCTTAAGACAAATCTTTCCACGCGACACAGCACGACCTCCTGCGTTGATATGATCGAAATTCTGTGATATTTTAATGAGGCTCTGTTGCATCTGGAGCTGCTGGTCCGTCTCAAACATCTATTCCAACGAGGGAGCCACTGACGAGTCTCTTTGAAGCCGCCGCCAACGACGCCACGATGGGTTTTTCCAATTGTTGTTCCTCGTTTGAGTCGAAGAAATGCGTGCTCATTGTGTTAGGCTGAAAAGGAGGAACGAGTATGAGAATTTGTTTGTTATACCGTCTGGGCTGTGAAAAAAAAAACGTGTGAAATGAAGTCTAAATCTGCAGACGGAAAAATATTTGCCTGAGATCAATGTCTTGTGCTAGCTCTCGGAGAAATGAGCAGGATATAATGAAAAAAGACCAATTTGAAGTCTTTAAACTGCAAATGTCTGCGTTTTAAATGTTAAACTATGGATAAAATCTTTTCCCCGTTGACAAACACCCTTCACATATTCATGCAAATCAAATCTCGCTGCTTTTTTAAACTCATGCACTTTTAAAATAGGCTTTTACACAGCGTATGCCCCTTAGTGGAGCTAGCTTAGGACTTTACGTCAAGGATGAAAACGATTTGGGTTAAAAGTTCAGGGTGAGGCTTGACAGGCAGGATAAGAGTCGAGCAAAGGATCTTATAAAGGTTATTGCACATTACAGTTGATCAGATGCTCCACGGAGTCCCTCACGAGGAGATTAGATGAAATTCCTCTGTGCTTTGATTTAACAATAATCTTGATGGCAACTGACTGAACTTTCACACAAAACCACTAAGGGATTTTAATCATACGTATCTGGCGGTGCATTGAAAGCTCCAGTCAAGGGGTGAAATTGACAGAATCACATGGCAGCTTTGCGAGCGACCTGTGGTTTCTTCTCAGACAAATGTAAAAGATAGGGGTGAAGTGGCACAATATTATCTGGTACGACTGTAATTAAACTCACAATGGATACTTTTTTATTCAGGCCCGACTTACTCGAATTATCTATTCCTTTCAAAAAGTCAAACAACAGAGAATAGTTCTCCGGAGAACAGCATGAGAAAAACAGGTTAAGCAGATTTCAGTCAGGGTTACTTGCTCTCTTTCTGAATTCTGTTACTGCCATTTCCTTTGCAAATGTGACATCCATTTTTGCACATTGTGGGGCACTGTAGCAGTCTCAGGACATCTGAAAAGTACATTTAGACTAGTCTTGATCACCATAATCCTATTGGAGGATTAGGAGTAACATTTTTGAGGAAGTAAGAACTTGACAGGATTTCAGCAGATTTTCAAATCAAGCCTCTAAATCCCGTATCAGATGTTGGAGTTTGGAACCAAAGATATTTCTCGTATTTTTCCAAATGTGCAAGTACCATCGGGCTGGTATGAATTACAGCAACCTTTATTTTGAGAGCAGTTTGGACATTACTTCATGTGAAATGAAGCAAAGGGAGCACTGCAGACCCCATGCTGGCTAGTTCCTTGCCTGCCATTTACTTCTCCCTCCCATGGGGTAAAGCACTTTTATGGTGTTTACAAGTGTACAGTGAAACAGTTTCTTGAAAGCTGAAAGCATGGGGCAATTCACATTGTGTGAAATTCTGGCTCATAATACTGGCCCAACTCTACAGGATGGTATATCAGGATTTAAAATTCAGGATAGCAGGATTAAAATTTTGTCCAAAATGTAAAACCTTTTTTTTTGTGGACGTAGGGACTTAAAGTATCTTCAAGTTCAATTTTAATTCCACACAGTTTAGTCACTTCTGGTGCCATTACGTCTTAACAACATATGCACTTAACTGAGAAATATGTACATCAAAATGCAGGTTCTTGCAAATGACGACCTGAGAAAACTAGCTGAGAAAATGAAGCTTTTGCTAAGGCTAGCCACAGCTATGTCACAAGCTAGCTGTGAGGCGGTGTCGCTCTGTTTCTGCTCTCTATTTGTCAGACTTGAGAGGTCTTTGTGAGATGAAAACAGACGTTGCAAAAGGCGGTCTGCAGTCTCAGCTCAGTTTCTACCATATACAGACTTACTGCTCATTTTATCCCGTGTGATGTGTCACATAAGACGCCTCTGTACAGCACCGCTCACTGCACACATACAGTATTAATGGCGCACGCTTACACTCCACTAACTGGCAAAGACAAAAAAAAAAAAAATGAGACTCAGCTTCACCGCAGACCGACAATGAGGCATCTCAGCTTGCTTTCCACATACGTAAACAGTTCCTGGCACCTCGGCTGTACGCACAGCCATGCATGTTGTGACAGACGGCAAACTGTCCTCAGGGTCCCAACACGTAGTCTGCGCTGTCTCTCAGCCAGTCGAGACTGAATGCCTCCATGATCACATAATCTGAAACAGTCATCATCTATGAAGACAAGAGTAGGTGGCGTCTCTGGTTGCTCCGGATGAGGCTTCATTTTCCCTGATTATGATGCTGGAGGAAAATTAGGACCACACATGGAAAAGATGGCAGCGGCACAGTGGCGGTGATTGTAACAGATGAGAATAATTTCTCCCATTTGCAGAAAGTTTTATTTCACAATCACGAACAGAGCCTCGCGGCTGCAGACATTCACTGTGCTAATTGAACAATGAATTAAAAAACATGATAAAATATTTGCATTTTAGAGAACACTGGGACTGACTTTCTCACGGGCTGCAAATCACCTCTCAAATCCCTGTGCAAATCATGTTGCAATCCTCTGGGAGGTACCATCTGCACTAGATTAATACCCAGGCATTTCTTTGGAATTGATTATTTAAGTTCCCCCCCCCGCCCTTTTTTTTTAGCGTTGCGTTTTATCTCAGCCCAGCAGAATGGCTCGGCGTTGTCGTGGAGGGCTTTGCCAGAGAATTGAAATCCGTCAGCGCAGGTGTGGAGAGCGGAGTGGTGAAGAGGCTCCTTCACTTCTGCACCCGGCTGATAACTTCAACATTTGACCACGCATTGTGCTCAGGCAGCTGGTCTTATGAGCGCACGCAACGATGCTTTCCTTCCAAGCAGATTCACGCGTTTCCCTTTTTTTCAATTTTTTTTCCCCCCTCCCGCATGATTTCTTCGAACGCTAAAGAGGAGAGCAAACTCGTGAAAAGCCACCAGATGTGTGCGTTCACGTGCCACATTGACTACATTAATAGGAATGTTATCAGCGATTTGCTTATTCTGTTGCTAACGTACGGCGGACACTTCAGAGCAAATTGAACTGCTCGTGTTAAGAGGGTCGAGAAGTGAATCCCCGACCAGACGGACTTTGCATTTCGGATTCTGCACTGTGATCAACTTTGAAAATTATTATTTCAAATAGTCAGCAGTTTATATTTTCAGATTGCGGTTCTAACAAATGGAGGGTGCGGGCACCCAAATGGCTTTATAATGAATTAGTCAAGCTCGGAAATGAAAACTTCCACTGTCAGCTGGCTGGCAGTCAGACCTGTTCTCGGCCGCCATGTGGAAGAAGAAAAAGATGAAGTGCTTGCATGCTGATTTTGAAACTAGGTTATTGGTCACTCCGTCCCCTCTTTGCTCTTTCTATTTCCCGCCTCCTCTCCTGTGCCCGTAAGTCCGTTAGTGTTCACCGGATGTCACGTTTATGGGCTGCTCTCATATGTCAAAAGAAAGAAACTTGGAAACTGCGCAAACAAACACATTTTCCTTATGGAAACATGACATTTTCGTTTTTCTCGATACTCTGCCCTTGCTCTCGCTCTTACTAGTTGCATACACGACCAATGAACCATTTCCCAGCGACGGACCCACCCCCCCATCCCCAATTCCTGCCTTCACACTGCAGCCATTTTCCGCAGCGATTTCTTGGGATAATAGCGCTCACAAATCATCCGCTGGGCAGTGGAGCCCATGAAATTGATGTGCCTTCATTTCAAAACAATGGAGGTGCCTTATGAGGGCCTCATGATGTCATAACTTTAGTAAGTGACAGGCCAGGCAGGTGTATTTTGGCCCCGGGATGGGCACCAGGCCAACGAAAATCCAGTCGGGACAGCTTAATCAATCGCTGTATGAGTGAGGTGGCAAGAATGTGGTGTAAGCAGGGACCGGACACGCTCAATCACATTCCCCCGCACTGAGCACACTGACAGCTTTTACTTAGAGAACCAGGCCTCCTTATCTCCCCAGAGTTGAGTAATACTTCGCTATCTGTGGCAATCTCCACGCAATTTCCAGTTCAACAAAACGGCCCAAACAATGAAAGAAAAACAGCCCACAAACTCTAATGACAAAGAAGAGGAAAGAAAAAGAACATCTGGAAAACCTGAGAAGGGCATTAAACGCATCGACCTTGTTTTCCTCTCCACCCGATGCAAGTTTGATACAAGAGTTGAGTTTTGTTATAGCGAGACTGAGTCATAAATTATTCACGTGGCCAGGAGGAAAGACTCCATAAATCTCCAGAGTTTCTGAACTGTAAACGAGTGGGTTGGATGTCAATGAAGCTGCCATCCTCATTTGAGCACGCTAATTAAATCAAAGCCAATGAAGTATACTTCTCATAGGGAAAACTTTAACTTTAGCATTATCCCTCTGACGCACGGCCTCTTAATTACTCCCTCCAACAGCCGCTGACATTTCTCATCGAGGGTTGCATGGGTTAAGCACACCCTCTGTCTGAAAAGATTAAAAGGCCACTTAGATGCAAAAAAGAATTATAGATGGCTAAGGAGCACGGCTTAATTGGAAATTGATTGACTTGGCTGCGTTACACCTGGTCTCGTAACATTTCACATCTCTCACGCACGGGGAGTTTGACGTTCCCAATGAACGACTCCTCGGCGACGGAGCGTCCTCACCGTTGTGTCTGCGTGAGGAGAAAGTCGCCCGGATGAAGCTGTGTCGCCTCAACAGATCCAAGCCATCGCTTCAAAGAAAGCCTGTGTGTGTGTGTGTGAGGGAGGGGAGTGATCTTTGCATGACGGATGCAGCTTTTCCGAGCTGCGAGTGCCGGGGAGCGAGCTGCGCCTCGCATCTGAGTTTCAGGAGCCATCGCCCTGCGCGTGCCGCAAACAAAGCAAGAGAGAACGTCAAGAGAGTGGAGGAAAAAAAACAGCTCCTCGCTTCCCAAGATGGATGCCGGTAGTCATTTTGTGGAGCCCCTGATTGTCCCCGCTCGTTGCAGTGCTTGACAATTCCTCACACGTGTGGTCGGAATTCCGAGATGCCGTATCAACGCTTTGCAAATGTACCTTCATTCGCCTGCAGCAGGAGAGCATATGAAACCATGCTATGAAATCATGCCTCTACCGTAGGCCCAGGCTTTCGTGAAACATGTGACAATCTGAGACCCTTGCAAATTGCTTTTTGTGTGTCGGGCCCCAGATGTTTAATCTAATTTTCATCAGCTGTTTGCAGTTTTGTCACTGAATCAAAGATGCAGAGAATTACATTCCTGCAGCACTCCCCTCCAGTGAGATAATCGCATAGGGCGGAGGTTCAACATGGTTGTTTCTCTGCCAGGAATATTGCAGGCTTTTAAACTTTCATAATCAGAAACCCCATAAGCAGAAGTTGTCAGGCTGTGCACAGATACTCCTGCTGCTCAAGCAACTGCAGAGGGGCTGCAGATTTTATTAATGGCTGCTGCGCCAAAAAATACTCCCCACTGTGTGGTGAAACGAAAAAACCAGTCAGTGTCATATAATCTGAGATGCATTTCTTCAAATTGGCAGGCTCGCCGACACTTTCGGCCATTTTCACAAGCACCACATTTAGGGCCATATACATGGGCGTGTGAGAGCCTGGTCGGACCACAAAACGATCCGAAATTGCCGCCATTTACAGTCTGCATGTTTGCAGTTCTCGCAAATTGCTTTTGTGAAAACGGCCTCTGTTTTTTTTTTTCGTTTTCTTTTTCTTTTTTTCTTTTTTCTTTTGACTAATGGGATCGTCCCTGCGATGCAGAGATCCCTGGGACCTGGGCTGAGGACTCAAACAGGGTCTCAGAATATGTTATACTCAGCATAATGGAAATGATTATCCAAGTGGTTTGTTTTGAATAATGATTGGAAAACTCTGTAGGTTAATAACAGCATTTTTTTAACAGTTTTGCGCAAAACAAAATCAATATCTCAAAAATTCCGACAAAGTAGGTCATGCAGGTGTTTCCACTGGGTATGAGCTGTAATTCTAGTCTTGTAGCATCCCATGCCCCACTTTGAGGAAGACGGATGCTCTAAAACATTTTGCGTTTACATGAGTGTGGAGCAGTGATCGTTCAAAGGCAGGTCCTTGAAGACCACGCCATCTTGTTTTAAATGAGCTGGTCACGTGACCCCTTATGTCATGTCTGGTGACGTTTAAATGAGAAGAAAAACGTGTTTTACTCTTACGATCCACCTTAACATAAACCTGTCTGAAAAACCACCTCTTTCAAAGTGTAGGTCTTTCTATTACCAGCTTTTCTATAGTGATATTAAGGATTTGGCCCTCACTACAGCAAGTAATGGTCTGGATGGAAACATAGCTATTGATGACCCAGTATCAGAAGCAGTTTAGGGTTCAGTATCTTTCTCACTCATTTTGCTGTGTAAAACAGCACTTTCCAATTCTTTGCGCTAATTGCAGTATGTATTTTGCATTCAGGGGATCCAGGCAAGAAGGACAGGTTGTCGGAGCATTCCCGCAGGGGTCGCCCTCTGGAAAAACATCTCAAACAGACACGGTATCGCCCGCCGCCACTTAAATAGATTACACATCGAGCTGCGGGAGCGTGACTGGGCACAGCGGACAGAAAGCCTCTCCGTGATGGAGAGAAGACACGCACGGCTGCTCCGTGGGGCTCCAGACGAAGACTGACAGGAGCGTACGTGGGGGAACTCCGGTGTACGTCAGCCGGGGTCGCTGGCCCGGCGGTCCTCGCCCGTACGCGCCGGCGAGGCGGACGGGCAGAATCGCACACACCTCTGCGCGAACGCAGCACATCTCGGGGCTGTCAGATCGGCCCCGGAGAGGTTAAGGGAGGTCAGGGTGGCAGAGCGGGAGCAGCCAGACAGCTTGTCAATGCCGCTGACAAGCAGATGGATGAACCAATGCATATGGGAGCCGCAGCTCCACGCTCCTGTTTATTAACATGTCGTACTTCCACACTTGGACTTGGCCCAAAACGCTTAAACCACTTAGGTTTTTTTTTTTTCTTTAATGTCAACAGCTCATTTGCACATTCCCTGATGGGCAAATTTAAAATTCTGTTTTTACCTCACGTCCGTAATCTGTCTGCGAAGGGAAACGGCTAGCTCTCAGTCAGCGCCGTGGATCTATATATGCAGGTTATATTGGGCCCGCGTTGGCTCAGGCGCACACGTTCATTTGTCACCGCCGAGCATCCTGGAGCAGAGTCTGATCCCAGAGTCAACATTAACATGGCTTTTCTAGGGCAGCAGCTTCATTATTGAGCCGCGGCATGGCGAACCAGACCATTACTGCTCTGGAGAGGGAGAGAGAGTGAGAGAAAGAGAGAGAGAGAGAGAGATAGAGAGAGAGAGATAGAGAAACAGAGAGAGAGAGGGGAATGGGAAGGAGACGGCGCACGGGGCGAGGGAGGGGTGATGGAGAGATGAGAAGAGCGAGGATATAGGATAAGCAGAATGATGGAGCGGGCAGGGGGAATGAGAGAGTGTGAATGAAGGATGCTAGTGCAGGGACGAGAAGGAGGAAAGAAGTGACCAAATAAATCACCAGCCAACAGATAATTGGAGGAGCCGCACTCCAGGGACTGTTGCAGAACCATGAAAAGTGACACCGTGATTTGCAATTAACTCCAAGTGGAGGAATGGGGGATTTAGTTCCCTTTGGATTAATTCCAGGAATGTGATACCTGACAAGATGGTGGCTGTAATGAATCTGTTGGGCTGCAGGAATCATTAGCATTATTTAACTGGTAGGATGACGCCTCCCCGCGGGGAGCGCATGTCCTGATCTGACGAGCATCTGACGAGCATAAAACACATCTAATAATGGAGGCCGGCCGGAGCGGTGACCACGGGCATCAGCATGCGCAGCCATGACGTGGCCGCGCCACCTGCGATGCTTGTCTGTTGGAGCTCTTTCTGTCGTCTACGGCTCTCGACGTGGGGCATTGTCCTCCTTATCGGGTTAGTCCCCCTCGCCGCTGGTGCTGTGGCGCTACATAGCGGGGGTTGAGCGACCTCAAGGACGAGGCGGTTCAGTCAGGTTCGGCGCCTCGCGGACAGAGGTCGTTCGACACGGCTGCAGTCACCCCGCACGCACAATCGCTCTGGCGGAGGCGTAATTTAAAGATAGGAATCGCACAGACACGGGGTTTGTCTGTATGACAAAATAAATGCATTTCCTGCTCAAGAGGATCCTTTCAGCTGAGACACAAAGAGGAGCTCGAGAGCGGCTGAAGTAGCGCACCAGCCCAAAATGTCAAGCGCGCACTGTAGACGTTCATTTATCTTTGTTTAATTCTGCCTCTCGATGCACTGGCTGACAATGGAAGATGAAAGGAAATAATAAGAGGGTTGTGGAGGCTTAGATTTAGGCCAGAAACACAATCCATATTTTTGATAAAAGATTCCACCACGTGGGTGCAATGTGAGTCAGTTGAAGTGAGGTTTTCACCTTGATTCGATCTCAATGTGCAGCTCATTGGAAATTACCTGGATCTAATTGAAAATAGGCTCCCCCTCCTTAATCACTCTGATTAGGCAGCTGTTTGGAACACTCTCTGTATTTTCCTTGCAGCTATTGTTCTCCGCGCTTGAGGCAGACCGACTGACCTTTCCTGCACACCTTCCTCTAATAAAGCACTAATTACAGCGCAGGTTTCATTCGGATCCAGGAGAAGAGCAGGGGAACAGGGTGCCAAACATGGAGCGCTGTGCGATTCCCCGCACTGATTACTGGCGGCCGTGGCAGCTCGTGACCTAAAAAGTGAAGTTATTATCACTTTGAAGGTTGAAAGGTTGTCAGACAGAGAAATTACTGGAAAAAGATGGGGGGGAAAGGATCTTCAAAGCACCTGTGATCACAGGGGCTGACAGTCTGAAGAGTCGTCTGGCAACCGAGAACATTTAGAATAAGGTCTGTAAGTGCGGGCAAAAGTCAAAGAAAGCGCATGCTGCTACAGGTGCTGAGTTTCTTTTCAGAAATTACAGAGAAAGATAAATTCACATTTCTAAATCCACAGGTTCAAGGGTTCTTTTATCTGCACTTTTGAATGACTTTACAGCTACAACACTCAAAAGGGCTGGAAATCTGATGACGATTGGGCACTTTTCAATTCACAGCCTGTTACCTAAAGATGCTCCATTGTCACTGTCATCCCGATATCAATTCAAGGACTTAGAAACTTTTGGCGAACAAAGTCCAACACTCGAGCTTTGCAAAGCGACTCGGCCTCTGTCCACAAATAGCGAGACACTGAGTCAATTGATACCCCAGTCCCATCCTCCACGCTAACAGCTTCCAATTATCAGGCGGCGGGGGGAATGAGACCTCTCTGATTTGGCTATGTTGGGCAGTATTGATCAGGCTGGAAAACTGTGTAAAATTGGAGAGAGGTGGGTTGACCTTGTCTCTTGTGCTCCTCTGCTGATTGACAAACAAAGTGCAGACAGCCGAGGAGGTGCAGCTGAATAGCAATGCTGTCTGTCCGAGCTGTCGGGCGTACTGTTGGAGAGGCTCTGTGAAATGGTGGCCCAAGCTCCAGCAACCTGTTTGGGCTACGACTGTACTGTAGGTGCAATTTCAAGAAACCACTGAAGATGAGCAAAGCTGTCTCCATTTGAATATACCCGGTGCTGAAGTAACTTTTTTCCCAGACTGAATAGAAACCAGTTCAGGGGAGTGGAGTTTTAGAGTCAAAATCACAGCTGTGTACACTGTAAACTTCACAAAACTGTCACAGTCATGTGCCTTGAAATTCCTTCTAAGATAAAGTCTTACCTCCTCTGACCCCTTGTTTTGATTTGGAGCTAATTCAAGATACAACAGAGATGTAAAGGTTACATTATTTCACCTAAAACTATTCGGGCTGTATATCAATATTTACAAAATACCAGAGCAGAGACTCAGAACAAGGACTTGGAAGAGTTCGCATATTTCACTGTCTTGAAGTTCGGACATGTCTTTTCTCTGCTTTGTTTGTGAGAGGGCTGTCAAAGGCAAAAAGAGAAGGAGGAGGGAAAAAAAAGGGTCATCAGAGAGTGTGAGCACAGGTGAAGCCGGCGCCTCACGCAGTGGACCCATCCACACAGTCTGTTTGTGTTCCACTGACTCCGCCGAGCCTCTGGACTCTGTCAGCAGTCCTGTTCCTGTCAAGTCAAATAAGAGCTTTTCAGACGCGCTCCCCGCACTGGCTCCGCGGGAGGCCGGAAAGGCTCAGATGGAGCTGTTTCGGGCATGCGTGCGGAGGCTAAGCTGAGCGGTCCGGAGCCCGCCTGCCGAATGCAAAAGAGAAGCCCCGCCAAGTTCTACGGTGTGCGCGTGTGTGCACAAGCTCGCACAGCCTCGCCGGTGCCCACTTTGCCTCTCGCTGGCATTTCTTTCAAATGTCAAATCATTCACCTGGAACAAGTTACACAGACCTTCGGGGATCTTCTCGGAGAATGTCAAACCAAAACCAGGAAGCTTTAGATAAAGTGCAACGTCCACTGGCCCGCTCGTATAGTGGGGGCTCGAGGGGAGGAAGCAAGACATCTCAGAGGTCTCAGACACCTCGGTCACGCTGCACTTATCCGGTGTAAATGTAATCTCGGGCTATGTTTTTGTCTCTCAAGTAACCCGGTCATGTTTATGTGTGCGGAAGTGTCTCAGGACCCTGTTTCCTGTGGAAGTTGGAGGAACACGGTATGTGTGCATACTCCAGTGATTTCCACCCGGGCCGAGCCCCAGAGGCACGGCAGAAACAGGGACGGTCTTCCTTTCCGAGGGAGAGGGAAAGTAAAAAAAGGAGAAGAAAGAGAGGTCCGCTGCACGGCATCTGTGGACGAGACGGTAGTAAATACCACCATCATCTGGGTTTCATCCCGCGTTTACTTTAAAAGAGACGGAGCAGACAGTGTCGGTAAATTTAAACGGCTGACCGCGTAAAAGAAAACTACAGTTTGCGCTGCCTCGGGGGTGATGGAAAAAATGAAAGCGGGATGAGCCCGGTTGTACCTGAGGCAATAAAGTGGTCCTCGCTCGCAAAAAGCACAGGAACGGACTGAGAGCTGACACGCAATCCAATAACAGTAGCAGACAATGATCGTCGCCGGGCTTAATAATGCGGCCTCTGGACGGGAGGCGCAGCAGCCCCTCGCTGCGGAGAGGAATGTTTACTTTTTGATTTGATCCACAATATCCGGGGTCCTGACCCGTGTTTATCTGTTGAGTGTGTACACAGTGTCGGGCCCGGCGTCGAGCCACGCGTGTCCGAGGCAGCTACGGTCCTCCCAGCCTCGCCTCGATATGCCGTCAAAGGACGGTAGAGACGTCCGAGCCGCCTCCGCCAATTCTTTCCTTAAATGAGTGATCATCACGTCTCACTCAGAGAGAGGAGTCTGGTGCCTTGTGGTTTTAAATGGCCTCGCCTTTCATTAGAGTAGAAGGGAATTGAACATGCCGCCAGTTGCCCCCGCGGAGCAATATCTTTCATTGTGAGATGAACTGAGGGCGAGTCTGGGGCTCCATTTGAGCTGCTGCTTTCAGGTGAATGGGCCCGTGTAAGTCGCAGGGGATCAAATTCCTCAAATTCCTAGAAAAGCCTGGGGAAACATTTTGCTAGTGGAGAACAATGATTAAGGATGTAATTACAGAGAGCATAGAGCATGGATTTATCTTCTTTCGCGAGTATCTGCAAGCTGATGGATCAATGCGACTCCAAATAACCCGTTATTTATTTGTTTCTTTATCTTTTTATTATCATTTTTTATTTTTATTCTGCCGAGCGAGTCGATGATAATCAAGCAGAGCCCCCAGGCCAAATCCAGACTTGAGAAATATTTCATGAACTCCTGAAAGGCATATTACAAAGCCTTGTATTACAAACAATTATAACTCCGGGTCTTCAGTAATAGCAGACGGGAAGGCAAAAAGTGGTGAATAATGTGATCCTAAATATGGCTGTACTCTGAGATGGATAATATTTCAAGTTGAAATGCACTCAGGGGAAACATAGCTCAAGAGGGATCTGGGTGTACTCTAACTGGTATTTAGTGAGTTACTTGACTTATTCTAGACTTACCAAACTAAAACTTGCAATGAGCAGGTCTGACAAATGTGACCACTACAGCTGCAAGAGACATCAATAAGAACCCAAGACATTAACTTGACACCGGGACATTATGTTTACAGAACACTCATTCAGCAGATGCTTTAAGTCAAAGCGACTAATATGGAAGAAGTGAGAGCGCAGTATAGCCTAAGTGCTAGTGCAAGTACGGGGTTTAAACAATGTTTGAGAGGAGATCGCAGTGGGACAAGTGTAAGTGAGTAAAGGGCAGTGCCGGGTGAGAGATGACGGGGGTTGGAGGAGGGGGGGGCACAGCATCAGATCTTCATCCACTGGGGACCATCTGGATCTGTCCTGACTTTTATTGCGTTCCACATGCTAATCAAGCTATCTCAACCTGGACCAAAGAGCAAGACCAACGAACTCCAGCCGAGCGGCAGAGACAAGAAGGCAGTGATTCATTGTTGTCAGATCCACGGTGCCTCGGCTCGGCCATTATTCCTGCTCATCAGCCCTCGGGCAGGTCTGTAATTAGGACAGCAACACCTCCAGGACACCTCCAGTTTGACTTTTATTGCCCATTCCAATAAAAGCCAGCCAGCAGCAGCTCATTGGTGTGCACTGAGAAGCGGACGGATTAACGCCTTGCCAATTCCGATGCGGCGCCCGCGCGCCACAGTGCAATCTGTGGTCGATCTACAGTGGCCTCCTCTCACCGGGACGGTCAAGGTCAAGAGCGTGTGCGTGTCTGCAAATATTCCAGATCCTCCTTAAAACGGGTCAAACGTTGGCTTTAGTCTCGTTTGTCTGTGTAAATTTACTTGAAATTACTCAAAAAAGTCACACGGGGTCCTTCAGAAACACCCACACAGGCAGCCGCCGCACAGCGAGATATGAAGGTGTCCTGTCATGCTAGCGCCCGCTACAAGAGCCGGTCTTGCCTGCCTGAACCCCCCCCCCCCCCCACCCCCCACCCCACAATCCCCCGCTGCTAAAGTTTGCGACACAACAATTAGGAAGGGAGAGAGCAATCGCCCCTAAGTATCACTCCCGCGTGCTCTCCCTATGTTCGGCGCCACCGGCGCGCTCTTCGGAGAGGTTCGCCCAGGTCCGACGGGAAGCAGACGGGCGCGCTGAATGTTTCATGGAGCCAGCGGTAATGGCGGAGCCGGGGCTCCCAAGTAGCCGCCCGGAACTGCCCGGCGCTGAGGCTTGGAGTAATTGAGAGCCGGGGAAACGAGCCGCCCCGGCATTACTGCTGGATGAGCGGCGAGGCAGAGGAGGAGCACCTGAGGCTCCTGGAAGCCGAGCGCATTGGACGGAGCCTCAGGAGACTTCCCGCAACTGCTGCCCCAGCGCGGATTGTCACAATGGCTGAAACGGTTTTGTTACGCATGAGATGGAGACAAAGGGCGCGACGGGGGGGGGGGGGGGGGGCAAGGTGTCCCTAACGTCAAGCAAGCGCAATCGGAGAGAGTGTGTCACTCGCGTCGCGTGACGGGGGAGCCGACTCTCACCTCCTTTTGGCGTCACGGCTAAAAGCGGCAGCACTCGAGCCTCCTGAAGAGCTCGTTCGCCGCTTTCACTCCCATCTCCGGGCGTCATTATGCGAAAGCGCACTCGCTGAATGTCGCTCCCCGTTTAAAGCGCAGATAAGGAGTGAAGTCAGCGGAGTCTCAACAATGGCCCGAAAATGCTGACAAGCTCACACTCTTGACAAAAACTGTCCCTGCCCCACTCCAGAAATCTAAACAGTTTGTGTGAAGATGTTTAAACCTGGGTTAATGGCCAGCTGACGTGTTTAGATAAGAACGTCCCCGGAGAGTTTGAAGACCTGAACTCAAGCAAAAGACTTTCCAGACATTTTGGTCCCTCGGCTTATTTGTGTGCGAACATCTGCTTGAGAGACATGAATGCTGCTAAAAATTCTGCAAAGTGTGGTAGAAGATATGAATTTTGCAGAAATTAAGTTCAGGCCCGCTCTGAAGCTGCCACAACCAATATTTCTTTTCATTACGGGTGGAACACAAAACCATGCATCACACAGAAAATATCTGTCTCGGCCTCAGTCCTCACTGTTGTTTTCCTGCTACACTAAACGCTGCATAAACAGAGACACTAGAAATGGAGTAGATAAGTGAAGGCAGAAAATGAATGGCAGTGTGTCATCACTGTCTAGACACGAACAGGGATGTGCTCTCGTGCTAAACGGTCACATGCATGTGGATTCCTCAGCAGCCACTATAACTCTGGGACATGCAGGTGAACATAACTGTATCCTGCATCTGTCTTGCGAGCAGCAATTAACAAATCCCATAACATGTGTAATGATTGATTGTAATGATCTGGTTTCACCTTAAGGGTATATGGGTAATTGCTTGAAATTACATATTGCTACAAATGAATGTGACTCGAGTGTCTTTCCATTTTATTACCAATCAATGCAGGGAGTTTAAACGTGACGCGCGGGCGACACATCTTATTATTGCTTTTCCAAACCATTTCTGCCAGTGGTAGTTTACCAGGACAAGGCACAGACGCGTCATTTGCATGACAGAGGAGGATTTATTAGACGCATTTGTGGCTGCTGAAGTTCGCAGGGTTGCGGAAATTGGAGGAAAAAAATGATTGGGGATGTGTCATCACTTTGGCTGTGAGCGTTCTGCTCTGCGCAGACATTTGGGGGATCTCTGCCGCAGCAACGTTGAGAGTGAGACCTCCAGATGTGAGCTCAGAGAGCTCCGGCGTCACGTTCCTGCACCAGGCGGAGGGCAAATGCAGCAGCCTGAACTCGCGACACTCCCGCAGTCCTCTCCCACAATCAAACATTTAGCACACAGGTAGGCACACGAGACTCCACTCAGCTTTAAAATAGTCATGTTCCTCTGACCGTGGCGAGGCTTTACTCACAAAAAGGCACTTCACCTCGGGTGACAAAGTACATGCCCCAAGATTTGTCATGTTTTCTTCAAAAAATATTGTCTTAAATTACTCAATACGGGTATCTATATCACTTTAAATACTCCAAAAGATGGATGAATGTGTCAGTCATGATTACAGTACTATCTGTAATTCTCAATCATTCAACAACAAACTACAACAACAAACCTTTGATGTCACAGTTGTTAGAACCACACAATAACTAAGGAGGTGAAGGCATTGCATAGGTACATCCTATCTTTCCTAGCCATCCATTATCTTACCATATCGTAACAATTTTGCCAGATTTGCTTTTACCAATCTTACTGTGTTTTGATAACCATAGAATATAACCATATAATATGAGTTGTAACTGTAATGGAGTACAGTTTCTCATATGCTTCAGTCCTCTGTTCCACGTCTTCTCACTGATGCGAAACGACGACATGCGTGACCTTATATATCTCCAATATTGTTTCTGCTGCCCCCCGGTGGCCACACAACCAGCAGTAGTGGATAGTCTCGTACCGTACAGACTGCTCTAACTGGGTGCGAGAACGACACGAGCTCAGCCCGGTTTTGATCCACAGACTGACAGCGACTCAGGCTTCATACATGTCAGAGTCCACCGGTGAATCAGGCTGTCAAACGTACTCGAAATCACACCGACCGCAGGTCCACGCGATGCCGCCGAACTGTTTTCACAGACTCGAATCACAGGGTCACTGAACCCATTTGTATGTGGACAGAATATGCTGACACCGTGGTGGTTGCGGTGCTTAGTCCATTGAGCCTTTTGTCACAAATGCAGTTATGCGCAGGTTTGTTTCGTCTAACTCGCTCTCACTCTCCGTCTGGATAATGACCTTAAGGAGGAATCTCCCTCCTCCCATCCTTCCCAATCAATGCCACTTTGTGCGCTGGTTTAGTGGCACTTCATATTGTGAAGCTCCGCAATCACTCAGCATCTGATAAGCAGCACAGTGAAAGGCTACGCAGCCATTTGCCCCCCCCCCCCCCTCCACACACACACACACACACACACACACACACACCTCCCTCCCGGCTGGAGGCACGTACAGTAGGAGTGAGCTCGGACGCATTCCCACTTTTTCCAGCTCCGGAAAAAAACACACTGGGATTCACACTGCACGGGTCCAACACGTCCTCATCTTCTCCGTCTTTTCATCTTCATCCACTCGGACAACGGCGCGCCGGTGCGCCGCTACGCCGCTACGCTGGCTTGTTATGTAAAGCCCCCCCTTCGACGGATCTCTCCTCACTTCTCCCACCCAAATTTCCACGCGGGGAGCCGAGCCAATCCCGTCCTCTCCTGCCTCCTGGGACGCCGCGTGGACTCCCTCATCCGCAAAAATGACATTTTAATTGCGTAAAGAGGAAAGTAAATAAGTGTGTAATAGCAGAAAAAGGAGGCGATTAGAGCAGGAGCTCAGCGCAAACAGAGGAGCCTGGTGCGGCTGAAAGCGTGATAATTAAACATTCCTTTCTGTGCGCGCCAGCTACACAGATTCACTAATGTGTGCGGTGCAGACGCTCCACAGCCGAGAAGCTTATGTCCATGGACTGAGGCGCCCCATCGGCTAAATTTAACTTTTTACAAAAGCAGCCAAGCCTCTAACTCTGTTTTCCAGCGCTGCCAAAAGCACAGATTTTGGAGTATGCGTACAGTGTGCATCCCAGGTATGGAAGAAGCATTGGTTCGACCCCCCCCCCCCTTTCTCAGCCTCTGCTCCTCTCATTGATGCTGAGGGTCGTATATTGTATGCGTGCGAACACATTCAGCCACTGTAAGAGCACAGGCTTTGGCTTCTGCTATTTCTCCCAGAAAGCAAACAGCAAACGCTCATCCGAGGGATCATATCTGTCCATGTCTCGTTTTCACCACAGGGGGAGAGCGATTTGGAGGAAAAAAAAAAAAAAAAAAAAAAAGATCTGTCTCTATTAAAACCACGCAGATTTCATCAGGGTGTAATGAACGTGCTCCCTGCAGACTCTCGTACGCTTTAACCGACACACAAACAGGATGCAGAATCGCTTGCCAAGCAATATGCACCAATCGATGCACGCCAGCATTAGCTGTCACACTCAGGCTCCTTGACACCTCCAGTAAAACATTATGCGCAGTCTATAATACCTGCATCTCTAATGCACCATCAATAGATTTTAGTGACGGATGTTAAAGAAGACAAGCGGCGCCTCTAACCTTGGTAAACCTCGGAGGGCCGGCGGCAATTGGAAAAGCCATCAAATAAAAGCTCTGTCAGGGTGCATCCAAAACCCATCCATCAGCATCAGGACGTCAAACAGGACGACGAGTGGGGGAGCAACAAGTCAACAAGGAGAAAGTTGTGCGGACGGCGTAGCGTGGCGCGTGGGCGTGGAGAACGGGCCCCAGGATCCCACTGTGTCCAGCGGATGCGCAAGGTTAAAGTGCATTCGCTGTTTCAATCAATAAGTCGAGGCGGAGCAGCCCGCGAAGCCCATGGCAGCGCGCAGAAAGTGCGAGTAGCTCCGATTGTGTCGGCAGCTGCAACGCGGCTCTGTGACCGGTCGCTGGCGCCCACCATTTTCCACAACGACGGAAATGTGAGCATTCAAGGACAAACAAATAAGCTGAATGTAGGGCATCATGTCTCATCAGAAGAGTTTAATTAGATCCAAACAGAAAACTCTTGAGCAACAGGTAGGCACGTGACGTGTGAGAGCATATGGCACCCTGCCATGATCACATCCATCCGTCCATTATCTTACCCACTTTGTACATTAACAGTGTCGCAGGGCTCTGCTGGAGCTTACTGCCAGCAAACATGGGGGTTAAGTGCAGACCATCACAGGACACACACACTCTCACACCTAGTCTCCAATCAACCTCAACATGCATACTTTCGGTCCGTTTTTCTACGTTTTTTTTCGGTTTTCTAGGTACATTCAGGTTTCCTCCCAGACACAGGGAAAAAATACTAACCCCAGACAGAAAGGCCATCAGTCTGAGTGGGAAGAGAACTGCGGACTTTCTTGCTGTGAGGTAATAATAAAGCTCCCAGTCTATCATGTTGAACTGCATATAAACTAGAAAAAAAAGAAAAAGAATGTGAGAAATGGCACCGTTCCCTTTTCTTTACAACAAGCAGCTGTGATATTGGCAGGATGAAGACTGTGCACACACGACTATGGACTCCAGAGCCTTTGCTGGCAACGGGAAAACAAAATGCAAATCCTCCCCACGGTTTGGCACGGGAGCCAACCCCCGATCTGGAGATCTGTGATCGACGTGCAAAAAAAAGAAAAAACAAAAAACAAAGCGCAGGCGGGCGCCCGCAGCTCAGTCGAGGTCACGACACGGAGCATGAGCTCGGGTCAGTGCCACAGGTGAGCACGCCGCAGACCCCCGCCCCGGTGTGTTGTGTTCAAACAGACACAGAGATCTTTATCCGGCCCGACCGTGAACAGCTCAGCTTCACAGAGGATCATCAGCCTGTCCGTGCAGCAACGAGCAAACCGTCCATCCACCCATCCGTTATCTTACCTGCTTTGTGTCTTAGCGTGTCTGCTGAAGGGAGGGGGGGTCTGCTGGAGCTTTTTGGAGTGCATATGGGGCAAAGACAGATACGACGCCCTGGCCAGGTCACCAGTCCATCACAGGACACACACATACACACCATTTACTCTCACACTCACACCTAGGGGCTATTTAGAGTCTTGGACATCCTAAAACACACGTTTGCCTAAACTAAGGGCATGCAAACTCGTCACAGTGAGGATTTGAACCTGGAAGTATAGCGCTGTTCACTAAGCCACAGTCACACTAAATTCTTTGCTTTTCCCTCCTTATGTAAAGGCTTTTCTTCCTCCGTGCCTTATCGTTCCATATTTCTGACATCCAAAGCTAGATCCTGGCCCCATCCAGCACGCTTCTCTCCCTCCACACAGACACGACTGAGCAGCCCCCACTGGGATGTGTCACCCCGAGTCTACAATAGTCTCCGATCTTGGAGGGGAGTCGGACGTGATCAACTACAGCTTTATCTTAGTGGAAATCGCGTTGGATTTCAGCGCACGTCACTCAAAGCGAGATATGGGGGAGACCCAATCAGAGCGTGAAACAGCTGGAGATGGGGGGGCGGGGGGGGGGGGGGGGGGGGGGGGGGTTCACGGTCACACAGTCGCGCATTTTTTTTTTCTTGCGCTTTTACGCACGCAGGTTGTGGCTGCGACGCGGAGTCACCTCTCCAGACTCCATCCTCAACAGCCGAGCGGCAGCCCTCAGCGCATGTTCGATAATACCTCTCTGCACTTCGATCGGTTGGAGTCAATGAAGTCTCGCAGCGACTCAAAACGTGTAATTTTAAGCGATCAGAGGCGCCAAAAAGGAGGAAAAAGAAAATCGAAATGTGCCGATCGAATCGAGGACACGGGAGAATGCCAGAAGCCCTCTGCGTCTCTTGTGAAGAGCACGTTTTCTCCGTCTTTCTTAATGCAGATAAAAAAATATCAAAGGAGCAAGAGAGAGAGCGCGCGCGAGAGAGTGTGTGTGTGTGTGTGCGCGCGCGCGATGGTGTAGGGGGGGACAAGCACAGGCAGTAGCGTTTCATCCAGGGCGCACAAGAAGTGCCATGGGCGCACATTCCTGCAGAGCCCCGATATAAACATACAGGTGAATCATCCAGATACCACGTATGTGTATTCGTGTTATATCAAAGATGCTGATCACAGCCCGAGAAATGCGGGTTGAGGGGTTTTGTTAGCCGCATTCTGGGGCATTTACGGATAAAATCAGAGCTGTGGGTGGAGGAGGGCGCGCGTCGAAACCACACAGGACACCGAGCCGACTTCAAATCTGTCTGAGACAATGCAGGTTACGCACAAAACAAGCAAGCAAACAAAATATAACAACTTCATCAGACTAACATCCAGTCGCTTCTTTTCCCTTTCACGCGTTGCGTAAAAATATCAAGCTGCCAGCTGCGTCTCCCACCTGGCTCGGCTCGGAAACTGCTTGAGAAATAAATCGATTCCTTGGATTCTTCGCGTGCTTTTATCAGACGGGGAAAAACGAAAATAAGGCGACAGCGGAGGGGATGAAAGTCACTCACCTGCTGTCACTGGTGCCGGTGCGTCATGGCACCGCGGCCGCAGCTCCGAGGACATGCTCCTGGAGAGGAGAGAGGAGAGCTGCACCGGAGAGACTGGGGAGGTGGGGGAGTGTGTATGTCTGTGTGTGTATGCGTGTGTGTGGAGGGAGGGAGAGAGAGAGAGAGAGAGAGCGATGGAGAGAGAGGGAGAGAGCTGTAAGAAGTAGGCTGGCATTTCTTTGACGGTAATCACAGTCGTTATTTGCCTTTTCAGATTTCGGGAGGAGAGAGCAGCGTTTAGCGGCAACACGTGATCCAACCAGCCCAGAGCTTTCAGCACCATTAGTCATCAATGAACATATAGGGAGCAGTTTTTTAAAGGGCATTAAAACGTTTTTTAGCCTATTTTTTTCAGAATCAAAATTAGAATTAAACCAAAACGATGCCTACTCCATAGAAAATTCCATAATTCCAAATTCCACTCCATAGAAAAGAAAAGAAACGGGATTAGAAAGCGCGCAGGAATGAGCGCGGCTTTTACGCAGACGGCGCAGCTTCAGCACCGGGGAGAGCGCAGAGGGCTGCGCGGAGATGGAGAGGAACGCGGAGGAAACGGGTTATACCTGTGACAGAGTGTTTTTATTTCTCATTTAATTTGGTGCTATTTTGGTGACACAAATGCGCCAAACGATAGCCTCCAAATGCGTTATTTTCCAGTGGAGCAGAGGCGGGATCTGAGGGTGGGAGGGGAAGACCAGTCACTTTCGGACAGTCCTGGAGCAGAGGAGCACAGAGCGGCTCCACTCGGTCTGAGGCATTAGTTACAGATGGGAACAATTAGAAGTGGATGAAAGATGTGTTTAGAGTCACGTGTGAATCTGTGGACCGATGCTCACCATCAGGCCCGAGGCCCTGAGGCTCCTCTTCGTCACCACAGACAGACACTTGTTGAGCATTTAGCCGCTTAAATCTCGTCTGAAAGGAGAATTCCTGTCCGATTTGCTGTATCGTCACATTTGGGGGAAACAGAAAAGAGCGGATTTGGCTGAGTTAAGTGTTTACTTTGTTCAAAAAAGGAAAAAAGAAGCTGCATGTAGGGGAGGTTTTAGTGACATCTACTGGGGGGATATCGTCTCAGAAGACCTGCTCACTCACTGTGTGTGAGTGTGTGTGTGTGTGTGTGCGCAGGGCTGCGGATTCCACATGCAAAATGAAAACTGAATTTAAATCCTGTTTGGAGCACACCTCGAAATACACTCAACATGCTTATGGTCCTCATCACTTTTCAAGATATTCCAACAAAATGTCATATATATCCAAAGCGGGTATAAGATAGTTGATGGATGCATGGACATTTCAGTGTCCTCCCATGTCAGTCCAGATTTCCTTCCATCTCTGTTTATTTGTAATCAGATTCAGGCCATTAGGTGCAGTTCAGACGGTATATCTTCCCGAGCCCAAGCTGTCAATTAAAACCCATTGAATGCCAGTGGTTTTTGGGAAAGACATGCATAAAGCGGCTGAATTATTTAGCAGAGCAGCACCGGGATAATTTGCTGTGCCGGGGTGCGCGTTCAGCACAGGTCACGCGCTAAGGTCTCGTGGAGGAAATCAGAGGCGTGGAGTCAGAGTCCTCACATCCTGGGGAGGCATTCGAACCTAAAGGGGGACATGTGAAAAGCCGGCGAACGCACAGAGCGACGCGCTCCTCGCCTCACGACTTCACAGCGCCGAATCCCATGAGATGCGGACGTGCCGGTCGCCAGTCAAAACAAGCCGCTGTATGCGCGAGCTGCTCCCCGCCTTTTTCGCTGTGAACGAGCGGCTAAATGGCCGCGTGCGGCCCGTGTGCTGCACCTGTGTGATGCTGATGAGCAGCGCAGCCTCAAAGCGGAGCCTTGAGTGCACCGCAATTAGTTGAGAAATAACCCTACAATTTTTTTTAATGGACGCGCTGAACAAAGAGTCACCTAATGCACCATCCTGTAAGCGGCCGATACATCAAAGTGCATGGTATAAAAATCGAGGCGGCCGCTGTGGAGGAGCCCACGGCTGGCTTTACACTCAGTAACTTTACGTTGTTCCGTGGCGATTCATCTCAAACAGCTGTTGGGCCTCAGGCGTATGCAGATTTTGGTCCCTTAAGGGGCAATTTAAACGCGTGTCTAAACGCGATCTTGTTAAAAATGAACATATGTAATTGAAAATCATATCGTGTGGAAAGTTCTCGGAGCATAGAGAGCTACCCATGAGTTCTAGTAACCAGTAAAAGTTGTATTTGTGGATTCAGTCAATTCTAAATAAGAGATTGTGTGAAAGTTGCTGTTTGTCTTCTTTGTGTCACCATGTTGTTCCTTTTCTGGATGTTGTGTTGTCATTTTCTGTCTTTTTGCTTCCGCACTTGCTCTGATCCCTGACAATCAAAGGCGTCCTCGCCTGTGTAGCCCGACTGTGCTTTATTCCCTTTTCTAGCTTGTACTGTACTTCACACCAGTTTGTCAGGTCAGTCTGTGTCACCCTTCTTGCTGTCTTCCTCTCCTTCTGTGCCCCTTGTGTCGCAGAGGTCTACTGGAGCCTGTCTCCAAGACTGGTCTCCAGTTAATCACAGGACACACACACACACACACATACACCCCATTCATTCTCTCACTCATACCTAAGGGCAACTTTGAGTTTGGGAGTGTTGGGGAAACAAGTTTTTGCTTTGTTTAGTTTGTTTACATTTCATACTTACTTTATTTTTACCATTGCTGTGTCTCTCTTCATGACACTCATACAAACAAGATAAACCAGGATAAAACAAAGGTTGAAGAGCATTAGTCAAAGCAGCTGAGCAATGAAACGGCATCAGTGGAGGACGTCATTCATCAATCGGTCCAACAGCTGTTCCAACCATCTACATTTGTTTTGTGGATGATCACAAGCTCTTTCTAGCCAGCGTGACCTGACCGCGTATTGATCAATAGCTCTGTCAATCAATGGGAACAGCCGTTGAGAGACTTTAACTCGCCGGTGAGGGTACACCTGCAGAGACACCTCATTGAACAGAAGGAAGAAATAATCCTTCCGCCGCCTTAAAACAGCATCTCCACTGTGGATTCCCTTTGTAAAGTCGTTTGGACCTCTCCAAGCTGGTGAGGATAGAGCAGATGTATTGAGACTCATCCTTTGATCGCTTAATTAAAGAATAAGAAACAAGGACCTCGGGGCGGAGAATATGGAGGGCAGGGGGATGAGGTTGGGGGCTGGGGTCGAATGCTGTATGAACTTTGGAGAGAAATTCAATTGAAATGGATTTTAAGCGGGGTCAGAGTTAATGATGCAGGCATGATGCAGCCTGCACAGAAGCCTACATGGAGCATGGTGAGGGGAAATCTTGTCAGAGGGCCGATCCACTCGCCGAGCTGCACAGGATACTAGTTTCCAAGAGAATTGTTTGCGCTTACACGCATCGATCTGCTATCAGGAAAGCCCCGGGGCAGGTTACAGGAGCATGTGTTCAGCCAAACCACTGTGACCACCCTGAAGGAGTCAGGGTCAAACTGGAAATACCACAGCCCTGGCCTTCGATGTTCCCCAGCGGCCTGATAAGAATTGTCCGGTCCACGCAGGTCTGCAGGCTTGACCTCAAACAGCAGCGTGGCAGCAGGTTCTACAACTCTTCATTATTCCACCATAAAAAGACAGAAGGGGGGGGGGTGGGTTTCCCACACAAAGCAAGTCTCAAGTCACCTAAAATCTCGAATGCCTCATCAGAGTATACAGTAAATGAGTCGGGGGGAGGACTTGTTCGTCTTAATCACGTCTGACAAGTCGCAGCCGAGCTGGTCCCCTCGCCTCTCCCGAGACCACCAGAACAAAAGAGGAGAGAGGAGGCGGCAGAAGAAATACAATATGCACAAATCAATAGACGGTATACCTGCAAGGGAGCGGACCAGAACACTGTCAGCCGAATGTGAAACGCGGGATAATTAACTGCCCTCTCCAATCACCACGGAGGCATAATGTCTCCCTTTTTTGTTTTCTTTTTTTTTCTTCTTCTTTCGTTTTATTTATCCTCGCCCGGCGAAGCGTTGTTTTCAGAAATGAGATGTTGTTGCTCGGGCCCTCTCCCCCTCCCTCCTCCCGCGTCGCTGATTTCACTTGTACTCCCCGCTCGCAGTTTGGCACAGTAACAAGCGGAGGGACTGTTCCGCCGGCGTCAGCGTTTTGAAGTATGTTTCAGTGGAGTCTGGTGACCCAGCCTGCTTCTCTCTCTCTCTCTGTTTGTGGAGCTATTAGTCTCAGGGGTTTGGCAGCGCCATTAGCATGGCAGAACCACGGCCTCGTCATTAATCAACCCGAGGGATGGACACACCCAGCATGGGAACCCCTGTCATGTCGGCCACTGCGTTTATCCATCTCAGGGTTTTTTTGAATTACTTTGAATTACTACTAGATTTCTTATTCTCAAAAAAAAGTCAGTTTTGTGACACTTTAAATGATGTGAATGATAGTAGTAGTTATAAAGCTCTGCATATCGTTCCAAAGAACTTTCTAAGGTTCCGGTAAACTGTTTGTGGCTGTTTTTTAGTGAATTTTTTTACATTGTAACGGCGCCATCGCCTCACAGCAAAGAGCTGATCTGAACCCCATTTGGACTGAGGGCCTTTCATGTTTGAGTTTGCATGTTCACCCAGGGTGCGTGTGGGTGGGAGGGTTTTCTCTGTGTCATTTGCTTTTCTCTGATGATCCAAAAACACACGTTAAGGCTGACTGTAAACTGCCCCAAAGTGTGTGTGTGTGAAAGTGAATGGTGTGTGTATCCTTCCGTCTGCTGACCTGCCAGATAATGATGTTATTATTATTATTATGAATAATAATAATAATGATAATAACATCAACAAAACAATAACATTAATAACAATGCAATAATAGTTTTGTTATTACTGTTAATAATAGTAATAATAAAGAATTATGATTGTTGTTGTTTTTCTTGTTATAATTACTACTACAACAATATTAATAATGATGACACAAATTTGCGTTATTCATTTTCACTACCAAAACCTTCTTGATGCTTGATGGATTAACACTGAATTAGACCAAGTCTGTAATTTTGGTTCATCCTGCCCTGGTGGAGGCATGTAGCTCCAGCTTTTTATGTTTTCTGGTCCACAACAGTTTACAGCCACATGTTTATGGACCGTGCCTGAGTGTTTTTATGCCTTTTTCCTCTGCTTCTAGTGCCGAGAAAAACCTGGAAATGCGGCGTTAATCACCGCACCTTTACCCCACATGGAGATATATGTGTTTAGGTGACATTTCCCTTGATAAACTTGGCGAATCGTGTCTGGTCACATGCTCCTAATGGACGCCAGAGTCCGTGGATGCGGCGAGGGGAACGGGGCTGATGAATTTGTAAATGGACAACGTTTCCGGTTGACATCTCTCATCAATCTCACGCAGCAACATGTGAAAGTATAAGCATCCCTAATCCACAGGGCTGTGCTCCCACTCACGGCTAGCCAGGCAGATATTAATCTGCAAATATTGATTGAGTTGTCTGGTATTTTAGGGAGGTTTTCTTTTTTTTTTTGTTCAAACTCTCATTTTCACTCCACATAAAGAGAAGGGGGTGGAGGGGGCAAGGGAGTGAAGAGGCTTATCTAATGCCTGGGGTTAATTGCCCTCAATCCAGGATCTCCTTTTGAATTTTTCCACGTCTCCAAATTAGTTCATTAGCAATTCTTTGCAATTCTTTTATAGTGTCTTAATTGAGGGTAATTAAGTGAAGTGATGGCATTAGTGGAGTGGTGGACAAAGCATCAAAACCTCTGCCAGGGGTGTAGCATACATGAATATGTCATTAATGGTGACACTCAAGAATAATCCCCACAACCCCTCATTGTCCCGAAGCTTCAGAGGAGCGATGTGTTCATTTGCCTGAAATGTTTTTTTGTTATTTAGATAAGTGGGATAATTGAAATCGAGATGAATGCTGCACCAGAGTGCAGATGTACCATTGGGCTTTGTTGAAATGGTGCAGACCAGCAGGGTGTCACGTTTCGGGTACCCGGACGTGACTGCGGTGAAGTTGGCAGGACACTCATGTGCCGAAAGAATGATGCATTAACGCTGGCTTGTGCAGGGTTTTTTAGGTGGTGAGGCCTCTCTCATTTTCTCATTCGACTCCAAGATGTGACCTCCAGGATTTAACCTTGACACTGCCTCTCTTAAACATCTCTTCGCTGAAGTTGAAAGCCTTTGCAGTTCCACCGGCATGGATAACCGAACCTGAAACACATGTCTGCATGTAGCAGTGTGTCAGATGATGGATGGATGGAGCATATCGAAACATACAGGTGTGTGCATTTCTAACATGGCCATAGTCTACAGTATTTACAGACAAAAAATAACTCCTTGTGCCTTTTTGGCATAAACACGAGGGTTGCACAAAATTGCACTGATCCATGTGAAGTCCACTTAGTGTCTCTAAAAAGCAGATTTAGCTGCAAAGAAAATGTGTGAAAACAAATATGTGCATTGATCATCAAAGTGCGCCGCTCTTTAATGCTCAGCCATTCAGAGTCAGTGGCTCGGACGCGGTCGAGCCTCCCCCTGCTTTCAGTCCAAAGGGAAGACGAGAGGCTGTTACTTGTCTCCGAGACGCACGCTGTTCCTTTTTGGCTCCGCTCTGGGTCTGCCCCGCTGAAGATATTCTGCTCCCTCTTAAGCGGTGCCTCCACCTGTGACTGCACTGGAGGCAATGTGAGAGGATGGCACTTTTGTGTGTGTGTGTGTGTGCAGAGGTTCCCTCTCTGAACACCTCGCCCGCAGGAGCAGCTCTGCATCTCAGCGGCTCACCGAGACAGTTGTTTTGCTATAGAAAGGCGGCGCGAGGGGCAATTTGGGCTTTTTAACTACGCGGGGCTTCGAGACAAATACTCCGATTGCATGTTTAAAATCTGTCGGGATCTGGCAGCCGCCGTGCCCATAATGGAAACCCTGACTTGGCAAGCAGACAGGGGATATTTAAAAGTTAAATCCGCGTGCGTTTCTTCCCCGACTTTCTTATTCATCCACCTAACCCTCTCCTGTATTTAACTCTCAAAGTGTCTCCTGCCCGAGCCTGGCTTCTTCACCCGTCGCCTGCTGCAAAACCCCCCCCCCAAAAAAACGTAACAGCTGCCCCCGAGAAGTGTAATTCAGGAGAGGCGAGGAGCTGTGTGCGTGACGCGCCAGCACAGTGCCAAGACCGTTGTCTAATTAGCAGTTAGTGACGATTAGAGCCGGAGCAAATGCTCTGTGACAACGCCGTACGGCCGTCAGGACGGAAAATTGCTCGGAAACTTTACGCGCAGGCTGCGGGAAGCCGGAGCGGCTCAGAAAAAAAAAAAGTTTCTGCCACTGAATTATTAACCAATAAAGATCTCGTAGGAACTTTTCTGAGGGAGAGGAAGAAATCCTGTTATATTCCTGTCTGCACGGCTGCATAAACACTTTGCTCCCGGTGTGTCATTAAGCTACAATGCAGAGTTCAGAGTGATCTCATGGGATGTGACAGTGATATGACGGAGAGTGCGAGTCATAAAAATGCAAATGTTTTTGGCTTCCTTGTTTGCTTCCTTATTTGCTAAATTTGCTCCCTTACTTTCGTAGGGGGTGGACGGCAACATCGAGCAGGAAATTGCGCGGTGTGCGGTGAAAACACAGCCGGCATTGTGTAGTCTGTGTTTACCCGGCAGGGAAGGCCTCTCGCTCTGCCCGTGTGCAGAGGTGAGTGAGAGGGTGATCGGTATTCATTTTACCAACCATAAAACACAGGAAAAAGAGCAAACTGGTGCCGAGCCGAGCAGAGCAGAGCAGAGCAGAGCAGAGCAGAGCAGAGAGGAGCGTGGCTGCCTTTTGTCTCTAAATAATAAGAAATTGAAACTGATTATGCGAGTGGAGTAAGACAGCGCGGGGGGGGAAATTGGAAAGTATTGCCAAGAGAGAGCCGGCGGAAAGCCTGCGCCGATCTCCAGCGGTGATTATGAACCCACCAGAGGTGGCGGCGGGAACCGCCACGATCCATCTTCCCGTGCAGGGAAAACAACCGGGAGCAAAACGACACACATCACCCCGGGTCGGGAGAGATAGGAATCTGATTCGATACCCGCTGTGTCGTAATAGCGAGCAGATCACCGCAAGGTCCTGCACCTTTCTATCACCGGTCACTGCTTATCGCAGGTGAACGCTTGTAGGCAACGTCGTGGGAGTGACATCCCGCACTGTGTTCTGTATCGGTCAGGCCCAGTCATTGCACCCGGTCTGGTTTACCGCGAACAGACGCATAACAAAGCGGAACAATTAAGGAGGTTATTTATCTCTGTCTCAAAATTCGGCAGTTTGTTTTCTCTCTTCAGCTGCTTCATTTATTTGATTATCTTGAGAAAACAAGAGGCCGATTATCTCGGGAGTCTGGGCTCTCTGGTGAGTTTGCGGAATCAAATCAAATTTTACGGCCTTTTGGCGAAGTATCATGATTCGATATGTGTGCATAGCAGTGTGTGTGTGTGTGCGTGTGTGTGTGGCAAATCAATTAGTATGAAGCAATCAGTAGAATTTAAGCTGACACGGAAAAGGGACGAGACAGAGTTTTGACTGTCTGAAAGGTATTATAAAGTATGTGTTTACATGAGTTACTGATTGACGGTGGCTTTTCCTGGGGTCGACAGTTCCACCTTCAATCACTTTCCACCAGGCGCTGTCCGTATAGCTGTCTTTCCTGGGCAACGATACTCTGAGGAAACATTTGATTTCCTCTTTTACACAACAGTTAATGAATCAGTGTGCAATGCAAATCATGAGTTAAACCAAACTGAGCTGAAACTGAAAAAGTAAAACGAATAAAGAAATTTCCTTTTTTTGCCATCACCCAGAATGATCTCAGTAGTGCTTTGAGGTTTGCATTTTCCTGCTTGGGGAACGGCACAAGGTTGACATGAGGAGATCTACTTCTATGATGCATGCACCAGGTTAACATTCATCAAGTATAAGTAAATAATGAAATAAATAAGTAATAATAAGTGCTTTTCTCTTCAGATGCGTGCAAGCCCACGCCAGCATGTGTGCTCGGCCCTTTCCTGCAAAACTGATCAATACGTAGGTCCAACAGAAGACAGAAATTCCATTTACAGACAGCAATCTAGCCACACTTGACATTCATGACATGCAGCCTTGCTTTGCAGGCACACGCTGATCTCTGCATCTCTGGTTATTTTTAGGCAGGTGCACAGCCAAGACCCCCCCCCCCCCCCCCCCCCCCCCCCCACCACACACACACACACACACACACACACACACTCTTCCCTGAGATACACATCTGCACCATTTCTCCTTTGCACCATCACCACACGGCGCACCTGTCATTATTTTAACTCAATGTTTGCTCGCCATTACAGGCCCTAATTGGTGCCTCGTTCTGCTTATCTTATTAAGATAATTCATGCACATCTTCCGACTTATAATGAGCATCAATTAGGATGTTCTTCAAGGAAAAGTGTTTGTGGTTTTAGAAAATGGTGTTTTATATTGTCTTATTAAGCGCAAACGCTAATAAGTATAATTTAATAATCCCTGGAATTATTAATGCGGTCGGATGTGGTAGGCACAACTGCCAGCATGGAAATAAGTGAGACGTGATTACAATGGAGTCTACGACTTCCTCAGATGGTGGTTATTAAAAAAAATGGCAGCATCTATTCATTCATCCATGCATTCATACGTTCAGCGCTGTTCCCCATTGTGTGTAGTGGGAGAAAAATGGCTGCTTCTAAATGCTGGAAATCACTCACTGTGATGAGGGTAATAAGACTGAGAGTGAAGAGCGTAGAGACGGGCTTATTTCAGACTCATCACGGAGTAAATGTGAGCGGACGCTTTTAGTGCCATTGACCAAATCTAAAGGTAATTATGAGGCGTGATTAAGTCAGAATCGAGCTCCGGAGTTAATATTTGACTGGAGTTACAATTCTACTGGATTTTCTTGTTAGAGCTGAAAGGGATTGGTGGTTTAAAAAAAAAAGATTTTGTATCCTGTTGCAATGGTGATGAAGAGACCAGGTAGTCAAGATCAGAAAATCCTGCAGAGTAACTAACACAAGGGGGTGTTAGTAACGATCAGTGGCATTTCTTTCAAAAGTAAAAGATTTTAGCGGGTTCAGCCTCTCCCTGCCGAGTGTTCTTACTCAGGTGGATGATCCCTGACTCTCTCATTAGGGAGGCCGGATCAATTTGTTATGCCTATAAATACATTTGTCTTGGATGGGGTGGGGGTGGGGGGGGGTTGGAGGGGGCCGGGGGGTTAAAAAAAAAAAAGACACCAGTCGCGCCGTGATTACAGCCTCCCCGAGACGTGGAAGGAGCTCCGCTGGAGTCCATCGATGCTCTTTCACAGCTCATCAGAAGTCCCTGGGAAAAGGAGGAGAGGAGAGGCGCGAGGGCGGAGCGCCGGCTGGCAAACAGCCAAAACACCGGCTGCGGCTCGGAGAGAAAAATCAACCTGTGTTTTTGGCAAGCGGGGGGGGGGGGCAGACAGAGACAGTGGCAGTGGCCTGGAAAGAGCTGGAAAAAGCGCTGTGGCGACCAAATGGACGTCGCCCGTACCGGAGAGTGAAAATATTCACGGGTTTGTTGCTGTCGTTTGGGCCTTTGTGCGACGCAGAAATGATCTGAATACCGATCAGTCGAAGGTTTGTTCACTGGTAGAAACCTTGAGGATGAATTCTGACTGTCTTCTGACCCTTTCTGATTCCTCAAAATGAGTCATCCATCAGCTCGTTACCTCATTCGCTTTGAATGAATGGGGTCTGTCGGAGCTCCAGCTCACACGCTGAATACACCCCCCCACACATGCACCTAGGGGTGATTCAGAGTCTCCAGTAGACCTAAAATGCATGTTTTTTTTGACAGTGGGTGGAAATCAGAGGATCTGCAGGAAACCACGACATACTGAAAAAATATTATTCGTTTGAGGGGAGGATGTGACATTTCTGGTGGTTTTTCGCGGCATAAGTCCATGCAAACTCCCTCTCTCTGGCCGTCTTTTCCGTCTGTAAGGTGAGGATGAGGATTACCATCGATCGATAGATATAATCTGGGGAGGGCGTGCAGCGACAACAACAGCCTGGCGCCGTGATGCACGGGCGGATCGGGAGTGAGTAATCACGCTTTGACAACGCACATCACTTAAATTAGACGCCGCAGATGGAAAACATACCTGGAGCTCTAACGCTGAGCTCTAAAGGGAGCTAATCAGCTCGAAGAGAGAGACGTCATGCAGGCAAGCTGTTGAGGATGAGAGATGCCGGAAAGCGGAGAAAAGTAATTAATTTTCAGCCATCCTCGCTGGCATCATTACCATAACTTTGGTTAAAAAGTTTCCTGCCATGGCTCCTAGGCATCCAGGTCACTGAGAACCCCCTGGAAGCTAAAACCGAACACGAGAGATGAGTCACTTTGTCAATCTGCGGATCATTAAATGTCAAGACCGGAGGTTGTCATGACCTGCCGAATTTAGGTCGGGCAAACCAAGCCATTGTGAAGTCATTAACGAGTGATGGTGTGAGATGAAGAGCTCACCAAGAGCCCAAATGTCTGTAAACAAACAAGGCATGAATTAAAAATCGGGATCGTGGACCTCAACCTCGTGTCGGAGCAGCAGTCAAAGGTCCGGGGATCAGGAGTCATCCAGGTTCATCTGTGAGACACCAATGTGTGCTCATGGTAATTCTGCAAGGCAGGGCGGTTCATTTTTTTTGTATTTTATTTACATATATTCCATACCCAAGGCGACCCATAGCGCCGCTGTTGGGTATATCAGTCTCGACCAAATATGGTGGACCTGCACTGACCTCAACAATAAACAAGTGCAGTCGAAATACTCCGAACTTCTGAGTCGTTTTCTCTTTCCACCCTTTCATACACATATCCATCCATTCATACATCCATCATTATCTTACCTGCTTTGTGCCCTAACCTTATCGTGGCTGTCTGCCGGAGCCGCACATTTAGTGTCTTCAATTCAACAGAAAATGCATGTTCCTGGACTGTTGTAGGAGTCTAGTCCATCCCGTCATTGTCTTGGTAGCGTTGAGAACTCTTCCAATGGATTTCCGTTCTGCAAAGCTTGAATTATAGAGGACTGTTGTGGATGGAAATGAGGGCTGATTTGAACCAGGAAAAGACAGGCCTGCTCTTGTGTTTCGACACAGTCATGTTGCTAAAGTCGTAACTCTCTTCAACTTGTGCGATTCGGGCTGTGTTTCTTTTGTTAGACAAAACATTTTTTGGGTTTTTTTATTTCAGTCTGATTCCTGTTCGAGCCCAGCATTTTGCTGCAGAGTCCTGGCGCCTCAGAAACACGGCTTCTTCATGCTGCAGTCGGCAGCGGTTGGTCGTCTCCGCAAAGGTCAGCGCAGCTCGGATCGACTCGACGCTGAGTCACGGCGACGTTTGCCATATGCCGGGGAAGCATCTCCGTGTGGGAAATAGCGAGGGTTGCTTCTGCATGAGGGATCCCCTCCGTAAATACAGACAGTGACAGTAAGCCAGCGAGTACGAGACCGAGGCGGCGGAGTGGAGCCCAGCCATCATCCATTCTCCTTTTCACACCTTGTCAAAACGTCCTCGGCGATTCATTAAACCAGACGAGAATTCACTCTGACTGGATGCCGCGCTCTCTCGGTGGCAGCTCCTCTCCTCACTGCTCATAATGACTTTTTTTCTTTTCTCCTTTCTCTGGGGCGGAGTCGTGTTTTTAAGATCCCTAACATCCGCGCGGCCAGGTGCGGCGGGCTCGTCCGGTTAATAGACGCTGAAGGATCGGAAACGGCCCGCGCATCCAGCCGGCCGCTCTGAAAAAGTTACGGCCGATTGTGAAGAGGCCATGAATAATTTAAAGCGGCTATAATGAGAGGCTTACTTTTGCGGGGAACTTAATGGTCTCTAAGTTATAGATGAGTGGTCAAAAGGTTGAAGCCAGTGTGAGAGAAAGTCATAACTCCTGCTGCAAGTTAATTGGTAGCGCCTGTTGTCTCCTGGTGCACTTCCAGCGCTTATGCCTCCTCATCTCCTTTTCTCCCTCTGTCATCAGCCGATTACTTTGCTTCTTCTTCTTCTTCTTCTTTTCTCTCTTTCCTTGCTCTTCCTCCCTCTTTTTTTGTCGTTTCATATCCTCTTGCCCTCATTCTCCCCTCCCTCAGAGCCTCACCCGTCATCGTGACTCTGCGCGCCAGCGGCGTACAGTGCCAGAGCGGGAGACAGTAACAACCCCGCGTTGTCATAAAAACACAGGAACATTGGCTCTTAATGAGCTTGTGCAGGGGCTCTTAAAGCGGGAAAGTGGAGGCAGCTCATACATCAACGTTTGAAACGGCCGTAAACTTATACGGGGAGTTTTGTTTGCGGTGGGGAGATAACAAGCGCACGCGCGCTCCGCAAACTGCTCACGGAACGGAAAAAGTCGGGCCTGTCGATACTCGAGAGGCTTCACAGGTAGCGCTGGTCGATCGGGTCCACGCTTTTATCGACAGCTCGAAAAGAGTGGACTTTTTTTGCAAGCACGCTCGGACGCTCCTCTGCGCCAACCAGTCAATATTATCCCTGGAATACGTGCTTTGTGCCGTGTTGATCGGCATTCATTATTCATAAAAAAAGAGAGAAAAGGAGGAAAGAGTCTTTGGAGCCGTCCGCCATGGTTGCATACCCATATCATCGTTAATTATTTCCCAATGCAACCTTTTTCCAAACGTTTATTGTTTTGCTCTAAATTACAACAACAACAACAAAAAAAGCTATTTAGCTGTCAAGAACTAAAGCCTCCGTGCTCAACCGGCACACCCGCTCTTCTAATTAAATCCCTCATGTTTAAAGGTTAGTTTGTTCTTCTTGTCTTTAAAATGTCACGGTCTGTCCAGAGCTCTCTTTCTACTTCTTAGAAGTTGAGCGTGACTTTGAGGCTACCACGAGTGCGAAAAACAACAATCCAACCTCAAACCATCCTCTCTCAGCAGCTGTGTCTGGTGCAGGTTGTAGTTGCGACCAAGAGGTTGAAATGTTATCACGCCGTAAATGTTGTGATACCAGCTAGTTGCATTGGTCTACATTCACAGAATACATTTAGACATTAGTGCACACTTGTATTCCCAGGTGGCGAGTTCAGTACCGGGTGGGATCGTCAACACCTAAAAACAAAGCAAAAAAAACAAATCCTGTATTACAAATGGTTCCCATTATCTGTCCAAAAATAGCAAATTAGCACTTGCTGTGACATTTCCAGAGCCAAACGTTTGACAGTCTGGGTTTGTGCACAGAAAGCGTCTTTCGGTGTCTGAATGAGACACATCTACAATCTACAGTATGACCGAGTAAGACAGTCAGACCGTGGCTTGAAGCAGCACTAAGAGTGAGGTCTAAGCCTGGGTCTGAGTCCCGGTGAAAGACTTTCTGTCAGGGAACCTTTGTGCATTGCTGGGAGGAGAATGTGCTGGGAGATCCTATCATCATTCGCTAATATCGCCACAGACAGGTTTACACTAGAGTAAGTTGCAACAGACAGATGTTAAAGAGTGGTTTATGCATCTGTGGAGGAAGAAGACGACAGATGGGCAGCTCTCACTTCAACTGGAAATCGCCTTCACTGAGCTACGGCAGATAAAACGAGCCTTGTACTCGTTCTATTTTGTCTCTACTTTTTTGTAACAGAGATTTAATTATGTTGGAGGGGGTTTAGTAGAGCTTTCTGACATTTAGGGGGTCCCAGCTGACGATTCGTCTGAGCTGAGCAGCTGCAGTGATCACGGCATCAGAGCGCGCCAGCTTGCTAACGCGCTTCATCATCAATGTACACAAAAGTCCATGGAAATCATAAGGCGCCTAGTTTCCTTACTGGGTGTGTGTGTGTGTGTGTGTGTGTATGTGTGTGTGTGTGTGTAGTCTCGGAGATGGAAACTTTACACAGCCAGCAGTTAAGCGAGGAGAGTAAACCAATTATGGTCTGTCGTCAGGACGGCACAAAACCGGGAAACTAAAGCCTGCGGTGAACAGAAGTGGAATTATTTCGTAAATTTTATATGTGATTTATTTTAAAGCACTTTCCTCCGGTTTTTATTTGCTTCCCGGTGCCGAGAAACAGTTTTCAACTAACCATGTCAAAAAAGGGGTAACAGGGTCATTGTTGTGTCTGTTTGCATGCTGGGTCTGTTTGCATGCTGTGTGCCATTGTGTGTGTGTGTGTGTGTGTGTGTGTGTGCGTGTGTGTGTGTGTGTGTGTGTGTGTGTGTGCGCGCACGTGTCTTCATCTGTTGACTGCAGATCAACACATTTCAAATGAGCCTCCAAACACTTGATAGGAAGGAAGCCAGCTTTACAGGGGTTTCATAGACGGCCTGTCTGTTGTTGAGGGATACACAAATTCCAAAACGAAATTTGCAACTTTGAAACAATCATGCGTCTCTCATTTTGCTCACTTTTATTGCATTTGCCAGAATCACCGAGCAGTGTTTCACTGTGAAATTACACTGGCTTTAATTTCTAACCTAACGACTATGGAGTGAGTCACTAGCATCTTGTCTGCATGTTGCTAGAGCCGTATTTAATGGGTCTCAGAGCCGGCAGCAGATCATTATTTTTTCAAACCAAAAAATAATAATCTCAGCCAAATAAATGCCTACGATTGAAACACCACAGGTTCAAACCATTCGAAAGTAAGAAACAAAACCAGAAATACAAAATAGAGACGTCCACACCGCATGGCAAACATAGGAAAGATAGATGTTCACTGCAATTTACCCTTTATCTCCATAGCCCACATGGCCATTCAAGTCTGGAGAAGGGACATTTTCATCATTAATACCACTGTTTTCACATTCCCAGTGAGAGGAATTGGATTGTAAGGTAATTCGACACATGATGCCCAAACAATGGATCGCTGCATCCCTCTGCAAGCTGAGGTGTGAAAGGTGTGAAAACCCTCATATTGCCGCACATTTCATTATTTCTTTATTTCCAGGAACAACCATCCACATACCATTTTACCACTTTTCACACTTCCCTCCTTTGGCATTATTTATTTATTTATTTATTTATTTCCTTTCTTTTGCTCCTGCCAAGCCATGGAAACTGCAGCGAGGCAGTGATTTCTGTGGAGCTAATAAAAAGCCTCGCTTGACGGAGGGAGTCAACAGTCTTATCTACATGCAGCGCGCGCGGCTCTCACTTTTTCCCGGCACACGCCCACTCGTCGTACCTCTCAGGTCTCATTTAACAAGTTAGAAAGGAAAATTGTTGTGATCTACAGAGACTATTAGGTTCTCCACGGAGCCCCTGGCAGTGCTGCGGTCCCATCCGCAATCACGCGTCTCTATACTTAGACAAAGCTGGCTTTTGGAGAGGCCGATCCTGCACAGCAATTAAAACTGCAATGTAGTCTCATTGAGACGGATCCATAAAAGGCGGCACCTGGAGCGCCGTACCTGCTGCGGGTGGATGCTCTTACATAAAACAACACAGCTCACCTTTGGGGGGTGGTTTTCACACGTTGGGTCTGAATTCAGATTCCATTTTCATCAAAATGTGGAAAAGGCAAAAGCTCTCTCTCTCTCTCTCTCTCTCAGCCAAGGATATTGCGAGCATGGCGCAGACTGAACTGAACCAGTTGACTTCAGCTGTAGAATTATCTGCTCTCCAACACGGTCTGCACTCATCCGGCATTTTCAACAAATGATGCCTCAGTGCTGACAGGCTGACACGATGGCTGACAGACCCGATTACCGGGATTCACCTTGACCGCGGCTGGATTGAAGGAGTTTAACATTAAACCCCAAACAGAAGGAAACACAAAACGTGAAAACCCGAGGCCAGAGACAGAGGTGCACATGCCCAACAGGATTCTGTTGAAACAACTTAACTGATTTTTGGTGGAAGAATATGAAGGTGATGTTCAAAGGGTCAAATGATACAGCTGCTGTGTATAGCGTCAGACACGTTAGAAAATAAAGTAAAGTCAATTGAATAAAAGCAGTGAAGATGTGTCACAGGCTGTGACGTCAACATTTCTAAATATTCCACATCGTTCGTCCATATCGAGCGGTTGGATGCGTCGCTTCTAAAGGACCAGATGAATGTAGCGTCCGCTTCTCATTCTCTGTAACTTTTCTCCCGTTGTGTTTGCGGCGATAAGAAAGCATAGAGTAATTATGAGCGGGGTTTTTCTTTTTTCCTTCAGCGGCTCTGGTAGGTTATATAGAAGCTAGCCAGCGACGTGTCTTCTGCCTGATTGCGATTCCTTTGTTGCTCACTTTCCCCGCGACTTCTAATGTTCGGTCGGTGCCAGAGATTACAAATTCGGGCAGTGAGTTCCAACAATTAAGAAAAATGTATTCGAGTTATTCGCAGACATTTTAGCTTTGTTGCTCATCCGGAGCCACGTCTTCTGACAATCAGAGGCACGCTCCCCGCTCAAGGGCACCTCTGCAGGCACGCTGGTCGAGGTCCAGACTCCAGCCTCGCGTGTGTGTGGACTGCGGCGCTGCCGACAAGAGAGAACACGCGATCGGACTGCCTGTAGACACTTTTTGGGCGATGAATATTCAAATATTGAAACAGCTGTTCGACTGGAATCAGGCTGATGTTTGTCGCCCGGCCATGCCCAAAAAAATTTTTTCTAATCCCTCACTTGCGGTAAATCAGTATTACGCTCACAAGATAGCCCCCCCCCCCGTGATCTTTTTCCTCGGCTCGCTTGGCGAAATGAGAATGTTAATGGAGCATAGCACACATGCTATTGTTTGTGCGTGTGTACGTCCGCTGGCCTTCTCTTATAGACGAGGCGCATCATTGCAGTTTTCATGACGTGACGTGTGAGCACTTGATTCCTGGACAACCGTGCCTTCCCTGTCACAAGAGGCGGCCCTCTCACCCCCGCGGCTCTAAACGCATCAACATTGTTCCAAACCATTAAACGAATCCTCACGCGCCACGGTGCAGAGGCAGGGTACACAACGCGAGGCATGATTCAATTACTCGAAGACGCTCCCGCGCCGGGCGATATTTTCATGGCGGGCCGTGGCTTCCCCCGGGGGGGTCACCGTCGGTCGCGAGGGCGGATGACACGACGTTGATGCTTTTCGACATTTACCGCGACGGCCTCGTTCAGCCGCAGCCGCTCGGCGTGAAGGGCGATAAAGGAAAAAAGAGGGAATATGCATATGCATGTCAAACAGCTGAATCCCCAACAGCGTGAGGAGGCGGGTCGGTTCAGCCGTTCCAGCCTCCATTTATTCTCACAGAGCTCAGGGAGGAGGACAAAGAAAATAGAAACGACCCCAGTCGATGTGCGCAATTTATATTTCCACCTGCCGGGTGTTTCTCTCAGAGGCCCCGCAGCCTGTGCTGCCTCAGCACATGCACAGTAAATAGATTTTCATCGAGGACTAAATGAGTGTCTGTTATTGACTTAAAAGCTATGCGGGTCTTTTTCCTTCCTCCCGCGCGTTTAACAAAGCATTTTGACATCCATGTATTGCAACGGCTTCGGTTCCACGGGCCCCGTGATGCCTCCCTCTGGGGTCCACACGTCACAAGTGGTTAATTGGGAGAAAAAACTTTTCCAACTCCATTGCGTCATATGCCGGCACGATGCGCTTCACCACCACCACACTGAGTGACGGGGCTGCTCTGCAAAGCGCCAACAAGACACAGGGATTCATCCATTTGTCCATTTGTTCGCCCAAACCGTTGATCCTATCGGAGATCAGCTTTTGCCTGAATCAGCTGTTCGCTCCTAGTCTCCACTTTGACCATGCCCCTGGAGCATCGAGCCAATCATGTTGGTGGACCAGTCACTTGATTCTCCTGTCTATCAGTGGAGTATTTCTACTCACCTCTAGCTCTGGTTCTCTGCCAGATCGTCTCTGACAGTTCCACATGACTCTCCGGCACTCTTGACCTGTTCCTGACTCCCCGGCTTTGGATTGTCTCTGGTAAAGTGAAGTGTTTGTGCAACTCAGCTCTACGTCTTCCTTCATCCCCGCTGATCAACCTGCTGTTTGACTGAACTCCCGCTCTGTGAGCAGCTAGCTTCTCTGCTAGCCACACTCCAATCTTGCTAACCAGGACTGTTTGACTTCTGCTCCAGACTTTGCTCCTATTTCGGTTAGTAAAACTGCCAGGCCAAGAGCAATTCCTGTCTGTTGAATTTGTTCCTCTGCCCAGAACCTGATAGAGTTTAGGGTTAGCTCCTCCTCATCCTTGCTCTGCTTCACGAAAACAACTCGTCTTTTGTTCTTGTTAATGGCTTTTGGTGTTCACTTCAATTGGCTCTTTTGTATCCAGAAGATATATCCATTTTACTCTGTTTGCTTTTATCCCTCTCTAGGTTGTGTCTTAGGTCTTGCTATCCTGTCAGTCTGTCGATCTGAAATAAAATAGTGAGTATTCCTCGTTTTTCCGAATAGTGTAGAGCTGAATTTTTGTTGACATTGAATTAAAAAAAAATGTTTTTTTGTTTTCCCAATGTACAGAAGTATAGCGGAGAAATATACAGGAGGTTATGATGTAAACTAAGTCTGCACACAGAAAAATCCCACATTTTTAGCTCTCCTGGAAACTGAAATAATCCAATGATCAGACAGAACTCTCTGATTTTTGGTGCTCAATCAGTTTATTTGCTATGGATCGAGGGGAATTAATACTTTTTGCTCTCTTTGTTTCTGATTTATATATGTTTTGAAACAGGAATGTCCTGGAATATCCTCTATGTCAAGAGGGAATGGCCTATTTAGCTGAAGTTGCCTTTGCTCCCTCGTCCTTATTGACTCGGTCAACCCTGAGCTGTGTTTCTGAGCTAAAAACTCTTCTCTCTCTTGTTCTGCTTGCTTTCGATCTTGCTTGCTCTTCCTGGATTACCCTATTACCTGCAGATTTGCTGTGTTTACTTAGATCTCTTCTGGTCGGTATGTTGACTGAGCCTGCTTATCTGAGCACTGATCCCTGGACTGTAACTTGCTCCTCTGAGCCTTGCTAAAACACTCTTGTCTGCACTTGGACCTTGGATGCCTTTCTACTCTGTGTCATCGCCCTCAAAGGGCTGATCATGGGCTGTGTGCGTACTTAGGTTATGTCATATGGTTAATATGTGTTGTGTCATATTTTCATTGTTTTGTCCTTTCCATGCCACCGTGTCTCAGTGCTTCAACTTCTGTTATCCAACTTTCTTGTCTGTTATAGATCAAGTCATTTAGATTACTTTTGGTTTTCTGTTCTGCCCCACCCGCCGTTTTGTTCAGCAGTTGTTTGTGTCAGTTTTAGGCTTTTGCGTGACATCAGACAGCATAGGGAGCGAGTCCGGGGATGTTGCAGAGATGGAGGAGGTTTCCAGATGGCGGAGGCATGGATGGATGGATGTGTACGCCAACAGCATGTTCATATTGACATTTTATTGACATTTGGGAAATGAATGAAAGTCAAGCGTTCAAGTCCCATTCAACATTGAAACATAAGGTGGTGTTTTTAATCAGAATTCATCTTTTGTTTTGCCTCAACAAAACTAAGTGATCTACACTCCGTTGGCATCAACAACAGAACGTCTCCTGCCAACCTCTCAGTTGTTTGCGTAGAACTACAGTTTTCAGGTCAGCACATGGTCCTCTATCTCCTGGGCTAGACACTGGTCTCTAGAGTTTATTTTGGGAATGTTTATGTTCTTACCAAGCTGTGTGCATCCTGTGCCAGTGCGACAACTGCTATCACAGGCAAATGGCAGAGGCAGCGGGGAAGGCACAAGGATCAAGTCGATGACTAATGGTGCACACTTTTTGTTCTTTGCGTGAAAAGAATATTATTTCATTGTTGGGTAATAATGAAAACAAAAGAGCAAAAGACGCAAAGAAACTGTAGATTTCTTGCATCCAGTACACAGAGATACATGAAACTCATTTGTTGTCCTGTTTGAGCTACGTGTTTTATTGATTACACTTGACTGGCTGCTTCTTTAAACAATAGATGTGCCAGACAAGCTTGACACAGCTGAGTTATCGAAAGTGCTCTTACATGTTATTAATCAAAATCCAATTTCTCTCCAATGTTTTTTTTTTTTATTTAAACATTGGTAACAAGCAAAACGGCATAACGCATTCAGGTGTTTGACACATCACAAACACGTGAGTTATTTATCATAGTTGTTTCGAACTGGCATTTGGTCTGTACATTGCAAACACAATCCAGTTTCACAGGAAGACAAATGAACATCTGTTTATCTAAAGATGGCGGGAAGTCGTGAAGCCACCTTGGCAAGGAATGCTGTCTTCATAAGCTCTTATTGTCCCGGATGGATTATTGAATAGACCTCCTGGGCACCAGCACAGGAGCCAAAATAACCACAAAGAAGGATGAAGTTGACCCAAAGAAATACAATAAGACTGTAAAGAGAGGCAAAATAACCACAAAGAGGCCTTAAATGACTGCAAATGATGCCACAAGATTCAGGCTCAGAGTGTCTTTAGTCTGCTCTCGACTCTTCAAAGGAGGGTGGTAAACTCTTATGTGTATATACAGGCCCGTTGTCTCATAATCTGTCCGTGCTCATAGTATTTCAATCCATATCTCTCTACTTTCTTTGTTTTCAATTTCAGCCAAACTGTCCAGTTTCAGATGATTTATGTCCCCTGTCAGTTCGAATTGAACAAGCGCTTTGCCTGTTTCTGTTTAGGTGTGTGAACTTCACTTGTTGTCGGCTCAGTCCACAGCGGCGCCGCCGCGAAGACGGGCCCCTCGGTTAGCCGATGTTTAAAAGACTGATGTCTGGAAGAACGAACTCAAAAGCAGTGCACGGCTCGGCGTTAAGGTTTTATTGATTAAAGTGCTAAGTCTCTGACAAGGCGCGGGCGCAGTGCATTCCCGTGCAATGTGCCAATAATGTGTCGCTCAGGACACTGTTGGTGGACGTTAACATGTGTATTAAAGGGTGAAAGAGGGACAGAGGGGGGGGGGGGGGGGGGGGTGCGTTTAAACGTTTACTGTTTTAATAAATCGTGCTGAGCTGCGAAGCCGATCTATACAGCCGCATATGGGCCGTTTCCATATTCCTTCTACGTCAATACCTATGAGCGGAAACCTGCGGAGCTCAATTTCCAAGACTGATGTTACTTTGACGCGTGCACCTGGGGAATGTAAGGACCCGCGAGGGTGAGTACACATGTCCGCACCGGACCGCGCCGCGCAGGATCGATATTGAATTTCACTCGGCCGGATGCAAAGAGCTGATAGTGTTTTGGATCGCCTCTCTTGATCACTTGACTGGCAAATTATGAAGCCACAGGAGTCGGAAGCGGCTCACATTGATCTCCCGAGTCTTGCCCCGGGGTAACTTGTAACCTCCCCGCCAAGAGCACCCGGGCCCGCTCGATAGGGCTCTCAGGCTCAGCGATCGAATTATACAGACGGCGCCTCCGCGGGACCAGAACCGGAGCACGGGGAGCGCCTTCAAGGGGGAGGCGCCGTGTCAGGGCCCAGAGGAGGGACCCTCCTACCTCCAACAGACGACTCATCGTATATTAGACGCAGGGTAATTTGTACTCGCGCGAGCAACCCGCGTCTAATCTTCACCGAGGGGCAAATTCACCGCTGCTTCCTGCCATTTTGAGGAAACTGACCTTGTGCACTAATAAAATGTTTGTTTGAGCCTTTATATAAAAATGACCTTCATTCTCATTATATTGCCAATGGTTATGAACCATAAAATGTGACCATATCCTATAAAAAATCCCAGGAACAGTCCGCGTGTCCGCAGCCCGTGTCCTCTTAGCTGTACAATAAATGATCGAAACACTTGTCTTTACAACACCTCCAGGAAATTCCCGGGTCTATTATATATCCAACACTCAGGAAGATGAAACAACCTGGCACTCCGCACAGTGTGTGTGAAAACTCCAACGTCTTTGTTGTGTCGGGTTTAATATGACGGATAATGATTTGGGCGGGCTGGCCAGTGACATTTCAAACTGGGCTTTTGGAGTTAAATTTAGAAATGTATTCGCTGTGAAGCTAGTCTCGAAACCCATCAGCTAATCACCCATGATTAGCCTCTGGAGGGAATGGGCAGCGTGGTGGGACTGTGATTCAGACTAATCACTTTTTACACCCACGCATTGAATAGGTAAAAAAAAAATAAATGCAAATGCAAAGCAGAATCAAACACGCAAATGCATGCGCATCTACTGCGGATATCTCTGTGGGGTTAATTTTCCCAGAATGGAAAACTGCCGAACATAAAAGCAACGTTCGGAAATGTGAAACGCCTCGTGCTGTAGCTGCATGCTCTGATGCCACGCCATGAAGGCCGCGCGCGCTGTGTTTTATGGTTATTGAGGTAGTTACGGCGCAGAGGAGCAGGGGAGACGGGGAGGAGAAAACCTTTGTGAGGAGAAGCATCTTGGAAACACAACTTAAAAACTAAGTACAAGAAGATGTTTGAACGACCCGATGTGTGTGTCTGTGCAGAGGGATGCATCCAATGCACCTTCTAAGGCACCTTCATGGGTTAAAAAGCATTTTTTTGGTCAGAGTTTGAGAATCGTGGAGGGGTGAAGAGCTCTGAAGTGCTCTTGAGCAAGGCGCCACAGTGGTGGCTCCCACCGCTTTGGGTGTTCTTGTCTCGTATGTGTTAATTTTTCACCGCTGCAGACGCTTTTCTGTCCACCGATCACAGCTGAGTAAAAGGGAGGGGCCGAATTTCCAAAACATTGGACAAAAAACTAAAATAAAATGGTGGACCTCACTGACTGAATGAAAGCAAGTAGAGTTGATAAAAAAAACTGATGGCTTTCTTGTGTTATAATGGAGGTGAGTGGTAAGATGGACTGGCAGGTGGGCACAGTGCCCTGATGTCATGAGTGTGAAAGAGATCCTGAGTAGACGTGGAGGTTTTATAGCAGGTGTTTCTCAGGAAATAAAGGAGACCACTCCGGCAAATGGCCAGTGCAAGGACTGAGACAAGGGCAACACGACTCATTTTCTTTGTTTCACCTGATAATTGTGGTGGCGGCTATGAGTCCACTATGTTCTGACAGGTGGGTTAATGTATAACAGACGCATGCACCAGATTCACTGTTTCGGGAAAAAGTTCTCCGTTTTACAGTATTCCTTTGACTTGGAGAAGGTTCTTGCTATGATCATTGCGTTAAACTGAAATATTGAACTGAAATTATGTCAGCTGGGGTGTGGTTGTCAGCTGTGGTCCAGGTTCTGCTGTAGCTCTTTGAATGGATGAACGTCTGTCCTTGAAAGTTTTAACTGTATTGAAATAGCTCAACATTACTGTGTCTGCTGAATCAAGTACTATCTGTACCACCCCGAGATGTCAATGTTAACGTAAGGTGAGTAAAAAAAACATATGGACCATTCACTCTCCTGAAACCTGAAAGAGTTTGATCTTGAATGCAGATGTGGCGATACAGTGCATGTGATCAAAATCATTTCAGAACTGTCTCAGACTTGCATCACACACCTTTTCACAGACATCAAGTCTATTTTTTCCTGTGTACTGCTGCTGACTTACTGTACCTTGGCATTGATGCTTTTATTTTCTGTCATCAAGACCTTGGTTTAATGGCCGTCAAGGCTGCATTTCTCAAAGCCTTCTAGCTTGATACAGCAGTGCGTAATACATGTCAGTTGGTCCATACATCCCCGTCTTCTCTTCAAGATCTCAAGTATCCTTGCACACGAGCAGATTTTTTTGGTGTCGCCGGGCCTGTTTTCGCTGGGACGACTGTGAGCTGCCACGCTGTTCCAACTGACAGCCGCCAGCCTCCGCCTGACGTTAATTGATCTATTACAACAGACACAGTCACAGAGGATGCCTGGGACCCTCACGGGTGTCAAACACCTCATCCTTTCTCTCGACCAGCTGTCTCGCATTACCCTGATTTCTCTAGTGTTCATTAACGGAAAACAGCAATGAAATATTCATGGAAGTTAATAAAGCTGCCTCACGATAAGGGATAATTACATTGGCTGGTTTGTTTACACGTACCTGGGTCCCGCTGACTTAGGGTAACCGGAAATATTATTCAGGGCTTTCAACTGATGTTTGTTTGTGTTCATTATAAAGAGTTAAGTCAAAAGAGGTGCTCGATTGGAAGTGAAGGAGACCAGAAACTTATTGGAGCGTTGACAGCAGTATTTTAGGGCCGCGGGGGCAGCAAATGCACAAGAGGTGAGTGGATGGGAGGCAGGAGGCAAAGGCAGCCAAGGAGAGTGTCTTACTTTCTCAAGATGAGCTAAGAGCTTAATTTGTCCCGAATGATACCACACTATGGTTAAATCATATGTGTTAACGGGCCGATTTGTTTACGTCGCACAAATATATGACAGCGGATTTATTAAGGGAGCCGTCTGGAGTCGACAGAAATGACAAATAACATAATCTAAAATGACAAAGACAATGGGATTGAAGCGCAGCCCTGAAAGATGTTACCACTTGCGCCTGACAAATGAATGCAGCGCAAGAGAAATGTCAGAAATAATGACAAACAAAAGCACAAGATGCAGTGAGGCGCTCGGGGAAATTATGGCAACAGCAAAGAAAGGGGGGGAAAAAACAGTTCTGGTGTAATGGAATTGTCAGGAGCTCACATCGTTGATTTAATGCATGCAGTTTCATCGGAGGTAATAGGCAATGAATAAAAGGCGCAGTCATGACTAAATACCGAGGGGGCGCGGAGGTGACGGGAGTGAAGACGTGCCGGCCCGTCGGATAGAGGTGACAGGGCGGAGACCACCTCTGAGAGCGTCGTGCTGTGTGTGTGTGTGTGTGTGTGTGTGTGTGTGTGTGCGTGTGTCTGCGTGTTCTTTTTACGCTTCTCTGGCGTCCTTGCTCTGCCGTCAGCTCTTTTAATCTCTGAATTTTAAAAGAATGCAAAACATTTGCATTGCTGTATTTGGTTTATTTTGCAGCCCATCTGTTCCTCCTTTGAGTGAAAAGAAAAAAATATATATATATATATTTATTTGTCTCTGATTGAATATGCCGTTTTATCCCCAGTCTCTTACATTTTAATCATCCCCAACCTCTTATTTTTGTGAGCACTGCACCGGAAAGTATCCGGTCGAGTCTGAATCCATTTAAAAAGCACACTTCAAAACTGCAAAGAGTTGACCAAAGTGCTGCACAGTCAAAAACAAGCAAACACCGTAAAACAATATGATCCAAACCACAAGGACCAGTTTACAAGACAAAAGGACAATGGCATAAAAAGAGCACAGCAAACAGAGGGGTAACTTTTGGCTCGGGGGAGATGAGAGCAACAAATAATTGTGTAAAGCTGCTCCCGCCGGAGCTTTGAATGTTTATCAGTACTGTATGGGCTGTTAAGACAACAGCAACCCAGCAGGAACATGCACTCAGAGCCATTTATTAGGCGGGCGGGCCGTAAAACTGACACAGCTCTGTCCTGTCGTAGTTAACTCCCGACTCCTACACATCGGTGTTCTAGCCACAGATTGGATTCCCTCGCAGGATCCACGGCAATCCAATAAAACTCCCGTTTCACCTCGACCCGGCCTCTCGCGCAACCAGGAGCGCGTGAGCGCTCCGATCTGAGCCATAAAAGTGGCAACCGCGCTCATTGAACTCCCGGAGGAATGCGTCTGAGGTTTGCCGGCGCTTCACCGCGTGTGCCTGAGATCAATGGTTTCTGAGTGGCACGGCTAAGAGCAATGACAAACGGAGTGGCTGTTTGTTTTTCCCCCCCGCTTGCTGCCAATTCATGAGCGTTCCTCCGCAGTGCCCCGGGTTCTGCTTTCCATCTCCTCCCGAATCGGTGTGTGCGCACGCGTGAGCGGAGCCCGCTCGGAGGGCTTTTGAGGATGCCATCCAATTCTCTTAGTGGCGCACATGCGCGGCTCCCTGTCTGCTCGTGCACCGAGCATAACGGCTGTGAGGTATTAGTCTGAAAGCATGGCCGTCGCCTTGTTTTAGTGTCATCACGGGGGCGCAGGGTTAAGCCACCCCTCCCTCTCCATCTCTCTCTCCCTCTCCCTCTCTATCTCTCTCTCTCTCTCTATCTGCTGACTGCTCACTGTGTTTTTGCGAAAGCAAGCCCTGCCATTGTTGGGACTCAAACACCACCACTGATTAGATCACACCCAGACCGCATCCTAAGTCTCTATTTTGAACATATCTGTCTTTTTTTTTTTTTTTGGTCACGGCTCTGCATGGCTCGCGCAGTTGTTTCCAAAAACAAGTCTTGATCTTAATCATCATCCCAACCAATGGTTGTTTTTAGAAGTGGCACAAATAGATCTCCCGCCCTCCCCTCCTACCCCGCTTGCATGTTTGTATTTGTCTGTAATCATCAGAGATTTTACAGTCTGGCACAGATTGCAACCGGTGTTTTTTATTAGTCTCATTACAGCACACGCATGAGCCAACAGTGTCTTTGTTTTGGCACAGTGTGTAGCACCCTAAAAACACCTCAGAATATTTCATTCTGATGCCTGAGTGGACCTGGACTTACAGACAGGAGGAACTCTTTAACAGTGGACCCACTGCAAAGTCATTCATCCCATGACTGGATGAAAATAGATAAAAGTTAAGTGTGTGGTGGATTGCGGGGCTAATTATTTGATTTAGATTGTTGAAAATTACAAGTGGAGTCCTGCAGATTCCCTCTGCCACAATCTGCTGTTGTTTTACCAGCACTAAAAGTAGAAAGCTGCGCACTGAACACTTCACCACCTGTCGTTTATCTTCAGATTCTTCTTCATATTCCCTGCCTTTGGAGAATATATACCATGTAGTGCTTCTCCCGCGTCTGTGCACCCACAACCAGTGCTGTTGTGGTGTCTGAAAAACTGCTGATTGGCTTGATTGAGATGCTAATTTTGATTTTAAAGGCCCCTCGCTGCCGCTGCATGCTCTGATTTTGAGGTGCCTCGGAGGGCTGATGCGTCCCGTGTCTGATTTATCAAAGTGCTACAAAGGCGCCTCATTCTTCGCGGATTATGTTTGCCGATGACCCGCACTCTGCGCTGTCCTCGTTTTTGCCTGAGTCACGGTGTTTCCTTTGCCTCCGCTTGCCCCAGTTGTTCACGGCTTTCTGAAGGGCTGCCGCGCGAGTACCACACCTTATTAAAGTCGCCGCTAACGTACTCGGGGACGTGAATTGTGCCGCATGAATGTGAAGTGCTGATCCCCTCTCGCTCCTGCAGCCGAGGGAGCCGGGATATTTCCCACTGTTAAATCTGTTTCCACTGATATGCACCCGCGGCCTTATCTTTGTCTCTCGCCCCGAAACAGCGTCTATCATCGCTCTCCCGCTCCTGGCTCTCCCACTCCCTTTCTCACCTGCACCTTTTTGTGTGCTGTTTTATCTTCGCTGCCAGCCTCAGCATCCATCATTTCAGTGTCGCTCCCACTGAATAGCCAGCCACATATAGACACCCCTGGTGTCTTCCTGTGGACCAATTAGAAATGCATCTATATGTTGATCTCCAAACACACTATGTACTTCCTTTTGTAAATACCGATAAAGCCTGTCCTCCCTGTTATCGCCGGCTGCACTGTTGCTTCAGCATTGCCCTTCAGATGTGAGGAATGAAAAAGTGGCTCGCTCTCCCTCGGCTGTTCCCTTCAAAACTCTCCAGTGCGGTTTATCTGCGGGAGAAGTTCAGTGGATATATTACACATCCTGGCTGATGAAGCGGATATGCTGGCCTGAAAAATCCACGATCCGTAATTGTCAATCTGAAATGAGAAAACAAGCTTTGTTCAATATCTCAAAGGCGATGACTGTAGAGAGCGGAGCGGAGCTTTTCTCTGCCCGCCTATAGCTTTTATTTCCAGAGATTTTATTTAAGGCTGAGTGAGACTGAATAATGCATTGTCAAAAGAGGCATTAAATGGAAATTACTAGGTTGTTTTGAAGACATCTGTAATCAAAATGGAAAATTAAAACTCCCACGACAGGATATTAACAGAACGCTGCTAAAATTCCATCAGTTGTTATGGAGGCTTTTACATACTGCTCTTCTGAAGCTATCATGACTTCTTATCTATTTTCATTTCTTCGTTTGACGCGGAACGGATAAGACAAAAAATTAATAAGCTGGAACTTTAAGATGCTGGTGAGGAAAGTTTAGGAGCACATTGGACATGAGTATCTGAGTCAAAAATCAGCAGGGCCCATCTTCCAAGACACATCATCACCCAGGCAGGTGGTACATTTTTCTTCTTGCAGCTATGTTAATTAAATGCTAAGTAAGCCACACATTATTAAAATACTTCTCATTCCGCATAGGCAGCAACTGGTAGATCAAATAAGTCACTTGGTGTGATACCTGATTGGCTGATGAGGTTTGTTGACACTGAGTCCCAACTTTGCATCATAAAGAGGAAGAGGAAAACAGCCGGTTTGTCCTCACTCTGTTAGCACTGGATTTTATTCAGCTTCTCCAGCTTCTCTTGAATTTATATCCTGAAATGTTTTCTCCTCGCACCTGTGCTTTAGGACATAGAGTTCTTCAGTTAGTTTTGCTCCTCTTTCCCCCACTTTCCCATAAAGCAAAAGATCTTGAGACCCGTGGCTGCAGTCTGTTGTTCATAGTCCACAGGGGCCGATTCCAAATTCATAAATCCTGATAATGACCAACAGTGTGCTCTTGGAGACTCTGTCTCCAAGGCGTGCAGTTTTAAATTCCGTGGTTACACAAACTTCTCAAGTTTACAGAGAGCATGCCTACTCTCCAGAGCAGTCGCACTTTTCAGCTTGGGCACTACACCCACATATCAAACTTAAGACAACTGAGAGAACACGCTTGTGTTGCTGGGGGCTTTAAAAAAAAGAAAGAAAGAAAACGATTGGCAAAATTTCATGAAGGCCATTTGTGTAGTAATTCCCTCTGGGGACCACCAGGCAAAGAATAGCATTTGTTCTTATTTGATCCAGTACATTGATGTTTTCTAACCAAGTCTTTTCCCTTGCAAGAGATAACTTGTTAACATTCTCATTCTAGGATCATTATGAAAATCTCTGTCTCTAAATCTCAGTATATAAGCAGATGTGATTCATTCATGTTATATCTCGACCTTTCCTTAAGATGTGTTTTATTTATACAGCTGGGCTGCCCCCAGGCCTCATCCTTCCCCAAATGTTTTCCAAACATGTAGGGGTATTTTTGGTTTTGATTCAAGATGGTGACCTTCATAGACAAATATATACAAATATGTATATGTGATACTGTTATGTAAAATGTCATGTCCTAAAACATAGATTGTTTGTACACGTTTGTACAGTTGAAGAAAAGAAAATGGTAAAGGCACCTAAACCTGACTGTGTTGATGTAAACAGTACAGTCTACAAACCATAGCTCAACTCACAATGGACACCCACAGCATTAAGAGGCCTTAAACAACCTTATCTTTCTTGTACAAGAGACATGACATAACATAGCACCAATGCTTGTGAATTGTGTGTGCTGACCACTTGCAGCTCTGCACAGTTCCCTTTTTTTTCTCCTTGTCTGACATTCCAGGCAATTTATTTGGATATCTGAACTATATTTGTAGAATATGTGAATGTCTAACATCCATGAAGCTTAGTCTTTTACAAAATCTTGTAAAGTCCTCTGAATAGACCTACATCTAACAGTCAGATGTTTTGACTTGTTCTTGCTCAAAGTTCTTGCCTGCTGGACTGCATGGTCATGGGTCACCTCTCAGTGGAACGAAAGCCTGTGGGTGTTGTCAAAACATCATCTAGACAAATCTGTGCTTTCACTTTTAAGGTATACAGTGCCTTACAACTGGACTGTCTTGGCTGCAGTATGAAGCAATACAAATTGCTATATCATGCCCTTACTGTAGCCTCTATAAAGAACTTGACATGGCAGCTTTTGTTTCCAAAGCAGTGTATAAAAGAGTTTGACAGAATTTTGAGGCTGGATAAATTTAGCTCACATTTCGGTTCATCTTTGATCCGCAAACCTCTGCCATTGTCCTCCTGACTGCATTGACTCTGGAAGCAACGACGAGCCAGAAAGTCCAATATGAGGCGAGTTATCACGAGAACTGCTCATTGTTCTGACAGCCCATTATGCTGAGTCTCCAACAGTTAAAAAGAAATGTCCCACTGGACTGAAAGCCCATTTGTATGACAGCCTGTTATCCCCAAAACAAAGGCCTGCTGCTCCAAGTCCTGTAACTCCAAAAATACAACACGTTGAAAACAAAACTGAGGTTACCCTCCAGTGCTCCATATGCACAATTTAGCGGCAACACAACCACAATGTAATGATGTCTTCCTTGATGTGAGTCATTCTCACAAAATAAAAGTTCAGCTAATAGACAAAGTGCCACAGTTCTCATTATTGTGTCCTCTCTCTGCGGCATGCATTGCACTTTCAATTGCAAGCCAAGTGCACCTGCTCCGGCAAACCGCTGCTACACAACTTCCAACTCACGTTTCCTGCGCTGACATACACGTCTCTGAGTTACCGTGCCGCTTCCCTTCCAGGTGGAGGAGAGGGAGGCGGTGAGTCAGAACAGTGTTTGGCAGCTGATCGAGAGTGAGGAACAGTGGCTTCCCTGACACCTCCATTTAATTAGCAGCCATGTTCTCGCGCTGCAGAAATACCTGCTGGTGCTGCTGTCAAAACTTCCCTTTTTTTTTTTTTCTTTTCTTTTTTTTTCCCCGGCACTAATTCAGGATGCTCAAGTTATGTTTGAGGTGCTCCACCTTGTTTTTTGTTCTCTTCTTTAGTTGTGCCCATTTTAGTTTTTAGTACACGTGTTTGAAGTCCAAAGACCAGTACCGTCATGTGTGTGTCATGTATGTGTCATGTGTGCGTCATGCGTTTAATCAGACTGGGACGTCTAGGATACTAAATCGTGACAGGATGCATAGATTCTGAAGATCAGGCACTGACATGAAAGATTGTCAGATACAGTAACTGTTATTCCAAAGTCTTGCGTTAAATCAGACCTATGTGATTCCTGTTATGTTTTGTTGAGATTGAGCAGCTCTTTTGCGTGGCCTCATGGTGTCCTTGTACGGGTGCATTACATCAGAAATGTCTGCAGGACTAATAGCTAAAGAAGGACGTATCTCTGGTTTGTCAACCCCCAAGTGGATCACACAAAGAGGTGACATCACAAATAGTAGCATGCCTTAATTTCTGTATTGTGGTGTATACACCCTGAACCAAGAATTTACTAGGCAAATGGTGCCATGTGCACTATTAGATAGAGTATCTAAACAAATAGACTGTTCGCTTTACAGAGACAATCCTCATTTGTCTGTCCAAGATATACCCCTGTAAACTGAAGAAGTTTAATCTTAATATAAACAGGGCTGATAGAATAACACGTCCTTAGGGGAGTAAGAAAACTTCAGTAAAAATCCCACTGGTGGTTGTTACAATGCAAATTATTCAGTGTGCGTTGAGACTGGGCCTAATATTTTTGGATAACAATGCTCTGGAAAACCATCTTAATCCGTGTAATATTTCTAAACTAATGCGCTGTTTGATGTTCCTTTTTCTTTAGATGCCTTTAATGAAAACATTTTGCATAAGCTCTGGACATTGGGGACCAAACATCACTACGCAACACAAAGAGGTGAGTCTGCAGTCAGAGAAGCCAGAAAGCTGTGGAAGCGGAGAGTTTAACAACTCAGCACAGCTGTGGTGGGGAGTGCTGGTTCATTGGCTATTCAATGTTAACATAGAGAACAAGATTCTGTGTTTTGCTTTGACTGACTTTCAGCATGTCAAGTTCAGTATCTCACCGGAACTCTAGATGAAAGATGGAAGAGATGAAAGGGGTGATAACATTACATTTTGAATAAGACTACAGACAATTTTGGGTTTGTTTAAGTGATAAAATTGACAAAAGTGTACATCTCCTTATTCTCTCCTTAGTAGTAATTTGCCTTCAAATGTGATTAAAACAGAATGGAGCAATTCACAGTTTGGTTTATATTCCCAGCAGTATGTGCTCTGCATTTGTCAGCGACTGCTTTTCATCATCTTGTGGATGCAAAATGGATGCTTGTTCATGCAGGAAACATGACATCACACATTCAGCAGTCCGAGGACCTTCATTCACACTCCAGGTGATTCATCCCAACAATCACGTGTTAAATCTGGCTTCTTCTGCTGCATCTCAGGATGACACATCGATTTTATCTCTCCATTAATGATCGTGACCTGTGTTTGGCTCTTTGAGCACCTGCTGTTCTCACATATTAAGAGATAAGAGAGGCAGGAAAATCTTTGACTGTATCCTTGACACCATGGTCACGCAGATGGAAAGCCCTTGCTCTGATATTCATCTCACACACAGGACATCATATTCATGGCAATGTTTACGCTGCTATCAGCGGCCGAATATGCTCCGACTCTCTTTTATGAATGCTGTAAATTCGTAATGTAACTGGAGAGCCTTCCTGAAAGCTACGAATCTCTCTGCCTTGCCTCAAAGAGCCTCTGTGCTCTTTGTTCTGTTTTTCTTTCAGTTTTGTATTAGACCAACAGCTAAATCATTCCTGCAGAAAATCCTGTCATGTTTCTGCTCAGCTGTGATATATGGAGCACCACAGATAAGTGTGTGTTTTCTGTTTTCTCCTGGAATCTGAACAAGCTGCTGTGTGACAAATGAGATGAGGCAGAGAAAACCGCTCACTCGCTGGTCGGCTGACGTTTAGAAGCTGTCGAGGCTGTTTTTTTTATTTATCAATTTCTTTTTTTTTGACAAACTAATTGCCCTGGATGTTTACAGTTTGCGATCCGGCTAATCTCATAATTCCATAAATCTGTTTGTTTTTCATTAAGAAAAAAATAGAAATTAGAGAAAATCCAACCGTCTAAGAACCGAACAATCTCTGCACCCTGATGCAGATAAGTGATGCATTGATGTTCAAAGACAAAGTTTTCGCCGATATGAGTTCATCTACGCCCAAGTACATCGCAGCAAAACAAACAAACGAGAAAGATGGGGCAGCTCATTAAACGAGCACGTGCGAACTGTTTGTAAAAAAACTGAATAATTCATGCTTGTTTGATTGCCCTGCATGAAGGATTTAGTGGGAGGTGGCGCATCGGTGGAGGAGACGCTCGTCTTGGGTTGAAGATCAAATTCCATACGTGACGTGCTTTTAATGTGAAGCACGAGGGGGCATCAAATGATCCTTGAGCTGCTTCAATTCTTCATACCTCGCTTGTTTCCTGTGACGTTCCGCACACTTCCTCTCTCTCTCTCTCTCTCTCTCTCTCTCTCTCTGTGTTTTGCTCCTCCACGCCACGGATGACACCGGCCTGAAGTCGGAGCCAGCACTTGTCGCCTCCTTCGCCTGCTGCCTATCTGCGGACCACGACTGGTGTCTCCTAGCAACCGCATTCGATAGCGTTTCAATTGCATCCCTTTAAAGAACAAAAGAAGAATTAGCTTTGAAACACTTAGATTAAGCTCCTCCTGTCTGAATGATTAATTTTCCATTTGAGGAGGCACACACACCCGTATACACACACACACACACACACACACACACACACACACACACACACACACACACACATACATACATATTGACGTTTGTCTTTCCTGGGCGGTCAGTGAGTTCCTCCATGCTGCTGTTTATGGCCCTGTTAGCTGTGTTACAGTGGTGTGGCATCAGCGAAATAAATCACCTGAATCACCTGGTTTTTTAACAGCTGAATCCTCTGTTTTCGAGCCCTTCCAAAGATGTGTGGTAAAAAAAAAGAAAAAAAAGAACTAACAATGGTGCAGTGACAGACCTGCTGATTGATGCTACTCACTGACACAAACAAAGCACAGCACATCATCCTCTCCTCAGCTGGCAGCAGTGATTGTTTGGAGGGGAGAGGGAGATGAGTACACCTGCCGATTGGATGGGGGCTGGGGGGTGGGGGGTCACTGGACATCTGGCAATTACAGCGAGCGGTGAGGAGATAATGGCCATTATCTTTATTTCGCCAACCTGCTGGCTTAGTCCGCCGCACAGCTCCTTTTCAGAGACGGGCCGTCAGACACAACGTCCCATCCATTAGTTTGTCAGCGGGTGGGGGGTGGGGGGGTGGGGGGGTGCTACCATCATAAACCCGATGCAAAATGTAGACGTCAGACAGCGGCTCGGGACAGAGACGAGGGAGACCATTAGGTGAGAGGCTTTCCGGTCGAGGTGCATGCAATAATAGAACAAAAAAATGAAAAAAAGCAAAAAAGCAGCAGGTCCACACATGATATCAGCTGGAGGAGCAGGACTGTATGTAGAGATGTGTGAGGGAGGGAGAGTGAGGACAGCTTTGATGGATAACCTGCATTTCTATTTGGAGGGCGGAATAAACAGAGAAATGTAAAGATAAGATGGATTGGGGCAGTGACTGTGGTGATGCAGACGCTGTCCATTGTGGTGAGGAGAGAGTTGAACTATGCTTCGCAGCTCTCAATTCGCCAGTCTACCTACATTGTGACCCTCACCTACGCTCACGAATATCTTGTGACGATCTTGAATGGTTGAAAAGTGTTTGCTCTGTAAGGGTGGCCAGCCTCAGCCTTAGAGACAGGGTGATGAGGTCAGACATCTGGCAGGGACTCAAAGTAAAGTTGCAGCTCCTATGCAATGTGAGGAACCACGTTTGAACAAGTGGCAAACAGAGGAACGATCCTAATGGCTTCATGAGGCTGGCCCATACGAACCGTCTTGTTTTCACAAGGAGAGCTGAGCACAGGCAGGTGTTGGGGTGGGGTGGGAGGGTGGCTGGATGGGAAATCAGCTTCTTCACCATTCAGAGTTGTACCTGCCTGCTGTTTCACAAAAGCCACAACAAGATACCAGCTGCACCAGCTTTCCCTCAGTCAGCTGTGAGTAACTTCAGAATAAGACCGCAACCAAAAAAGAAATATGGTCGATTCATCTCCCGGAGGCTTCTGCTTCAACTCATATTTGCTTAGTTTTGTAAGCAGGCTATAGCATTTGGTGTGCACTGACAGCTGAAAAGTGACATCTGCGTCCAAAAGATCCCAAAATAGTTTATATTGAAACATCAGTGAAAAGGGAAATTTCCCCCCCCCCACTGAATGGCCTCATAAGAGAGATTCCTTTCACACGTACACACAAGTGGAAAAAATAAAGCTCCACTAAACCTTTAAACACTCCTCTCCCCCCCTTCTGCTTATCTGCAAAGCTCTCCACAGCTTATCTTTTCATCTAGCCTTAAACTCTTTGATTCTTTGATGCAAGCTGAGGCTCACCTTTCCGAGGGCGCCTTTGCATGCTGCTGTTTCAGCAGTGTCAGCATGTGCCACCTAAACTAGGAACAATACTGTACAAGACCAATGCCGCAGAAAGAAAATAATAAAGCCTTCACGGGTGAGAGTGGTGGGGGGGCGAGGAGAGAGAAAGAGCGACAGGGGACAGGGAGCACAAAAACAGCCCAGAGGTGCAGCCATAGAAACGCTCTCAGTCTTTGGCAGTTTCTTCATCCCTCTTTAACAGTGTGCTCCAAAGTGTCAGAGTTGATCAGCCTCTGTTCTAATATACCACTCCAAGAGAAATGATAATATGCTCTTCAAAGTCGTTGCCTGACATGCACTTGGAGGCAGCTTCACATGTTGAGAGTACGCAGGCAAGTCAATTTTCCGTAAAAGCCGTAATCTCACTGAGACAGGATAATTATCGCACTGCACAACTCTGATCTGAAAAAGAACGAATGCAGCAGCACAAATGAGAAACAGCACATCTGGCTACTTTGCCCTTGTATCGCACCCCAGCTAAGGACCCGGACTTGCCGGTCAGAGTTACAGAGCTTATTCAGCAGAAGTGAAGTAAATCCAGGCTGCATATAATGACACGAGAGCAGAGAGAACAAGAGAAGGAGTCCAGGAATCTGCACAGGCTGAGATGGAGTGACCTAAAGATGTGGGGACTAGGTGAGCTTGGTCTGTTCACAAGCGACGTTTTCTACAACTGAGTGTGTTGTTTAGGCAAAAAAACAACTGCTGTGACTTGGTCTTTGGCAAACCAGAATACTAGAGATTTTTAGTTATTGAGACGTGGCAGGAGTAAGGGTCGAGACTTTCAGTCTCGTGCTTTCACAGTGGATGAACTGGACCGACTGTATTTGATCTACAGTCAATATTTTGGTACGGTCACTGAGACACTCTTCCAATGTGACACTAATAAATGTAGTGCTCCAACTGCTGCTCTCATTGCCTTCTAGACGACATGGCGAACAAGTCTCAGCACCACGTCCTGCGCTGCTGTTTACAAGGCAGAAATTAGAAAGCGAAAATACCCTCTGCTCCTCGTCTTTTCAGACGGCCTGCTGCTCTGAAAGCAGGTGTCTCATGGTGCTGCGCAGCTGTGCTGTTTCACAGGAGTCACTCGTGTTACGCCATCACTAAGACTCTTTTCTCATTCACTTTCATCCACTGGAACAATGCGCATGCATGCCGCTCGCTCAGCAGCACCATTCAATGGTCTGTTGTGCTCGTATTGACTGGCCCCGGTCTCTCACTGATACCAGTTTCATCTCTCTCTGCAGTGGCCTGGACCCATGTTTTGTTTACTCTCCCTGCCATTTCTGGCAACTCAGTATAATCGGAAACTTTTTTTTGTCTGCCTCTCTCTCTCTCTGTGTCTGAGTCTGGAAGCAAATGGTTTCCAGTGAATCATCTGCACTCTCACAGTTCTCATTTTCATGACAGTGAAGCGGCACGTGCCTTAACTTGTGATTGACGTTAAATAAGCAGTGTTAAAGGTACACCTCAATGTGCCTTTAACGTAGGAGTGCCGATTCAATAAAATGTATTCATTTGCAAAAAAATAAAGTTTATGTTTTATGCATGAAGAAAAGTTGTGTGCTCTCTCTACACCTTTCCGTTATTAGCCAGTATCCATCCGTCACTCTGAGGCACAGCCACTGTGGCTAACAGAAACCTATCTTAAGTAGGCTAACTCCTTGTGAAAAATTAATGTCTTATATCCTGTCAGGAAATGCTATAAAAAGTCTGTCAGTGCTGTTGGGATCCTGTCATCCCCAATTCCATATGCTCTAACATAGACTATGTTCCCTTGGGTCAGTGGGTTGAACTCATGCCTGTGCTACCTCTCATCATTAGCTGCCATTGTGACAATATGGAGAGTGGCTGAAAGGATTACTTGTTATACTGCATAAGAAACATCCACCTCTCGATGATGGATCATCATATCTCTTTTTGCAAAATAATGGAACTGATGAGAAGATTGGACCGCATGGGCATTGCATCGCTATCCTCTAGTTTTCACCATCTACGTAAACACACCTACGTTAGGAAGGGGCGTCGATGAGGTTGAAGACGGCAGAACAACACGTTCCAGGTTTGAGAGAGGGCTGATGGTTTTAGATGCATAACACTTTAGAACGCAAAACCGAGAGCGCACGCCCAGCACAGTGAGACTTGTTCATCCACCCATACAACTTCTTCTCACTTTGTACCCAATGGTGTCTTACTGTGTGGGCTCAGCTGGGTACCCATCTCCAGTGTACACAGGGGGAATGCAGGGGACACAGCCCGGATGTGTTGCCAGACCTGGGTCAACGCATCCTCCTTATATCCAGTCGAGCTGAGGGCTTCCAAGCATCCATGCAGAGGTCTACCTCAATGGCTCTGTCTTTTGTTCAGCTTCCATTGAGACGGACACGAGTTAATACGGTGAGAGTTGACAGATTAATCTCCATTTCAGGGTGCTGCGGGGGATCACATTATCTGGTAGGAACAAGGGACTCCTCATCAGTGGGCGCTTGATGAACAAAACAGCGCAGTCGATTCAAAACAATGGGGAAGAGCACGCAAATGAATCATGGCATCTAAAACACTTCAGACCTGATGTCATCAGAGGTCATCAGAGGGAAGAAAAAGAAAGAATGTGTTAAGCCTCAGCGGAGGTCACATTTATATTTTATTGACATGTTATTGACAGTGAAAATTGGTCGTGGCGAGTCCCTCATTTGTCCCCGAGGTTGTTTGCCACCGCTGCAGACTGTAATCTAAGTCTAAGTCTCTGAATCTAAGTCAGCGTGAGCTGTTGAATCATTCATGGCCGAGGGCGATCACATACATTCCTCCTTTACCCCTGGGTTCAGGGACAGAGCAGGGATGGTTTTGAAAGTGAGACGGAGCCTGATCCCTGTCTTGCTGGCGAGCCTGAAACCGCTGGCCCTTTAGCCGGCGAGCAGCAATCCCTCAGCGCCTTTACCGCTCCAAATAAAGCTTGGCACACCGTCGGTCGCCCTTGATGCAGGTGTGACAGGCAGTCTTGACATGAGATGGATATTTTAATGGATGGAGTGTTTTTCCAGGTTTCGCAGCTGCTGGACATATAAAAGTTTTTTATTGTCGTTATTATTGTTATTTAGGAAAGTAGTTTTGTGTTGTGGTTTACTTTTTTAATCCATCACTGCTCAAAACAGAGAACTGTACAACGCAGACATCACCTGGTCGGTAACAGGACTGTGCCGGCCGATTTCTACATTTGGTTTTCTAAATGGTTTTATTTTCTAAAGACACAGATTTTAGACCCACTGCTTTGGAGCAAGAATTCTCATTTGTTTGTGAAATGGTTCACAAACCCAATGGAAATTACTGTGAAATTCACAAAAGTACAACAGGGGAGACATAGTGGCCTGTCTGTGTGGAGTTTGCATGTTCTCCCCATGTGTCTGTTTATTCCCACAGTCCAAAAACATGCATGTTTAGTTCAAGAGGAGACTCTGAATTGCCCCCTAGGTGTAGGTATGACAGTGGAAAGTGTGCGTATGCCCCCTGTGATGGACTGAAGTATCCCTGTAACAGAAGGAGGATTGTTGACATTTACAAGTGATTTGATGATCTGCTAAAAAGTGTAAACTTGTGTCTTTGCACACCTGGATGAATAAACCTGGGGGTATTTGAAGCAACAAAGAGTAATATCTGATACAATGGTTATGCTAATACAGAAAGGAAAATCAATGTTTGATGTTTTGCTTTTGTCTCAAGCGTTGGAAAAAGTTCCTTCACTAACAATTTTAATGGCCAAAGTTCCTGATTTAAGAAAGTTTGGGCTCAGATTTTGACCAAACTGACACCATTAATAAGTCTCAGCAGGGCTAGGACACTTTATTCCTCCAAATGTAAACAAGTCTCACTTTGGATGATTGGTCATTTGTTGCCTTTTTCGATGTTTTACTCATTAGTTTGTGCCCTGTAACGGTAGAAATGACCGGCCGCCCACCACGTGCATTGTTTAGAAGAATCTTTTGTCAGCTGTAGGGGATGAGTGAGCCCACTGGGATCCATTACCAGTGACATAACAGAAAAGGCTGCACACCACAAGCTCTCAAAACTTCAGTTTTGGCTGTAGCAAGGGGGCTGTGTGAATTCATTTGCGCACAGCGAATTCTGATGTCAGAAAATGCAAATGCTGTGACATGTTTGGCTTATTAGTCCGTTGTAGGGGATGATTGGTCCTGGATGCTGATGTCTGCACTCATCCGGAGGAAATTAATGACCAGCTGAAGTCTAGAAAGCGAAACACAGAAACCGCATTGCTGTTTTGACAGATATAAACTTGGATGTCCTGATAACAAGTCACTCCATCTCTTTTTGCGGCAGGAAGTTAATAAAGTTGAGGTTTAGTAAAAGAGAGGACATCATCATGATGAGAAAAGGCTGAGCAGTGTGCAGAACTTGTGCCTGCACACACACTGAGACTGAGTCGATGCATTTAAGATATTACTTTGAGTCCAGCTTTTGCTTTTTTAATTACTGTGGGCTCTCAACAAATTTGTCTTCCTATGGCTTTGTAAGTTTCTCAGTTTTGAAGGTTCCTCGCTGTGGCGAGACGCTATGTTCCTCCGTCAGTGCCAAACCCAAAATAGTAGCCAAAGTCCACCCGAATGGAGTGTTCGAGGTGAGGTAAATTGGTATAACAAGAAATGGAAACAAGGGACATGTGAAATTACTTTTTCCTATGCGCTCTGGAGCCAACTTTTATTCTCTTTTGTTACTCTGTTTGACTTGCTAACATTGCCTTGCTCACTCTTTGTGCTGTAATAAACGTAAGATTTCTTTGTCCCTTTTCACTGACTTTTTTTTTTCACTCTTTTCAGGAGTGTTTTTTGGCTCAGCATTATCAGCAGATAAAGACAGGGAGTTACTTTGACTTTTATTAGTGCTAACATTTATCTCATTTGGTGATGGTTATATTCCTCCGTAGGGACATTCTCATAAAATCGTTGTCCAGGCAGCCGGTCTATAACCGAGTGTCTATTAAATCAAAGTTTGAGGGAACATTTGCCAGATCCTGTGTAAAATGGATCTTATTCTCAACCATATGGTGCCTTTGACACAGAAAGACAAGACCTGGCTGCACGGGCACCAACAGATGCTTGTTTTATGACGGGAGGCAGGACAAAGTTATGTTGGGGTGTTCTATATTTGTTGGAAAGTTAAGAGAAGTATGTTGATGAAGATGAATATGAAAAAGCAGGTTTGGATAGAGCAGCATTGGCAGACAGAATGAATTTTGAATGGAGTGCAGCCTGGCTAGTCAGGTAGCGCTAACACCAAAAATACACAGAGAATACTGTAGAGTCTGACCACGAAAGCGGCTGCTATGGTGTTGCCAAAAGCCCTCGTTTTCCATCTGGACCTGTGTGGGTTTTACAGAGTAATACTGAGCTTGGCGCTTAGAAATACCTTCGCTTTCTTTGGCATTTGCAGCGAATCTGAAGTTGCCAAACAAAAAAGTCATGACTCATCGCCAACAATTAGCTACAAAAACGGCACACCTGGCCTGATCCTGAGGGGCTTATGGTTGTCTTCACCAGTAGTAATCACATCCCACAGTATCCGGCATGCAGGATTGCTAGTGCCTCACTAGTTTTATCAAGCAATACGGTACGATCACACAGACACGATAGCCTGAAGCTAAGGCAGAGGAATGGAGCAGCATAAGTGTTGCTAGTCAGCATTTGACACTTCTCTGGACTTATTTGTTTTAGAGAGACACTCACACAGAAACAGCGACATCGGTCATGTCACAACTACATATGTTCGTGTTTACAAGAGAGTTTTTAGGCAAGATAATCAGCTAAACTGATTGTCTTGCCTAATACCTCATACAGTATTGACAACACTTGTAAACCATGTTGCCTCGTTTTGATAGCACTGACACGATTTAATAGTCTGTGATGTTGATGCAGGATACTGATAATGGTGGTAATATTTTACGTTCTATATGTTTATATTGAGCTTAACTCAGTCACTGTTATTGCTCCCTGTGGCACCACACACTGTAAGGTTGCCTTAAAATGTTTTCTGTGCTCTGATTGCACCTGTCAAATGGATGCAGGCTGAAACTAAACCAATATACATGTTAAACATATTTGCATGTTTTTGCCCACTACTGTACATAATTTACCATTCACAGTCCTGTTGAAATAAACCAAATTGTACTAAAAAAATTGCTGATTTTTGCTGGCCGAGTGAACTGTACAAGCTTCGAAGTTCAAGCCAATGTCCTGCAGACATAGTGATAGTGGCACACCGTGATGCAAAGCACCACTTAGCAGCATAATCTCAGCCTGAGTCTCTCAGTCTCTGTCACCCAAACCACACACAGACAGACCAGGCTGCTGAATCTGGAGCGAGGAGACACTGCACTCAGGCTGCTGGCAGCGGCCATGTATAATTGATTAAGGTATTTTAGAGGACTGTGCCAAATCTGTGATAGATATGCTTTATTAAATGAATATAATGTGCCCTTTTTTTCGGGGGGGGGGGCTGGACAGCCCTAAGGTAGTTTGCTAAGAGATGTAATTACAACTGTGCTATGTGCAATACCTGATGAAGAAGCATGGCCCTTTTAAGTGATGCTAATAAGAATTAAGGCAAAGGAAAGGTTTAACAGTCTGGCATTTCGTAGAGAACGGACTTAAGACTGCACAGTGCTAATTGAGCTGAAATACCACCAATTTATGTCTAGGACATGTCAAGAGGGTCAATTGGTGCCTCACTTTTGTAGTTTTGAAGCGCCACTACGCAGTGAAAAGTCCCAATAAAAACTGCAAATTCTGACATAAACTCTGACACACTGTGTCCCTGCATTCCGTTCAATTGTTATCTAATCGCTCACTGTGCAGAGAGTAGCCCGCACTCTCTCCTCTCTCCTAGCCGTGGCCGTGCGACAGGTGTTAATGCGCCAAGTTTTTAATAATGCATTCAGAGATCTGGTGACCCTCGTCAGGAATATTTCAGTCGCACACCAGCACACACTCATGCACATGGATGGAGTGCACGCGCGCACATATCCCCACATGCAAAAACACCATCTGCTCCTCCTTTACTGCCTACCTTCCTTATCTTTATCCCTCTCCAGGCTGCTTGACTTACAGTAGAAGGTGTGTCGGGGTGTAAGGCAGACATTAAAGTACAGTTATTAAAGGTCCAGCTCGGCTTTGGTTTTGGATTGCGACATTTGAGGAAATTGTGGCGTGTGCAGGGAGGCAAAATTCGCTGTAAACAGGATGCACAGCCTCTGTGGGTTATGTACAAGTATCTCTTTCCTAGTCTGCGCTGATCTGTCTCCAGCAGCTAATTCCCAGTCTAACTGTTCTCAGCGGGTACAGCCTGAGGCTCTGCTGCCCCACACACACACACACACACACACACACACGCACACTCACAGACTCGCAGTCTGCCTGAGTTAAAGAAGGTACTGGCTGCTGCTCAGTACATTCTGGCCATATCTCAACCACACTTCTGCTATTTTGCCCTCCAGTCTTTCTGGCCACTTTCTCCCCATCCACCTTTTCTTTCGGTTTCCTCTCTGCCTGGCTGTCAGCATTTCTTCATTTCATACCTCCCCCCTCCTCCCCTCTGTCTTTCGGTCCAGCATCCTCCTCCTCCTCCTCCTCCTCCTCCTCCTCCTCCTCCTCCTCCTCCTCCTTCCTCCCTCCCTCCCTAATTTCAGTCCCTTTGCAATATCCCGTTTCGCAGTGAAGTGGTTGCCTCCTCGCCTCAGCCCTGCAGCTCAGTCTCAGCTTCACAGAGTCAGATGCTTTGCCTCGAGTTCTCATTTCGCGACCTCCCTTTTATGCTCCACATAAACCAGCGATTTATACCTGAATCACGCTCCTGGTGAAGTGTTCACCAAGTGCTCACACGCCGCTTATCTAACTACGATTGCTCACACACCAGTGAATGTTGAGCCTTAAATTTGTGACCTGAGGCAAAGAGGTCCACGAGAAAAAAAAAATGTGATTATTCCTCTTGGGTTGTCCACAGACTCAGAGCCCAGGACTGATAAATGTTAAATTTCAACATGTCAGACTTCTATTTTTTCCTGTGACAAAGTGTGTAATCTAAAATGCATCTATTTCCCATCCTGCATCTTACAAACGATGATCAGACTCAGATGATTTGCAAAACATTTTGGGGAAAACACAATATCCCAAGACTCATGTCGATCAGCAGTGTTTTCTTAAAGCTGGAATAATTTAGACGTTCATCTGATTTACGAGGAGGTCTGGATATCATCTGCCATTACAAAGTAGCAGGAATATGCACTTTCCGGCCTCTACTTTGTAACTACATGACATGACAGGAGTGAGGAATCCCCTCCGACACTGTTCGGGTGGTTGCATTGGTTGATTCATGAGGCATGCGTTCATCCAGTATGCACACATGACCTATTGTGAAGGATACAGATGGATGATACAGCGTTTCATTGCACCCAAAATATGCAGCAACTTTGAATATTAATGAGTTGTGATGTTGTGTCCGGTAAGCACTTTTTGCCACTGTCATATATTTTAACGTTTTCTCATAATCCAGGCTCCGAGTCATTAGTTCCTCATTAGTCGTGTGTGTGTGTATGTGTGTGTGTGTCGCAAACACGTTTGTGACTTTGTGAGTGCAAACGCGCGGCCCGTAGAGGAAGTTAGCCTTTTGTCCTGTTACCCTTGCTGATCTGTGTGCACCAAGGCGCTGTAAGTCATGGCAACCGGGCTCATTATCGATGCTTGAGGATGTTTCAATTCTCACTGAAGAGGACCCTTCTGCCTCGACTGAGAGGTGAAACGTCTCCACGCATTTATGAGTCCAGTTGCCATGACTCTGCAACTCCTCGCCCGGACAAATGACAGCCTCCCACAAACAGCCTTGAAGGGGGAACCTACAGAATGAAAGAACACCTCGGCATTGTCGAGTAATGAGAGAGCAGGGATGAAGACCCCATTCGACCGTTCTGATTCCCCTTGTCGTTGTGCTCTAATCACACTTGTTGCTGGTTTGTTTTTCCCGCCAGTAAAGAAAATTGCACAGAGAGAAGTGAAAAGGTCTCGCATCTAATCGTCCGCTGGCAGTAAATATACTGTCCCGCAGACTCGGGAGATGGGAGTCCCACACAATGCACAGGCCAAAGCGACACTGAGGCGTCTTGTGGTGGTGTTCGGCCGGTCATTCCCCACCTGTGGGGTCACGTACAACAGACGGGTGCGGGGGCCGCAGAGGCCTGACTCCAACAGATGCCATTCTGCCATTGTCTGTGTGTTTGCACCCCGGCACGCAGGCTTTCCTCTGTGTGTGTGCGTGTTCTGTATTGCGGGGGCAGCTATCAGCAGTTGACTCCGTGACCCCGCCGAGCTACCCCCCGGTCCCGCGCTCGCTCTCCTGCAACGGGAGCTGGAAGAACTACCGGCGGCGGAGGCGGCGGGTGAGACCACCCCGCAGTCACCTCCGCAGGGACCAGCCGCTGCTAATTAGACTCATGCGAGAGGAGGAAAGTGCCCTTGTCTGCGCGGCTATATATCAAAGCAGGCTGCAACAAGCTTCTGTATAGGCCATTGTGCAATTTTTCACTCAGCCTTTTTTTCTTTCTTTTTGCAAGCACACCAGAAGCCTTGATGAGGAAGAAGTGTGCCGGCGCTCTCCGTGCTCTCCATGAGAATCGTTCTCCTCTTCTGAAGGGATAACCTCAATGCTCCTCATAATAGCATCAGCGTCTCCCGGGTAATTCGGTGCTATATATATAAATATATATGTTCATTTTCTGTCCATTGAATTTTTCAACTTGCTCCCATTTCGACGCTCTTTATTTTCCTGCGTGAAGTCAGTGCAACAAATGGCATTTGCTTCACCCACTTTCCTCTCCAGGTGGGTAATCCAGATTTTTGTTTTCTTCTTGTTTGTTTTTTTCTAGGGATGTACGGCTGTTTTTTTTGTCGAAAATTCAATTCACCCACACAAAATCTTGAACCTCTTTTACTATGCCAGGGGTTAGGTGAGATAAAAAACAATAAACCGAGTACCCATTTCATTTGATTATCTAGACTGTCTAGACTAAACAGACAGGCCCGTGTGTTGTCCTAGTAAGTACTGTTTCACAAAACATTTACTTGATCGGCCAGAATCAAAGGTGATACTGATGATGATTTCTAAACATTGCAAAACAACAGTTGAACGGAAAACGTGTGTGCCCCCTTTATTTGCTCAGTTTTTGGCTTTTGCATCACAAGCTCAATAACAAAGGTATTATTTATTAAAGGTAGCAGTGATAAAACTGAATGTTATTCAAGGTTTTTTTTAATGTGCAGTTAAGGCATCTGACACCCTCCAACACCTTCAACTGGTTACTCAATTCACAAGCCATTTACAATCTAGCATTGTCTTGACTTTGCTCCCCAGTTCTACTGTCCTACAATGGTGATGCCAATGATGTTGATGTACAGCTTTCACATCCTTTTGTACAATTGAACATACTTGTACCTACTGATGATCTGACAGCACTCTTTCATTTTTCAGTTTTCGTTTGCTCTCCATCCGTGTCTAGGGAAGCTTTTTGTGTTACACAGCATCTGTTTGAGTCATTACTAATCATATCACTTATGTCAGCCCTGTGGCTTTCAGACCCCGGTTACTCTTTGGTTTTGCATTACTCGATATGGGTGCATTACCTTTATTGCGGTGCACATTCACAGGCCTTTGCATTCACTTATTTCATCATTATTATATTGTTGTGATGATGGCAATCTGCCTCGTGATCCGATTAGGGATACAGAGATGTTCTCAGAGGAGAACTCGCTTTACAGCAGGAAGTGGCTAGAGACCTTTCGACTCACTTGGGAAATGGTCTGATGACAGTGAAGGTCCGACTTGGATGCTTGGAGCCGATCAGATCACAGTCTGGTCCAAAGGCATCCATCGTGTTGCTGTTTCGTATGCACACAGCGTAGCCCAGACACCTGTTCAGAGCGGGGGCTCTTCCCTTTCCAGCAAATCTGAACCCCACTTTGCTTTTTTTTTTTTTTTCAATCACGGCCTCATCCACGTCCTTTTGTCAGCCCTGCCTGCATACTCCATGGTTTGGGGAGGAAGAACAGGTGACACTCACTTTGCCTTTGTGACTGAAAATAAATGTGATTGTCTCCGACAGCGCGCACGCAGAGAAATTGCCTTTGATGTCGGCGTGACAGGTGAGAGAATACAATCTGCTGATTTCACCTGTGGGCGGGGAGTTTTGTCAGGTCTGCAGCGAGCACCCCCACCCCCAGTCCCCACACCCCCCACCTCCACCCCCCGCGCGCCTTTTTTTCCAGGCAGGCAGTTTTTGTGTAGGATATTGGTATGCACGTCCTCTTCAATCTCTATCCGACCTAATGCGGTGTGACGCCGCAACGCTTTCATGTTAGAATCGGTTTCTCGGGAAGGCTGACTCAATTTTTCGTACCCACCCCCCCACACACTCTATTTGTCCTCTCTGTCTTCTCCATATTTTCAGCCATTTGGCTTTCAGCCCATGCGCCTCCCGACCCTGGCAGAGGGCTGGCGTCGTATCACCTGTACTCTGATCCCAGGCTGCACTCCCACCCACCCCCACACCCCTCCACCCCCCCAACCCCAGGTTTGTTTACTTACAGTGTACTTGTGTGTGATAGAGTAAGGGAGAGGAGGTGGCCAGCTGCTCAGTGGTGTAAGACAGTAGTCTCTACTCCATCCAGCTGTCTCACGAGCCTCCCCTGGGTTTCTCAGACACACTCAGCCAGCCAGCACCTCACACCCCCACGGAAACCAGCCCGTATCCATTCCATACCTCTACTGTGATGTACGCTCTATACCCTCTGTCCCTGCAGGTATGTTTTCCCACTGTGTATTTATCCATCCGTCTTTGGCAAGCTCATCTACAACACGCTAAGCCACTCTCTCGGCCCTGCTATGTGCCTCTCATTTATTTATTTGGCGCCCCACTGGAGACTTTCTCAGGATGTCGATGTGTGGCAAAAATGTTCTCGCGCAACATTTCCAGTCCTGGGCGTACATCTCGAGACCCATCAGTGCAGAATACAGCTCACATACTAGTGAAATGAGCTTTCTGCGGAGGGTGAGGAGCTCAGACATCCAGGAGGGGCTCAGAGTAAAGCCTCCACTCTTCTGTATGTGGATGACCTAGATAACATGGTTTGGACAGTTCCCCATTTGTTTCCTCTGCACACAGTCTAGTCCTGGCTTACACGGGCCTGACAGCTCGTCTGATCTTTGAGTTTTTGCAAATGCACAGAAAAGAGGGTTAAAGATTCGGTTCACATTAAACATTTTCTCAGTTTTCTTTAGTGGTGTCTTTGATTCTTATTTGACCCGAGTTTCACCACATTTATCATTCTGGCCCCCCAGCTCAACATGTTGGAGGTCGGAGGAATTATCATATAGCTTTTGATGGTCAAGACATTGAAATATCACTTCTGCTAAAGGTCGACAGGCCGGGCCGCTTCCTTCCTTCTAATCTGTGTTCATTAATATTTTTGAAATGTACAACATGAGACACAGCTGTATATATATTTTATTCACTTTCGTTCTGTCGTGATTTTAAGTCCTGCATTCAGATTCATTCAGATTCATGCTATAACGTCGTGCTGTACCTCCTCTCTATTATCTTTCCATTCCTTATAGCACGGCACAGTCCGCCAGGAAGATTGTATTGCTTGTCCTTGGCGATTTTCCAGCCATCATTAATTTCCATATTTTGTCACTTGTGCATGTTTCGGATTTATTCTCTTTTCTCTTCCCTTTCTTTGTATGTATTTGGATCCTTTTTTTAAGATTCAGCCTGTTTATGAGCTCTGCCTGTCTTTCCTGTTTTTTTATTATTGTTATTATTATGAATAAATACTGTAACTTTTAGATTTATATTCAGAGGTTTAGTATGTGTGTGACGCATGCGTTCGAGTCATTCTGTGCATTCGGTGATCATATTTTAAATTTAACCCAATTATCCGTCATAATATCATTGCTATTTTCAAGAGACTGTGTCTCTACCTTTGATAATGTATTCAGCTTAATGGCAATGCATGTTTTCGTGCAATTTCTGGCTGCATTTGATCAACTTTGAATCATAGTCACAGACTACAGAGTACTCATCTAATACAGTTTGTGCTTACAGTTTTGTGTTCTTTCTCTCTTGTTTGTAATGATATTCACCAAATCCAGAGGTGAGATCAGGGAACATCTCCCAAAGCTTTTTGAAAAGAAGTTATTACAGACTTATATTTAGCAGAAAGGATCTGTGAGCATGCCTTTATCTTTTTCTTTTTTTGGTATTATTCACATTTCAGACATATTCACCTTGAGTTTCACTTTTTGCTTTCTTGAAGAAACGAACAGAAATGAATACACACACAAAAATAAACATATCCATCCATCATCCTACCTGGCTTTGTACCCAGTGGTGTCACAGGGGTCTGCTGGATCTCTAGTAGTGTGTAAAATTGAAGTGTTGTTAAATTGCACATATTATCACCTGCTTCCTCTTCTTTTCCCCTTGGGTATTACATTCGTGGGAGTAAATTATCCCGTTGAGGCATCATCAGCTTATACCAGTGATCGGAATGACTTTCATAGTTAGTGATAATATTAAGGGGCAGCCCCTGGTCAGCCTGAGAGCCTTTCTGTGTGGAGTCTATGATATGCCGTATGTCATACTGAGAAAAAGTGCAGAGCTGTTCAGTTTGTCTCTGACCAACATAAACGGACGAGCGACAATTTGCCAATCAAGGAATCCGAACAGTGCCACACGTCTCTGCCCGTGACCCTGTGTGTGTGTTACCTCTTCCTTGAAGCTCCTCCGATTGTTCAATCACCTGCTCACAGGAGCTTGAAAGTAAGAGGGGACATTTGTCAGCCAGAGAGAGAACACAGTCCCCCTCCATCACCTCCCTCCCTCCCTCCCTCCCTCCCTCCCTCCCTCCCCCACCCACCCAGCCAGCCAGCCTCCACCTGCACTCGTCACATCAGCAGCCCCTGTGGGCACCAGTCCCACATGGATGACTCACTGACTTTTCCTTTGGTCGTGCGCGTGTTTCCATCTGTCTGTGTGTCGGTGCTGCCTTGTCATACACACACGCACACACACACACACACACACACACACACACACACACACACACACACACACACACACACACACGCTCATACACATGCATCCATCAGAGCAGGACAGGAGAGTCAAGCGGGAGATTGACTTTAGCAAAAAGAGCAGACGGCCGTCGCCGGCTGAACGCTTGAGATGTTTCCTTCAGAGCACCAGCCTCTCACAGCAGATTACAGACACTCGCTGACTGCTTGTCACTTTAGTGACCGAGGACCGATGTGGAATACTGATGTTTAGCCCTGGAGCCCTGTCATTGTGTCCTGCTCATGTGTTTTTTGGTTGTTTTCATTTTCCCTCTCTTCATGTGAACCCCTGGATCTCGGATGGCGACGCGGTGCTCGGCCTTCGTGTTTTGACGGTGCAGCGGCGCCTGCAAAGTGGCCTTTCACCAAACGCCAGCCAGTTGTGCGATACGTTATTCAGCAAGAAAGTGGCAAACTTTCTCATTACGTTTTATTCATCGGGTGTATTTCAGTCAGAAGTATTTTCTCCATCAAAGCCGGATGCATGCCAGAGCTTATCTCGCCACTGAATGAGGGATGAGTCACCCCGACGTGCAGAGCTGTTAACCCCTGCTGAGCTGGCTCAAACTGCAAATAGAGGAAGACTGGTGCATGAACCTCACTAGGAAAGAGCTCAAGTTATCTTTCTGCCTCCTCCACAAGTTGAACGTGTGAAAAATCATGTGTGTGACACTTGCAGCCACGGAGAAGGTCTGTGCTGACTGGAAATGGACCACAACATGAACGAATTCAGCGACTAAATGGTTTTTATTAGCGTATAATTACGTGATTGCTCACGGTTCATGTAGTTGCTATCTGCAAAACACATGACACTGATTCCACGTTTTTTACTCAGGAATTGATTAGAGGTCATTTTAGTGTCACTCAGAGGTTACAGGATTACTGTCCATTATGCAAAATTAATGAGTGTGTTGCTACAATGTGACAACGGTTGTGATGCTCAGAATAGTCTCTCTGACTGTCTTCCCTCTGCAGAACATGCCGGTTGTGATGGACAGTTTGCGTATTTGAACTTAAGCGAAACCCTCGCCAGCAGGTCTACGTTACATGTGAGCTCCTGGCAAACAGTCAGAGTCCATTTCCCACAATTCTCCAGTGTCGGGAGAGGAGAGGCAACGGCTCAAATTCAACATGCCTCTGTATCACTGCTCGGTGACTGTGTGGACAAACTACAAATCCAGAGTAAATCCATAGCATCGAGCCACGGCGGAGTCTTTAGTGGATTTCCTTGGGTGGAAAACAAACTTCTGGGCACTCAGAGCCTCCCCGGCCCTGCAGAGCGCGGCTCATTGATAAGGGTTTCTGTCCTTGTCACCAAGGACTGATTTCTTTCTGTCAACTCCCAGGCAGCCCTGTTCCTCATTCCACACAATTGTTTTTCTTCTCCTCTATACCTGACAGATCCCTATCTCCCTCCCTCCCCTCTCCTCCCTCCCCCTCTCCTCCCTCCCCTCTCCTCCCCGTGTCCCCGACAGCTCCCGCTCTCCTTCCTCGAGAGACGTCTGTTCCTGGCGCTGCGGCAGCGCCGGGGCAGCTGCCTGAGTCGTCGTCTCGATCGGAGCTCCTTCACCGGAGTCACATCCGTCGCCGCCGTCTCGTAAGAGCTCCGACAGGGGCGCTCCTCTGGCGGGCGCCGGAAGCTTTTGTGTCGGGAGGCGCACGCATCACGCCGGGAGCATCACGTCGTCCATTGCTGCGCCATCCAATCAGCCGGGATGTGCCGTTTGTGCATGCACAAATGCATCTCTGCTCTCCTCTGTCTCTACACACACACACACACGCGCGAGCATCACCTCTCGCAGCCATTTTGCCATCTCGCCATCCACCTCGACAGTGTGACCGCGGCCGCGTCTCTCCTGCGGCTCTACACCTCCTGTGTTCATTAGCACTGTGCAGCGGCGTGTCAACAGCCCTTATTTACTAATTAACGGCTGATGACAATGGCTGCGGCACACAATGGAGGGGACAATGGCGATCCTCATCTCTGACGCTCGCCGTCCTGTGACAATGCGAAGTGTTGCCCATTCAGCTGTGTAATAAGCTCCTCAGCTCTCACCGGGATGTGCAAATGCACGGCGGATCATGGTTTTGTCTCGCTATCATGTGTGTGTGTGTGTGTGTGTGTGTGTGTGTGGAGGGGGCATCACATTGCAAAGTTGTTGTGATTTTCAGATAGAAAAAGTTTAGTTTTCAAGGATCCATCCTCCAAGGTCGAAAGCGATGCTCTCACTGTGCCTGGCCAGTGGGAATGGAGATAAAAATGTCAAAGCCGCCGTAAATAAGAGTATAAATAATAAAGCTCCCTGCCGAGCTTGGTTAAATTGAACAGCAAAGGGGTAGATTTCTCGCCATCCCACTGAGATTTTAATCTCTCCTGCTAAATCTTTTCCACCCTTTCTTCCTTTGTCTTAAGGTTCCTCCCGGGAGGCAGAGCGTGCGCGCTACCGCGGCGTGATGTAACGCCCTTCCAGCCGACCCCCAGGGCCGGTAAACTTGTGAGTCAGTGAGGAAGGATGATGCATTTCATCAGCTCTCACAATGACTTCTAAAGGCAGCCAGGGGCCATTTTATTTTCCTGAAGTGTGAGAGGGAAAATACGAACGAGTCCCGTCTCCCGAATGACAAAACGGGTCACTCCCCACCACCCAGACATACAGAGCATGTGGACGGACCACCGCCGCTCTTTCAGGCACACTGGAAGAGATTCCCTTCATAGTTTGAAGAATATGCTGCTAACTCATGATAAGAGATGGGATTCAAATAATGACCCGTGTATGTATTGCAGCAGCCACTTGATTTGGTTTTGCCAGTTCCTAGCCACAACATGCAGGTGTTTTTCGAGAGCGTTTCATTTTGAACGTCACTTGTGTTGTAAAAGCACCTCGAGAGGCTGTCAAGACAGCGAAGTGATAAATAAGAGCCACTTACCCAGATGGTTCTACAGGCTTCCAGTCATCCAACATGTTGGCACTGCACAAAGTGGCACACAAACAACACACTTAAATGGACTCCTTCAGGTGTTTTCAGCTTTACTGAAAACAAACGCTGAAGCCTTCATCATACAAAGGGTGTCTGTGTATTGACTTTTGCTGAACATTCACCAGTGTCGGTGGTACAAAGGAACTAAAACTTATTCTAAACTTTGGCCGGATGAGTATGGGCAAATGTAACCAAAGCTGATTATAGGAAACACAATGTTCTCGTATCAAATCCTGACACTTTAACAAAAGGACAATCCCTTACACAGATTACAAACATGGTTTCCAAGGGAATGGAAATGTGGATCTTTTAAAATAAATTAAATGCTCAAGATCGAATCCCAAACAGTTACATTTTTTTCATTTGTGGCACATTATTGTGATGCCTCTCTGCTGCTCTTTATACATGAAATCAGTTATTTTATTGCAGAAAGAGAGACAGACCTGTTCAACACTGCTGGGTACAAAACAGGTAAGATAATGGATGGAAGGAAACGCCTGCAAACAGATCTTCTTCCAGACTCCAACATAAACAACCCAGGTCACATGCAGACCAGCACAACGTACGATGCCTCTAGAAAGAGGGGGTGGAAACAACGCAAGCTGTGTGAACAGCTGGTTTGCCCAGCAAAAACGTATAACAATGCACGCGCCTATCAGCAAAATATGAACGGCTGGCCGGCCCCGCATGGCCCCAGAGCTCATCTGCCATGCAAATGGATGCACACCTGAAGTTTCCTCTTGACGGACGAGTGCTGATGCGTTAAAGGGAGGCGCGTGTCATTCACTGGTTATTGGATTATGCAAGGTGATGAGAGCGGGTATGCAAATGCATGCACGCGATAGCAGGTGGGGTGTGAGTCGTGATGACCCGCAGCGGAGTGTGTTGGAGTTCTCTGTGTGCAAGGTTAAAGGTTTTGCTTGTCACCACATTAACTCTCATCAACATCTAATATCCCTTCAGGGGACGAATGTACAGTAAAGAGGCACGGCGCAGGTTTCGGCGCTCAGTTGTTGTCTGGTTTTTACATCGCCTTCTTTATCCAAATCCTTCCCCCGACCTCCTCATGTGTCTGAGTGGGCGCCGGCTGCTCTGATCCTCCCGACGCGCAACCACGCCTGACCCCGATGCATCACCCGCTCTCGGGCAGGAAAGGAGAAGAACACAGAAAATAGAAAGAGACGGGAGCTATCCATCTCCTGGAGCGGTGTACTGTACAGCAGATCAGTGGTCCTCTGCCGCTTTCATCTCCCAGCTCCAGCAATCTGCCACCTGGCCTCCGCACAAAAACCCGCTCATCTGAGCCTCGGAGCGCTCTTCCTCCCTCGAACTTCGCTTCCCGCTCGGCTGCGTCGGTCCACGCTGGATCTCAAAAACGGAGGCCAACGCGAGCGAGGACACGCACTCAGCCCAGCGCGCTCTTTCTCCTGTTGCGTCTTATGAAACAGACCCATGTAATCCTTTGTGTTTTATTTCAGATGGGGAGCTGCATTTCCGCCTCGGGTGAAACCGGCCCGTGCAGCTTCCTCCACTTTCATTACAATTTCCCTTGATCCAGGTTGTGGTTGTTAAGGAGGGAGATCACTCGCTTATGCAAGCGAGAGGGAAAAATCTCCAGGCCGCTGCTGGTCGATGAGTCATATGGCCCAGTTTGCCGAATTTGTGCAAAAGCGGTCCCAGGTGGCAACGGTGACCTCTCCTGCAGTCCCCAAAGCTCCCTGCCAACGTCACACAATGCAGCTCAAGCCTTCAGGACGTAATCACCTCTTATTGACCCGTGGGAGCCTAAATCCACCCCCCCATTTTCTCATTTATTACCAGATGTCCATCACTGAAAGTGCTTACTTGTTTTTCACAGAGAAGCGCTGACCAGGTGACAAGAACGGGAAACAGCTTTTGCCTCAGCCTTCTTGAATAAAGGCAATTCTATTCTAAACCAAAGATATGCTCTAGGCCCAAAAACACCATTACGTCCTTGTTCATATATTAATTCAGGACTGGGCACTTTAAAGGCAGTGTAAAATACAAGTGTGATGTAAACCACTAACACCTTCCCTCCTCCAAGACAGTTTGTATGTAGCCGCCCCTGTTTAGGGACACGAGTAGGTTGACTGAAGCTTCCAGTGAAACGTCAATGTAAGCACTTAGTCACTCGGTCCAGGCGCTCCAGTTTCCACTACGCTACGTTGGAACGTAAAATCTTCTTCTTCCTTTTCTTCTGATTATTTCTGGGAGAAGCAGGCGAGGCAGGCAAAACAGCCAATTGGCTAAAGCCTGTTACTGTAGGTCGCCAGATTAGCATGACGGGACACCTGGTTCTGTGCAGAAATTAACCATGATATTCCAAATGGGTTTTAAAACAGCGTCTGAGGCATTTTTGATCACACGATGTTCCACAGCCCCTATGTTAACACCAGGGAACAAAGATAAATGCTTCATTCTTCACTCTTGATCCCCATTAAGGATAATGATTTCTGGATACTCAATTAAATCTTTAAGAACTAAAAACGCTGCCCTCTGGCTTAGTGATACAGACCAGCATGTCTTGTAAATGCCAGAAGATCATTTTGTAACTTGTCTTAAACTGCTTCAGAAAAGGTTTTAAGAGCATGTCATGCTCTGGACTTTTCTCAGAGGGGACAGAGAAGCAGTGACTTTGAAACCCTGGTGATTTAAGGTTATGTCTCTTACCTCACGCGACTGCACTTTACCACCCACATTAACTCTCTTTTCCCCTATTTCAACCCTGCTAAGAACTCTATTACCAGCTTCACCCACAGTGGCCTCGGGTTGTCTTTCACCTCACAGTTTAAGATTATGTGTTAATTTGCATATAACAGTTTTCTTTTCAAATGTTGGTGCCTATGAATCCGCAGCCCGGTCGCTGGAATATTAGGTGTGATTTATAATGATTTATGTTGCGCAGACTAAACAGACTCCACAACCTGTTCAACAGCTCACCTCTTTCCTCTGTGCCGCTTCGGTGCCTGAACATCTCCGGGCTCAGTCTCTGCTTTGATTTGGTTGTATTCCTCAACTGACAGAGCAAATTTGTCTCGGGGCCTGGCAGAAGTACAGTTTGTCAACCTGCTAACACAGGGGGCTCCCCGTATTGTGGAGCTGTCGTAAACGTTAAGTGAAAGACGGCTGATGACGCCTACGTGATGTGACAGGCAGCTGCGGAGGTGTTTGTGTCTCCCCGGACTCTGGAGGTTGTTTTTTGGAGCTTATGAAGAAAGACTTGGATAGGGAGAGACATGGCAGCGATGCAGATACAGGCACAGCCTGGCCATTTCCCATATGATAACCTTGTTATTCCAGCTAGAGTGGAGTCGTGCGTAACAACTCGTGACAAGTGGAAAGGGTCAACGCAAGGGTGCGTGCCTCCTGGGAACTCCAGGCTGTGCACGTTTCCAACAACTTTCCAAAACTTTATTTCAATTGATTTAATTAATGAATACGTAAAACATCATCAATATGGATCCCACTCACAAAACAAATGTCGGTAGTTTCAGGTTTTTTTAGCTCTTTTTCTGGCCGCCAGTGCCCTCCTTCAAATCTTTTACCATCCATTTCAGTCAGATGGTTTCAGTCCTGATTGAAACAGCAGTATTGTAAAAGTCCGTACAAGGATGAGCGTTGTGAAACCAGCAAAATTTGCATGTATGGGAGCAAACAAAACAGAAAGGCCCTCTCATTGCGCCTATGGCCTCAGCCCTAATTATAGCTCGCTACCAATATAGTTCAGAAAACTGAGCAGATGTTATGTTTCAAGACATTAGGACCCCAATGAATGCAGCAGCTCACACACACACACACGCACAAACACAAACACACACACACACACATGCATACACGCACATAGACATGCACACCAGCCTCCTGTAGCTGGAGGCAGTTGTGGCAGAGTTTCTGTTTTATTTGGGTTTTTGTGTCATTTATGACTCGGAGCTATTATGTCAGCTTCCTCTGCAGACTCGCAGGGCTGAGGTGGCTCCTGCAGGACAGGAGCTGTGCTGGCTGAGCATATGTCGGGAGGAAGCCGCCTGCAGAAGCCCTCGTCTTCAGACCGGTGTGGAGCACGGCGCCAACAATTTGCATTCCTCCCCCGCGCCGAGCAGCCAATGTAGCATGATAATATCGCTTTACGGTCTGAAATTGCATCAACTCAGAGCTCACTGATCAAACAGTGACAGGAATTGCGCTTACGGATCTCGCACTCAGTTCTGCCTTTGGGACACGTATGTGTAGGCTAATTGTAGGGGAGGTGGAGTTTGGCTTTTATTTACCCCTGTGACATACACAAGGCTTTAGAGGCACCAGGAGGAGATCAGCGATTGATTTTCTTGATGGCCGAAAATCATTTGGCTTGAAGACTGACAGAGACTTTATTTTGAATGCTTACATCACAATTATCCCCCTATTTCATTTCTTCTTACCTTTGCTTTTCTGATCTGCTGCCTTTTAAAAGTTGCTGTCGATGTGTGTATCGTAACAACTCCTGCGCGTCTGCTGGGATGATAAAACAGAGCGTAAAGAGTGAAAGAGTCACACCTTGCTCATCCCACTGCAGATGCTCTCCAGTCGGACAAAGTAAGAGAAAGGAAATGACTCGAACTCATTACAGTGGTGAGACATGGCTGCTTTGTTGCACTGTTGTACAATATGTACAAAACACCCTAATACTGCAAGGACAGATTGTACTGTTCGTCTGTGACTCCCAAAATGAAAAAAAAGTCTTGCATCCATCTGTAGCTGTCAAACAGTTGCATTTGTGTTCAGTTTATGCAAAATATGTTTGTTACTTTAGCGACCTGAGGTCAGGGGGTTAACATTTGTAATCATGCTGACAATTAATCACATGGGACGTTGGGGGTGGGGGGGTTCCTGGATCCTGCACAACATCCCAGGGGTCTAGGAGGGGAGAGGGCACAAAAACTCTGGGGACCATGGGGTCTTGCAGAATCGAGGAATCAGAACAATGGAGAGAAGGAAAGAAATGGAAGGCAGAAGAAGAAAGGTTGAATTATACACTTTTTCAAAAAGGAGGGTTTTAATCCTAATCTTGAAGTTCGAGAGGGTGTCTGCCTCAGTAACTGAAGGCTCTGGCTTCAAATATACAATTAGAGATTCTTGGAACACCAAGCAGGCGTTTGTCGGAAAACAAGTTCTGCTGTGCTCTGGATGAGCTGGACCGTCCTGAGACACCCGAGAGATCCATGCAGACAAGGGGAGAACAGGCAAACTCAGCAAAGTAAGACCCTCAGTCCAACCAGGGACCTGGCGACGGTGCTGCTCGCAGATCCACCTCAAAGTCACATATGTCAAGTCTATGGTCTAAATCTTACACATCGTAGCCTAAAAATACAGGATTTAAAGGGAGGTGTGAGAATATTCGTTACGCTTGTGATGTGACCCAAAACACGAAATGTCAAACTCACCGCCCCTCCGAGCTCCTCCACCGTGCTCTGCTCCTGTGTCAGCGGGCGCTGACGGATCGCTGCCCGTGGAGAATTCGCATTGTTAGGACAAGCGTTAATGATTTAGCGGAGCACTGTTCGAAAAGGTGAAGCGGCTCTGATCGCCGTGTGGTGAGGATTGCCGGGGCGAGCCGAGGAGGAGCACCCTGCGGCGCCAGAGCCAGAGCTGGTGCCCGACCCCTCATTAGCTGTCGGTGTCCGCGCGAGCTATTAAAAGCGGACCCGGCCAAGTGCAAACAGACGGGGAGGAGGGGGGGATGGGAGGCGTCTGATGCAGACTCAAGAACAGGAAGACGGCTCTTATCTCTGGCTAAGACCTAGGTACCCCGTCTGCAGGGGAAATCTGGGTGGCGGCGCTCCAAATACCTGACATCTGCCCGATCGGGGAGGTAGAGGTCTTCTGCCAAGGCGCGGAGAAGCCAACCAGCCACCTGTCCACCTCAGTACGTAGGCGTGGGTAAATTGGCGAGTCCAGGAATGGACGGCGTGTGCAGATACTCTTGAAAGTTAACCGGCCAATCCAAACCAAACGTTTTGATGACAGTTTTGGAATTCGATCACCCATCTGTGCGGCCGGTGATCACTTTGCGCTGGTCTGACAGAAGGTTGCTGTAAATGCTGTTTTTGTTTTTTTGTTTTGTTTTGTTTTTTATGTCCGGACTCTGTTTATTCCAACAAACGTACTGGCAAACAGAACCTCTGTGCTAATTCCACCGCCAGCTCCTGCCCGGAGGGTATTATGCATGAAGTGAAACCAAATACTGGACACGTAGACACTAATACATCCTTGTGTTAAAAGAAGGGATTTTTTTTTTTTCAGAAATTTCAGAAACCGCATCATACAACCATATCGATGTTCGCTCCACACATGATGAGATGGTGTTTGACGTTTTTCCCCTGTAGTTAAAGTCCGTATTGTTGCTGTGCTGCCACTGACATTTGAGAAAAAACACACACACGTTGAGAGTGGGTGACGAAATGGGGGAAAAAACAATTACACTTGGCGCAAAAAGGCGGAATAAGAGGGCGAGGGCCTTTGAACTCGGAGACGGATTAATTGTAAACCACTCGATTCTGTGTAATCACAACAACAGGGGGACCGAGGGGCTCGCATCCGCACGCGGCCCCCGACGTGTCAGGTGTTGCACCGTGTTGCCAGAGCGCTGCCCGACATACTGGGACTGCATGCGGTGCGAAATATGAAACACGCCTCGAGCGAGTCCATCTGGTTTCCACGGCAGGCGGGATGCGGCGTCCGAAGAAATAACTTGACGCGCGTCTCCCTTCCTCCGCCCTCCTCCTCCAGCCTTCTCCCCGTCTCTTGCCTCCAGCTGGCTCCTCTCTCCCGGTGCATACGTGAGCCTCGGCACTCGCGCTGCAAGGTGCCGGTGTTTGCTTTCAAGGCGTTTGGGTTTTAGTGCTATTGTGCCCCAGGGTGATGGAGAGGGAGGAAGAGGAAAAAAAAAAGAAAAAAAACGGCAGCAAAATTCCTCTCCATATGGGCGCGTAATGAGCGCTTGGCATGGCTGAAGCCCGCTACCCTCAGTTTGCTCAGCCGTGGCCTTTGGTTCTGTTTTTGTTCAAATCAATGGGGCTTATCTGCTAATGAATCAGAGGAAGGATGAAATGAGAGCTGTTTCAATATGCTCCAGTGCCTCAGTGTTACTCGCAGAGCCACGGGACGCTGAATTATGAAAGAGCGTATAGTCACTTTCCTGACACTACTGTCTTGTGATCGAATTCCCATGCCCGTGTGAGCGATCGTATCAAACAGGGTGAGGCCCCTTGGAAACAGTTTGAAGTTCTCCGCAGGTAACTGCGGCGGATTCCTGGGGGGGTTGGGAGATCTTCAGTTTTTCACACCCCTCCCTCTGCTCTGAAAATCAGCGCATACGTAACCCAAACAGATGTAGCTGTTATTTAATTCATTGTGTGCATAGCTTTGCATCTCCCCGATTGTATTTTTTCTCACCCCCATTTTCCTTCCATCTCCCCGCAGCAAAGGAAACAAATGGTAAGGCTGTAAAGCTCCAAGTGCCGAGGCATACTGTGGCGCAGAGCTGCATAGACACTGCTACCCCCCCACCCCACCCCCCCCCACCCCCCCACCCCCCTTCCTCTTTTTATGTTCGCTCTTTATATCTTATTATACAGGGGACCCGCAGCTCTGGGTGTTCATAACAAACTGTGGGCACTTAGACTCAGGAGTGAGCACAACACTGCAGTGTCATCAAGCTAATGGACAGTTTTTGTTTTGCGCCCTGTGTGTCATTTCCGCCACTAGAAGCCTCTCAGTTTAAACAATGAAGGCAGAGCAGTTGAGCATATGTCTGCTAAAGCCCCTCTGGACTGTAAGAGCCCGACACAACTAAACCCGGGCATACACCTGGTCCACCAAATGTTGTATTCATTGTAATGCCTTTGCTTAATAATCTCAAACAAACTTCCATTTAGCCATTGTTTTACCTAGTGGGATCGTGCAGGTCACTCGCAGGGCAATTTGGAGTCTCCAGTCAACCTTTTGGGTGGTGGGAGGGAAGTACCCAGGGAAACCCACTCACACTCAAGGAGAACATGCAAGCGAAACAGGAAAAAGGCTGAAAGGCTCAAACAGCAGATTCCTGTGGTCCTACGGGAACTTTGTTGGCATAATGTTTAACGACGGCTCACAACAAAACATGTGACAGGTTTATTTTAGGATTTTTCGACGGAGATAAGACTTTTGCAATCTGCACTCGTGTGTTGTACTTCATTAGCTCAGTAAGCTGCAGGCTAATGGGGTGGGGCACAAAAGCAATCAGTTTGTGCATAATATTCCTTCACATCATAATATCCGTAATGGCACTGACAATGTGGAGAAAACGCAAAAAAATAAAACATTTCGCTCTGTTTAAGAGAACTTTGGAGAGGTTTCATAGCCAAACAGTGGCATGAAGCGATGTCAAAATGAGACAAGGATTTGGGATTTAGGACTTGTGTCCTGAGGCTTTAGATGACACATCAAATCCTGTGGTTCTACTCGAACCTTTGAAACAAACCGAAAGAAGGAGGGGATCGTAGTTTCTGGCAGGTTCCAAATTCAGATGTGTTACATCTGCAGCCAGAACGCCCTGTTAACAGCCCATGCATGTTTAATAAGCAACCTGGCACAGCATACGGGGGGCAAAACTACTTCCTCAAGCCATAAATCCCGAAAGCCTTTTAATTCATATGCCGCAAACATCTGTCCGAGGATAATTTGTTTTTTCTGTGAACGCTCTCTTTTGTCCGATCAGCTGAATCGTCCGAACGGAGAACAAACCTTTCCATTTTTTGCGCCGCTTCCAACTGCAACAACATTTCTTTCTTTTTTTCTTTCCCTTTTTATTAATGAACCGCTGAAGCATATTAATCCTCCCACTCGGCCGCGCACCTCGGCCGACACGCACCCAGCACGTGTTACGGCACACTCCTCGCGCGCCGCCGAGCGTCGGGCCATAAATAGGACGCATTCACGTAACGTGATTTCACGCGGCCCACCTATAGGGGACAGGCCGTATCCCTTTCCCCGGGAGTCCCTGCTGCCCTGACTTTTGGTGGCACAGCCACATTGGTGACTTCATGCATATGCTAAGCTCTGCCTGTGGCTTAGCCCGTCCCCTTCACAGAGAGGTGCTGCATGCGCCCGAGGGAGTGAAATCAACAATTAGGTGCCTCTAAAAGGACATTTCAATCGCAGGGGGTCCGCCGGGCAAATTGAATTTGTAACATTTTTTTTTCCAGGTTGCATGGTTTGATTAGTTTTATTTGCCGGGATGGGCCGATGCATCCGTGCATGACTTTGCGGATCCATAAGGAAACATGCAGCAGGTTTGTTTGTTTTTTCTTTTTTCCTTTACCCGTTTGCTGCCCTCAGGGATTCCGATAGCGGATGCTTTGATGCCGCATTTGAGGCACTGTGTCGCGGGGCCCGCCTGTGCCAGGAGTAGTCTCCCCAGGACCGCGCTGACGGCCGAGCTTCTTAAATGGCTGTGGCCGGCTTGTCAGACTGCCCGCTGATCAATAGCTGCGCTCGAGTGTCCTCCGAGGGACGGGGACACCGACACGGTGTTTATTTATATCCCCGGCGAGGGTGCCCTTCTCTTTACTCGCACTGTAAACACTGCGTTGTCGATGGCACCCGCGATAAAAGGAGATGTCATCTCACATTGTCTGCCTTTACTTATGGCCCGGGCCCCGTTTTTTATCTCGCTCCGCGTGGCCTCAGACACCGAGGGCCACTCCAGAGCCGAGCTCCAGCGGCCCGGTGAATCCCAAGCGAGAGCAAAATGAGGAAAATGAGCATTGCGCGCTTCAAAAGAGGGAGGCAGGGACTCAGTCTAAGTGCAACTGGAATCAAATGTTGATGTTAGAGGGGACCAAGAGTTGATTGAATGGATATCCTTTTTTGTAAGAAACACCTCAAATGATGTCCTCATGCTTGTCTGCCGATTGGCTGCAACATGCTTAATACAACATGCTTAACATACTTCTCATTCTTCATTTTTCTAGTTGCATGGTCAAAATATAACCTTTATATAACACAATGTCAAAGTGATTTCACTTTGACATTGTGTTATATAAATAGAATAAATAAATAAATTGCATCTAGGTCTTCTTTAAGATATGTAAGTGAAGAGTCATGCTGTACCTGCAATGGCAATGGGAAACTGTTTTGTCCAAAAGAAAACGGCTAATTAGGGGGGTAGAGTAAGTAAGTGTGCAACTGAGCACTGATTTATTTTTAATGTGTCCTGTGCAGGTTGAGGAATCCTCTCCTCAGCGTTATCCTCGCAGTAATGAACTGTAGGCTCCGGGCCGAGGCTGCTCGGGCTATCCACCAAAGTTCCTCGTCGCCATTTGGTGCTTCTGGGCCTTTTTTTTTTTTTTTTCCCCACCGACCTTGATTCAAGGAAAGCTCTCCATGTTATCGCGGCTTGTGCCTGCTAATGCGGTGCGGTTTGACCTTGCCCCCGCAGGTCAGCGTGCTTTCTGATTGGTAATGGTTATTGTTTTGAAGCCGTGACCCCCGATTTAGCGCGGCCGTTTCCGCCCGGGCGTGAGAACGAAGTTGACAAACGGCCACGCCTGTGAGCGCTTTTCAGTCCCGACCTTTGACCTCACTGTATATATATTGGACTTAATGCTCAGATAGGGCCCAGCGGTTTCCATTTTTTTTTTCTTTTGTGCACCTTTTCGCATACGAGAACGCATATTCAACCTGGCGTCAGCCAGGTTGTGTTTCGACAGTGGATTTCCACCGGCTCTGATAACAATGACATAATAGTAATAACATCTGCCAGATAGATGACATTCATGCTCCCCCGAGGATCGACTCTAATGAGATCCCGTGACCTTCTTGTCAGCGGGATTACCTGTTTGATGGTATCTCCGTTTGATGTGAACCATCTCATTACTGCAACACCCTGACCGGCCGCAGAGAAATTTGACACTGACACTCATAATCTCCTCAGGATCAGCTATCGAGATTAAAGACCAAAATGGTTAATATTACACCCGCTCGACATGATTGTGGTTCGAGAGAAGCGCGTGTGATTGGATGTCACCAGTCACTTGAGCTGTCAGCCTGGGGACATTGCAGCCTGCCTTGGCTGAAAACAGCTGGACTATTTTTTTAATGAATGGGTAAAATGGTTAATGGAGTCTTTGTATTCACTCGAACGGTTTCTTCCATTCACCCATTGACTACACACGCTGGTGGTGGACGCTATGGTACGCTTCTTCTCAACCAGGATTTCTCAGCGTTCACACTATGACACAACATCTGGGACAATTTGGGGTTCAGTGTCTTGCCTCGGGCCACCTCAGCATAAAGGCTGCACAACACTGGGATTAGACGACCCATTGAACCCAACTGAATTGGCTTGAACAGATCAGTGCAGCTCAGAAAATGTTCCTCTTAAAGAAAATGAAAAATGCAACTGTATCCCTTAGACTGAACTTAATCAATTTGCACCCAACTAAAGTTAGGGTTATTACAAAGTTGCACACTCTGCCGCCTCCTCTGATTTCTTTCAAGGGAAACCTGCGAGAATCCAGTACATGAAAAATGGAGTGTGGTGAACAGTGACTGTGCGATAACTTTCCACGTGCGTATCCAATGCATATTGCATGAGTTTCCATATTGAATAACCGTGTTGTCAACTGAATTATCAGATCGCCTCATTAGTTAGTTGGGCTAATAATGAATGTTCAGGCATGTGACTTCAGTCAAACGGGAGCTGATGAGAGAATTATTTAGGCCACCACTCTGTCATACTGTGACCCATAATAGAGTCTTTAGAACTCCCTTTCAGGCTTTATTTATGCATTATTTAAGGCAGCAGTGTGTGATACAGTGACCTACTATAGAACAGACTATTTTTAACACCAATTATCGCCCACCCCCTCCTCTACCCCCCTCTTCCCGGGAGAGAGACAGAGACAAAGAGCATGAGAAAGAGAGAGACAGAGAGAGATAGAGAGAGAGAGACAGAGATTTCATCTGAGGTATGGAGGAGGTTTTCATTTTACGCCGGCTGGTGAAATTCAGCCCAATGCGGTGATCAGCGGACGATATCTCCAAGTGTAGGAGGTGGGAACCTCTCCTTCCTTTCTCCTCCTCCCTTCCTCCATTGTGGTTCAATTAGAGAAGTCTAGCAAGCACACACACACACACACACATTCGCAAACTAGATAGCGCAGCAATTTCTGTCCCAATATAGCTGCTCTGCGGTCACAGGTTTGCAGCCAACCACGTTAAGAGCTTCGCACACCTCAAGTCTTTAATTAGCAACAAGTGCGCCCGGGCAGTCATCAGCGCTCCTAATATGGCGTCGAGGGTGCATCTCAGGGGACCGGCAGGAGAGTGAGTAGCCATACATCTATTTAAAGCGATCGAAGCCCGACTTGGATCCCTCGGATCGAGAAAGGCAACCAGTAGCGATGAAACAATCAGGCGGGCACCGAACGATAAAGATTGGGAGACAATAACAGCTCCGGGGCAGCTCTTATCAGTCAAATTAGTGCATTAATGGCTTCGAGGTCAGGTCCCCTGGGCTTTTAAAAGACGACTCGAGCTTTTAACAGCCTCGCAAGCTCTCTGCGTACGTGAAAGGAGACTGGGCTTCAAGGTGTTGCAGAGAAGATTGTGGTCCTGCGTGGGCCCAAGAGCAGCTATCGTAGGAAGCCGAGGGCCGGGGCGAGGCGACGGAGTCTCGTGATGCGATGTGGTTCAGTTACAGTGTTAGTTAGTTAGTTAGTTAGTTAGTTAGTTAGTTAGTTAGTTAGTTAGTTAGTTAGTTAGTTAGTGTTTGTCCTTCACTTTTCCGTTGAGCTCTTGCACCGATTCCAAGTGTCTGAGGAGACGGTTAATCATCCTTTCTAAGGTTTTCTTGTTTTTTTTTTCCTCTCTGTTCATCTACCCTGTTCATTAGCTGCAATAACCTTGCCGATTGTTTTCCATGAAGCAAAAGTTTAAAAGACGGAGCTTAAGTATTCACAAAGAAACACGCCACAAGCTTAGACTGAACGATCACAGAGGCACAAAATCATGGGGTCTCCTGGTTGGGAGACAGGCCACACTACACGATCATCGCTAATGACTGCTCGAGAATGCGCAAGGTCACAGGTAAAAATCATGGCTGTAGAAGTGCTGTGTTTGAAAAATGAAAGAAGCAGAAGAAAGAGAAGAAGAAAAGAAAGAAGCGTGAAAGAGAAGCAGAAAAAGCTGTTGTGGATCAGCTACTTCACCACTTCATCTTCATCAAAGCTGGTGGCTGGGATTGGCACTTGGAAACCACGTTTTCTGGTCGATTAAGCAACAAGTATATGTTGCATAATCAGATGCTATCTCAATCAATTTAACTTAGCTGAAGAAAATGGTTCACATGGTGTCAGTTCATTTCACTGACCATGGTCTCTGGAGTGACAGCTGGTGAAGTGACAGCAGCCTTTGCATCCTTCTCCCTCTCACACACACCATTTTCATGCCTTTAAAGTTCTCATCCATCCTATTGGTTTATGTCAAGAATTGTGTCTTAGGACTTGTCAAACTAGGCTGAGTGATTGGAGTTACTCAAACATGCCAGTATCTGGCTTGAACAGCTCTGGTGTGACCAGTGTCCTCGGTGCTATTTTGTCCTCAGGGCTGGTTACAGCTGTTGGATTAAGTATCCGGCGAAATGATTCCAATGAACCTGCTCTCCGTTGGGAACTGAAAGCGACATCGGTGCAATTTCGCAATAACTGGAATTAGGGAAAACCCATTCGTAATGAGTAAATGTGGAGATTTCAAAACCTTAAGGAGCCTGGGGACTGGGAGCCCGTTTTCAATCCCAGCGCAACCAGTGCTGACAGTTTGTCGGACCCCTCAAGTGTCCCATACAGACATGCTCGGCCTTTAACTAACATCTGTCTGACGGTCTGAAACACAGCTGCTCCAGCCGTTCATGTTCCCAGCTCAACCCAAAAGTCTTTGGGTCGAAACACAGAGCTGTGGTGAAACGGCTGTGGATTTGGTCTTGCTCAGCCGGCAGAACTGCGGAAATGTGCGGGCTTACACAACTCTCGCTCCCTCCTCTTGGGAAATGAGCACAGTCTCCTGAGCGAAACCTCTGCATATATTCAACCCCCACATCCACCACACCTTCACCTCCACCGGTGGGCTGTTCTCCTCCCACCACCTTGTTCCGAGTGTCTAATACCAGCTTGTGCTGGAGTGATTTGGACGCTATTTGTTTGGGATAGGGCAGCTCACACGGCGGCCTGGACAGCTTCCCCCTCAGCACCACTTGGCACTTGTGCCTTTTTCAGTGCTGCTGCAGATGTCCTGACATGCTGGCAGCCGCGGTAATTAGAATCTAAAATAAAGTTTGGCCACACGAAGGCCTGAAAACACAAGACGATGTCGATGTTATTACCTCTAAGGTTGACCAAGCAGACTTGCTATTTTATCCTCCGCACGGTCGGGAGAGACGGGAGAAAATTAGAATTCAGTTTTACGCGCGTTTCTTGGCCAGGTCCAATATTCATCCTTCATCAGCCACGTTCAGGCGAACCCCTGGGGGAAATCTCCGAGGGCTAAATTAGCATCTGAACGTTTCGCTACGTTCACCAGTTATTTACCAGCTATCTGCCTGCCGTTCGGCGGTGGGCAGGTTGCACGTTTATCGCTGCTCTTTCACCGTGAATGTATGAAAAACAGGGAACGCAGCTTTGGACCGCGTCATTAATTGCAAGCGCTTTCCCTGAACTGCTCCTGCTCGCATTAACCCGCCGAATTTAATCAATCAGGAGCCCACACTTGCATTTCCCTCGCCCGCAAACGCCCCATTCCCACATTTACGAGCGCACGCGTGACATACGCGTCCGTGTTTTCGGCTTGATTGAGCATTTCCTGCAGCGACGCCAGGAGGACTCTCTCCCCCCAGTACAGGCTCCTGTCCTGCCTCCCCGTGTCTCATCTCCCCTACTCCTCATTACTAACCGGGTCACCAGCACGACCTACGGTGCTGACGCACATGTTTGTCAACAGTCGGCTTATTAGGACAGACAGAGCGTCCCGAACGGCGTCTCGGAGTGGGAGTGGATCCATCACGCCTGCGGGAACACGCCACTATCAGCATCCATGGAGCCGCTTGCCCAGTGTATTATCTTTGCGCTGTATATTTTTACATATATACTCTGTAAAGATACAGTTTTACGATCTGGGGTTTCAATGATCTGCCTGTCCTGTCCTGTCCTGTCCTCTCCTCTCTCCTGAGAGAGAGAGAGAGAGGGAGAGAGAGAGAGAGACGGAGAGGGAGGGAGATATTAACGGGAGAATAAAATGATGGTGACAGCAGAAAATGGCAGCATGCTCAAACATGGTGCTTATGGATTTATTTGCCGCCGTGTGTGAAAGGGAGGTGAGAGGAGATGGAGAGGTGGCGTTACACTGCCAGTGTCTGAATGACATTTCGGCTGTGCCCCCACCCCCCACCACCGCCCACCCAACCCCCACCACCCGAGACCTCCTCCTCGATGTAATGACATAATGATCCCTAAGATGCATCGGGGATCAGACGTGTCAGGATGCCTTACTGACACACGGCTTTGCAGGGATTGTGTATTCTTCTGAACCCAGTGCAGCTCAGATATTAGCTTCATTTTGTGCCTGAAACCTTTGATGAGAGTAAATTTCTCTCTCCTCCTCAACAGCAGCCAAGAGTCGTGCTCTCCTACCAACTGGTGCTTTTACTTATCTTCTCCGTTGCGTCGGTGTTGGTATGCGCTGTTCTAAACAAAGCTTCAATTTCACTCTGCAACTGAAGACAAAACCTGTTCACTGCTCTGAAAAATTGAAAGCGATATAACTGAAAATGCGAAACAACCACAGTTTTTATCTCCGTTTGGGCAATTCACATTCCTTAATCAGCCGTCAGGCAGGGTGCGCACTCAGCAACAGCCCCTTCATAGATTACAAAATGTATGACATGTTTTTTATTAACTTTTTACATTTCTGCCCAAACTATTTAAAATACCTTAACATTTTGAAGAAATCTGATTTAAGTTTTAGAGAAATGTGAATGCCAACTGGAGAAGTCATATGCAAGGCAATGTAGTCAGAAACTGAACATGATGTTCAGATGTGCTCTGCTTCTATCTCAAACACTGTATCTTCGTAACCACTTTGTACCTGTCCCCACCTCTCTTTTTTTTTTCACAGGTTCATACTATTGTCTGGTTTCCACTGCCTGGACTGACACTCTAATACTCTGGACTAATACTCATCGACTCCATCCATCCGTTATCCTCACGTAGGGTCACATAGGGTGACGATGTCCACATGGGAATGAAACCCATGCAGACGCATGGAAAACATTCAAACTCCAGACAGAAAGGCCCTCCGTCAACTTTTTTTTTTTGTCTATGGCTTCTTAGTGACTTGAGAGAACAGACACAACAAGTACAGCAGGATGTGCTGTCGGTCGCCCAAGTTCAACCGTTTGTCGTACATTAACTTTATTGTCAGAAGCACCATAGAAAATGAACAAAAAAACAGAAATGTAAAACAGAGTGCGTGCACACAAAGAAATGCACAAGTGTTTCATTGTCTGTTGTCCTTGAATCTCCCTGTACTACGGCTACTACGGAAAACCCTAAAAATAAGAACAAAACAACCCAAATACTGAACTTTTCTAAATTCAGCGAGTTGAAGAGCAGCTATTGATTTTCCCTCCTTTATTTATTTATTTGCGGTGGAGCGGCTCATGTGCTCCTCCGGTTCTCCTACAAAGACGTGTTTCTCTCCGTCACCTCTAGCTCTCCTTGATGGCGCGCGCACACACTGCTCGGCGTCTGCAACAGGGACCATCTGATAATAGAATTAGATGCTGAGCTCTTTTCCCTTCAATTATCTGGTTGCTCTTCCATGTTAAGACTCCCGCCGCTTCTCCGTCATCCTTTCTCCCCCACATCCTTGAGGGGGGATAAGTTGAAATGCCGTATCGATTTCTGCCATTTCTCACATTGTTGCCTTCAGTGGTTCGCTGGTTTGGGTTGTGTTACTTTAATTCCTTTTTTCAGGCTCTCTCTTTCCCTGTGTGTGTGTGTGTGTGTGTGTGAGTGATGCAAAGCTTCAGTGCACCATGTTAGATAAAACAGGCAGTCCATAAAAGATCGAGGAGCAGAAAGTAACTAGACTGACGTTGGAAAAAAATACATCAGGTGCGGTTGGAGAGCGGAGAAGATGAACAGTGTGAATAAGTGAAAAACATAAAATTCTGAGACATCAAAGACCTTTGTAAGTGCATCTCCTGAACCCAAGGGGAGTATTTTTCTCTCTTCTCTTCTATTTTCTGTTCTCCTACATTTTCACATTTTCCACTTTTCATCATCATTCTCCTCGACAGAAAGAAGGCATCTAACCGGTTATTCTGTGGAGGTTGTTATTGTAAAGGTGTCTCTGTCAAACGAGTGCAATCCTACCGTTTACATTCGTACAAAAGGATTTCAACTTTGTGTGCTTTGACGTCGCCATGAACGCATTTTCTATATTATTATGAATATCATGTTAACGGTTCAAGTAATTGCATAAACTGAATGGATAAAGAGATGAAATAGATTGAAATAGATAAACACACAAAAATCTGTGGCTGAATGGAGCAGTTATCTGTTGAAATGGCCAGTGTAATGGAAAAACAGCCGAGTCCATTTCGTTTATGACACATAATCACTGTAAAATGAATTACCATAAACAAATTTGGGTCGTGGTGGGCGTACATGTGTTCATGTATCCGGGGTGCGAGCATGTGGGAATATGTGGGGTACCACACCGTTAACTGTGGTTTTAAGCCACAATAAAAGCAGGGAGGTAATGGGATGGAGCTACATGGAGCAACGTATCATTTGATCTTATTGTTATGCAATCGTCACTCTCCTGCCGGCACTCAAATACAAAAGGAAGAGGGGGGAAGGGGGGCAAAACATGTCCCTCATTTTGCTTTTTTTTCTCCCTTGCTTGAACCTGTTCGAGCGCCCTCGGGGATCCTCAGCCTTCACATGTCATTAAAGCGCAGATACTGAGAGAGAAGCAGGCAACAGCGGGAAGCGTCTGCTCCGCTGCCACGGCCCTGCCCCTCCGTACGCCGTGGCTGCCTCCGCCCTCCAGGTGCGCAAATGAGGAACCGACTCGCCACGCTGCCCACCGGCTTTGTTTTAAGTGCAGAACTTGAAAGGCTTCGGACTCTCCCCCTGCTAATTAGGCAATTGAGAGATCTAAGGCGCAGGGGTAATTTGGGTTAAAACAGCAACGCGTGTCAAGCATTTATCCGGATGGCATTTGCCATCCACAACAAAGGTAGGGGGCAGCTGTGATCTGAATGCGAGCTCTTTCAATCTGTCCTCCGCTCACACATACGCCGGTGTTTATTAGTGGATGCGGAGCGGATTGGCCAACTTGCTGGGGTACGCACTGTTCCCGTTACTCAATATGCCCAAGTAATGAATTGGATCTGAATTAAGGCTACGCTTACATTAGCTGATTTACTTTCTCTCCGCCTTGGAGATTTCTCTCTCTTCTCCTGTACCAAAGTTTGGTTTGCAGGAGGAAAGAGAAGCAGGGAAGCGGGGGAAAAAGGGCTGAGAATGATTGATTTTAATGGATTTTGCTGCAGGAAAAACTAACCAAGTTCATTAAATAACAATGAGAGAGCATCACAATGTAACTTCAAACGATCCCTTTATGAGTAGGCTGTTTTTCTGTGGCACAGGCATAGCAGCCATTTAATAACTTGACTGTTATTCATGAAAGAAGCGACCGTAACCTTGGACAAACCTTGTTTTCAAAGAAATTAATTTATAGCTGAAAACAAGGAGGGAGAAACTCGTATAGAATTTTGCCCTTAGCTCTGGTTTATCTCCACTTGTATATGGTGGCATCTCTGTGCACGGGGCGCTATATCCCAATGTAATTTCACCTGTGTTTTACAATGTGATAAATCTTACAGGTCTTGAATGAACGTGTGTTCAGCAAACAATGTAGGTGATAATCTGAAAGTCACCTGCTCCTGTTTATTAGTTTTCCCTCTATCGAACTCAGCTGTGAGATTCGGAGGTCTTAATTCAGAGAAAAGGAAGTACAATGAAATTTTGGGTCTATTGCAGCTAGCACTTTTTTAATCACTCTTCTTCTTCTTCCCTTCATTGCTTTTTCATTTTATTGATTTGGTAGAGATCAGCGGGAGCATTGTGCAGACATGTACTGTTCAAACAACCTCAGACGGCGGAAACATGAACAGACAGAAGAATCAAAATCAGCACGGCAGAATGGATGGTATTTGCTGACATTTTAGCATTAAGTTCCAAGAAGTTGGATCCTACACTTCCCATGAAGCATTAGTTTCCAGTTCCGAGCCTGGTGACACCATGCAGGTTAACCTTTAAAATTCCCAATTAAAGCTTCGTCCAAGGCCCCACTTCATGTTTCCATCGAACTGCTGAAAAAAGATGCGGTTCGTGTATTAAGTGGGTTTGTGCATGTAATGAACACAGCAGTCGTCTGCGAATGGCAATCACTTTGAGCGCAGCAACCAATGAATATTCAGGAATATTCAGTATGTCAAAAAACATTTTGAAAAGGCTTTTCTCTCTTCAGTCAAGGCTGTGACTCTTTTGTCAAAGTTGGCAAAATCAGCTCTAAGACTAAAAAAACTATTTTTTTTTATTCTGAGGAAGCTTTCGCACTTTAGAGTTTTCCATCAAGCCTTTTCTAATGAAATACTAAAAGCACGGTGAAAAGCATTAAAACAAGGCCACAGCATGCAGTAATGGTCCCTGTTAACTAAGTGCCATGTGTGACTGACAGAGCCGGCCCGAGGCTTGAGCGAACTGAGCCGCCGCTTGGGGCCCCTGACCGCTGCTTGGGGCTTCTGGCCACTGAGGGCCCCCCCCCCTTTTTTTTTTTAATGGTTAAACCAAATGGTTGGGTTAGGAACTATACTGACACAGGTGACACTACGATGGCGGGTGACGGGCCCCAGATCAATTTTTGCTTAGGGCCCCATAGTGTCCCTGTCAGAGAAGCTCTCTTTCATGGCTCAAAGAAACCAATGTTGTGAGGTGATGAACTGTGGCCAGTCCTTCGAGCCCAAAATGTCTCTGCTAGATTCAGCGTTTTCCCTCAAACCGTCACCAGTGTGTCTTAAAAGATATCAACTGAAGATCAGGTTTTCATGAAGCGGTATATATTAACATTTTTTTATTTCTTTTTTTTTTTCCAGAGGCACTGGGGGTCCCCTTGGAGAGCGTTTGTGACCCACGACTGCTCTACCTCTTAAAGCCGTCAGAGAAACAATCATATCTGTCGCCAAAGCACTTTTACACCTCGGTAAATGTGATGACATTGTAAAAATGTTTTTTTCCTGCATTGGATTTTGTCGTTCAGGGGTGATTTCATCAGTGGATTGTAATACACTGGCAGCCTGTGTAGCCCTTAGGGGCCCTGCAGGCTTCTTTACATTAGCCGCATGTTGACGCCAAATACTACCGTCTCTCTCTCTCTCTCCCTGCTGCCTTGCAATATGTAGATGGTGCTTAACCCCTGTAATAGTAACCATCAACAATCATAACTCATCTCCCACACTGGTGATATGCCACACGCACCTCGCATATCCATATCCAGCCTGTTTCCAGAAGTAGCCTAAAGCTAAAAAAAAAAAAGCGTAGAGAAGGCAGAGTGAAATTTTTTATGCAGAGCCAAAGCAGTAAACTGCCAAAGCCGAGTCTTGCCCTCAAAACACTCACAAGTCCCAGAGGAGCCTGAGCCCTGGCTTTGAATTGCACTTGAGTGAAGGATACTTCATTATGCCAATGGTGAGGGATGACCGTGGTCCATAGGTTAATGTGTTAATGTGCTGACCCCCAAGGTTTTTCAGTCGGTCAGCAGGCCCGTGGTGAGAGCCGCCTGGGCAAGAGTCTGAAACTGGCGCAGTGCATTTGTGTGTTTTTGTGTGTGTGTGTGTGTTGGTGGGGGGGGGGGGGGGGGGGGGGGGGGGGGGGGGGGCAGTCCTCCCTCCTCTGCAGTCATGGGCAAGGTGTCAGGAGTGCACAGACAAATTACCGCGATCGCAGCAGGCCGAGGCCCGGCCGCTCCAGCTGAGAGTCGACATGAATAGGACGGCCTGTTTCTCATTAGGCAGGCGGCGTCACGTGTCCTTTAACGCGCCCAGACACCCGGGCTCAAAAGGCGAAGCCGTCCTGAGAGCCCGAGCTAAAGAGTCTAATCTGCAAAACACAGTCATGCAAGGAGTTCGGGCCGAGAGTGACTCCTGAGGAGAGCCTCGAGCGGGCTTTTGTGCATCTTGAAAGTCTGGCCTCATTTTCCAGCCTTTTCAAAATAAGGAAAAAAAAACACCTTATTATCTAACTAAACGCCGTCTTTCTTCTCTGTGAAAGCCACCCATTTATTCTTGTGACTCGAAAAGTCACTCCTCTTTAGGCACCTACTCTTCAGACTCGTGGTTGCCATTAATGATTACCTGCCATGCCTCGGCGGAGAGATGAGCCAAATTAATTATACATGTAGACCGGGCTTTCTTTCATACAGAATTTCCCCCCGAATGATACAGGTGTCACTCAGAGCCAGCGAGTCGCAGCCGCACAGCAACGCTGTCATACTTTCGGCTGTGAGAGGAGGCGGAGGCAAGTGCATGAAAAGTATAACGCACATTTGTCATCTCTGAAATTATGATTGGATGAGGGACGAGTCATATTAGTCATCATTAGAGGAGAGAAGAGAGGGGGAAGGAGGATGAGGAAGGAAATGAGGATTCCCATCTTGTAACGCAGTCAAACAGACTCTGGCTACAGACGCATTTCTCTTCTTGACAGTTGCAACAGAGTTTTGAAGAGAAATCTGGCTGTGGATTTCTTGCTTTTATGTTAAATCTCCTTTTTGGTTAAAGAAGACAAGGAAAGAGGTTCGCTCTTCTCCTCAACAGATGCAGTGATGACACTTTTTATTTGTATGTTTATATTTTACACATTTTGACACATTCGCAGGTCCCTCCGAAGGGATTGATCAAAAGGTCTATAGCTAAACAAATGTGAAAGCATCCTCTGAGTTTTTTTATTATTATTATTATTTTGGTCTTTTGTCACTTGCCGTGACCTTCACAGGGCAGAATGATGAACGAGTTTGTCGCAAGAAGTCTGTTTCCACATTCATCTACCGAGGGTGGAAAGTTTTCTACATGCTGCCCTTAAATGCGTCATACAGTGAATGGGATTTTGCCACGTTGCAACTACATTTTTTTTTAGGCCAAGCATGGTCCAGCTCACAGCTTGGACAAGCGTGCGGGCAAAAGATAAACCCTGAACTGAAAATTGCCTTTGTGGTGGAGTGGGAGACCTCTGGAGTCCTGTAGTACAATGTGTGAAATGAAAAATATCTGCATGATTGTTTCTCTGTTGAAAAACAAAGACATATGCCATCATGCTTTAAAGCACTTCTTCAGCAGTTCATGCTGATATGTGACTTTTGCTAATTAATCAATGAACCTAGGGAGTTTTAAACGCTCTCTGCATGTCTGCATCCGTTACCTCCTGGTATTTCACTGCAAACTATTCCATAACGATGGCATCCAACGCTACTTCAGGCGGCAGGAGGAGCGTTTTGGAGCTACTCGCATGACAGCGAAACAAGTGGAGCAGACTGCATTCACACTCTGCTTTGAGATACTGGCACGTCCCTAATTCTCGCTGTCCTTTGTTATGTTTCTCCACATGTCAGCGGTTTGATAAATAGCCCAGTTTGAGCAAAAGCTACCCAAACAATTTCTTCAAAGTTTGGTGGGAGGACTCGCTAGACCCCGGAGGAGCCTAAGCCTTGTGTTCTTGAAATTTGTGAGCGCGTGCTTTGTTTGGTATCTGCGGTTCCTTTCCCATTTTGTTGTCCATGATTTGGAGCTACAGAGGTGTGCGCTCAGGTATGTGTGTGTGTTTCTGGCCCTCGTATGTGACTAGGAGGTCCCAGCTTTCCATTCCAGGCACGAAGCAGAGTCTCTGCCTGTAGTTTGTGTGGGTTTAATGTACCAAAAAAATGTATCCTAGGTCAATTCCCTGTGGGGGCTGCAGTGGCCACTGTATTAAGTGCATGGAGCAAACTTCACCACAACCGTATGCGAAGATGAGGACTCCTTGTCTTGTGCATTGATCCAAAGGAACCGATGCAAAGTTGTCATGTAGGGCTCTGACAGACCAGACCGTTGCTGACATTTCCTCTCTCTACAGTCCTTCAGACTTGTTGCACGCCGATGAGCTTGCGCCATTCCACGCAGAGAGGATGCAGCCGTTTCTCAGATCTGTTGCAGCCGTGTTGCTGCATGGTGACACTTCCTGCGCCCTCCCGCTCTCGGCCGCGCCATCACAGATGTAATCTTTTAACTGTGACATGCAGGTTGCTCGATCCTATCGGGGTGTCTACCGCTGTCTACTTCTAACCGCGTGTCTCTCCCTCCATCCCTCACGTCTGTCTGTCTAATGGTACCACGGACCCTCTCCAGATACTTCATTATGATGACAGACACCAGGCCGCCAGGCAATGTCGGTCTGTGTGTGTGTGTGTGTGTGTGTGTGTGTGTGTCCAGCCAGGATATCTACCCAGCAACCCCGCTCTCCTCCTTTACACGTCTTATTCAGTGATTCCTTCACCCGGCATTAAAATGCATGATGGCCATCAGAGGGAGCACAGAAGGCAAGAAGCCATGCAGATGGATGTATAATCCAAACTTCTCCAGAGGTGTAGAAACATATTTGGTCACAGGAACAACACATTGTAAATATCACTCCATCGGGGCAGGCAGAGGAAAGTGGAGCACAGAATCAGATCCTGTATTAAAATATAGACGGCAACTGCCTTAGTGTTGATCCCAGGGCAGGAATTATTTATAAGGGGTAACCCCTTATAAATTAATCAACCAGTTAGGATGATCTTCCCCCTGGGAGCAATAGATAGCATCTTAGTAGTGGAGGACTGATGCAGCAGAGTCAGTGACAGTGAAGACAGGCTCCAATTAGACAGCTTCAAGTCAATCTAAGGCAAAGTTATCGAATAGATGACAGGCTATGTTCAGAGATCTCTCAGAGCTACTGAGACGAGGATGATCTACTCAAGTGAATTTAAACCGAGCTTTCCCTTTTCTTCATTCCTTTTTCCAGCTCAGTCAGGGAAGACGAACATACGGCAATCAGACTCCAACATGTCATCAGTGAGACAAGGTGATTTACCTCGGTGTAAATACGGGGAGAAGTTCTGTGTTAATTAGACGAGCTGTAAAGAAACGTGGTCGGAGATAAAAACAGCCGATATGTAAAGCGAGGACCGAAACAATAGTGGCATGGAGAAAGAAAAAAAGTAGAAAAAAGTTTTCCACTGTGGGGAAACTTTGATGAGCAGGAACAGCTTGTTAATATATCCCAAACTGGCTGCCGTACCAAAGCAGATCTAAAAACTGCTGTTCAGGAAGCAGTTTATAGCTCACACTGAAATTTCAGGCAATTTAGTGGCACCTCGTTGGATCAGTTAAGCCCCTGAGTTCGAACCCGCGCCTCCCACATCACAGGACACTCGTGTTGGGCTCCCACTTCGCTCCATGCTGTAGCTTCACATCACTCGATTCGAGGTCACACCCACTTCACAGAACTTTCTCTGTCGTTTTCAACCCCTTGTCGTCGATTTTCCCTTTCCTTCAATACTCGACCACCCACTTACCTGCCATCTCACTTCCTTTGTTTCCTGTTACATTTTCCAATATCTGTAACACATTTCTGCCTGTTTGACCTGTGTGTTTGACCTTTTGGTTGTTTATTGGACTTTATTGGATATGTTTGCCAGTGCTGGACTGCCGTACGGCGTTGACCCTTGAACTGCTTCTCCTATTAAATGAACCTCTGTTCTTTGGCTAATGTTACATGTGCTTTATTAAAAAGCTGAAGTGCACCAGATCTTTTTATCAGACATGAACTGCGAGCATCATTCAATATTCATGAATTCATGTAAAAGCACCTTCCAGACTCATGAGTAATCATGTTATTGGTTGTACATTTCTCGCATCGTTAAAGGCAAAACACGAAACGTAAACAAGTTATACTTTAACCGTGTGAAGGCAATTAAGCCATAACACACACAAGTTTTTGGCTCTGCAATTCTCACCACACAATAGACTAGTTTCACAGAGTGAACAAACACAGACAAACGGGGATGACAGACACAACGTGAGGGAACCTTTGTCCCCTCCCTGAATCCCACCCTCTGGCACCTCGACCATATTACTCCACACAGTGTGTGCACAGTGGCAGACGTTCCCCTAAAGCGAACAAATGAAATCAATTCATTTCAGTGGGACAAACATGGTCGGTGGATTATAATATGTTTGCAACGTGTTGCGGGCGCAGCATATCAGTGTTTATGAAATCAAATATTCATGAGGGTGCTGTTATTATGCACATGTAACAGTCCACACATCACGAGAATATGAATACTTGCCACACATAAACGGGGGGGGGGCTTTTCATGCATAAGTCTACTGCCTTTTTTTTTGTGAGCTTTGACTGAAAACATTATGGCTGGTATCTGTCTGGAAAATACAAAGCTCTCATGTGGAGAGCCGTGACATTGGAGCCATTTCTGAGGCACCCCAGAGAAGGTCAGTGGCTGCAGCGCGGGCCATCATGGGGGCTTTTTGTTCCCTGATAGCTCCCGTGTTCTCGCTGTTAATCGCTTAATTAACTGCACTTTCTGCAATTCAATTAAAGGGAGCGTAATGGTGTACAAAGTATGGAACTGCATTGACCCTTGAGGCAATCCGGTCCCTCGACAATTATCCAGCCCTCCACGAGAACCGTCGGAGGGGCGAGGGATTACTATGTGAACGCTTTATGGAGCGGCTCACTGTGCAGGCAATACAGCCATTTGTGTTGGTGGTAATAATAATCGGGAATAACTGTTACTGTAGGTTATTGTGTACAAAGCTTTGCAGTGGTCGGAGCGTTTCATGAATAATACACTTCTGAATTGAATAAATGATGCAGTAAACTTGCCTGTGGCACCCATCTCTGTTTTATACAGTGTTCCCTGACTGGCAGGTGGACGAGTCCCGGGGAAGTGTCATTATTTCTGCAGCTAGTGAAGTGCAAGGCTTTCTGTTGTGTTGCAAGAGAAATCTAGACTACAAACTGAAGTTTTGAGTCTCGAATCACCGGGAAGCCTCCGTCTTTCCATTACTCTGTATATCGCACAATCAGATCCGGGCTGACTAATCTTAAAAGCAAGTGAACACTGGGATTGAATGAAAAATTACAGGCCAGTGGTATCGACCTCTCTGACATTGTTTGCATTTATATTAAAGAAAGCTGCCACTTGTGCTGCACATCCCCAGCGGGGACCCCGAGACTCACAATGGAGCCTGATGTTTTTACACTTCGACTGGGCTGTCTGGCTAAGACTGGGGTCCAGACCAGACATGTTTTCCTGCTCCCTTTATCTGCGTCCCTTAATATCCGTCCAACCCTTTTTTGGAGCTCTCATTATCAAAACTGCATATGCAGCAACGTTGCCCTCCCCATAATGTGCCTCTTCTGGAGTTAATTAATGGCCTAATTAGGTGAACTCATTAGCGGTGAACTGTAATTCTCTTATTCCATCTTCTCATTAGCCAACAATATTCATAATTAGTGGCATTATGGTGATCACTGGTGTGGCAGGTTGGGCCGGCACCAGGTCTGGCTCGGCGCCGCAGGCGCCCCGCTGTGCACGCCGCGGGGGAGGCTGGTACCGGCTCGACGAATTAGACGGGGTTTTTAAAGCTTCTTCTTTGAAAGAAAAAAACGTCAGAGCGTTGGGAGGAAAGGTGTGGTGTGACTGGTGTGACTGGGTCAGCGTGGGTCAGATTAGACTACCATGAGAAACAGCCGAGGCAGCTTTCATTTCGTCATAAAAGACACGCCCACCTGGACGTTTCGTTCTGCAATGGAAACGAGCGCCACTATGCCCATTTGAATCGTCATTAATCACACGGAGCCAATTAACATGTCTCTACATGAAGCTGACCCACTGCCTGAAACGTGTTTCCAAACATTTCTCGGTAGTACGTAGTAAGCTGCGCGCAACCGACGGAATTTGGTCAACACGCGTGTTGATTACCATGGCGGAGCTGCCAGCCGGCGTTTTGATTAATGGCAGCGGCGGAGGGAAGACACCGAAAACTGTTCTCCCTCTGTTTTCCATCATCTTGAAAGGGATTGGAGGTGATGGGACGGTTCATCGCTTGATTAATTTCTCCGCGCGTCTGTTACATGGGGTGGGTATGAAACCGCAATAGGATATGCTCCAGTGAGTGTGTTTGCTAATGAAGAAACTGCTTAACAAGTCCCACTGTGCGGCTGGGGGGGGGAGAAAAAAAAAACAAAAAAAAAAACAAGATGGGATGCTAATAGACATCCTTTTAAGAGGGATTTGGGGGATGATGTGCCATTTCGGAATTGAAAATACGTTTTCATTAAACATTCTTTGTGTCCCCAAAGACACTTTATCGGCTCTCTGCATAGTGAAGTAGCTGAGTGACATGTGTTTTCCCTGCCTAAACGCAGAAAAACAAATATAGAAACGACCATTATTTGGAGGAAGTTAATGCTTTTTGAAACACTGCAAATTAGCTGCAGTTTCATTGCCCCAGTTTGTGGCTTCAGCTTGGGCCCATTGCTACATTTGCTCATTTATAACTCTGCCATTTAAGACCTGCATAAATAGACATAAATCGATATAAATGTCAGTGTTAGATCTTGTACATTTTTACAGCATTGATTCTCAGCCACCAGCAGCACAGACCTCAGTGCTGGCATGTCATAGTGAGGATAAAGTTAAAACACTTGTGTCAGCAACCATGGCGTCATGCTGCTAAGCGCTCTGTCTCGCACTTATCAATGCTGTTTGGTGTTTGGAGGACGCATAAGGAGGGTTGATCAACACCTTGAAAACAACGCTCTGCTGCAATGAGAAGTCAGTGAGAATGAACAGGCGAAACAGAAATGCAGGCTTTTAAACTAAAAAAAGATGTTAAAATTCAATTTTTATATACTGTAGCAAATGTTTGATCCTGATGGCTTTTTGTTTGAATCCTGGTCAGATCGATGGACTTCCAGTGTGGAGCTTGCATGTCCTCCAAATGTCTGCATGTTTTTTCAGTGGGTACTCCAGTTTACTCTCAAAAATGGCCATCGACATCATGGGTGTAAGACTGAATGCTGTGTGTGTGTGTGTAGACTGGAGAACTTCCCAGCCTGATTCTGGATGTAGATACCAGAAGACCTTAGTTTTTTTAGTCAGAGTGTCTCATCTGCTCCTCCGTTCTCCTCAGCAGTCCGCACTTGTCTTCGAGCGCACAGCTTTACTTTGCACTCACGGTTTTCTTTACAGTTGAGAGCACTTCTTCCCCCGCTCGCTGCCATGGTCTTGATCAGCATGCCTCCTGCGGCTACACCGAGGAACCAGACGGCCGTGGCGGGAGGTGATCGGATGTCGCCTTTTCCAAGGTCCTGCGGCATTCCCCTGAAAGACCTCAGGGCAACGGATGGCGTTCCCGCAATACGGGAGGCGAGGCACAAACCGGCGTCGACGGGCAGCTAGATCTCAACTTCATTGGCGTGACGAACTCTTATTCACAAAGCCCGTGTTCCTGGTAGCGGCGAAATGAAATGGGAACGGAAATAGATACGTACGTCCATACGAATGAGGGACGGAGGGCTGTTTGAGATGCCAGCCAAGTCCCAATAAGTGTCGGCAGCTGCCCCCATAGGCCATGAAATGAAAATGTGGACTCGGCCAGTCAAAGCCCGTTCTCTTTATTCCCTGGTTATTTCTCTCTTCATTGACTCTCTTCAGCTTTCATAGCCAGAAGTGGCTTCTTTGGATGGAGCTATAAGACCAGGACCTCTTCGATTATTCTCCAAGAAAATGCATGCACGGCTGTTAATCCGGCCCCGGACCAAGATTAACTCCACTGCTGGCCCCTTTTTTTGTTTGTTTGTCTATTTCACACATGCCCCCTTTGCTTATCTCCTGGAATGGTAAATGCCATTTGTTTTGTTCAAAGTAATTCAGGGTGTATTGGAGTGTGATTGCGTTGCTGAGAAAGGCTGCCAGGGCAGAGATAAGCACGTCAGTAGTACATCCTCTCAGCTAAGGCCAGAGAGTCCAAAACCCTCACACTCCCCTATATTATACACACAGCGGGGGACACGGCTGTCATATAGGGAATGAATCAGCCACACAGTAGAGCTGAAGGTCATGAATATATTTGTATAGTGGACCTCTGACTTTACGTTGGCGAAGGATGCAAAGTTTCATAAGCTCAGAGCAGATAGAGGAACTTTTCTTCCACTGGTTCGTCTTTGTTTAGCCGGAAAATGCTGCTTCATCATTCCTCGGTTTTCTGCGGGTTAGTCCGAGAATGCTAATGTCATAGGAGAAGTTTGGGGCATTTTCTATTCTGTGCAAGTGTTGCTTAATTTTTCAACCGATTTTAATTTGATTTATAAAAAAATCACTCCAGTGGGTACCGGAGTACAAATCAGATTAGTTTTGTTGATCATTGATCAAGGTGAAGTTTACTCACGATAGTGGATTTCAAGATGAGTCTGAATTTATCTTTGAACCAGACAGTGCATGGAAGCGTGGCATTGAATAATATTCCTATTCGATTACAAAAGTTGTAGTTTGCCAGCCAGCAAAGACGACTCCGGCAGTATCTTTCACTTCAGATGTGCGGTGATAATCTCATCCAAATGTGATTTGCAACAGAGAGGGCGATAATTGGAGTGACACCTCTAATAAGAACAGAGAATGCAAGGTAGGGTTGAATTTAGGACAGAGAGACCTCCGCTCTTTTGTTCTCATTTTATTAATGTTAATGACTAAGATTTTGGGTACCACAATGACTTGGTGATGTTAATGAAAATAAACAAAGTAAAAATAACAGTTTTTCAGTGATTTTGATTTCACACAGGCCTCTCCTGGGTGAAAGTCTTGAGTTTGTCCCATAACTACCCGCCCCTAACTTGGTCAAAATGAGTATTTTCTTTCGTTTTACTGCAATTTCCTCTTTTTCCTCCCATCATAATAAGTGAAGCTGCTGAAGGTCACAGCCTAATGATAAGGGTAAACATGGTTGTTTTGTTTTTTTTCTGGCTCAGCGACAACCATGACCCGGGTGGCCAGGCAATCTAACACCGAGGACTCCAAGGTCCTGGTGTATGTGAGTCAGTCACACGTACCCGCACAGTCCAACAACCATCACACTTAAATGTGGAAAAAGTTTCCACACTTGCTCTTGGAGGAGCGTGCGGGCGATAACGAGCCCCCGTCAGGTACCAATCATGGGGCCCATCCCAACACCGACCAGAGGTTCACTCTCATTCAGGTGAAAAATGGCTTCATCTGTACTCGGCCTTATCTTCTTCACTTGTGACCCGCGCTCGCTCCCCAAACTCATTTACAGACACATCCCATCATCTGCCCTCCACACCGCAGAGACCAAGGCAGCCGGGAGGAGATACTCTTATAAAAGGTGGTAGTTATGGTTCACTGGATGCTTATTGGGCACCTTTGAAGGTTTGCAAATCATTTTTTAAGCCCTCGTCTGAGTGTAGCGTGATACCATTTGCCTACTGTTCATTGCAATGACACTCACGATACAAAGGTTGAGTACTGGTGCATGTCCGATGTGATTAAGTGTGAATGAATGAACAACCCGTCTCCATGTGCATTGTACTGTACAGCAAAGCCCGGAAGGCTCTGCATCGTCCCTGGTGTGGAGAGCTGCCTCTTTCCAGTCGTCCGTCTGCTCCGTGCTAATGAATGAATCGGCTGATATGGGTTGTCTCCAGGTTCCCAAGGACCTCCTTGGATTACAAGGGCTGACCTGCCTGGGAAGACCTCGGGGCTTTGTTTGTCGCAATCAATAAGTCAATTTTGCACAATGTCAGTCATAGGAAAATTGTTCAATATACACTGCAACAACACATAACGTTGCCTTTCTTTTCCTCTGCAGTTTAGGGACATTTGGGTGGAATATCCTATGCTAAAACACTACAATTTGTTAATCAGGATGTGTTTGCTCTTGCTTTTCAGTAATGTGTCTTTATGCTTGCCCCTTAATTTGCAGTCTTCCGCTCAACCACAACACCTGCTTTTTCCTGATCCCCTTTCCCCCTTTTCTCCACTCTTGAGAACACTCACAGTACCTTGAATTTGTTAGAAGTCCTTTGTTGGGGCTGGGCTTCAATCCCATGTTTCCGATGTTCTTCTGTGGGCAGCTTAAGCACCAGACTCCTTCACAGCCAACAAACGTGCAACCAAGGAGGGAAAGACGATCAAACGAGAAAGGAGATCCAAGAAATTCTTTAACACGTTCGCACTGACAACAGCCCAATGGATTAAAGTAAAAAATGGTAGAACGCAGACTGCAGATGGCATGCTTATTATTGTACAAATTGCGGCTTTCTAATTATGTGCTCGATGTAATTTTTTTTCATGACTTGCAGTAATTGTAAGTTGTAGTGTCAGTTTCTCATTTTGGAGTGTTGCTACTGCAAATACATGTAAACCCCATCACATAAACATTTGACTACTTCAGCTTTCACTCTATTGTAACTCAGCACCAAATACAATATATCAAACTTATTAGATAAGTACCCTGTCTTCTACTCTATAAACATTGTTATCATTGTTGCTTTTCTCCCTTGTTCTCTCTTTTTTTTCTTTTCCATGACTCTTCACTCTTTTTTTTTTCACTTCTCCATCGTGTTTTGTATTTTGGAGGTGGTTTTGTTGGGCGGGGAGGGGGCATGGGTCAGGGCTGTTCCCCCTAAGACACCAGAAAACTTTTAAAGAGAGAGATAGCGAGAGAGAGAAAAAAAAACAGTTATTAAATGACTCATAGTGAACCAGTTCCCTCCCAGAGTGGTCTGGGGGGCAGCCCACTATGAAAAACCCACCTGCTATGAATGGGCTCTCTCTTTAAGGTCTGGGGGCGGTGCGGAGCAATGACACTCTGGAGAGAATGATGATCAAACTAACCGAGACAACAAAAAAATAACAGATATGATCTCTGAATGAGGGCTACAATAGCTGGGCTGATTAAGACGTCTCTTAGACAATATAATGCACAGGTCACAATGTCATGTTGGGCACTGCACATGAATAAGAGACATCTCCCTGTAGACGTTTCCCTCAGACCTGGAATAGAAATGATGTAGTTGTTTTGAAGCATCTGCGTGTACATATACAACAGAATCTAATGAGGGGAAAAAGTCAATAAGATGCAGTCGCAGGTTATTAAAGGGTCCTCGAATCGGCTCAAGGCGTATTCATTGGAGAGAATTGTATGAGCCTTGGATTTTGAGAACAATCAGATCATTTTTGATTAATCCAGAGCCTTCCCTCAGCTTCTTAACACACAGATACCTCATTTACATTTCATCGGCGGCAAAGTGTGTTCTGAGAGCGGTGCTGTTTTAAAGGCTTGTTTTCTCATGCTGGTCGTGGAGGACAAGCTTCTGGTTTTCTAATCCGGCTAGCAGTGTGGGGTTTTTGTCTTCTCACGACCGAGCAGAGCTTTCTGCTCATCGCAGGCGTCATCTGTGAGTCAGCTGACTCCAACACCCACACCCCGGGAGGGAATCGGAGGGGTGATGGGGGGGGGGGGGGGGGGGTTCTGTGAGCTCCAGATGACAGGGTTGATATGAGAGCTAAAGACCATTTTCAGGTCGGCTGCTTTGGGGTTGTTGTCGGGTGTTTTTTTTTGTTGTTTTTTTTCTCCCTGTCTCTCGGGGGCTGTGTTGAACTGTCTCCACTCTTTACCCCCGACCGCCCCCCAGGCACCACTAGAGATCCCAGACAGCGGTGTTTTGCATGAAGAGACACGCCAGGTTACATCACATGCTGAGTAGCTCCAGCTGGACCGTGACCTCCACAGGACAGCGAGAGGTCAACGCCAGCACCTAGTGTGCACTGCACCCTTTGACTTGTTGCTGCTGCATTAATGCTGAACACCTGCCCTTTCCCTTCAGGCCGCTTTAAGTTGATCAGACTTAAAGGGGACGGAGCATGAAAGTTGTTTTTACCTCAGCTTTGTTGAATAACATCAGTCTATTTCTGGCCAGTCCTAGAACTTCACTGCAAATTTTAGATACTGACATGGAAGCAAAAGAAAAAAGAGGTTTCGGTGAATTCTTTGGTGAAATATCAGCGTACCTGCTCCTGTTTTCTCCTCAGTATATGATATCCTGATTCCATGTGGTCAGGTAGAAAATTGCTTCGCAAGGAACACAAAGTTCGGAGTATGAGATGTGAGACGTCTGGTTGGCAAAAATTAAATAAACATGAAACAGGTATGTGAATAAAACATGGATATTTGCAGAGCAGGACATTCTATTCCCACACCTAAAGTTTTGGTTGTAAAAGGCCCAGTCGAATAGCATTGAAGGTGTTTCCCAGTGTTCCACATTTTACTGGAGACAAAGGAGGAATAGCTAATTCCACCGCTCTAGGTCACCTTTTAACCGCAAACAGCCCCAAACATGGTGGACAGTGTTCTGATGACTCAGTGTGTGCCCTGCTCAACAAGCCGACACCGAGTCAGCTGACTCCCGATCACCAGTCGTTAGACTTCAACGTCGGCCGCTGAAAACCCGGCGAGCTGCTGTGCTCAGAGGCTCCGTCGGTGAAATCATGAAGCCACGGACAGCGAACAGCCACCGCCGCAACCCAACGAACCAAATTAGATGCAGCGATGGAGAGGATGTGAGGTGGGGGGGGGTAGGGGGTTGCTGTTTTCAGTTTAATCAATCATCCCCACTGAAATCACAGTTTAGAAGGGGAAGGTGGGGGGGTGAGTAATAGCAGGTGGGGACGTGGGCTGTTTTGCGAGGGAGAAGGAAAGAAGGAATCACTTTCTTTTTTTTTTCTTTTTTCCTCTTAAGGCGTTGCGTGGAACCGGCTCATTTTTCACCGGGGTGCGGCTCATTTGTTCATTAGGCAGAGAGATAGGGGTGTATGTGGCGGATCTGCCGCGCCACTTCATTACTCTCTGAAGACCGGCAAGAGCAGACCACGCTGTAGAATATTTAACCCCCCATCCCCACACCCACGTCCCCCCGCCGCCCGCCCCTGCCCCCACTGTATCCCGGGAATGATGTGTGTTCAACAGGATTTGAGTTCCTGCTCATTATAGAGGCGTGATCATAACTCAGCCAGGGGTGCCAGCTACATGCCGAGGGAGCGGCGCTGGAGAAGGCAAAGAGACGCTGAACCACTGAAGTCACCCCCGCCCAGAGGAGGAGGAGGAGGAGGAGGAGGAGGAGGAGGAGGAGGAGGAGGAGGAGGAGAAGGAGAATGAGGCTTTAACTGAAATACTGATCGCCGGGGAAGATGGGATGTCTTCACCTCAATGTCCTTTTCATCCCTTTGAAGGACAGATTCTTCGAATTTCGGTCCAAGTATTCTGGTAATAAAAGGAACGAACCATCAAATGTGTGCGATGCATATCGATCAGAGGACCTAGATAGCTTTATTACTAATGCATTTGCAGGTCAGGGGTCTTCTGATTAGCCTCTAGTGGATTAGACCCATGAACACGCCCAGCGTACGGCTGTAAGACACACCTCGTCATCCATTAAGGCAGAGCAATATGGTCACAATAATTGCCCCTTTCGAGACTTGGGATCAGATTTTATGCCTTTTACTGTCGCTTTTTGCATTTTTGTTACCATCTTTGCTCCGTCTATTGCATCCATTTGGTAAAGTGTTAATGAAGTCAAAGCAATTTCGGTTTTGAGAACATGACATCACAAGACTTTGTGACTATGTGAACTTTACTACTTTTTGTCACAAAAATACTGCTGTGCTCATACAGGAGTGGGTGTGTTCCAAGCAAGAACCTGGTTCATTTTCTGTTCTGGCAGATTTTATACAAAAGACATTTACAAGTTGTGAAGTTGCTGAAATGAACAGGCCGAGTGGTGACAAAAGGAGGTTTTACTACAGACAGAAGAGAGAAAAACACTGAGTCATAGTAAACGTTTTGGCTTGGATGTTTTGTCTACGACGCGAGGAGGCCGAGATGAAGGCTACGTTCATCTACGATCCCAAAAGTGAGATTGCTGTCGCGAAAGTTCTCCCGGCTGTTTCTCTCGTGCTTTTGATGCCAGCTCCAGCCTCACCAAGACATCTGCTGTCTCTGTTTGTTCAGACCACATTATCTGCTCATATCTGAATAATATATTCATGTCCGGACTCTGAGCACAACCACAGCGAGAATGGGAGGTCACAGATGAACGAAAATGTCAGCCGGCGCGTTATTGGGATGAATTTTAACAACAGAGAGAGAAATAATTTCATTGTTTTTCTTTGTTTTTTCCTCCTAAAATAAGTTTGGTCCACCTGGATTTTTATTTGGAAGCTCTCTGACACTCTGACCTCTCTGTTCTTGCCCTTCTTGACCCTCCCCCCGAAACCCCCCCAGAAATGTTGTTGCAAATCCGAGGTCTCAAACAAAACAATGTTACTGGAACATTTCGAGGAACTAGACAGTGTCCCAGCTTGTGGGACGAATATAGCTAGACCAGGATGCAACAATACACGAGGGAACTTCTTCATATCGTGTTCCCTAGTGACTGCACACGGTCGTGTGTTTGTGTCTCTCCAGGATGCTCCATTCATACTCACCGTCACCTGTTTACTTGTCCACCTGATCCAAACAGGTGCTTCTGAGGCTGGTCTGCCTCATTCTTCATTAAACATAAATAAACCAGCAGACTCAAACAAATTAACGCTTTCTGACAAGCCAAAACCAACTTATTAGAAACCTGTTGATGCATCACAATCACATTTAGCAGCTTTCAAACAAAATATATGATGATGCATTCATGATATTGTGTAGTTTTAGTCTTGCTGTTTTCCAGTTCCAGCTCTTGCTCCCTTGCTGTTAGATCGTATTTACGAGCGCTGTCTGTGGGGGCTCACTCTGGATGTAGATGGTCGTGCTCGGGAGAGCTGCTCCACAGCAGCTGCGTGTTTAGGATGTCGGGGTGTGGGTGGGTGGGGGGGGCAGACGCGCGGCGGGGCTGGTTGCTATCATGTTGACATCTGTCATATGTGTTTGTTTATCAGGAACAAGGCAGCACCACAGGAGACAGACAGATACTCTCCAGAGAGTGGCTGAGCCCAAACCCGCTCCTCTCTGCCTCTGCGCCTGCTGTTGTGTTCCACAGACCTAAGCATTGGCTGCGTTGTAGAGCTAATACACACGTGTGCAAGGACACACACACACACACACACACACACACACACACATTCCACGGCCACAACAGCAAGGCCAGTCTCTTTATCTCCTATTATCAAGTGATTTCTGGGAATTTTCTCTCAAACCAAAGCGGCGCAATGATTTATCTCTATAGCGTGTCATGATAGATGATCCTCGGGTGTAAAAATACTATTTGTGTAATTGGATCATTCTTCGGCTCACACTCCATAACTCCTCTGTCTGCTGCTGGTAGAGTTATGTGCCCTGGTGGCAGGTAATGTTTTTCATTATATGCCAGCCCAGCTTTATATATAGAAAATGGGTGGGAAGGGACTGCGTCTAGCCTGAAGCCATTTCCTTGGTTGGTCCCTGTAGGTGCATCCAATATTGATTGCTTGGGAGTGGAGTGCTCTATCCCCACAGAGGAGCAGCATATGTTCTGTATGTGGAGATCCTGGGTGTTCTCGTCAGGCTAAATTTAGTCACCGATGTATCGCCCGTAATGACAGCCTCCTAGCGGGGGCACCGTGAGGCACATGCATGCTTTATGGCCCGCAGCCCTTCCGGAGACACGTAAACATGCGGGGCTAAAACAAAGACCAGCGGCTCACTTTCATTACATATTTAAAGTCTAATTGGTTTAACTTGCTGCAAAGGCGTCGCCCTCTTCAGACGCCTCAGAGGCGCCTGGGCCCGTTGAGGTAAATAAATCAAAGCAAAAAGACGCACGTCGCGGGAAATGTTTGAGAGGCTCCAGGGCTGTTATATGAAAGCCACCGGGTGATTTCACGCGCTTGATAGCGGCACATTTTCCCAGATAAGACCGAGCCTCAAGAGAAAAATGTACCTGCATATTTATCTGTCCATTAGTCTCTGTCTCTCCCTCTCATCTTCTCATCCTCTGCCATCTCTAGGTATCAGCCGCTCCGCACAGCATAGTAAATATTTGAGATCTCCCTCTGCCAATGAATCAAGTATCATTTTCGGAGTGGGTGGGCACACCGTGGAGAAAAAGATGACAGTGTTTATCTCCATTTTCAGGGCTCCACTGAATGATGAGCACCCTCGCTCTGTAGTGCTCTAACAGATTAATTCACGTCAAAAGTTCCTGATTTGCATTCCAGAGGTTAACTCTGGTCTCATCCGATTTTCACTTTGAGCTGTGATGAATTTGCTGCTGAATAGTTTTTTTTTAACGCTCCGTCTCTCTCTCTCTCCCCCCTTTTTTTCCGCCTGCAAAGGTCGGATTACATGAAAGCACCAGTAGCTTTTGGCAGTCAAAGTATGCTGTGTGGTGATTTCCGCACACAGCCAGTGATTTTTCCAATCAACACATTTCACATGAAAATGATGCAAAAAATCGTTCTCTTTCATATGCGTTTAATCATGAGCAAAAAAAAAAAAGGCATAAATGAGACAAGCCTCGTTAAGCCCCGTTGCCTCGTCCAGGTTACACATTTTCAATGAACAATGCAGAACAAAACAGTCCAACCGGGCTCTGAAAGTTCGGCGTCTCAGCGCCTCGACACACTGTGTACTTTTGTTTTCTGGCAACACGAAAACAATTACGCCAGGAAAGAATTGGAACTTGAAGCCACCGTTTGTGACATTGATGTATCTCTTGGCAAACTATCCCTCTCATTAACCACCGTGGCTAGAAGCAGATCAGCTCTGGCATGAGATCAGCCATCAGTAATGGGGATGCTCACTGGAAACGGACAGAGGAGCGGACCGGGGGAAAATAGAGAGTAATGCATCAAGTCAGAGAAAAAGTGTTTGGTCAGCAGGAATAAAACATCGGTGATTTTCTCCCCTTATTTTCCCTCACCCCCCCCCGCCTCTCACAAAACAGCTCGGGCAGCATTCAGCGAAATGTGTCATTAAGGAAAGCATCAAGCTCTAAACTCGGGCCGGATTCTGCGAGGTGTTTAGACTGAGCAATTTAAGTGATTCACAGGCGGAACAAGGAGGACGGGGATAGGGGGGGGGGGGGGGGGGGGACTCGGGCCGCATCTGATAGTTACCTGGGGCAGCAGACGGGCTTCTGCCCACAAAGGTAATTACAATTATGCAAATCGGGCACATAGTCAGGCCCTGGAACAAAAGGCAATGCCACGTCTGCACACTGAAAGCCTCAAGACGGTTCGCATGTACATTTGAATATGAGCCGAGACAGGTACACGGGCATTTCTATGCTAATGCTGCCAATAAGACAGGTTAATATCCATTTCGTAGCAGTAATCAATCAGTGTAGGGAGGACAACTTTTACAATGTATTCCACTACACATTGCCTAGTACATGCCTTAAAAGGCTACTCTGTTGCAATGCTACTCTGTTACTCAATGTGTGTAACGTATTTGAAATACTTTGAGTTGCTCCAACACTATCTTACGTTTTACCACAGTATGATAGGTGCCACTGATGGTTCTTAGGAAGAGTGAAACTTTGTTGCTGTAGGAGATGAATTTTGTCATGAAATGTGATACTTTCAATTATGTTACTGTATTCTGATAAGCATCTGCTTGATGTGTATGTAACCGTATGACAGTTAGTCTCGATTTGTATTATAATTACACAACTGTTCCTTGTGTTCCGTTACTCGGCTGGTACAGGTGGATCATGTCACAAGGCTTCCCCAAGAATAGCTCTCTGAATGGTCTGCAATCTTCTTGCACTTGTTCCACTGTCAGGCTATTAGATTGCTTTAGCAGGAGATTGAACGGAGGAGGGTGGAGATGAGGAGGAAAGAGGGAGCTAGCGAGCGAGAGAGAGAGGGAGAGAGAGAGAGGGAGAGGGCTGGGAAGAGGTGATGAGTTTTGGACTGGAACCTGGCGAGGCTCAGGTGATGAAAGCATGGCACTCTCTCTAATTCATTACCGGGCAAAGCAGGTTGCAATGAGGTGTGCACTGCCGGTGCCTCTGAGCAGGAGAGCGAGGAGACTGTGGAGTAAACAGGAGTGGAGCAGCCATGCTGCCACCAGTCAGTGTTACAGTCAGAGTCCTCTCTGTGTGAAGGGCAGCCACTCTGCAGAACTTCTTTCACCTCTGTTTCGGTGACAATAATACAAAGACATGCCAGCATTGAAAGCATTCATTTCTAAACCTAAACAAGTTTCAGAAGGTCCATCCATCCATATCATCTGACCTGCTTTGTACCTTAATAGCGCTGTAGTGATCTGCTACAGTCTATCTACAGCATATATAAGATGAAGGCAGGAAATTCACTCTGGACAGGTTGCTATGGGTCATTGTAGGACACACACAATCTGTTAGATCTGGAAATCAAGTTTGAAGCACTTCAAGGTTTTTTAAACTAACTTTGGACTCACTTCAGTTCAGCCTGTGAGGGCCAACTTGAAATCATGCTGTGGAGGTGACTTTGTCCTGATCACTGATGTTGATGATGTAACACAAAGGCTGCCACTTTTCAACTGAATTCTTTTCATCCGCATTTGGACTTGACCTCAACTATCTGCAGTGTGAAAAGCCTAATGAAAGCTAACATTTGCGGCTTAACCATGCTCACCTTGGATATTTCTTTTAAATCATCAATTCCTGAATAAATTCAGTTAATGAATTATATATATATATATAAATATATGTGCCTCATTAAAATATGAACAATATTATTTATTTTTCTTTTTTTTGTGCAGTTATAATAAATACGAACACACCTGGCTTTACTCTCTGGGGTCGCACACACCGAGAGGGTTCAGATCTTAATGCTCCAATCTACACAATCTGCTCGGCCGCTTTCTGACAGCCTTGACTGGGCTGCCTATAGCGTGTACACGCTGGAAGGCTCCCCGAGTAGCCAGCCGAGTGCTAATGAGCCCGTCTCCTGTTAATTTAATTTACAGCGTGGGTTTGTCCGTGGAGCCACGTCTCTGTCTGCCTGGCTCCGCTGCTGCTCCCAGCTGCAGGGCGTTTAACCTGCGTGCGGATCCACAGGGCGCTGTGCAGCTCAGTGTTGCTCCTCGGCTCCGCACAGAACGATGTACTCCACACACACACACAGCCTCTGTCACCAGTCTCACACTTAACATCTTTACAGTACATCATTTTTTGTTTCATTTGTTGAGAGTTGCGCTCTAAAACCTGGTATCTACAGATCTACAGAACCAAGAGGCTTTGTTGTGTTTGATGCTCGCCTGCTTCACATATTCCACATCCCCATCTGTGATCGCATCCTTTCCTCTGTATCCCTTTCGACGTCTTTCGTGAGGCATTGTCCTGTACACTAGGCTGAGGCCGTGCTCATTCGCGAGGCGAGACATTGCTTCGCTCTCGATAGAAGACGGGCACCACCCCGGAGGCCTTTCGAACGGCTTACACCCGCAGGAGTTATGGCCGCTCTAAATTTTCTCAGCTGCGCACAGTCACGCCGCCTGCAGGTAGCAGCGGAGGACTAATCTGACACACGCGTCGCAGAGAGGCGCGGCGCAGTCAAGTGAAATTATCATGACGTGACAGGCAGTGATTAAAAACACAGTCGTGTTTTGCTTTAATTTAATGAGAGTCGGCTTAAAAAAAAAAAGAATCTCGGCTCTCACGTTTATGTTTCACTGTTTAATAAGTCTCCTGCGCTCACCCTCTGAGAAGCTGATGACTGCTGCTCTTGCACTCAGGATATTAACATCTAAGAGTCAGGCACATGCAGCTGTGCGCACGTGGACAAGTGTGTAACTAACTGTTATCTCAGCAGAGACGCGAGAGAAGAAAGACGATGAGACCGGTTTCATTTTAGATTGGCCCGAACTCTCCCATTTCTGGTCTTCAAAAGTGATGGTCCTTATTTACTGATCATATCGCTTATCACTTCCATTGTTTCACTGGCTGAAGGACTGCTCAATCAGCAGGTAAGAATTCATTGTTGGTCACCTTAATAAAATGACAGTATCAGCATTATGAAAAAGTGAAGGTCAAGTGTGGGAAATAAACCAAATTGTCACCGTTAGCTATTCTAACACGGAGAAATCAGTGCAGTTGGGGTGATATTTTCGATGATGAAGTGCCATTGTGAGATGCTATGCTGCTCATACTGTGATCTCTGAGACTGTCCAGATGGAGCAGCTGCTGTGAAAACAAGAAGGAACTGGAAACGTCAGTGCATCCTTCAAAGATCCAACTGTGTGCTCAATGTTTTCACCCGTTTGCCTCAAAGAAGAGCAACACATCGCTCTCGTTCCTGTCTGCAGGATTGTTGACTGTCACATTTGGCTGAGCACTTGTGCGTTCACCGAACTGATCTTTATTTAAATCAAACAGTGTGTCACTTTTATGGTGCTCTGGGAAATACAGCTCATCCTCAGTTACAGTGGCAGGATCCATCCCTGCCCATTGTTCTGATGGCCCATTATTCCAAAACCCCAGAAGTCAGAAAACTGTTCCATTGGACCAAAAGCCCATTTGTCAGACGACCTGTTATACTGAAAACAAAAGCCCACTGCTCCAAAGGATCGTTGTTCTAAAAATACACAGTCTCCCTATAGAGTTTTTATTTTTTCCCCCATAATGTGTTGGACTGTATCTAGAGGCAAACAGCCCACAATACAAGCAGTGCATACTGATTTAGGTCAAATGTGGCATGCGGTATGTAGCTTGAAAAGAAAAGCAGAAGTACCTTGAATCGTAATGGTTCTGCATAAACATTGCCAATAATGACCAAGAATAGGGAAGTTGTTTCTTTGCTTTGTTGTTATTGTTTTCCAATTTTAGATGCTATTCCAATCAACCATGTGGATTTTGAATATTAGCAGTGATATAAAAATGGAGATTGCATCACGCCGTGAACCAGTTAAGCCCAGCCCAAAAGATTGCAAAACAAATTAATTTCACAGTCTCATGCTGCATGCGGTGATGTTGCATGTGTACTACATATACATTCATGTCGGTACAAATCCATACATTTGGTCATGCACAAAGGACAGAATCGGCTGACCTTCACTGGGTGACCTGGTTGCCATGGCAACAGTTATAAAGGCATGGTTGGCCATATTGTGATTATTGATATTCCAGTGGGATTAGATTTATCCATCAAAATTATTTGGTTAGTTCAAAGCAAAGACAGTGCCACGGGTGAAAGGAAGCACGTCTGTTATTATTTTCAGAGCAAAAGGCCTTTAGGCTAATGGTCTGTTGTTTAAGTTAAAACGGGCTTAGGTCCAACGGGATATTGTTTGACTTTAGCTTTTGGAATAATGCGCTGCTGGAACAATGACCATTGCACCTTAAACAGAGGAAAGAAAATGTGTGTTTCATCCGAGGCAGCGCTGCAAATCCTGGAGGTACAAAGTAAATCTCTCTTATGACATTCACCGGAGGCTTTATTGAATTTTTTTTCTCTTCTGCCAACAAATTTACCCCTTCTGTATTGTTTCTCAACAAGCCAAGCTAAAATCTATCTATTGAGACCTAAAAGCAGAACATTCCTGCACTGTAACTGGGAGAAGGACTTAACCACTTTGCCTGTTTCCAGACAATACTCTTTCACTTGAATATATGCAAGTGAAGAAGGGACTTATGGAAATTTTCCATGCCTTCTGTCCCCACGTCTTTCTCCTCTGATCTCCCCCTTGGGGATGAACTGTTAACAAAGCCAGAGTGAATGCTGCTGAAGTGCAGAGGAAATGTTTATGCACCAAATCCTTTTTTGTCTCCCCTCTCTGTCCGTAATGCTGTTCAATTTGCCTAAACTTTTCTCTGAGAAATTGGATGATTTCCATTTTGCACTCGAGTGAGGAGCTTTGGGATCATGCCTGTGTTAATCTCCTCAGGATTCCCTCTGTTTAACCCAGCGGCATAACGCACAGACGAGGGGATTTCTCCTTCCTCAGTGGCGTCGCAATAAATAATCTCACCTGATGTTAATGGAATATACTTGAGATATGGGAAATCATTATTTTTCCTTGTAGTCAGTTATTACCACTAAGACCAATCTTGTTTTTAGTGCCGTAATATTTATTCCTCCTGATCCACGACAATCAAAAGGATTTATTAGAGGCAGGAAGGCATTATATGATGGACGTCTGCAGCTGGCCGACAGCTTGATGACCTATGTCGTCTGGCTGGATGCGATTCTGTGCTAAAGATGGTTGGTGTGTGGTCATTTCCGCGATAGCTTCGGCATGAACTGTTCCACAATGACTGAACCAACAATCCGAGCTACGAGATGTCCCCTAAAGGCTCCTGTAGTAGATGGTGGAGAGGGGTGGGGGCGGAGAGGGGGTGGATGGGCTGATTATGTCTGAGAAGGGCCCGCAGGCTCTGAATAAAGAAAGAAAGATAGATAAAGAGCGAAACCGGGAGAGAATCCCACCCGTGACGAAAACCGCAGCTCGGGGCTCGCATCGCTCACGAGTCCAGCAGAGAATGAAACCACGGCCGCCTGATTTGTGCCTAATAAAGTTGTCACATTCTATCAGCACTCACATCTACTTCTGAAAGCACAGGCCCCCAGTCAGAGCTAGTCAGGGGTGATGAGGGGCAGCCGGCAACGGACAACACCTCCGAGTGATGGATGATGGGACGGAGCTGCGTCTGATGGGAGCCAGGGCCAGATGATGGAGGGTGATACGGGTGAACAATGGACATCCACGCTTTCTGCTCGATTTATTAGGGGTCGTTAGCATCAGAGAATTACGGTAATGATCCTGATCTCTTGGAGGCAAGTCCATCAAGGAGTCCATGAAGACACCAGTGAGTTTTGAGAGATCCGTCCTCCTTTCGGAGAACATTTCTCAGTCTGCGGTGTCTTTGAGCCCCCGGTGCCACGGAGCCCACGCTCGCGGCGACTCTTTGAGAGGTATGAATGCAGCTCACGTCAGCCGTGTCTCTGCCTCTGCTTGAAGACGGGTCCTGTCCTGTGCCTTGGTTATTTCCTCTTGCCCACGCTCCCATTATGGAAGGCAGCATCTGTGGCCTGACCTCTAGAGGGAGGCAGCGTGTGAAGTCAGAGGAGGCAGACCTCGGAGGCCACATCGACTGTTCTCTTTAACAAAGCTGAGTCACCCACAGACGGGTCAGAACACATGTCTGCCAAACAGGATATATGGAGGATTGGCTATTAGTAGTGTCCATTTGGTGGAGATAAGACCCAGGGGGCTTTAGGTCCTTAAAAGCCTCAGGGCCTCTCTGGGATCACTCAGTCACAGTGTTTGTTTCAGAAAATCACTTACTGTGTGAGAGTGTTGGTTTTCAGCGTAAACATTATGTTTGTCCAGGTCTTTGACAAACCAACCTATAATAGTATCTAGAAAGAGTGTCCATTGCCTCTCGAAATAATATTCTTCTGTCTGTGCATTGCAAGCACCGACAGATTTAATTTCTCTTGAGATTACGCTCCATAGCTTTTGGGTCTATTGGATAGAAATTTATTTACTAGTAATGTTTCCTCTGCCCTCAAAACACAATACGCAGTTACCGGTTTTTATTACTTTTCTAAACTGCATTTCTTATTCTCGCTCTATAAATTCATCATTCAACAGTTGCGGTTGTACTCCTTTTATCGAAACTTTTCAAATGGCAAAAGTGATAAACCAGATGATGCCTGCCCTTTATTTCATAATGTATTCCCCGTTTAGAAACGAAATTTGCTCCATATGTAATATCGAAGTACAACAAGCCAGCTGTGACTGAGAGGTCTAAATCCATCATGGGTGGTGTGTTACTGTGAGTTAAGGAAATTACTTTTATTCCCAACTTGGTCATGATGTTTTTGCATGACACCAGTGTCGCACACAGATCTAATTTCTCCATGAGAGATACATGGGAAAAAAAGCATCCTCAAGTTGTGTTGACATGAAGCTGCAGCGTATTCATATTTGCAATGACAAGTTCATAATATATTCATATGTTGCAGATTTATTTCTGAGTGTCGATTGACGATGTTCATTTTATAACTTTTTGAGTTTTTTCGAGGGTCTCAGATTCCCCTGTTGCCTGAATTACATTGTGTTATTTGACAGTAACTCCAGCCACGCGTCATCTTAGCCTCTTTGTACATTAACACTGTTGCAGTGGTTTGCTGGAGCCTGTATCCAGCGCACATACTGCCAAGGAAGGGAAAAAGTCTCTGACAGGTCGCCAGTCCAGGAGGGCACACACACACACACACATGCACACACACAGCTACACCTAAACTGCATGTTTTTGATTATTGGGGAAAGAGTAGCACCTGAAGAAACCTTGCACAGACCAGGTGAACACATGCAAACTCCACACCAAAAGAGTCTTTAGTCAGGGGTTCAATCCAGGGATCTGCCACCTAGATGGTTGCTTAAAACTGGATAGTAACTTTAATTGTTCTCTCCTCTGGATGCTTTTATCAGCTTTTTTCACCTTGTGATGAATCACTCGTGACTCAGCTTGCTGTCCTGCAAAGGGAAATACAGAGTCTCCTTGCATTTAATGCAAAGAAAAAAATGTCCCGGTATAAACACCTTCAGAAGTGTCAGCCATGCGTGCGCCTATAGGTCCTGATAATCTTGGTGATTCAGGTGGCTCAGTAATTGCTGTCTGAGCAAACAGGCCTGACATTTTGGAACTCTCAGTGCGTCCTCGGGATTGTGCTAAAGCTGTAGAGTCAGAATACACCGGGTGCGCGCCACTGTCACAGCAGGCCTCACTAATCACTTTACATTTAGCTGTGACAAAGACAAGGCCACGTACAAGCTGAGATAGATGGATTAAACCAATTTAGCGCGACGTGTGGATTACTCTTGCGGTGCACTAATCAACTTGATGAGGCTGGTCTCAAGAAGTAAAGCAGTGGGGAGGAATGAGCAGATCACAGTAGGTAGGGATATGATCATTTTATTTTGCAAAGGAACAAAGGAACTTCCACCCCTTAGATTTTCCCAACAAAGCAAAAGTAACAGTTCAAAGTCAGTCAGACTGAGTGCTAATGTTATTGCGAACAGTTAGGAGAGCAAAAATTAAATGTTCCAACCCTGGGAAGAGTTCTTACATAGAACAATAAAAGACAATGACACTATGAGATGTCAATTTGGAAGTAATTAGTACTTACAGGTGCCTTTTAATGTAGCAGAACAAAACCACAGCATTGTCCCATGAAACAAGTTGAGCTAAAGGTGTAAAGGCTCAAAATGCTCAACTTTAGAATGTAATGGAAATGTCCTCCCTGCAGATTAAGCTACTCAAATTCTGCTATTTCAGTTTTAGAGCATCAGCTATAATCGCTCATTGAATAGACTGTCTCGGTCCCCCTGAAAAGGTTGTATTTGATGTGCGAAAACTTGGTTAATTGGCATACTGTGGAGGTTATGTCTGTCAATTAAATCGGCTGTTTTATTTTCACAGTGCAGAGTGTTCTCTTAGTTATGGGGCGGTACATGTGCACTGCACTGCACTGTCAATTGAGAATTAATCCTCAGGAATGTTTTGAATAGCTGGGGAGGAGAGTGTGTATTTTATACGAGCCCCCTTCTGGACTTTTTTTAATGGACACGCTTGCACAGTGCAGCTCTGCAGCCTGAGTGCTGCTAATAGACTGAAAAATGGAGGTGCCATGCTGTCATGCCTATGGATAGAATTACTTCAACATTTCTCACCCGTTGAGAAACTTTTTCCCTGGTGTCCATACATTAATAAAACCTTGCCGCGCCGCTCACTTGCATACAGAAACAGGGATTCTATTTTTGCCGCTGTAACTTATATAATCGTTGTGGGTTAGTCTTTGAAAAAAATATGGCTTCAAATACTGAAAATCAGTTCTACTAAACGCATTGTTGCCCTCACTTTGTAGTACAAACAGGGTGAGAATATATATTAAAATACTACACCAGTAAATCCTGTAATTCCCAAAGACCAATTAGTATGCAAACACCATCATAATAGCCATGACAAGCTAGACTGCAATTGATTTAGGCCATACATGTGCTCACGGTCACCCACTCTGGGAGTCATTTCATTCATATATGTCACATTAGCATAACAACCTGGACAGTAATCATCTGTGTCCTTATTACCATACGGGTGTAAAATATGCAACATACACCAGTAGGACAGTTTATTACGATCACATAAACCAGTTTTAATACCCGCGGTTCGGCTGTTCAGTATGTGTGTGATGAAGTGAGAGATGAGGGGATTGTTGTAAAGGGGAGCTACGCCAGGCGGAGAATTGGAGGAACGGTGAATCTCATTAGCAACAGTATTTTTCCTGACCATGGTGCCGTATTGAATTTTCTTGACTTGGTGTGACACTTTTGCGATGGGCTGTATTTCACATTGAGAAGCTGGGGAGAGGCTGCGTACGGTTGGCTTCAGTGGGAGAATGAGGTCAAGGGGCACCAGATGAAGGGAGGGAGAAAGGTGTAGGAGGCTCCAGTGGTGACGCCGAAGCAACAAAGAGCTGTTAGATAGATAGATAGATAGATAGATAGATAGATAGATAGATAGATAGATAGATAGATAGATAGATAGATAGATAGATAGATAGATAAATAGATAGATAGATAGATAGATAGATAGATAGATAGATAGATAGATAGATAGATAGATAGATAGATAGATAGATAGAATCTATATCTATCTATATCCTAGGTATTTTCCACCCATGAACATTTTTGTTATTGCTCTGTATTTATTTATTTATTTATTTATTCGTTATTTTTCTTTTTCTTTTGTTTGCTTGTGTCATTCTTTTGTTTGTTTGTGCCATTTTACCATTTTGTGTCATTTTACCACATGACTGTATTCATTTCAGTTTTCGTTTTCCTGTATCTCTGTACTCCTAATTGTGTTCACAATCTGTGCTATGCCCCAAAAAGGAAAAAGTGTATTATCTATCTGGGTGTGGACTGGAAACCAGAACTGGTGTATTTACACTGGTCTTTATCGCTGGAGCATCACGACCCGTTTCAGGGTGGGAAATTCCGCTTATGCGTTAACTGCGAAATCAAAGCAAACTGCATTTTTTTTATCAGTAAATAACCGCACATGTTTCAAGGTTGCAAATAGCAGCATTTAATTATGCGTGGTTGAAAAGGTGGACTATGTTAGCTTTTGTTGCATGTGTTTGAATAGCAGAAACGACGTGCTTCATTTTCCCAGCTCCCCTTGAACGCAGCATCAGGCTTGGCCCTTAAACGTTAAGTTCCGGGTAAAAGGCGGCTCCCTCTCGGCCACTTTGCCTTTCACAACTTCGTTTCAACCTATTTTTACCTGTCCCCGATCGTTGAATCTCAACTCCACCAGCTGAACTCGCTCTCCCCGGGAGTAAAAAGACGACATTGTGCTGAGACTATTAGCCCGAGTGTGGGAGTTGTGTGCGGCTCCGGAGAGCTAACTTTTAACCAGACAACTAGGGAAGAGGCAGCAGCAGCGACAACAGCGGGAAGATGGGCGATAAAGATCTGATCTGGGCACTGTCTGCCGGAGACATAGACGAGGTCAAAGCCAAGCTGGTTACGGTAAGATAACAGCGATTTGGACAGTTTTCGAACGATAGTGCAATGGTCTTCCCTGATTGTTTTAGGCTGCGCGAGGCAACTCATGCTAGTTAGCTGTTAGCTGTCTGGCTAGTTAGCTAACGGAAGCTAAAGTTGGGTAGTGTTTAGATGGGTGCGATAACACCGCGGAGGCTTCTTGCGAATCTGATGCGATTATCTCAAAATGGTACGCATGGAATGCTTTGCAATGCCGACGTACCATTCATCTCAGGTGGCTAAGTTAGCTGCTGTCACCGGGGAGGGGGGAAGGGGGGGGGGCGACAGGTCAAGGATTAGTGTTCAGGTAGCCCACTGAGATCATACTATTGGCAATCATTATTCGGTTATTTTGAACACCGAGCTCGGATTTTAATTTTGTGACGCGTTTGTCCCGACTAGCTGAAAGCAACCTGTTGGTAAGCTACCAACCAGCTGGAGCTCATTGTTGCAGGGCTGCTAACAGCTACCGTCACTCCCCATTGTCATGTCAGCTGCGGTGACAATAGTTGTTTACAATGCGCGTGTTATTGGTCCCGATAGTCTGCAGAATGGAGTTTTTGTGTCATCAGGCAGAGGGATAAGTTTGGTTAAATCGGCAGCTCGCAGGCCCTGGCTGCTGTGGAGCTAACACCGGTGGGCGGAGGGTCTGAGACGGAGGCCCGGCCCCAGCAGCACCCAATACACACACACACATACACAGCCCCGGACTGCACGTCTGGAAGCTGTTGGTCCACCGCAAAGGTTTCGGTTTATTGGCAGTTGGGTAGTTATTCAGCTCTATCATACAGAAATGAGTAAGAAGAGCGTACTGCCTATTTGTTTAGAAAGCATTTTCACAATAGTCCCACTGTGGCTTAACTTGGACCACGACTGACCCTTCAACGTTGATTGGAATTTGATCCCAGAACCTCTCGCACTCAAAGTATAAAGCACACCTCTAGACCAAACTATGAGTACAAAATTGCCTCCTTAAATTAGATAACTAGTCTGGAAGTATATGCTATGAGTATTGCTATACAGCTACATTTCAGCTGTATAGGTTTTTTCACTTACATCTTGTTTGTGTCCCCACTCAGCTGTGGTTTATAAACTGGTGTAACTTGTTATACGTACTCCCAGCAGGTATTTTTAGGTCACCAAAGCTGCAAAAGGTTTTGCTGCTCACTGTCAAGTTTTTTCTCTATTTTTACCCAATGTAAATCCATGTCTTCACTCTCCACCCCATTACACAACTTGGAGATATCATTAACCTCCTCCTATTATGAAAGTGACAGGTCTCATTTGTCTCACAATCAAATGGTTGTTAGTTTGTGAGGCCATTTTGTTTTGTTTTGGTTGTTTTTTCAGTTTTGGTGACCACTCAAGCACTTTTACAAGTCACATTTACCTATTACCTTCTTTCACACTGCCTGTACAGGAACTCCATTTCAGTATCTCAAGTCCTTGGTCCTGCTCTGTGACAAAGTTCCTTCTCCGGAGAGGGCCTTAGAAAGGTTCCGAAAACATAATCCTAGAACGACTTAGTGCCAGAAATCCTGTACAAAACATGCACAGAATGGGGAACTTCAAAAGATTCAGGGACTGTGGAAAGTTCCTGTCAGAGTGGCGGTGGCAGAGGCTACCCTACATCTGCTCAACTGTTTTCAAACCATTCACACGCATTCATACACTGATGACTTATCCTTTATATCATATTATATCTTATAACACAGAATCAGGAGGCAATTTGGAGATTCAGTATCTTGCCCAAGGATACTTCAGCATGTAGGCTGCAAGATGGCTGGGATCACACTGCGAACCACGCTGTACAATTGCACCTCCCCTGAGTCACAGCCACCCACAAGGCCTACATAATATAAATGTTCCGATTACAGATCATTTTTCATCAGAATAAGCCTGTGACATTGAAGAGTCATTGTCATTGTTGTTTAGCCATTTCTGTTCTGTTGACTGCTCTGTTGCAAGTCAAAGCCATCTCATTATCCTCACCAGTTCTGAACACAAACAACAGTTGTGCTTCTTCTCTTTGCCATAGAGCAAATTAAATTATCTCCATCTTATCAGCCATCGTAGTTAATATATAAGCACTATTTAATAAGGGTCGGGGTTCAGCATCTGTCTCTGCTAATGGTCTCCATGGCTTTGAGTGCAAAATGAAGAACTGTCCTCCATGGGTTCCACTTGACCTTCAGTCGAGTTTGTGATAGGGCTGAATGAGTAAGTATGCTGCTGTTGAGGAAATAAATACAGAAATGAGGAACCGGTGGGGGTATTTTAACTGAACACATACTTTAAGTGTGGCTTGCATAAGAATAGGAAATTGAACTGATTATATTTTGACAATTTCAGCTGCCCTGTCTCACGGCAAAGATTGCAATGTGATACACTGTGAAGAGACAGATGTAGTCATTGCTTATCCTACCTCCTGCTTTGGAGCTTAATGGTGTTGCCAGGCTGTGCTGGAGCACAGCCCACAGAGCACATAGGGCAGAGATCTAATTGACAGCATTAATGATAGGCTGGTAAGATCTCCTGTAGCTTTGCACAAGAGACTAGATCCACACTATCAGGATCAAGTCATGATCATTGGCACCAATTCTACCTGCACCTCTCCTGCTCTCACAGGTCAAAGTATATGCAGTAAAAGGACTTTTGGTAGCTCTGCTGCAGGCACAGGAACTCGGCCGTTTATCCAGTCAAACTGATCAGCACAGTTGTATCTTTAATCTGTAATGCAGGAATCGTGACCAGGGCTATGAAGCAATATTTGTTTTTATTTCATTTACTTGAACACGGTGATTTCTTTACACAAACAAAACGTAGGTTTTGTTTGTGTTAATAAAATCATTTGATTTCCATCATGAATTAACCGTTTCGTACCTATTTGCTTCAGGGGAGCCAGATAGCCAAACAAGTTCTCTTCTTGGCCCTCACGGACCATTTCACATCATTACTTACGAGGGCGTTTCAGCTAATTCGGCTCTCGTTGTTCCGTTATGGAGGCCAAATTTCTCATTGAATAAATGCATCCCACTTCCATATATCATTCCCCAGACTGTTCGTTAATATTTCTGTAATGTTTTTCTTTTTCACAAAAAAAGTCAGACCAGACAGCACCAGCTGCCATTTTCATATCCTCTGTTATTTATTGTCACTCAGGCGCCACCTGGCATATCTAAAGCTGGGTGTGTGGTTAGAGTCACAAAATAGTAACTGTGTGTCATTCCTCCTGCCTGCGTTGTCAACAGTCTGAGGTCAAACACACGGGGGCATGCAGTTGTTTTTCCACTGAAGTGTCAGCATGTATCTCCATTAAAGGTGTCACATTCGCTCAGACTGGCTCCTTGGATCAGTAGAGAGTCCTCATCTGATTTTTTTGTTTTGTTTTTTTCCGTCTCTTCCTTCTCCCGCAGACTGAAGATGTGAACCGGACTCTGGAGGGCGGACGGAAGCCGCTGCACTTAGCTGCGGACTATGGTCTTACGGAGCTGGTGGAGTTCCTCATTTCCAAGGGTGCAGATGTCAATGTAAGATTTCCAACAATCAAGCCCCCCCCCACTACAAGTTTCATTTGCATGCATTTGCCTACTGTCCAGGGTTGCCATGGCAGTAAAAGTAACAGTCCCCATTGTCAGCTTCCCTTTAGAGTCTGAGTTTGTTTTAATAGCTTGATTCAGAACAAGGATCATCAGGATGTCTGAGTTACAACAGTCCAGTTGTTTGCATTATGTGCAATATCAGCCGTCGTGCATTCTCTCCTTCAGTAGCTGTCAAAGCTTCTCAGTTGTCCCTCTTACCCCAACTGCCCTCTTGAGACTGCCGTTTCTTCTGATGTTGTAGTATATTGATCTGCATCCACTGAAGGGGCACTTATCCATATAGCTACATTGACATCTGACTTGGAGTGTTTTTCCCTGCTATTTGCAGCTCTTTCCAAAGGCATTTTGCGCCTCTTAGGCAACTAGTAGCACTGTATGTGCAAAGCAGTGTATATCTTTCAATGGCAGTACGCTTCTAGTGGAGCTCCTATTGTGCTTTGTGAGGCACGAGGCAGCTGGAGTACGTTTCACTGTTTCTGGTCTTCACAGACAAGAGGTCATTTACCAACAAGCAGTCTTTGCCTAACAAGTCCCACAACACTCACGCAGTTCTGCAAGACAGAAGCGGAAATATGGGAGATAAAATACATTTTGCCTTCTTGTCAGGCTTTTCTGTTTGCTCAAAAATGTACTCGTGACCTACTGAAATATGAGGTTTCTCTTCACAAATTCTTTCCTGCTCCCCTTTCAGGCTCCAGACAAGTATGGGCTCACTCCACTGATCTTGGCGTGTTTCGAGAATCACGTCGAGTGTGCCAGGGTCCTGCTAGCAAAGGTTGGTACTTTGATTCAAGTGCACTCATCTATTGCATCTGCATTTGCACACGCGAGCGATCTGGTCTCCTTCGCCCCATGCATGTTGATGTGTCAGAGGCTCCCATGTGAGCTGTGTGAGTGCTGATGAGGTAACTCGTCGCACAAAAGGCCCTTTAACCGCAGTCCTGTGGAGGCCGTGCTGGAATGTTCACAGAACATGACACGCAGAACAGTATGGCTGCTGTTCATTTGTTTTGTGCCTGTGTTTTTGCACACTGCTTCATTCATAGGTGTGTAGGCCTCCCCTCCCACCCCACCCCCACCCCCACCACAAATTAATGCCCCCCCCCCCCATCCTTCGACCACAGTCTCCACCACTTGTTTAACTTGTCTTAATTGCCGCCTCAGCTAGAGACGTGCAGATGGGCGTCTGCAGACACAGCTGTAGGGACGGACCAGGTACCGAGTCGGGCGCAGCTGGCGGAGGCCTCAGTAATACAACCTAATAACACGGCACACCGTAATGAATGTCCAGCGCGACGGCCATCATCCAGCAGAGCAAAACAGATTTGTTCGGCTCTGTTGCAGTCAAACGGAAAGCCTCACTTCCACGCAGTGTAGCCTTCTTTCAGGTGGTCGATTCTTTTTTCTTCTGTTTTTTCTTGCACATTTCTCTCGGCTGTTTGAACGGATCGTAGACACCCAGCAGTCATGTGCGTGTAAACGACAGAGCCAGTCACCTTGGCGGGTGGGGTTCTGTTTCAGCACCGCTCAAATGAGCCAGACGGGCTGTAGTGGAACTGATGCCCCAGCGGACAAAGACAGTCACACACAAAACGGAGCCCACAATAGCTGCTTGTCTTTCAGGGGGGCCTCCTCCTCCAGCCTTTCTCTGGCACCCCTCTGACGTTTACCACTTATATGATTAACTGGAATAATATCAAATGTGCAGGAAGACCAAGGTGTCTCGCCGGCCACGGAGATTGATGGCACACGGTTGAGCACGGCTGCGGGACGGATGGCCGCGATGTCGTGTAAAAGGCTCACGCGCTTTACCGTCAGGCACCGGCTGCGAGCCGGTATGTGGATACGAGCAGGGGAGACGGACTTTGGGGGGGGGCGCCCCCGAGTTGGCAGCTGTCCGCCAGCCAGGCTAAATGAGGCAGGGCAAATGAAAGCTCCTCTGCAGAGCTGTTTCACGGTGGCATCATCTTGGCTCAACGGATGGAATGGGAAGAGCGGTGGGCGGTATTCACAAGCTAAGTCACATAGCCGATTAGGGGGGGAAGTCATTTTTTTTGCACCCCGCACAATCGCACGTAATTGAGGCCGACTTTTTCAATCGGTTTACGGCCCGAACTGCGCTTCACAAAGCAGACGTTTGAAAAGAGGAAACCATAATCTACGTATGGGAAGCGCCAGCGCTCGGTTAGACAGACTCTCGGGTGCCACTCCACTGCGTCCCCCCCCCCCCCGTTGCCGCCGGCCGAGCCAATCTCCAATTCCCATCAACGCAGCGGCTGGTCCCCGGCCCTCGCATCAGCTAGCCAGCGGAGGCTAGTGAGCATCGGTCCAGCAGCTGGCTGGCAGCTGCTGTCAGCTGGCCGTCAGTGCCCCTGGCTCAGACATGAACTCCAAGAAGTTGCCGCTGCCTGCAGGAAGGAAAAAGAGCCGTTTACAACTTGGTGAGCTTGTGACTTCCACCCCGGTCGAAGCTGCTGTTTGGTATTCTTTCCACCACATCGACTGGAAACAGCGGTTTTGGTAGAGGGACGCCTTGATCCTCGACTGTCGGGGGCGGGCCTGTGTCTTCTGTGTCTGTCGACTGAGAGAGAGGAAGTAGCTATTTTTATCCGGCCTGAGAGAGGATGCCGTTTGAGTTTTTAATATCGTCAAACGTGTCACTTCCTCACGACGGGGATAGGATTTGGTCTAATGCCCGAACACTGGCAGATATGAAAATAAAGTCTTTATCATTGACTGCATTCATTTTATTTTATTTCCCCTGATACTATCGTACATCCTCTGCTGCAGTATGCCCCCCCTCCCTCCCCCTCCCTCTTAAACCCAGGACCACCTCTCCATCTGAAAAAGGCACTAGCTCTGCTTTGGAAATGAACCCCCCCCCTTCCCGGGTGTGCCTTTTGTAAAAAGCCTTTGTTATCATAGGCGATGGCCATAGCTCATCTGCATGGGGATTATGGCAGAAGGTGAAGATATGAGGGGAAAAAACCTGTGGGTTTGCCTCTCTCACGGCTCTGCACTCATCCCCACGAAGCGCCCGCTAGGATTAACACCCAGATGCAGCCAAAAGGTCAGCCGCCACCGCAGGGAAAAGATCCCAGCACATCAAACCCCGCCCCCCTCCCTCAGCAGTTTTAAAAGCCGACCATGTCTCTTAACCCGAGATGCGTAGCTTGTCCCTCAGCGGCACCATCCAATGCTTCGCTGCGTATCCTACTGAGGCTGGCAGCACCACCTGTTGCTCCATGGCGGGTAGAAGCGCCAACTGCGGCTGTTGCAGCGTTGAGCACCTTTTGTGTTTGCAGACCAAGTGGCTCCTCTCCCTGTTGTGTCACTTGAGGCGACCCCCCCCCCCGCCCCCCGACTGCATACTGTGTCGTTCTCGGCAATGAATTATGAAAGGCCGCTTTAACCCCAATACGTGACCCGGGCCTCGGACGGCGGCTCAGAGTGCTGACGGCAGCCCGCTAAGTTCATTTTAGATCAACGCTGGAAAGGCTCGCAATGCAAACATGCACAAGTACGCACATTCTTATTTTTTTCACGAGGAAGTGCAGCATTTTCCCCCCCCGTCAGTCCTTGTTATCGCCTTGTCTTTAAAACTCACCCCCTGCGAGGCGCTGCCACTTCCCTGTGGGGAAGTCGCAGTCTGGACTAAGGGAAGAGCCCGAGTCGGTCGGCGTTTTCCTCTCCCTACCTTTTAAAGTCAGAGGTTTTTTTTGTTGTGATTGTTACGCAGCTCCTTAAGTCACCAAAAGGATACAGTCGCGTTCGTTCCAACCAAAACCCAGCAGCCAGGGCTGGCTCGGGCCCGACATTGATCCCTCTCCAAAGTGACGTTGCGCGGCGGCCACCAGCTCAATAACCTGATGTAGGTATTGCGTTTTGAACAAGCTTTTAGCGACACTCCGACCTAATATTTGAAGACTTGCCTTCGGCGGACCCTCCGATTCCGCTCACTCGTTGCCTAATGAAAAGTTAATGGACACTTTGGCAGTTGGGCGGCGTCGCGTTACCGACACGTCGCCGCTTCGGCGTGCGTCCGTAACCCGGGATGGTGATGCGTCTCGGCCTGACAGGAGACACCCCGGGGCGTCCCCGCTCGTTCGTTAGGCGCCGGCTCACTCGGGGCCCCTTCGCTCTTTCTTTGACCGCGTAATGCGTGGACGGCGAGGCGCTCGCGCGGGGTCATTACTCAAGTTGGGGGAGGCTCGTTAACGTAAGTGGTGTCAGGAGCGAGCCTGGATGGTCATCGGGGATGTCGCGGTGGAACAGGAAGGCGCACGGACCAGACCTATTAATATGACTGTTCCACGAAGACCTGCGGGGACCCTCGGTCCGTGGCGAACCCCTCTGTAGTAGCGTTTTAGGTGGATATAACCGTGTTGCTCTCATTATCGGAGCGCTCCACCTCAACCGTGGCGATATACACGAGGTGTAGGATTGTGTTTGTCAGCCGGACTCGCAAGAGCAGTATTGATGGTGAGAGAGCTCGGGTCAAGGTGTGATGCCGTTCGCAGCCATCTGAATGAGGTCTGCGGAGTCGGTTACCAGGTACCGTCTCGAACCGGCTGCTAATGACTTCCCCAGAGCTGGCGAAACGAGGGAGGGGGGTGGGGGGGGGGTTAAAGAAAGCATCCTGCCTTCCTCCGCTTCACCCCTTGAAATCACCAGAGTGGAGAGCGCGCTCGACGGGCACCAGGCACCTGACATGAATCGGTCAGCAGCCAGCGGGAAGGAGTCAAAGTGACGAGCCGCATTCTATCGCTGGTTTCATCTCATTCAATTCAGCCCCGTAATGTTTTCACAGGTGGATAAAAACAGCAACTCTCATCGGCAACGTATTGAATCTTTATCAGGCCGCAAGGACTCTGGGTCTCCCTCAGGGCTCTCTCCTCCATCCAAGAAGATGAATTACTCCGTCGGAGCCCTCCGAGTATTGATATGCAAGGGCCGAGGCGCAGGAATGAACCTCACTTTCCGCGCCGCGCTCAAGTTTTCTCGAGTTCAAATCCTCGCTGCGCTGTGAGATGCATCGATATCTGTTACGAATGCAGCAAGTTTGGAAAGTTGAGGCTGTGTTCAGGAGAACTGACTCCCTGGAAGACCTCTGTTTTGTTTCGCAGTATCCCTCCGGCACCGCTGCAGCAGCGCGGAGCGGGTCTTGTTTAAGAAATGCTCTGGTTCGAGCACGCCAGGCCCCATAATAAACAAACAAGTTGTAACACGATGGCTAGCTTGCAGGGTATGCTTTTCTTGCCTGCACAAAGACTCGGATTCCCACTTTTAGCCTCCGTTAGTCAGTGTCTGTCTATTTAGCGCGGAGGCCCGAGAGCGGAACTCTTTGCAACGGAAGTCGAACATTCAGTTGCTCTTATTTCCCAAAATCTCAAATGCCCGTCTATTGTTGTCTCACCCGCTTCGTACCCGAACCTATCAAGTCTTATTTTACGCCGCATGTTTTGATGTTTGCATTCGGGGGTCCCCGGTCGCTCCAGCGGCACGGGCCGTGCCCCCGGGCAGCCATCCTCGCCCACGCCGCCCGGCACTTGAACTGGGTCGCATTGTTTTCCAGGGCCCGCCTCTCCACGCAACAATGGCCCCTCTCTTCCTCGCCTCCGTAAGCCCGCCGCTAAGAGGCTAAAGTTGGCAGGCCAGACAAAAAGGCACGTCTCTCCGCCGCATGCCCCTCCACCCCCCCGTCGGCCATTAAACCTGTTGTCACTACGCGTCCACCATCATCAGCTGCCGTCCTTTCCATTTTCTGTCCAGTTTTGTCAACTCCGGTAACTTTTCTCCCCGTCAGCAGTATCTTTACAAAAGCCTCCCCAGGAAGGAGAAAACATCAGTGACATTGGTATCGGTAATGTTTAGCGACACGCTTTGACCAGACGGTAACAATAGGAGCATTGCCAGGAGGGAGATGACACCACAGTACAGCACTCTGCCTCTGCTTCTCAGCCCAGTGTTGTAGCGAAGCCTCCCACCGTTGCGAGGGTCGCACCCGCACTGAGAAACCAACCACGCGCCGTTATAGTGTGGCTTTTTGCTGAAGCTGCGTATTCAGTGTTTAGGGTCCTGGTCCACCTCTGCTCTTTTTAGCCCGCGACCCCAAGTGAAGACCCCCCCCCCCCCCATAGGTAGTAGTTAGGGCTAGGGTTAGTCTTGATCCTGATTAAGTTGGATTGAGCTCCTCTGCAGTTTTCACACCCTGACCTTTGACTGTCAGGTACCTCAATGGCGGACGTACCTGAGACACCTTATGAGAAGGGGTACCAGGTTTGCATCTGTGCCCCCCCCCCCCACCCCGCCCCCCCGGCTCCATGCATAGGAATCGGCGTCGCACCGTGAGGCAGACTTGATGCACCCACTAAGCATATTCAATATTCATGTCTCCCCCCCCCACCCCCCACCCCCCACTTTCTCCTCTGCAGGGTGCTGACAAAGACTGGAAAACGCCGGATGGCCTCACTATCTTTGAAGCCACCGAGAGCGAAAGCATAAAGGCTCTGCTGAAGTGAGACGCCACGGTGTGGGAGGTGGCCAGACGGGCGGGCGGGCGGGCGGACGGAGGCAGTGCTCCTCACACAGAAGACCGGGTCGCATCAGCATCCGTCTTTTCCGCGTTTGTCGGAACGGTCGTTCTGTCTGTCTGGTTACTTTCCCATCACTTTGGGTTTGTTTTGTTTTTTTCTCTCCCCCCCCCCCCCCCTCTCCCAGGTTTTCGGGGATAGGATTTTCTCTTCTTCCGGCCTCTGTTTTTATCCACTTAACAGGAGGACTCGTCGGTAACGTCTCCCTTAGGGACCAAACACTGGGGGAGTGCTCACGCACCTGGCTCAGACTAGAAAACACTCTTATCATGTAAACGCAAAGCTTGGCACTTAAATACACATTTCACCTTTACCGTTCTCTCTCGACGCTGTAAAGAAATCACAAACGATAATAGATCAATAATAGCGTGTTCACTTTTCTCTTCTTTTTTCTTTTCTTTTTTTTTTTACAACTTCAGTATAAGTATTGTGCGACGAGGGCTTAATCTCATGAACAGTAATTGCACTGTACTATAGCAGATCGAGTGAAAAGAAAGGTTGTAAAGTTTCATAATATTAACCTCTCATTGTGTGTGGCCTCTTTTTTTTTTTTTCCCCCCTTGATTTGTTTGTTTTGTTTTGTGTTTTGTTTCAACACGCCCAAACTGTCCCTCCAAGTTTTCCAATTTTGCAAACGTTGGTTGAGAGAGGTCCAGGGGTCGGATTTTCCTTTTCTACTCGGCATATTCCTTACATATCAGACGGTGTTTTTTGACGAGTTTCACGTGGGTCAAGGCATAAGCGATGCTCTGCACTCTCCGACCAATCACCATGCTGGCTACTAGAAAGACTTGAATGTTGCGGTTTAGAAAAAAAACAAAACAAAAACATAAAAAAAAAAAAAAAACAAAACACGTCACCGAATCCCTTTTTGAAAGCATCGTTGGCAGCACATAATAAGCTGAAACCGAGGTTTTGGAGAGTGTTCATTTTCTTTTTTCTTGTCATCCCTGCCATGGCATTTCGGCGCAAAACTTCCCTTTCTGTTGCGGCTTCTCTGTGTATTTTGTAATTGACGGGCTTTGGGGAGGAAGGGGGGGGACGGGGGGGGGTCGGGTCGGGTCGGGGGAGGGGGGCTCTGAGTGATGGCCGACCGGGGGTCAGAGTTCCCTCTGGCCCGCGTGTGGTGGGAAGCCCGGCCCGTTTTTTTTTTTTTTCTGCTGCATGTCGACGTTGCCTCTGCTTCCTCTGCTATGAAACGGTCGCTGGTCTCTCTTGGTTGCTTTGAAAATAAAACGACTACAGTGTAACGGACAGACACAAAGAAAAAAAAAAACGCTCTCGCTGACTTTGTTGTGACAAAAAGTCTGTAAAAACAGAAATAAAAAAATGTCTATAAAAAAAAAAATGCTTGCGTGTCGGAGCTTCATTTCCGCGCCGGCTCGGGTCGTTGTGAGATTCCCCATAACGTTTCCAGATCAGCCCGATACGTGTTTTTATTAAATGGTACAACTTGCCCCGACGATCACGTTTCATTTACCAAGAATTTGCCCCCTTTCACCGTCTGCAGATACTGACTGCCACTCATCCGCTGTTTTCCCCTGCCACAGAATTTGACGAACAACGGCTGATTTTCCTCATACGAGGGACAGATTTTTACCACTGGTATTACTCCCGCGGCCTCGGGCCATCCAATCGGTGTTTGTGAACTTCTCGACGGTCCCAAATGTTTAAAAAAAAAGAAAAGATAGACTCTAATCTTTGTTGTCATACCAGTCGCCCGCCTCGAGCTGCTCCATTATGAATCACAGGCCGCCTTTGACTCCCACTGGATTTGTCTAAATGTCTGGGTTCAAATAAGCTCCGCGTTATAATGGGCCAGTCGGCTCTAATACGGGGAGAGAAAAAAAAACCCTGTTATCCACAGAGCGTTCCAGCAATCAAACCAGAAACCGGCAGCCTCTGTCAGCCCGTAATTCTGTGCGACCCCGCACGGCATAAAGCCGTGTCTCACGGGCAGAGACGAGGTGGAAGAGGCCAGACCCTGTTTCTGTCACCAGCAAAATGAGGGTTCCCCATATGCGGTCTCCACATTTCACCATCTGTACAGAGGTTTGACATCACCGATGCCATTGTTGGTGAACTGACCGATGGGAACCACCACGAGGGATCAAAGAGGGATCACTCTTTGGTCCCAGCAACAGCAACAGCTCGGGAAAGTTGTGGAACGCCCTAAAAACACTGTATCCTTCCACAGGCAAGCCGATGAGGAGACTGTGATGGGGTTTTTAAGGCGTGCCATCCAAGGCTTCAGTCCTTCACAGGCCGGAATGGAGCGAGGTTCACGACTTTGTCAAATATGCGGTGATGACCTAAAAAGGCAACATCTGCAGGCCCAGTGTCCAGCCCTCTGTAACGCTTTAAGCTGCTGAGGCCACGCGGTTCTGAAAGTCCTTCATGCAGACCTTGCTTTCGTGAACTCCGGTGCCACGTTATTTGCATCAGTCCGCAGAGCATGACGTCCATATGGCTGCGTGGGCTGGCGCAAGTCCATGAACTGCCACAACCTCCTCCACCATGAGACTTGTCAAATTCAGGTCATCCTGTATGTACATAGTGCTCAGGTTGAGAGGACATTCAGGAGTAGGATGGACTTCATTTCAGATGAGTAGACTCAACTGGATCATATTATTTCTGGGTCTTTCTTTTGGACCTGGTTTTCAGATGTTGCCCGATGAAATTCATGACCTTCACAAATTTTCCTTCACTTATTTCTGATTTTTTTTTGTGAGTGTTGAGAAGAGAAGGTCACTGGTGAGGTTGATGATGAATGGACGATTGATTCCTCTAGCTGACAGGCCTCGGTCCAGCTTCAAGTGCTGGTCGTTGGTCCTGCTCTCCTCAGCTGCAGGTGGTGTATCCTCCACATGTCTCCCATCCTTCTCTGAGCCTGAGAGAGAGTTAGGGAGAGATGAAGGGAGGTGCTGAGTAGGAGGGAGAGGGAGAGTGAGAGGGATATACAGAGGTGGAGACGGATGGGAACGGGGAAATAGGGAGAGATGTGTGCAGGCGGGTAGAGACAGACAAATACGGATGGACGGGGACAAGAAGAGAACATAAGAGAGAACACAAAGGAGAGGTAGAAAGGACTCCCTGAGTGCTACTGTCATCTTCCCGTTTCCTCCTCCTAGTCTCGCAAGGTGTATCACCTGCCTTCACCCTTTGCTGGGACCCCACCCCCCCTCCCATCATCACCATGGATCAAAGCCTATAAGATGATCAATGTGTGGGTGTTTCCATAGTGTATAATCAATAGAAAACAAGCCGTCCTGTACTGCCAGGGTGTGAATGAGGGGACCAAGGTCATCATCGTTAATAAAACGAAACGAAACAACGAAAACTGGGATTGAAAAAACATTTTCATTAACTGAAATAAATAAACTATTGTTAAAAGAATAAAATAAAAACTAAAGGAAACTGTGTCATGTGTTTACAAAAACAATTAACATATTGTAATTATGGCTAAAACGCCCTTCGTCTTCCTCTTTGTCAATGTCGGACTGATATGAAATCAGTTTATTTCACCCAAGCAGTTTTTCGTGATCTGGAGGCACCATACGGCACTTCCCGGTTTATTTATTTACTTCTTGTTATTTCTCATGTTCTACCGTGGTGTCTTATGAGGTTTATTCTAAAACTCGTACTAAAACTTATAAAAACTAAACTAAAACTAAGCATTCGGAAAAAGACGAAAACTAACAGTAACTAGCAAACCTACTCTGAGAGCCGATAAAAACTGAATAAGAGGGGGGAAAAAAGTCAAGATTAATTAAAACTAAACTGAAATCAAAAATTAAGACTTTGATAACCCTGGAGGGGACAAGCTCGTCTGGGCGCTGGATCCTGCAATACAGCCCTCCCAAATTCCACCTGTCTTGCGAGTCCCGTCACATCCACATTTTCCCGCGCTTCAGCCTTGACACGTTTGGAGCGTTTGGGAAGCCGAGGGCTCTCGGCGCGAAGCTGAAATGAAGCTCCGCAGACTCCAGCGCTGCTGCTCCTGCTCCTGCTGCTCCTCCGTGCCACGCCAGGTGGTAATGATGGAGTCCGAGGGGTAAGCGCGAGTGGGGGGGGGGGGATCGATGCGGGCAGGGAACCCAGCTCCGGCACTGTAACGGCTCCGGACCGGGCGGGCCGGCCCCCTCCACTCCCCTCTACCCCGGCACCGTCTTACTTCTGCTCATTTGAATTGGCTTCAAAGCAAACGAGTGGGGGAGGGGGGGTTGACAGTGGCATTCTCTGAAAATGAAAAACTCCAGTCCCCCCCCCCGTCTTTGTCGGGCCAGCAAATAATCGTGATGTCTGCGGAAGAAAAGCCCCCCCGATTCACGCGCACGATAATGAATGTGAAATGAATCATCGGCGATACGTACGCGTTCGTTCAGTCCTTGAATTGCTTTCCTCTGAGCTGCTGCGTGGGCCTCCCCGGGCCATCCCTGGCGTTTTCACGGAGAGGCCGATCCCGCTTCGGATCATTAGTTTAGACTCCTGTTTACGTTCGGCGCACATCGGTGGTCCCCCGCCTTCCTCGCGACCCGAGCACGAAAACATATAAGATCGCTTGGATGCCGCCAAGCCTCGTTCCCTCGTTCCCACTTTTAAGAGAATGTTCTCGGCGGTCGCCTACCTCGACTCCTCCATCACTCTTTCACTGTCTTCTTCAGGGAGGGTTTTCAACAGTCATTAGGTTGTATTCCACCCGAACCCACATCCCTTATCTCTCAAGCAAGCTTGTCCTCTCCCTTGCCCTCATCTTTAATACCTTATTTCCCATACATTTTTCAGGTTTCAAGTAACACTGCACTTCATTCCAATGTTGGATTTATGTGTTCCTCGGCTCTACTCTAACACTCGTTTTTATATGTATACTCATCCAGTGTTCCTCGGTCGTATCTTTTATGCCGCTCTGCTTTTCCACTCATTGCCGTGCACTTTATCACCATGTTTGCGTGTTTTCCCATTAAACGCTGGTTTTAAAAAGCACAATGCAAATTAGCCTTTAATCATCGGTGTAAGTCATAAGTGTATGAGCGCTGGCCTCCTGGCAGGAGAGCAGGGGCGCAGCGTAACAAGGAACCGCCGCTAATGTCACTTGAACTCTGCTCCCACCTGCTGTCTCCCAGGGAAAACTGCGGGACGCTATCCGCTGAATCTGCCGCCGAGGAAGAAAGCAGTCGGTGCTTTCTCTCAACAAACGGCGTAATTAAAAAACATTGCCGACGCCGATACATCAGTCAGCTGCAACACACCACACACACACGCACGCACGCACACGCGCGCAGACAGCGGTATCCCCTCACGCAGACTCAGGAATAGAGCCTAATTGATTGCCGAGCGTCTCTACAGTAATTACCAGATGCAGTAATTAGCACGTGTGAGCCCGCATGCGTGCATGCGCAGAGACGCACACACGTCCGCAAACACACACCATCTCTCTTTGTCCCTCGTCCGTGCTTTTTTTTTTTTGTCCCCCCCCCCACACACACACACACACGGTTGCCGGAGAGACTTTATGTGGAGCTACCCTTGTGATCAACCAGCTCAAAATGGTGGTTAATGAAGTAGCAAATCCAAATCATTAGCATAATTAATATGGACTCCTGATTGCCTGTTGGGTATCCCTCCCTCCCTCCCTCTCTCGCCTCCTCTCCCGCTCTGATCTATTATTGACTCCCTGTCTCGTGCATTAGTTGAGCTTATGACTGATTTTCAGCCAATCTATAACTTATTTCCCCAGCTGGAGTTCAGCAGTCATATGACCTGGAGGTAAGCCAAGCACGAAATCGAGCATCAAGTCCAAGGAGTCTCACCAAATTGAAAGTGGCTGTGCGCATTCTGGTTTGGGCATTTGCATCTGGTGGTTTTGGTTGTTTGTTTCGCTCACACATGTGTAGCTGTGAGGGCAACAACGTAGTCGCCACAGGGGACACGGGGGGGAGGTCACGGGCCGTCCAAATATAGTAAAAGAATGCAAATGTGGGCTCATTTGTTTGCCCCGGCATTCCTGAACTCCTACAACTTGGTGTTGCTTCGCCTGATGTGCAACATGGCCCATCTGCATCCTCTGCGTCTCACACACGCTCACTATTTCAATGTTAAATAGAGGCCAGCGTGTTCCAGATCTGTGTTATGTCCTTTTCTCTCTGTCTGGAGGACGATCCACAGGTTCACACGTTCGGACTGAGCCTGTTGCTCTGGTGTTAAGCCACCGGGTTGTTATTGTGCCACACACGCTCCTCTTGGCGTGTGCACCTGTGCATTGTGTGTGTGTGCTTTGCTATGCCCAAACACCGAAGTTGCAGCTGTTAGTTAATTAAAACGCAGAGAAGTGGAGGGTAGTTTGTCATTTTTACAGCAGAGAGAGACTTTGCCAGCCACCGCAGAAACTGTAACGCTGGAAAACTGCCAAATGCTGTAATTAGGTTTTCGTTTGTGCATCCAGGAAACCCCAACAAGGCCAGTGCGTCGCATTTAATTGTTGCTCCTTGCACATGGGGTGATGCCACCTCCGCGGCCCATCCACAGGCACCATATGTTGATAGCCAGTCGTGGAACAGTGTGGAACAATGCAAAACTGTTGGATAGGCACAGCTGCCGAATACCTGTGCCAGCCTTGTATGGACCCTCTGCTGTAACGATCCTTAATGGCACCCGAGAGGCCTCAGACCTGCTGTGAACCTATGGGTGTTTCACAGTTAAGCTTAGCTGCTTAGCTTAGCGTAGCTGAGCGGTTTGTGATTCACGGATGAGCAGGGAAAGAGTCCCTCCTGCTGATTCGTTTAACATCTGAATGTATTCTGTTTTAGGGCCTAAGCGTACTGTACCTATAGGGAACAGCCTGCTCACAGTACATTATTTGAAATCACACATGAACACACCCAGTTTGATTAGCCTGGTTCAGCGTAGTGTACCGTTAGTTACAATGTGCTGAAAACATCTTGTTTACTCCAAGTTAAGTAGAAGCGTTGCGGGCGTCTGCATTTTGTCCTGGTTTTGGCTTATTCCAGTCATTTCCTGTGTTATTTAGAAGGGTTTGTCATGTTGTTTTATTTCCTGTCTAGTTCTCCCGTCTGTTTCCTGTACTCCCTGCAATGTTCCTGTCCTCTGTGTCAGGCTCTCTGCTGTTCCTCGTCCACGTTTGGCTTTTCGTCCGACTTGCCCTCCACCTCTGCCCCTTATCAGTCTGATAAGCCCCATCCTGTTTTCTGTCTCTCCAGCCAATCAGCTCCCTCCCCGAGCCTCATCTGTGTCTCTCCACCAGCAGCTCATTCCCTCACTTTTGAGTTCAGTCATTTATATAATTACATTTGGATTATTATCTTTTATATCTATATGTATATAAATATTGTCACAACTGTATATATGCATGGATGCTGCCGAAAGTTACTTGCTACCGACATTTCAAAGTTAATTTCCATTGTTGTCAAAAGAGGAAGTGATGGAGACCTCCTCCCTTCCCTCAACTGTCCTCTCTATGTCTCTGGAAAACACAAGTTTGAATGAGAGAGGCAAAGTGTAGCAACAGTGTCCACGAGCAGCTATAAACCGCAGCGAGAAAAGATTTCAAGGCAGCAGGCTGTTCTCTGACACGCTCATGTGCACATTCATAAGCGTAAATCTCTTACGGGCTGTTTACTTATCAGTTCTTCTCTGTTTGTACTCGGAGCCAGTGTGCAAAGAGCCCGATCCACGTCCCTCCGGATGCCTGGGTGCAAATGTTCTCAACCGAGCAGCCATTTACAGAGAAATCAATGCAACCACAATGCTATTAGGAACATTTTAATTGGATGTAAAAGCGGATTCATTATTGCTGTTATGACGGCTGAGCACGTCGAATGCAGCGTGGCTGCCGGCCATGGGGGAGCGAGCCACTGAGCGCTCAGAGAGGGGCTGGGTAGCCTGTCCGCAGACCCCACCCCCGTGCTCCGTTCTGACGCTCGGCTCCAGTGTCGTTCACAAAACTTTACTTCCGAACTTTTTTGCAGCCAGATGGAGAATCAACAAACGTGCCTGTTTTTGGCAATGCAACGCGTGCTTACAGAGATAAAGACGTGCTGACAAAGGCCAGAAACAACGGATAGAAATATGGAAACGCTTGAAAGAAGAGTACATGGAAGAAGATAACGCACAAATAAAAGGTGAAGTATGTAAAAAACGACATGTTAACTCAACATACAGAGCTCAGTCATTAACACTGATTCCAAATGCAGCTCACGCCCTCCGCAGACATATTGAATGTGCTGCAGGTAATCATCATTCAGGCTTACAGCTATCATCTTGGATCACATAATCAATTCATATGTACAAGGCAATCTTTTCCATGTTGCGGTCTAATATTCCATCCAATGGATTGATGCAAGATGTAATTAGACTTTTTGTTTGGGTATCTCGTTCTGTAGTGTTGAGAGTTTTAGCTGTTAGTGAGTTTTTTTTTCCCCCTTCGTACAGATAGCGAGATGTATTGTCCTCTCAAGACTGTCTCAGACTGTCTAAGACAAAGGTCACAATGCTGAGGTGCTATTCATGTACTCGAAGTATGAAGACTGGAGGAACAGTCGTGCGGAGCAGCGCTTATGTAAATATCAAGCTAAAGTGGCAGCAGAAAGCACAGACTCATGGACACACTGTGTCTGGTGCCAGAGAAGCAGGTTTCATAAACGTTTGTTTGGGTGGTTTCTGCAAATTAGATCCTCTAGAGCATGCGTTTGAAATTCCTGCCAGTCATGGACTCCTTATGACCACATTATGCACTTAATTCAAATGCAACGAGTTGGCAAATCGTCTCTGTGCTGTAAAAAAACATCAAAGTGGGGAGTAAACAGAGTGTGCAGTTTTTATATTCACAGTAAAATCAATATTAGAGTTAAAATAAGTCTATATCCGCGCTGAGCTAAAGAGCTCTGAGCTCATTCTTTGAGTCTATTGTAGCATCGCTTTTTATGGCATGTATGGTTTTGCATTTGAATCCCCGCTGACTCAACAGGGTCATTTTTGCATTTCACACTCAGCAGAAGCAGACAGACATTTTTAATCGACCGATTCGAGACCCTCTGTCTGCTACCTGACAGCAGGAAATAGCAAACGGGCTAACAGTAGGTTAACACGAGGTAGATTCAAGAGAACGGTTGTTTCAGGGACGGACTTCTGATGGAGTTTAGAAAAAGGGTTTATTTAGCTGATTTTGACCCAGAAAGCAACCCAGACGGGGAATGTTTTTGGTCTGGTTTTGCTGGATATCTATTTTCATTGTTAGCCCTGTGTTGCTAATATGTTAGCACTGTCAGCTGGTTTTACTGCTGCCATTGGGCAAAAAATGCAACATACAAATTCCTGTTTGTCTGTTTGCCGTTGGTCACTTTGCTTCTTTGCAAAAGTAGCCTCTCGGCCAAACGCCCAGGCTTTTTATTTGGGGTAGAGTCCACTTCTGAACCGTGTCTAAACCTCTTCTTTGGGTTTCCGCCATGTTGCTTTCTCTTGCTAGCAGAGCTCTGCCTCCTCCCAGGTGACTCTCCGCTCCTCCTTGTTGTGAGGTAAAATGCATCATTCCCTGGGTGCCAGCGCAGTAATGCTTGAGCTTGATCAACATGGTGCCGTCCCCTCTAGAAGTATAGGAGCATGTAGAAATTACGCACTACAGGTTTAACAAGCGGCCCCTTGATGCCTTTGAGCAGCTGTGAACTTTCCCGACTAACTTGCTGTACCATATCCGCTCCCAAAGTCTTATAAAGGACTTCTGCTGGCCATTTCTCTTCGTCACGGCGAATGAGGACACCATGCCCTCCGAGTGCTCAGATGGAGTGCGAGTTGCTCCGTAGCCCGCAGTGCTGTGAAATCTTTGAAAGATCTTCTTTGTTTTTCCTATTGATTCATTTGTTTTCTCAAGGCGCTGTTTGTCTGTCTGTGGCGGAGTGATAGAGGGAACTGAGTGACTAATAGTACAGGTAGCACCTGCGGCACAGACACAGTCCATCCGACATGGCTGATGTCTCCACTTGCGTCGGGCCCCTTTTGACTAATGCCGGTGCCAGCCTTGTTGCCGTGCGTTGTGACCGTCTCTCTCCTTCCTCCCCGACAGTATGTCTTCTCCTCTTCCTCCTGGCTTAGAAGGGGGCTCTGGAAAGGGCACGGCACTCTCTGCCCACTGTTTTCCCCGCTGTGCATAATGAACAGACACATTATTTTAATAGGAGCTTTGGATGTTTGTGGTGTCCGCTGCGGGGAAGAGAAAGAGAGTGATTGCTATGTAATGGAGACACTCAGAGGAAGTGAAAGAGGCCGCACTCACGGAAGTGCCGCATCACGACGGAGGGATCTTTCAAGAGCTTAATCATCAAGGGCCATTGTGGCCTCAGTGGTGGAGCGCTGCCTCGTTAAGACCAGCACAGTAAGCACATTAATGTCCTTCACTCACACACTGATACACTCCTCTGTACAACACTTCACTTGCACATCCTTGTAATGGACCTCAGAATAAGATCACGACAAAAAAAATCAACATGTTGGCAATGGCAGCGTTCAAAGGCCTGAGAGTGGAAGGCAGCCCGATAAGTGCCCACAAACACAGTCTGTGTCTGTATGTGGAGAGCTGAGAGAGATTTTTTTATACGTATTTTATGCAGATGACCAAAGAGAGCAGGGGATCCTCCCGGCATCTGCAGACAGGCTGTATGTTACTGTATTGATCAGGTTATAAAATGGTCTGCAGAGTGTTGTTTGTCATGGTTGTTGTGCTAATAAAGTGTAGCATCTCTGCCGTCCTCGGAGGCCAAGGTGTCAGTTACGCCGGCCCAGAGCTGTCAGCAGAGTGGCTCGACTAAAGCACGGACAAGGAGGACGTTCCGTCATGTGAACGGTCGGCCCGCTGTTGTCACGTTACAGGACGCCCATTTATCTGATTGGGCTCTTCCTTTCGTGACTCCAGCTCACTTCTACACTTGCTGATTTATGGATCTGTCCCCGTGTTCCCAGAGCAGCTCGATTCCGAGAGGGATGTACATTATGTATGGATGAGATGGAAGTAAGAGACCTGGGAAAAGTAGAAGTCTTGATTGGGGCTACTGACTGACCACCTTAACTCTGAAGTCAAACAGCGCGGGCTGTGAGTCTGAGATTAGAAAAGAAATATTCAGTCTCATATTCACTCCACTCGTGCTGAAGTTTATGGAAAGTTCATTGAGTCGGGTGGCTGTTGAGCAGCCAGAGCCACTCCAGGATTTCCCAGGGGTACTATTGCAGCACTCTATCATTTCTTAAAGTTTTTTAGATCACTATAAAGTCACAAAGGGTGCCCCAAGTTTAAAGGAAGGAGTAAAGCAATGGCCATTAGATCTCTGAAACGGAGCCCACGCTGCCGGCAGAAGGTACAGCGAGGTTTCAAGCCCGAATCGGGAAGATTCATCGATACCGAGGCCCGGGGGACTTCCACTCAAAGCTGTCAGACACATCGCGGCCAATTACAGGGCTTTTTTCAAATTATCTCTGAGTCCTAAACATCCCCATGCTCTGTCAGAGCTGGCACCAGCAGCAGTGGCTAATGGCTGCCGGCAGCCGGGGGCACTTGTTTAACCCATCAGCGAAAGCCTCTCGGGGGGACTGATTATGCTTGTTTGCATCCGTCTCCCTTTTTTCCTTCAGTCGCCGCACGGAATTAGATGAAAAGCACAATCGGGGGGGGGGGGGGGGGGGGGGGGGATCGGGGGTGCCGCGACAGGCGGCCGAATGGCGGGCTGAAATTACGATGTCAAGCCCGAGCGATGGCGGAGGCTGCGGTGCGGAAACCGAAAAGGAGGAAAGTGAAGTATTCACCCTTTGTGCCAAGTGACGGCCGCGCAAACACCTGTACGCCTTAATTTTCCCTTTTGTTCTTCCAGCGAGAGGTTGGGCTTTTCCCCCGGGCCCGGGAGGCGATGCCGTTCCAATCTTCCAAAAAGAATAGATTATGTGCACTCCATTAACCTCTTCACTCCCTTCGTACCTTTTTAATGCACTTTTTTTTATGAATATGAAATCTGCATCCCCAGCCTCCGCGCGCACGCCCCTTACCTTGGCCCCGCGCCGTAATGGGTGCCGAGGCACAACAGAGGGATGCCTTTTGACGTGGATGGCAGGGGGGGGGTCGTGAAATGTTTTGCTCGGCGACCAGAGTCAGGTCAGCTGTTGCGCAGCACACACGGGGCCCGGTGTCGGAGTGCTGCCAGTAGATGTGTTGGTTTTGGCTGCCGGGTGGAAATATCCCGCGACTGTTTTCGGTTTTCGACTCCGCGGCGCGCATCGTCGTCTGAGCTCGAGACAATTCTCATTTTTAATCACATTGTTTCGCAGTGCTCCACCTCTTGTTTCCATCGCTGAGGAATGAGTGTTATTAGTGAAGGGCCGCTGCCTTACACAACGACTAATCACTTCTTAATGGGTGATGTGCAAATTGGAAATGGATTTCGGAGAATTTGTTTGTTTACCTCTCTTCTCTCCTCTCTCTCCTGTGAATATTCCCCCGAATGCTCCAGTTGCATGCTCAGATTAACCTGGAAAAATTGAGTTTAATATCAAACTGACTTCCCCTTTCAACGAAATTGCAATGAAACGATGCACTCGAGGCAAGAAAAGGGAACGGGGCCCACTTCTATACTGACTGCGTACGGTACGGGCTGCACAGTCTATTTCCCTCTCTTTGATGTTGCATAAAAGAAAGCCGCAAAAGAAAGATGTAATATTTTCCATAAAGCAAAATGCATGTTTGATCTCCAGCAGTCGGCTGCAAGAGTGGTCCTTTTTTCTTCCGTAGAGCGCATTGTGGGAGAACGGTCAGCCAGACATCGTGGACCGTGATTAGATGTGATTTAAGTGTAAGCAAACAACGCGTTTTAGTTCAAGTGTGTGGCGAGGAACTGGGACGCAGCTGTTTACCTCGGTGATTGCTTAAATCGAGGACACCTGGGCTTGGTGATCAAAAAAAACCATTTACTTGTATCACCTGTGTCACCGTAGAGGGTGACTGATGGACACCTGTCTGCGTCTTTGTGGTAGAGGGTGCGAAAAGCACTTTTTTTGGCATGAATATTACTGAGACATAACTACGTCGGTGAGCCTCACAAGACGCGCTTGTGAAAGAAAAGTCATGCATCACTTTACCATTTCAGCTAATCACGTCTTTGAGACTGACGATCAGAACGTTTTCTTTCATCCCGATGAGATGTTTCAGAAAATCTGAGCGGATTAAAGCCCGGACGGCCTCCTCACTCACTCGCCTCCTTGTTTGATATCGGCGGCTGCACTTGAGAAACTAATTGGCCGTGACAGAAGTTTGATTATTGCTCCATCTCGTAATGGCTGGAGCCGCGTCGCGCCTGACCTTTACTTGGGAAGCACTTGTGAAGGAGCTCGTGGCTGTGCCCTCGCTGCTTGCCCCCCTCCCTGTGTTTTGTTCACTTTGACTCGCGCTGGCGTGGTGCCTCCTCCGAGACTGGCGCCGACAGAAGGGTTGAGACGCTATTTTCCCCGCCAGCCCTCTCCTCTAAGACTGCGCCTCTCAAAAATAACCTCGCGCTAATTCCTCGTGGTCCCACCATCTGGCTATTATCTTCACAAGTGCGGGGCAGAACTGAACAGCAGGCGCAGGTTTTCATTTTATCATTATTTTTTACAATTATTCTGATTGGCTTTTAACATCCAGAATGATTTCTAGGGATCTGGTGCACACGCGAACCAGGTTTTGAAGGTTAATTTAATAACAAAGGCAGCCTTATTTATACCGCTGACTTATGAAACATAAAGTGACGTATGACATTGATCGGACCCAGTAAGGACTGTGCAGATTTCTGACCCCAGAGAACCCTCTGCAGTATATTACCGGCTGTTATTATGGAAAATAGGCAATTATGGATAATGTGTGATTGGCCTTCGCTCCAATCTGCGAGACTCGAGCCTGAAAGCCATCGCACAGTCCGTCCCCATCCACACACCGACTTCCACGGGTCACATTTATCACTGCGGCCAGGCCATTCAGCTCGGCCACTGCCTCTTCATCTGCCGCTCAAGGATCCTGTGCAAACACATGGCACTGAGGAGTCCATGAGGCCCGGGACAAATGGGACGGCTGCCGAGGCCTCTAGAGGAAGAGGACGCCGACGTCGGACTTTTAATCCGGGGAGTGGGTGGCAGAGAGGTACGTTCCACTCCCCCGGCGAGAAGAGGAGAGGAGAGGAGAGGAGAGGAGGGGAGAGGAGAGGAGAGGAGAGGAGAGGAGAGGAGAGGAGAGGAGAGGAGAGGAGGGGAGGGGGCGTCTGCGGATAGGATTTCAGATGACGACACGGAGCGACGGGAGACGGGTAAAATGAAATGTGGCAAATTGCGGCAGTTGTTGGAAGTGCTCAGCCGCCTCTGTTCTGCGCGTCTCCAATAAACGATGTGGGGGCCGTAATCGCAGATATCTTCATCTCTGAATCAATACACCATTAGCTGTACCTTCGTCGGGCATTTGTTTTAAACTGCTCTCAATCCTCAAACAGGCGGGTAATTTCAGCGCCGAACGAGTGGAGAAATACTCAATACCCTCGAGCTGAATCCAAATCGATCGCGCAGAAGCCTCCGCCGGGCCCATAAGCACACACGCCGCACACTCCTAATCGCTATCAATCTCTGAATTATTAAACACGATTTGAGCTAAAAGGGAGTTTAAGTAGTTAAGTACAACTGAATCCACACACATTATCTCGCCCATTTGGTACCAGATTGTGTCGAAGAGGTCTGCTCGGCCGCGAACTTAGACAGGGTGAAGGCGGAGAATACGCCCTAGACGGGCACTCACACACACACGCACACACGCACACACACACTTTTCACTCTCACACTCATGTTTCAAGGTGGTCTTTATTCTTCCCCCAATGGGTGATTTGAAATTTCATGCGCACAGGGTACAAACTGTTTCCTTGATTATGGAGACACCTGTTCTGTTGATTTCACTTCCCATTTCGAGAGGGCTATTTATGCATCCAGTTTGTTTTACTTCCGATTGAAGTAAGAGTCTCTTCACAGACTCTGCCGAGTCTCATGCCGAGTCTCCCACTCGGGAGTAATCCGTATCAAATTGACACGAATTTGAAAACTTTGTGAGCAGTTTTGGTCATCTGCAAAACAACAACAGTCCCATTGGCCTCGAGCTGTGGGACCGTCATGGATTCTCAGTCCTGCTTTGCTGTATGTTACGTCTCTCTAAAATCAGACCCAATCGATCAGAGGATTAGACGGCCCGTTCACCGGCGAGCTGCCGGCTCGATCACTTTGTCTTAGGGATGAAGAGACGAAGGGATCGACCTCACTGGTATTTGCTCCTCCGTAATCATCACCGCTGAGGGACCGTCGGACCGGACTGGTTGTTCTGGGCCGATTCCAGGCAGCGAATGCGTACCTGCACGAGTGTGATCAGAAAACATCCTCCAACAAATAAAGGCGGAAAACAAAGGACGGGTGATATTCGGAGAGATTGGAGAAAGTGCGTGCAGGTCAGGTTTAACACGGGGAGATGTGCCCTTTTATCCCATTACGCATACGTCCCCGTTCCCGTTTGACATTTCATCCCTTTCGATTAATCCTCTTCGTGCAGCTCAGCCGACCGCATTCACCTCTCGGATTGTTTCTATTAACCCCCCCCCACACACACACACACACACACACACACAGTGTTTGCCTTATTTACCGCGACTTTGGGAGCAGATGCAGCCAAACTCTTCTGTTTCTGCACGGCGTCTTTCTCCTGAAGACCTGTTGCTCGGCCGCGATCGAAGCTCTCCAAATGTGGTCAAAAAACGAAGGCTTTTGAGGCTTTGTCATCCACCGGTCGGTCTTCAAATAGTTTTTCCGAGCTTGAGAAAGTTGTGACAGCTTTTTTTAAGAAGGAAAGCACTCACCCGTCCAGCAGTCAACAGAAAGTTGCTCCGTCGACTCGAGGTTGATTAAGCGGCGTGGCAGGCAGAACATTTCATTCTGAACGCCCGGCTGCCTCCTTTTCCATTCGCCGAGCCCCTTTTACACACCCAAACCGCCGCACTTTCATAATTAGACGAATGTCGCATCTCTTCAAAAACTGCCAATAAGCAAATGAAAATGCTATTACATCCCCACCGCGAGCCAGCGCTCCGAGGGGCGAAATATTATAATTCATATTATTTTCGGGCTCGATTGTGTGCTTTGTGCTGGATTGCCGGGACATCAGCACTGAAGTAAATAATAGTTTTCCCCTTTCTCGACTGCATGAAAACAGCAGCGCTAATGTTCCGACCGCAGGTTTTAGCATCTCATTATCGCTTTTTAATTAGAGCTGGGCATCGACGTGATCATCTCGCGCGCGCGCGTGTGTGTGTGTTTCTAATAGTCTTTTCAGAGCAGTTCTGTCCACAGATCGTTCCAATATTTCCTCCCCTCTTTTTCCCCGTCTCTGCTCCATCCTCCACCTGGAGAACGGCCTCAGCGCGGCGCAAGTCTGCAGCTCAGTCGTTTGTCAGAAGCAAATCCTGTTGGCGCAAAACATGTAATTAATCTGTGGCCCCGGCTCAGCAGAGCACTGGAAAGTTTAGGCTAGTTGAAAGCCGCTGCACTCCCAGGGTGGAGCGGGCGCTGACAATTATTGATTACGTGTGACGGGGAGCTCATTTGGAAAGGTTGGAGCCGCGTTGCCCGATGGGAACTCCAGTCGCTTTGTTTGTCTAACAAGCTGCGCAGCCGCAAGTTGGTGATTTTTCTTCATTAAAAGGCCGAAAAAAAATCACACATTTCTGATTTATGGGGGAGAGCGCGCGCGGGGGCACGTTTCCATCAGCCGGTAACCGAGTCATCCGACCTGCGGATTGGATCTGGCTGTCCCGCCGCTGCTCGACCCGGGGCTGTTGCGCAACATCGCCGTCTCTCACTGGGCCATGTCCCAGTTCGGCGCTCCGGACGCCGCAGTGTGGTCACCGCTGGACAGAAAATGTCAAGGAGGGTCAACGAGGTAGCCGAGCACGGACGTCCCCGCGTGCAGCTTTTGAAAAGGCACCGATCGGCTTGAGGATGAATGCCTTTGCACTGTGTGACCCCCTTAATTCGGAAATATTAATCCATTTTAAAGCCTCTCGTGTTACGCTGGGTTTGTAATTGTGCAGCATTAAAAATGGTTTAAAGGAGTTGAGTGGATTATTTATCCTTGTCCTCTGGTGCTAGCATAGATGCTAATGAACTTTGCTTTCATGGCAACTCTTCAGATGCTATTTCAGAAGCACACAGAACAAAAGGTACACAAATGCATGTAGCATGTCATAGCGTCTTATAGTCTCATAGTGGGTAACTATAACCACATCTCAGTGACTAAGGATCGCTCAGGTCACTTGTTGAAAGGATCCTCCACCCTAATGGGGAATGAACACCGTGGGTAACTAACATTAAAAACCTGATTTAATAGATTTTCTTCCTTTAACCCTCAAGGATTGAAACCACCTAATTAAGGAAAATGTAATAACCGGACAATAAAACAAAATAACGATGAGACATCGTCTTCAGGGCAGAGTCGAAGGAGGAACCATTTGGAAAGTTTTCAAACAGACAAAAAAGACGCCTCTTTTTTCCTCACGGCGTTTAAAAAAACATCAACCACATGCCTGAGGTCATAAAGTGATTTGGGGTGTTAAGATCCTGGCAACAGGACCCGGAGTCGACTGTTTCAACAGACTAGGTACCCTCTGATGGCACAAGGATGAATAAAAAACATGCTTAATAGTGCGGCCTGGTTGCTCAGCACAGCTGGAGAGTGGTCGACTGCTGGTGCCGTCAGGACCGGCACCGGTCCTTTTGCAATTGTTGAAAGGCAAAAAGGGAAGCTTGGTGATTTGATTCAAGTATTGTGTTCTTCATATCATTCTAGCAGCTTTTCACACAATGAGCCAGAATCGAAAGGAATCAGAAATGTATACATTGAGGTTGATGTTTCTGGACATCTTTTGCTGGGAATCCTTCAAACTGTTGAAGGGTTTCCATTATTCACAGACTGTGATCGGAGTTCCCTTTGACCCCTCTTTGTTATTTCAAAATATGACTGGACGATATTGAAATGGTCAGTCCATTTGTTTAGCAGAATCTGCTCATTGTCGCACTACTTGCAATGTGGAGGTCACGCTGAGACATCACAGCAGGAAACATCAGATGCTGTTCGACTTGTGGCACTTCAGCGTCCGTATTGACATTTAATCAGGTGGCGGAGAGCAGCATCCAGTGGGAAATCCCTGGAAGTATTTACCCTCCCCCCGTCAACGAGGAGCGTCTTGAATCCGTCATCAGCCCCGTGATTAATTCTCTCCCAGCCTTCGGTCCAGCCTGGGGGCCTCCGTGCACCGAGAATGGAGGCAGGCCGAGTGACTGAGGATCCACCGCGCACCCAGAACGGGCTGAGACCCTGCCTCGTCCCCGCCACGTTCCTCCTCAAGCCTGTTAATCGCACACGGGCCTCGGCTTTGGCAATTACGCTGTCGAGCACGGAAAGAGCGCTTGTCCCGCTTTGGTGGCGATCACGGGGACGCGTCGCCGCGAGAGCACAGGGAGCAATTGGGCGTACAAAGAGCGATGTCACCTCATTTGCAATCAGGAGACGGTTGGAAAATAAAGAAAGTCAAGTGTATTTCCCCCCCCCCCATGACAGAAATAGAGCCGCACAAAGAGAGCGCGCCTCCCGTCTCGTCCTATTTGTGAGGTGAAAGGCCTGAGCCTGCTCTTAATTACAGCGTGGCTACAGTGTGCTTTAAATATACAGATTTCCGTTGTTGTTCTCCAGCCTTTGAGAAAGTTTCGCGCAGCTTTAGCGCTGATTTCTCCCAATGGGTGCAGGTGCTCTGAACACAGAGCCGTGTCGGTGCTTCTGCCCTTGTGCCCAGCACCATTACATTTCCGTGCGCCGGACAGAGCGTGCTGTCCTCAGGGGAGGCTCTAGCTGCCCGTTGGCTTGAATCGATGGCTGGTGCTGCCTTGGTGCTGCCGTCCGGACCCGCCCGGCCGGGCTGTGCTGCACCGTTAACGAAAATTAACCTCCTCGAGTCTTGAGACGTCACCCGCAGCTCTCCCGGCCGGCGCTCTCGCGCAACCTCTCAAAAATCAGAGGGTTTTCATCATCACCCCCGATGCAGATTTGCTGAGTGAAGCCCTCTCGCCCGATGCTGAAATCGTGGATGGAGCCGATAAATGACTTCAAAGCGAGAAACCCAAACTGTTAACCTCACGGGGGCCGCAACCGGAGGAAAGCACGCAGAACGCATAGCTAAACACACATTATCAACCTCATTGACCAGGGCAGATTTTTAAAAAAAGAGAAAGAGAAAAAAAGGGCATAAATAAATGAAATTCTCTGCACTACTTCCAATCCAATATCTTTTCTCATCTGTTGCAAACTCTATTGGGATTCTGAGGCCGCGTGCGCTTTAGTCTGCGCTGATAACGGCTCCGGATTTAATAAACATTCATTGTGTGATTTATTTCATGTGTTATAGCGGCGTTTTATCAGTGCCAAGCAAACCTGCTTGGCTGGGTAAATGCAGGATTACGTGGCCGGGCACTGGTCGTCCGTGCCCCAGGGTGTGTCACTGAAGGGAGCGGTGGTGGTGGTGGTGGTGGCAGAGTTTGTTTTTTTTGTTCCTTTGTTTGTTTGTTTGTTTGTTTGCCGGATGTGATCAATGTGCTGTGGCTCTGCCAGCAAACTGCCAGGGTCAGAGTTCCCCCGAGCACCGAGGGGCATAGAGAGAGAGAGAGAGAGAGAGAGAGAGAGAGAGAGAGAGAGAGAGAGAGAGGGAACACAGTCCCACACACAGACCAACCACGAGCCTCATCTTCTCTATTCACAAACACACTCGAATTCCTGGAAAATTCTATGCAAGGTCACAAATCCCTCGCCCGTGGCCCTGGTGAGGAGGGGGGGGGGGGTGCGGTGTGGAGCGGGGTCAGAACGGTCAGTGCCAGAGGGATCCAGAACGCGGGCTCGGGGGGGGGGGGGGGGGGGGGTTCACCGGGAGGTGTGACAGCAGAGGACAAATGAGGATAAACAAACAAACAGGCACACTGGACCAAACCACATAACGAACACACGCATCACCACCATCACCCCCCACACACACACACACAACAAGAGGCCCAGGCCTGACCTGTGAGCGCGTCTGCATGGGTAACCACGGCGGTTTGGGCCTCGCAGCCGAAAAGTGGGTGAAAAAGTGACCTTGGTTTCTGCCAGCCGGAAGCCCCACATCCTGACACCACGAGGAAGGATTAAAGAGAGGGAAATTGACAGGGAATGAGAGAAAGACGAAAGACAAAGCAAAAAAGATGAGAGGGGAGGGGAGGGGAGCGAGGAGGAAAAGGGGAGGCAGAATGGAATAAGTTACGAGTCGGCAAGATGGACAGATAGAGAGCGAGGGGGGAGATAAGTAACGGAGATGACTGCTGGGGCGGAGAGACACATCTAGGGCAGCGCTTTTTCACAGCCTGTGAAAGTCGGGGCATGGAGAGATTCAAATGAATCTGGGAGATTATAACGAATCCAAAGAAAAAAGGGAGGGTGGAGATCGTACATTTTGATTGAATAAATCCCAGAGTCCCGCGCAAAGTCTCCCCATTTATTGCGTCGCTCCCCGCGGCCCCTCCACCGAGGGGGAGGCCCGGGTCCTCCGTGCGGCTCGTGCAGCTCAGGCTGCACAGCGTGGACGAGGTGAAACACTGGGAGGCAGCGCTCTGACGCCGTCGGAAGGGAGGATGTGGAGGCAGCAGACTCTCACACAGCGCACGCCAGGACGCCGCAATCAGCAGGTTTTCCCTTCCTTCCCATCACTTTGCTGATCCGGCAGAGCAACTGTGAAAACAAAAAAGAGAAAAGAGCCCAAACGTTAACCCAAAAATCCCGCAGCCTTTGGAAGTCAAAGATCCAAACTAGACGAAGGAGTGGGAAACGCGCAGACCCGCAACCCGTTAACGCCTTTCAAGCCACTGTTGGCGTCTCAGCCTCTCGCTGAGAGTTTGAGGGGGAGACTGACGTGAAGCGACGGGCTGGTCACGGGGAGCTCAGAGCCAAGTCTGGACATCTATCACGCTGTCAACAAGACTCCAGGAAGTCGCTCACACATGTCCGACCCACCTGTTTACTTGTGCACGGACCCAAACGACCGTTCTCGGAGCATGCCGCAGTATTCCCAGTCTGCAGTCTGCTCCTGTACCAAACTGGTTGAAACCCCGTCACTGGGTGCAACGACCCACCTCATGAGATTTGATTTGATGTTATGAAGTGTCAAATAAAAAAAAGAAGAACAAGGGAGTTGTGTCACATTGCGTTTGTTCTCCACAGCGGGTTCACAGTTTCACTCACGGATCGATGGGCAGCTCTGGAGGTAGCAGGGTCATCCACTCCTTAGAAGACCGGCGGTCCAGTAAATACAGACTCCTGATGCTGATTACCCTCCTAGACGGCCAGCTGGACCTTGTATGGTAGCCTCTGCCACCAGTGTATGATTGTGGGCGGGTGGGCAAATGTATCTTGCGTTGGAAAAGCTGTTTGAGTGGCTGTGCAGATTAAAAATAGCATAAAAGAACCTTTCACCATTTACCAACAAGCATCCAAGCAAGGCTAGGTTGAAACCCTGCACAGCTATCGCCTCTATTCACCAGCACAGTTGTTGTTAGCACTTGTTTGTTGGAAGCAACATCATAGGTGAGATGACGCTGCTCAGATGCTCAGACCTTGTTCAGAGTGAACTTTCATTTCATCTCATTATCAGCCACTTGTTCAGGTTTGGGTCGTGAGGAAGGTAGTTGTACAGTAGCAGAGAATCCTAGACACTTCCACTAGCTCCCTTAAAAGGATCCTGAGGTGCTCCCAAGCCAGCCATGAAATGTAATGTCTCCAGGGTGTCCTCTGTCTACCCTACAATGGACATACCCAGGCAGCAGCATCTCTACTTTAAGGCCCTCCCAGCAGACTGAGGCTGAGCTCAACCACCCTGCAGAGAAAACCTGTTCCTGCCCCTTGTGCATTCTGTTATTTCCGATTGTCAGAGTTGTCTCGGTAAATAAACTGTGTCTAGAACTGCCAGGGCAGCTCTCCTAAGGCACTGATCTACCGACAAAGAAGAAAAATCCCTAAACGAAGATGTAGCCTTCAGTTCATGGCATCTGCTCCACTGGGACGCCCCCCCATTTCCTACAGCAAGCCAGGGGAAAAAGAAAACAAAAAACATTAAAAAATCGCGAAAGCTTTCTCCTCAGACCGAATCGAGAAATAAAAACGGCGCGGCTAATGAGGGCGCAGCCCGGGATCACGCCGCCACTAACCAACCTGAGCGGAGAGAACAAACAGAACAACCTACGGTTCGCAAAACCGTGACAAACTAATTATTGGCTGTACACCCGGTACAGGGCGCGTTACCCGTGCCCACATTTCAAGTGGGCGTGCTTCAGGTTTCACGGCTCATTGTTGTCACTGTCGTTTGTGCTTCACTTGAGCTTTGAGACGCCAAGACGTACATTTTAATTGTGTAATCCGGACTCGGGGAGAGCGGCGACAGATCTGATCTAACAAGGCACTTTGCTCGGCGGCAGACGGCTTTGAGAGGATCGGGAGGGAGGGAGGGAGGGAGGGAGGGAGGAGGAGGAGGAGTGCGAGATTTTAACAAGGGGGAGGATTTGGATTTGCCCGGCTTTGTCACTGCTGCTCGACGCTCACAAAGACGCGCGCGCACAATGAAGAGAGAGGGGAGGCAGGTTTGAGACGACCTCCCTCCCTCCCTCCCTCCCTCCCTCCCTCCCTCCCTCCGGATGTTGTTTTGAAATCGCGGGCTGAGAGTCGGAGCTCGGGCGTCGAAAAGACGCAGACGCACGTCCCGTCGCCAGCCAGGAGATGAAATGCGTACAGAGGATTTGTCTTGTTTCTTTCCTTGTCTTGTCTCATTGTTGCTGTTTATCTCTCGTCGCAAAGTCGGAATGGAGACGTCGTCACGCGTCCCCCCGCCCCACACACACACACACACACACACGCCCCCCCCCCCCCCCCCCCCGCACGTTTCCTCTGTCTTTTGGAATGAACGATGCCTTTTATCTGCCGTGCTGGCAAGGTCGCTGGCTGAGGGGGAATTTTCGAGTAATTTCAGATGTATCGCCGGCCCCGCAATCCATCCCGCTCTGACAGCCGCTCTCATCGGTGTCTCTGCACGCGTCGCCTGGAGTCCTGCCGCCCGTTCCCCCACGGCGGGTTACGAATGTTGCGATGATGATGTCGCAATCGGTTAAAACAATGTTCCGAGACCAAATCACCGAACTTATGATATCACCTGTAGATTCAGATGGACTAAATGAATCATGCGTGTGAAGCATTTATAGCGGTTTTCCAGCAAGTGAATCTCACTGTGGTTTTGTAGATGGTGTTCCATTTCAGCGGCCGGTGTTCTGGTGTCTGCACACATTAGTGGTCACACAATCTGCTCTGTGTTTTCATTGTTGATGTATGATACAGCACATGTACCGCTGTACTGAATTTCCGGTCCATTGTATATGTTTTTGAATTGTTTTTGTCCATCACTCACACTGATCATTTCAGCCCGAGGCAGTCTTCTTTTTTTGTGCAACCAGGAAATTACTGAGCAACATCCCAGTCATGGCAAACGTAAGGAGAATGAGAGACACCGAAACGTCAAATCGTTATGCCTCCTCTGTCTGCCTCCCTCGACCCTGTGAGTAAACACAGACTGTTTGGAGGAGATTATTCCGTAGATAAATTACAGCCGTAGACTGCGTATCTTCTAAATCAGACTCCTGGGAACAGGAGAGGATCAAACATGAAAGTTATCAGTGCTAATGTACAAAACACAAGGTACAAGCGCTGAAAATGACATCTCTCCAAAGCGTGGGGGGGTCGGAGGGGTGGTACAACCTGTTTGCCGTGCTAAAGCGCTGGAAAGCGTTCCGGAAAAGTGGGAATCCTGCACAAGGCTGTGGCTGTGCACCTTTGATATCACAGGTGCGGTCACGTTTCTTGCCTTTTTACCTTTGAAGTCCTTCTCCTGTTTTTGTGTGTTTTTTTGTGTGTTTTTTTTGTTTTTCTTCTTCCAGCTGCATCGTAGGGGTTTCACCGTCCAGCGGATTAGTCCAAATCAGTTCCACCTCCCTGCCGTCCAGCTGTGAGGCACGCTCCTCCCCAGCGACGCCGTGAGACACTTCCGCTCGGTCATTAAAGGCGACACAAGCCGCATTAGCGCGTAACATCCCTCCCCGGCCCGCTCAGGCCCGTTTAGCGTCTCCTAAGTGCCGCGGGATGCGGCCTCCGCTCCTCCTCTACCTGTTTGTTCTCGGCAGAAGGCCACAGCCCGGTCCTGCTATCTAGCCATCTGGGGGCCAGGCTGCGCCGGCTTTGATGTGCTACACGGCTTCTCCCTTTCAGGGCCGACAGCAAACACTTCAGGCCGCCTCCCCGAAACCCCCCCCCCCCCCTCACACGCCAATAACACACACACACAGGTCTCGCGGCCTCCCGGACCCAGCGGTGACCTCATTTGCCGGGTTCAGGCCGGGTCGCCGGCGCTCCATCTTTCATTCGCCCGCGTGATGCGTCTCGCAGGGCAGCCGCTTTGTTCTGTGGAGCAGGTGCAGCCGAGTCTGTGTCCGCCGAGAGCCGACGGAGGCGCCACAAGAGGCACAGGTGCTCAAGATGCTCATCCCCGAGTCGAGCGAAAGGGAGCCCGGGCTTCATTTTTAGAGTCACGTCTGCGGAGGCCCAGGAACGCCAGGAGATTGGGTTCTTGTCTGCCGTTATCCAAACAGTCTCGAATGTAAAAAAAAAAAAGAAAAATCGTTGGCACAAATGCAGTCTAAATACTGAAGACATGAACTGAGGACAAATTACACACACGCAGAATTAACTCAATACTGACATACATCTGATGCTACTGTTTGTTCAGCTGTGTCTGGAACGTTAGACTTTACTTTTACTTCTGGACAAAGTGGAGCTCTGGATTGTTTTCGCAGCCTTTGTTTGTGTGCACTGCTCTGCGGCCTGTACCCCGACCGATCCTGAGCTCGTCAGGAGCTCCTTTTGTTTCACGTCTTTCTTGAGTCATACAGTATAGCTTCAAAGAGGGGTGTGAACTGCCACCTACACATTTGTTTTAAATGGGCTAATGCTTCCCATTAAATTAGCAAACTCACTGTTGATGTTATTACTGGCGGAAGTTTGCTTTACGGCTCCACCCTGCGCAGTCTCTGGAGTGTATGCTTACCTGCTATATTTTACTGTACAGTATGTTCTTTCTGAACATATGGAAATCGAAGTACAAAGCAAGTAAGATAATGGAGGGATTTGTCCTTTGAACACCCGTTTAGCCTCAGTCTCCTAAACAATATTATACCCACATGACAAGGTACAGCTTTTACCAAAGAAGCAGAAGTCAACTCGTTATTTAATTTACTTGTTTAGCAGGCTGAGAACAAAATCTTGTGCAAAGCCCCGAAACCCATGTCTTTCTATTCTTAAGTGGTTGCCTTTGTTTTCCTCACCCATTGTTGGATCCTGCATTATTTGCACCCATGCTGCTCAGCCACTCAGAGTTTGTTCTCCTGCGTTTCATCGTTTGCTGTTTGGTCACCTCATAAGGACTAGCATGGCCGCACGCTTCGCTCAAAATACCCCTTAAAAAAAGCAGCAGAAATTAAGCCTCGACCCTCCGCCCAAGTAGGGTTGGCTGCCTCCTTGGAATTTCCTGGAAATCAATTACACACTTCCTGGGCAGGAAAACAGAACTTTAAATTTCTTTCATTTCTCTTTAACCTCCCACTCACACCACAGCTCCCGGCGCGGCTCGGGCTGCGTCTGAGCCTCAGCCTCGGATCCTGACAACTCCCTCCCCGGGGGCACGTTAATACGGAGGTGCTGATGATGAGGCCGACACACACTCACACACACACACACACACACACACACACACACACAGACACACTCACATCCTCATTACATCATGAGCAGCTGATGATGCTAACTGGGAATCATGAGTCCAGTTCTTGCATCCCAGTGATCGATGCTCCAGCTCTGCCCGTGATGTTTGCCTCTCGCCACCGTTCATTAACACGCGGTGGCCCGTGGACGCGCACCCCGGCACGAGCGGCGCGGCGATTACACAGGAAATGAAGTATACATATCCATCACTATTCAGGTTATTGGGTGGCAGTTAATGGCAGCTGGAGGGCACGGGGGAAGGAGCGGCCCCCCACCCCTCCACATTCAGACCAAGACGGAGACAGGTATGAACAGGTATGTCCCCCGGAGCGAGACCGAATCCTCGCCAGATGACTCTGATCACGTATTAATGAAAGATCGCATTAATACCGTGTCATTTCCAGCCTCGCTCCAAGCGGTCCGAACTTCCTCCGTCTGCCTTTTCCTCAGGAGAAGAAGAAAACCTCCTCAACAGCTCTCTGTGGCCCGCAGCCTTTGCATATTAACATTAATTGTCCTTTAATAAGTACCTTGAAGTGGGAAAAAAAACGGATTTGGGCAAAAGTGAAGCAATTAGTGTCATTCGCCGCATAGATTTATAACGCGTTTGAGACCTCTATGAGATAATTTAGCATATGTGTAAATTCTCTAATAATCTCTTCTGAGGTTTCAATTGAGGAAAATTTGATGTAAAAGATGTAAAAGTTTAATGGATTATTTATAGTTTTCACAGTTAATGGGATGATTTAAGGCATCTAAAAGATGCTGACTGATCGAGTGAGGGTAAATAATGCATTTGGAAAACAAGTTTAAAGCTATATTTTTATCCGGGGACATTTGACAGAAACCTGAACTTAAAGTCTGTACTTTTGTTATTTCTCTCCTTTTTTTCCTTGTTGCTGCCCTTCAGTGGCAGAGACAGATTAACCTGTTAGGATTCCCTCCAAAAGTGGACCCCCATTTAACCCCAGCCCCTTCTCCGTCCGGAGCCCCATAAATCAGGCTCCCTCCCCTGCAAAACTGCCCTGCACCGGCTTTTGCCATTTTGCTCTTTGCCATTTAGTTTATTGATGGTGTGATGAGACCCGTGTAAGCAGAACCAGGCCGTTTTCATTCGCACTGCTTTCCAGTACTCCTCGGTGTCTCGTACAGACACTCGAGGGGGCACTCTGTGAGCCGAGCATTGATCTAACTCCAATGTAAACTCGTCTGTGGCAATATTAGATGATCAGAGGTGGTGTGGAATAGTGAAACACTTCAAGTGAAGAGGAGGTGGAGATGGATGGATCATTCACCAAGGAGATCACTGTTCGGGCTGTGAAATCAATACATTCACTAGTTGTAAACGAGTAAATCCAGACAAGTGTCTCATCCTAACCCTAACGCAAACCTAGTCATTTTGGTGCCTAAACCTCAGACAAACTGCAGTCATTTCACAGTGTTAGACAAGCAGTTATGCTAAAAGCCACCACATCAGAGGCCTACCCTTAATTTAGCCGACAGCTTCTTCTAAAATCAATAACGAGCTTCAAAGCCCAGAGGAAGCCTTGGAAATGCTCAGAACAATGAAACTTTTGAACACATCAGCAGACCTAATCGCCCCATAAATGCCAAGTGATCGAAGGCTCCGTCGAAGACGCGTTTCTCTTAAGAAAGCACCAGAAGGTGTTCTTATTAAGCCCACCGCATCGTAATGGCCACCTGGACAGCCGTTGAGGGAATCGGGCTTGTTGTAAATGAACTGGTCAAAGAGTACAAGCAGGAGAACAAACAAGGAAATCAGGAACGCAAACGGTGAATGATTGCGACCTCGCGCTGGCCATTGAGAGCCATGCAGGTGCCATGGCAACGAGACAGGTGGTGCCTTCGGCGTGGAGCTCTACTGCTAGCCACTAGCCACTAGCCACTAGCCACTAGCCACTAGCCACTGCGCGTGCCAAGAGTCAGCCGGACCAGGGGCAGCCTCTGTGGCTCTAAGCCCGCCCAGCGTCCATGAGGGGGGGGGGGGCTCCGACCACAATGCCGCCCTGCTGGTCGGATGGGCCTCGATGAGACTGTTTGCGGAGGTGTGACAGACAGCCACGGGTAATTATTCTGCTCGAGGTGTGGTGATTAGGCACCGCGGCTGAACGCTCGCTACCTCCGCTGAGTTGTTTTGATGCCGGCTGCGTCTCCTGCCAGCGAGGCAGAGACAGCCCGCGCTCACGCCGGCACGGCTTGTTGTGACGGCTGCCGCGCTGCCATTAACCCTGGTCGATCAGTACAGCGCGCTCCTCAACTTTCCGGGAGTTGCTCTGCGAGCTCTCTGAGAGCTAGCCGTTAGCATCCCCGCCCCACCCCCCCCGGCCTCGGTCTTCCTCAGTGTTCTGCGCTTTTCTCGTCGAGTTTATTCGTCTCTTTGACTCTCGAGAAAGAAGTCACTCATACCTTCTGTATGAGTGACTATATGTGCGTGTTTTAACTGCACCTCTTTTCAACCTTTATGACCAAGCAAGAACAAAGTCTCATTTAGGGCCAAAGCCCCAGACGAAAGGCACAAGGCTTTCCAGCCGAGCTTTGGTCGGGGATTAAAAATAATTACAATTTGCAGCCGTTAACCTCGGAAAGGCCCGGTTTGACACAGACTGTGAGCGCGGCGGACGTGAGACTGCAGTGCGGCGAGGGCGCACTACAGCTACAGTTTGTGGCTGCGGGCTGTCTTCCTGGAAGCCGGTGCGTTTTACACCCGGCTCGTGCAGGCTCCTGCTGTGGCCTCCAGGCTGCGGCTCTCGCAATCCGTCAGCAGCGATACTCACCCCGTTATAACATGACTTCAACTCCCAGCCAATAGTGAGAACACTCACCGTGAGTCCACAGTTCCCCCAATCTGAAACAAGTGGGGAAAATACAGCCTTACACATCTCAGCATTTTCTCTGTTTTTACCATGGGTCAAGTGTTTACCCACAATCCCCCGCTCATAGTTGAGTAAAAACTGCAGCTGCCTGACTTTTTTTTTTTCTCTGGTGTTTTTCTGGTGCAACTTGACTATTAAGTAAGCCCCATGCAAGTTCAGACATACACTGGCCTCATATCAATTTGCATATATGAGGCATTCCAGTGATTTACAGCATCGAAGCAATTAAACTAAAGGATGTCTCGAGGGTCCCCACCTGGTTTGAACCCAAACAGGCCTTTGATCCTCCGGTAAGTGGCTGCATTCATATTGTCAGACCTTATCTAAATGGATTTCAATTATTTCTGAATTCATGCAGCATCGCTAGGAAGAGTTGGGGCGCCGTGGCAATCACTGCAGGATCTTTGGGTGAGCCGGGCAGCGGGCATCTCTCAGGATGTGCGTCGTAACACTGCCCCCCTATGGTCGAACCGCAAACAGCTCTGACGGGGCACCTGTGTGTGGACCGTGTGCTCGGCTCTGCCTCTGGCCCCCGCACGTCCGGGGGTCTGGACCGTTTTTTCTCGTCTGCAGTTGTGGCACATGCAGGCGGGCACAGCGGACGTGAGCTCGCAGGGGGGACAACATTCAGCCTCTATCGTGCACACGGCACTCAGGCAGGAGTTACAGCTTGTTCCACTGAGGCAGGCTTCACGCTCCCCCGTCCATGTGAGTGGGATTTTACGTCCCACGGGCTTAGAATGCTATCGTACCTGGTTGGCCCATCTGCTCACAGGCAAACATTCAATCAAACATATGGCGGGAGGAAATAAAGTCGAAGATTGATCAAACACTTGAATGTCACTAGATTAACGAGATTATGTTCATGCATCCCAATCGAGCAGGTGGAGCTTTTCCTCAGAAACAACGACTCCGATCTGGATGTGCTAGCTGACCCAGCCTCTTCCTATCTGACTTTTTGCACTGACTCTGAGGATCGAAGGGGATGAGGTGGAGCAGGTATAAGTGTTTGGGTGTCGAGGTGGACAGTACACCGTCCTTCTCTGTCCATTTTAATGTAAATTGTTTACAGGTCACTCATTGAGTCAGCCCTCACTCGCGTCTCAACATTTCGTCCTGGTCCCTCCAGCAGCGTCATCAACAGCTCACTATGTCAAATCTGTTTGTAAAGTCCTCATTCTGTATTGTACCGTATGTAGCGCACTGTGTTTTCAACTTCTTCCTTTCCCTCCACATCTGTGAGCTGTGGACAAAGAAACATTTCCACTGCATTTTGTAAAGTTTTTCTAAATCTGTTGCCTTTGTGAGATTCCACACTAGCATTTACATCTAAGGGGGCATTAAAACCGAAGCGCACCGCATGGTAAGTTCTTTGCTGTTTATGTTTTTCACATAGAGGCATCGAACAGCTCCAGAAGCATCGAGATAAAAACATTATGGCTCCCACACGTCCACTCCATGCTTTTATGGCCCCGTGGAATGAAACGGGCAGCACAGTCCTCGCCTCTCGCCACTCTTCACTGTCGTGTTTTGATGCCGACGAGGGGTGTTTAGCTGAAAAAGCAACAGCGTCTCACCGCTCCGAGAAGGAGAGACCCCAGAAGTCATTGTTTATTCCAGGAGCAGCCGCCTTGATAAGGCGTACCGGGCTCTTATCGCCACCGCATTGTTCGAATAAGCATTCAAAGTCGGATATCTGCGTACGCCATTTAAACAATCGATTGTTTCTCCCTAATCTACCGATTGGGCACGAGGGCCTCGTGTCTTTAAGTGCGTTCGCGCGAGCCTTCAATGCGCGGCGTGTTTTAATTTAGAAGATGTCGAGCCAAGAGTCGAGCCAAGAAAGCAGAGCGTCTGAGACCCTACGTGGCCTATTACACGCCTTAGCGCTCGGTCGGGGGCCCTGAGCTTATTGCGCGTATTGTGTGTGTCTACAAAGAGCAGGAGAGGCCGAGGAGGAGGAGGAGAGAGAACGAAGAGGGGGGGGGGGTCTTGACAGCCTCGGATCGAGATGCCGCGAGAGCAGTCCCCGTGCCGCCGTCGACGCCGAGCCTCGTCGGGCGGCCGCTGCGCGCTACCTGCTAGCGAGCGAGCTCATCTCAGCTAATTCACTCAGAGTTTCAGCAGAAACGCGTGAACGGAGGGAAAAGGACGATGATTTCCCGGGTTTGCTTCGTGATAACGCCGATCCTAGCGGAATCAGTCCAAACCACTCCGATCGATCTCTCCGAAGACGCCTTGTGCAAATAGGGGGCTATCACTGAAACATCGGACGAAATGGCTTTTGCTTTTTTCCCCAACACGGCCCCGTTATCTCACTCGCAATCTGTCAAATCGCCCCGCCGCTCGCTCCCCCTGCTGTCTGGCCGCGCCGCAGTGACGTGCCAGTCCTCCGGCGTCCTCGCCGTTAACGGGGCTGTGTGCTGTGTTATCGGCACTGATAGAAATAATTGGCAAAACAAGGAGAGTCGAGAGAAATGGAACCATCCATTACGCCGATAAGGATGCTTGATGCAGCACTTTTGCAAAGGAGGCCATCCATCTCTGGCTGCAGCGCCGGTTCACGCTGAGTCAAACGGAGCCGGCCGGTCCGTCACCCGCTCTGCCTGTTCGACACCATCCAGCCAGTCTGTGAACCGGTGAACCAGACGAGCCGAGAGAGTCGGACCGAAGGGGGCGGGGGAGGGGTGTGGGGGTGGGGGGGTTCAGGCGCTGTCCCAAATCCTGATGTTTTCCAGATGAGATGCAGACAGCCCGGCCTGGAGTGTAAAACGAAAAAAGGATATGTGTGTGTGTGTGTGTGTGTGTAGCAAGGGGATGGACCAGGCGTGGATGGAGGGAGGGAGAGGCAGAGACGCCACTACAGCGAATGAAGCGTCGGGCCGAGCAGCGCTTCAGTGAGGTGCTTGTGGTTTTCATCGGCTGCTGCGATGCCGGCGTCTCTGCGCGTGTGTGTGGGGCTCTGAGGACGAGCGGCATGGCGCGGTGGGGGGCTCCTCTCACCGTGGTGTACCTCTGCATGCAGCTGGCAGCTGCTCAGCACTACTACAGGCCAGGTAGGTGGACACGGTCACCTGACGACGCCCGAGACGAGTTCACTGATCCCTCTCACGAGAGCCAATATCAAAAGGTTTGATCTGTGTTTTAGAGGGGCTGGTTGGAGTGGAGGGTTGGTCCTTGTTCTCCGGGGCGAACATCAAAGCCACGGGACGTTGCTTTGCCTCTGTTTTAGGAGTGGGAAACGTTACAGCCCGTTTCGCCCGGTTTTATTTCATGCTTATCTGGCAACTGCGCACTCACGCTCACATGAGCGATCATGTGACCTTGGAGCTCAGCGACTTCTTTCCAAACTAAGCAGTAACTGGAGCGATACGGCCATCAGGCACCCACACATCCATCCTTCTATGTTTGAGCCACAACGGAAAGAAGAATCAGATACTGAGAAACAATCAGGAGCTCATACTTTTCAGACTTTTCATCACATTTCATCTCTGTTCTGATTCTTGCTCTGTTCAGAACTTTTTTTTAGCTGCACTTCAACGTTCGAAATTTATGGTGCGATGATGTTTTTGAGCCTAGAATACATCTTTTGCCAAACACAGAGTGTTGTGTCAGTTGTTTTGTCATACCAGTTCTCCTTTAAGGATGAGCTAATCATTCTTTGTTTTTGTGTGTGTGTGTATGTGCTTGTGCGTGTGCGCCTGTGCATGTGTGTGAAGGAATGTGTTTACGGTCCTCTGATAACAGGTCCGTTGCGACATGCAGGACATCAGCAGATCATTTTCCAGTGAAGTGACTGGTCTGTTTGCACTGGAACCTATTCACGGAGGAAATTCCATTCTCAAGACTTCGCATAACTCTGAATCTTTTTGGAGAAGTCACATGACGCTAAAAGTAGCTTCACTGGAAGAAAGCAAAAGACGTGCGAACGTTTTATGACAAACATGATCCCTCAGAGTTGCCTGTCGGTTGCCAGGAATCAAATTCTGGAGGGGAGAGTTGGTTGGGTTTGAACCGTTTATGTTTTTCTCTTCTTCTCCTGTTTAATCTTATTTCATTTTGCAGTCCGCATCACATGGTTCAGAGGTGGAACAGCCTTCAGAATTCAATAAAGTTCAAGTTTCACTGTCGACTAAATGAGAAAAACAAATCTGAGTTGCTCCCAGGGAGCTGCCGTATTATTAGAGTTGAACACACCACGGGTCTGTCTCAGACTCCCTCAGAACTCGTCCCATAAATGTTTATGTGTTTATTACACTGTTTACACTCGTGTTTACACTTAACACAGCTGCATCCTTCACAATGGGTCAAGGCACTTTTGTCCGGTTACTGCTTGTGTCAACGACAGGCAGACAAATCTGCGGTTTTGAAGCAATGCCCGATAAAGAGTTTACATATTTTCACCTCATAAAGCAAACAATTGGCATCCAGCAAACTCCAAGCACTGCTGAGTCCCGAGGGAACGATTCGCCTCTTTAGCTGCTAAATGTTCAGCAGCCACATAATAACTGTGTGAGTCTGCAGCGGCACGGGGCTGGTAGGGCCCCGCGACTTTATCTGAGGCTCCTGCTGCAGCACAAGAACTCAACATTGTGGATAAACGCCATCGCATTTGTTCGACTATTAGGTTAAGTCGAACCTCAAGGAGATGTAGTTATTAAAGGGGGGCCCAGGATGAAAAAACGCTTTTACCTTGGCTTCGCTTCATAACAGCCGATGCTCAGGCAAAGACGTACAGCAGGTTCCAAAACAGAAATATGTGTATAAATTCCAAGTCTTAAAATGGAAAAATAGACAAATCTGAACAGACAGAACGCGATGTGAAATGCAAGCGTGACACATACTATCCACCTGCATTCAGGTATGCGAATGATGGAAAGCAAGGCATCAGTTTGGTTTTGTTTCCACTGTATGTGATTTTGGCTCAAATATATTAGGTTAGGTGTGTACTCACTCCAGTTACCACGTACTTTGGGGAAAATGTGCAAAACTCTGTTGCTAAGCAATGAACGTAGAATCAGATGTGATGGGCAGGCAAGCTTTCATGTGGTTGCCAGGTAAGCATGAAAGGGTGTCAGATCTGTGCAGAAACTGACCATAACAACATCTATGGCATTTGAGATTGAATGGATGTTTCATAGCTTCTATGTTAAGGCCATAAAGCAAGGATACAACCCCTATTCAGCTACTCTAGCTCACCTTTAAAGGTCTCCGCTTGTGTGAAGCTCAGGTCACTGTAAAGGCCAGGAGACGGCGTGTGGACCAGTCATGACCACTCCCCAGTGTCCCCAGTATGACCAGCTCTCTAATCTCTGGTGTCCAATCTTACCTCGCCTTCCCCGGCGTTGAGAAGCTGCACTGGAGTCTTGCAGTAGAGGTTCTGCTAACGGACTCCGTGTCTACAAAGTAAATAATATAATTTGCATGTGAGTTGCCAGGAAAGTGCAGTTTGTTCAGAGTTGAACATCATTTGCAGCCGAATTGAAATGCTGAGCGGGGACGGGGACATTGCGGGCGGAGATTTGATTCCCCAGCGTGTCCTTTTCACCCTCTTTTACCGTGCGCCAGAGGCACCCAGACGTCCATTTTGTTTTTTGTTTTTGTTTGTTTTTCCCTCTTTCTCATCAAGACGTAACCCTCCAGCAAGGAATACCATTTAGCCCTGCTAATTAATGGATCTTTGTTGTTCCCTCATCTCCTCGCAAGCAGTTAGCGGGAGATTACAAGTTCCCTGCCTGTGCATAATGACATGGGGAGCGGGGTGGGGGTGGAGGAGGGGTGGGGGGTGTGGGGGGTCTGCCCAACCAAACAGTGATTGTATGGAGTGCTGGACTGAGTGTGTGTGTGTGTGGGGGGGGGGGGGGGGGGGGGGGGGGGGGGGGGGTGCATGAGAGATGTACGGGCTCAGAGCTGCAGCAGGAGCTGGGAAGCTGTGAGCAGGGACGGCTGTATTAGATATATATTAGAACTTGAGAGCGAGAGGGACAAAGCTGCAGAGAAATATTAATCCTCTTACTATTTGTTTGCCACTCTGCATCAACATGCTAAAAGTTTCATCCTAAATACTCGCAGATCTCCTCTTCCTGGCGCACATGTTCACATCGGAACGACAACACCCCTTTGCGGAGCTAAATACTGCATCTCGCTCGTGAAGTGATTATCTAAAAGGATTGAAAGGGTAAAAGCCTCATACTGCTAAATATAAGCTGTTTCCAGCTTGCCCTATTTTGCCGTTCCTTTATTTATGTTGCACAAGAGTTACTGTAATTACCTCTTCCGGAGCTGTAAGTCAACAGGTAATGGATGTAGTGTGATATTGGCCAGGAATGGTAGTTTTAAAAGGTCGCCCGGCCTGCTCTGCAATTATCTGCTACAATTATCTTGTGTAACGGGCTCATGTAGTCGGATCTGCAGTTATTGACACTGGACTGCCTCCTGTGGAATAATAGCGGAAAGCTCCTCGACCCGTTTGGCATTAAGCTAGCGCAGAAGCAGGGGTTTCGAGTGTTTTTCTTCCTTCGTTTTTCACATATTTCTACTGTCATGGGTTATTTGTCACTGAGAGACGCACAAGAAAGAGGCCCGGTGAAATCAATCTGCTTGTCAAAAAGTTTCCTTCGCTTTTCTCCGTGCTGTTTGCTCCCCCCAGCACTTTTGCATCTCCTTCACACAAACACTTCATTGGATAAAAGCGTGCTGGAGGAGGCCGTCTAAACTAGTTATAGCCCGGCTACTAAAGGGGCAATAAGTTCAGAGAGTTATTTGTAGCTGTCAGCCTCTGTCTCCTCACAGTTTACGAATCACACCTCTATGCATTTCATATCTCAACAAAGGAAGGTTAAATGAAAGCGGACAAGCTCCCCCCAGCTTTGGGCTCGGAGCTGAGTCGAACCATCAGACCTGTCAGGAAGGTTTTCAGCAGGTCGGGGATACTGCGTCTCCTCCACATGTCGGGCGCCGATCCTCTCCGACTGTACTCACTCTACAGCCTCCCGCTCCCCCTCTCCCCTGCTCGTCATCGCCTGACCCCCACACCCACCATCTCACCTGGAAGGCAGCCTCTCCCTCGGCCTCCTGCCAGCTTTTCTGCAGTCTCTCAGGCTTCCTATCCCTATTCCTATCTTACCACATCTCTTTTTTTCTGTTTTTTTTCTCCTGCCTCTGTCACTGAACCCCGTCTGTGAAATCGACATTCTTCAGACTTTGTGATGCTTTTATTTAAAACGACTCGCACATGAGGAGAAAAAACGTTTGAGCCAAACCACAATAGAAACCTACTATAACAATAAATACTGCTCTACATTCTTCAAGGTACGAGAGTACAATAGTGTAAACACAAGTGCAGTACAAACTGCAGGAAAGAGGAGTTATCGGTAGGAGAAGGGAGAAATCACTTAGAAAAGAATAGAAAACGACAGAATAGAATGTGCCTTTCAACACTGGAACATTGCAACACTACAAGGTTGCGTAAGGTTTCTACAGCAATGAAGCCTGAACATAGACAGAGAGACAGTGAAGAGAGGTAAGAATATGTATATGCTGCGTAGGTACGTGTCTTTAATGTACTCTCCACTTTGCCAGAAGTTATGCCTTAGACTCAAAACTATTACAAATGTGCAACATTGAATTTATTGCCTTTTAACATGCGGGGGCACTTCGCAGTTTGGGGGCTTATTAATGTTAGCAGGCACACAGCCCGTGTCTGTATCTGCAGCGGTTCTGCTCCGACCAAGTGAGCAATAACCAGCTGCAGCATTTTTAATCCAAACTGTTGTTTCCGCTGCTGGAGGCACACGATGCAGACTCTCCTGCAAGCCCGAGAACTGCTGCGTTATCGCAAAAGATGGCAGATAACTTTTATGCAAATCCCCAAATATTCATTTTAAATGTAAATCTGCGCCGCGTTGGCCTTCGTAGCCGTCGTTTGGCAGCGGCTCCTCCATCCTTTTAGTAACACAACCCTCGTCCTTACGAGTGTGGCTCCCCCAGGGGTGTTGTTTTGTTTACATTGACAATGTGCACGCTGGAGTGTGTCCCCAGACGGCACGGCGAACTCCACTGCTGATCGTACGTCTTCACTTGCGAGTTGTGCTTGCTCCCATGTTCTCATTCTGCTTTCCAATCAAATGGTGTCACATGGGATTGCAGGATTGACAAACAGGCTGCCAGTCCATCAGGGTATACACACACACACACACACACCAATCATTATCGCTCTCACACCTAGGGGCAATTCAGAGTCTCTAAGTGGTGTAGTCATGCATGTGCTTGGACTGCAGGAGGTGACCAGGGTACACTGAGCAAACCCACACAGCCACAACAACATGCAAACTGCACAGAGAGGACCTGAGTCTAACCCTGGGGAGTGAAGCTACTTCCATCTAATCCACTGAGTCACCCACCACAGCTGCACGTCCAATTCCACTGAAATTGAGACTTGCTCAGGCCCATACAAATATCTCATATTTGTCTCTCGCACTCATCACTCACGAAGCAAAACAAAAACACATCATAACAAGATGTTATCCAAGAGTCAGAAGTGCCATTTTTTAACCATACATGCTTAATCTTAATACATTATGCACTGTTGTCAGCACACAGAGGGTGAAAAGGAAGATGGTTTGGAGATGGATGAACTCAATGACAAAATATCTGAGAGTTTTTTAGATAGTAGCCAGTTGAACGGTCTCCAGATACAGAGAAAGGTCTTGGTGAGAAAATTTCCCAAAATCAAAAGCCTGTGTGATTTTACAGGCTTTTACAGGGGGGTCTGATGGAAAGCATGTTAAAGGTTTATGACTTTACCTCAGTATACAATCCTGGCTATGAAACTGCTTAATAATATACTGATAATACGCTGATGCTTACCCCATCATGCAAAATCAATGGTTTGTATTATTGTCTCAGTGCAGCCCAGAACTCCACATTTTCCTTACATTTGGACAGTGCCGGGATAGCAAAAAAACAAAAATAACAAAGCTGGAGCTGTGACTGGCAGCAACCCAAGCAGGACACAGGTACATGGGGTTGTGGGGGGGGGGGGGGGGGGGGTTGGAGGGGGGGTCAGCCTGTGGCTCTGGAGCTGGAGCTGAACACATCTGGCCAGCGATGCTGAAGGGATGATCATTACCGCAGAATTGGCGAGGCATCTCACCGTAGATGCCGCTGTGGGGTGGGAAGGACGTTTGGATCCGCATTGACATGGAGCCCACTGTTGATACTGTATGCCTCATTGAGATGTGCGTGTGTGTGTGTGTGTGTGTGTGTGTGTGATCTGTGTTGGCTGACTCGTTTGAGAATGCTGAGAATTCCTCTCAGCTCTCAACTTCCTTTTCACTTGGCTTTCCTGAGGCCGAGGCTTCAGACTGCTCTTAGAGTCTCACACAACAGACAGCAGAGTCTGGGCTGCGGCATTAAGAAAGAAATGCGGACATGAATGGTGTATTAAGCAATGAAAACGCTAAGTTTGGAAAGACAAATGGGAGAGGGCAAAAGTTGAAAAATTTAAAGCAGTGACACGGTCGTTAGGTCCTCTATTTTTATGCCTAAAGTGTTAAAAAAAATGAATCAATCAGCTGAATCAATCAGCAGGTCCATGTACTGCAGATACGTCTGAGATCGAAACGTCAGGAGCTTGATTAAATGCAGCTGGTTGCTCCCTCCCTCAGGATAAGAGGCGTGTATCCGTGTGGAATTGCCTCTGGTTATCGCCTCCAGTGTAATATGGATTTCTTGGTATTTTACCCTAAGAAATGTGGCATCAGCAGCGGCGAGCGTGGAGTTTTCAGTCCAGCCCTGTCTGGATCCCTCAGATTACCTTACGCCCCGGGGGCCAGCACTTTTGAAGTCTGACCCGATGAGGTCAGGTACAACCTGCCCCGCCGTGAGCGGCCAGGTCTCGCCTCTGGGAACGCCGGCCGCCACCGCCTCTTGTAAGCGTAGGAGCGCCTGCGAGTCCCGGAGGTCGAAGACCAATTACCCCGCACGCAGCTGGTGCCAGATTCCAACACACCTGCAAAATATTTGAGCGGTAATGCATCTGTGTTTGCTCGACCTCGCCGCCCACCCGCATGCAAGTCGCCTAGGCTGATTTTCTGAAGACAAGGGAGGGGGCGCCCGCTAATCCAATTTCCTGTTTCCCCGTGTGTCCCAGCTCTGTATCCATCTGCGTACAGGATCAAACGCGGGACGCACTCACTGGTCAACCCCACCTTCCAGCGCTCGGTGGAGGATGTCAACCTGCTCTATGAGGTCTGTTAAACTGCCGCGGGTTCACGGGTTCAAGTTCAGATATCCTGTGCGTGTGCAACAGATGGATAGAGAGACGCTGGTGGATGTGAGTGTGATCTCCCTGGTGTCCTTCCAGATCCTGCTGAGTGGGATGCAGGTGCAGGGCAGGGAGCGTGCCGTGCTCATCCCCGACGAGGAGCTGGCCTCCCTGCGGCGGGTGCACAAGCTGGAGGTCATCTGCGACGACGTGCTGCCCAAGGCGCTCTCCGACATCCGGCGTCTGACGGCGGAGCTGGGCCGGCGGCGGCGACCTCTGACCCCGGAGGACTTTGAGAGGACGCTGCTGACCCTGGTGTACGGCGCTCAGACGCTGGCCCGGCTCAGCTCTCCACAGCAGAGGGAGGCCTGGACAGAGACTGTGGTGCAGCTGTTCAGAGCTGTTCAAAGGGACCTCAGACCCTCCTGACGTTTATACAGTACAGTATGACCATGTGTCCTTATGACCTTATGAGCATATCTCCGGGACTACTAAAGTAACTCTCTCCAGAACTCCTATCCATTGGCTTATAGTTAAAGCAGAAGCGGTCAGAAAGAGTTTCCAAGAACTAAAACTTGAAATTTCCGTCTGAGGTAATGGACTTTTACTTTGCTTTTTTTGTAATACAAGACAATCGGCACATTTTTCACATTATACAATGGAAATTATGTAATACATTTACAATGAAAAAGCCTTTTATTCTCAATCATCTTTTTTCTTTCCCGTATGTGTACTGTGTATCTGTCTGCATACCCAGAGCTGCACTTCGAGCACTTAAATACACTTTTTTTTTTTCTATTTCCGAAAATGGACAAAATGAAAAGTGAACTGTTCAAGAATGTTAACACTACTCTTAGGATTTATTCAGAGGTATCCCACAGTATCTATATGGGCCAAAGTTACCAAAACAAATAGCAAACTTGCAAAAGCTGAACTTTATATTGAAAGATACTGACATATGGAAACTCAGCGGTGGGTCACCGGTTCAAATCCCGGTCAGACCGAGAGCCCGTCTGCATGCTCTCCATGCATGTGTGTGTGTGTGTGTGTGTGTTGGGTGGGTGGGACGGTGTACTTTGGGTTCACCCACACTCTGAAAACATGAAGGTTTAGGTCGATTGAAAACTCTAAATTGCTTCTCAGTATGAGTCTGGGAATGAATAGTGTGTGTGCATGTGTGTGAGTGTGTGTGAGTGTGTGTGAGTGTGTGTGTGAGTGTGTGTGTGTGTGTGTGTGTGTGTGTGTGTGTGTGTGTGTGTGTGTGTGTGTGTGTGTGTGTGTGTGTGTGTGTGTGTGTGTGTGTGTGTGTGTGTGTGTGGACTGGAGCCCAGTCCAGGGCGTATTCGCTGCCTTCACCCCATGTGTGCTGGGGATGAGTACCAGGTGAGATAATGAACAGATGGATGTATTGACATATCTGAGACTGCAGAAAATAATTCTAAAAATATATGATTTTGCCTCTCCAAAGATTTAAACAGGGAGACCATGCACATTTTGTCTCAGGGAACGAGTAAGTACGTCTTCTATTATTTGTGAGTCTTACATTTTTTGTCAGTCACACACTCACCATGAAGTCAGTTAATAATCTGAGTAAAACGGGATATTGCCAGCCCCGGGAACCTGGGGCCACTGCGTCGTGACCACGACACTCTGATTTCGATTGCTTTATGAACTGCGCTCCCCCTCCCGGCTCATTAATGCGCCGCTCCTCTTCAGTCTCTCTTTTGATTGCAAATGCAATGCATTATCTTTGATCCTACTTATTTGCTCATTCCACGGAAATTGAATAAAAGCGGCGGAGCCTCCGTGCTCCCTGTGTCTGCGGGGGCCACGCGGAGGCCTCATTAATCAAGCGTGCCCCAGCGAGCTCCAATAAAGTTCTGCGGCCGCCGTGGCAGCCGCAGTCGGCGGCTCCCTGGAAGGTGTCACGAAGCGGTTCGGCGTGGGCGTCGCGCGGGACGCAAACTTCTCCGACCTACTTTACAACAACCCGACTGACGAGCGGGATGTCGAGTCTGACACCTCCTCGCGGAGGCACCCCCACTTTCCCAGGGCCTTGTGTCACGCGGTTACTTCTGCTTTGCTCTTGCCCTGTCTGGGAAAGATCGGCTCGGCTCATTTGATGCGTCAGTGGAAGCCCTTTGAACACAAACCCGGGGATTTATAGTTAAGCGTCTGTGTACATCAATACCCCTGATTGCTCATTTGAGCAAACTGTGAAACGCCTGATAGGTGTTTACTCGGAGGCGCACTGTTGCGAAATAGGTGCTCGCCATAATAAGCTGTGATGCAGTTCTCCCGTCTCGAAGTAGATAGAAAGTATCTGTCTGGTTTTGTTTTCCCTGGCGGAGTCAATTGGTTTATACATTGGCTTTCATTTTACTCTCACGGCTCAGGCTGAACTTTGAAGCTCCCTTAGAATTGGCCGCCCGGCATTTGTCATTTGCCGCATGTTCCCCAGCACTATTTCATTTCTGGAAATGTATATGGCGATGACAGGGATTTTAATTCTGCGGGATTTTCAGTCTCTTCCCCAGCACGTCAGCATTCATCCGATGCCCAGGCGAGTGGCACGGACTCGGGAGCCTTGATTGATGAGGAGGTGAGGAATGTAGTTATGGAATTTCCTTCCAGAGCCGAGGATCAGCCTTCCCTCGCTGCGCCGCTCTAACGATGACGATGATGAGGTTTGGGAGGTTTCTGGCCACGACTTGACAGAGCGTTAAAGAAGATGGGATATTGGAGAAAACGGCACGACTCAGGCTTTCCTTCCACGCATTGAGCCTGGCAGCTTGATTTTCATTAAGTCCTTTGAGCTTCGTGTTCATTTTGGATGCCGCGTCCAAATAATAAAAGAAACAGTGAATTCTATCAAACAACAAGAATGTTCCCATGCGTTGACATCATTTATTCAGCCGTGCATGTGCCAAAGTGTTGAACCTGCTCCCAAAGCTGCTTCTGAGCGACCCAGACCTCCCAGGCTGCTCGTCTCATATCCAATCCTGATCCTGTGACATGTTCCCAGTGAGTGTTTACTGTGTGTATGTCAAAGGGAATTGCAGATTGAGGGCAGACAGCCACATGTCGCATCGTTAAGGGTAACCTACAACGGTCTAATAGAGTTTTTATCTCTCGAGTCCTAACATAGAAGCAATGGAACGTTGACTTAATCATAACACTGCCTGCCTTTGCTCCATCTTGGAAATATCCCTCGAGCCTCACTTGCCATATCCACGTCTTGGTATGCTCATCCCTTTGACCTTTCTTGACATTTTACTCCCCGTTTCCACACTCGTCCAGTTTCAGTCATCTCTTCACCGCTGTATACCTGTAGAGTGATCCAAACAGGTATTTTTGGAGCTCCACAAGCCTGGCCTCCTCCCTTTCAGCTGACATTGCGGTCTGCATCAAAATAAGGAGGTATTTGCAAAAGCGATGTGGTTCATATGAGACTTCCCAGTCTCACATTGCTTTGCAGTTTCTGAAGGGTTTATACATCTATCTATCTATCCATCCATCATCTCACCCACACCGTACTGCTGGAGCCTATCTATAGGGGAAGGCAGAGGAGACACTCTGGACAGGTCGACAGCCCGTCACAGGACACAGGTTTCCTGGGCCTCAGTTGTTCTTCTCATGCACAGGCTGTCAAATGCTCGAACATCAATAGTTATGGAGGGGGAGAGTCGTGGTGGGATTGTGCAACATTTGCTTCGGCTCTAATTGGATTGTTCTCTGAAATTCAGCGAATATAAAAAGAAAACATTTCAGATGTTTCCGCGCTATTGATTTGCAACCCATTCGGCACACTCCACACCTCGACTGTCTGAGCCTGAGAATGACTGGCTGCCCTGCGTCTCTATACCTCCGTCTCCTCCTCTGTGATTATAGAAGAGATTTAATAAGAAAAATGAGCCTTTTACCTGGGTTATTGACTTACCCGTATACCATGTGAAATATTAGCCTCTAATATTTCATCCATTCAGTGTATCATCCCTGAAAGTCACGTCCAACCCCCCCCCAGAAGCTGCTCTACATGTTTAGAGAGCGGCACCAAGTGGCTGCAGACGGAACTGCAGACACAGAATCCGTCTCGTCAACTGAGTCATCTTAATCGTCTTCGACTTATATTTTTTTTCCCTTTCTGACTGTATTTGACATGCGAGACGCTATAAGATATAAGAATGTAAATCTATTCAGCCAATCCAAATGTCACTCCGAGCCATAAGTATATATTCGGACATGATGTGCCGCAGTGCACGCAGTTCTTTTTCATATGCGATCAGTTCAGAGAATAATTGACTTTCACTGAAAATGATCAGAGGCCACGGAGCAGTGTGATCACGAAGAATTACATACATTAAACGTAATTTTCCAGTTCAAATACTATGATTAAGGAACAGAATTAGAATCTAATGATGAAACAATAGCTGATATATACTTGGAAACCAACATTGTATACAAGCGCCTCTTGCATGCCCAGCCCCCACTGCCTAAAAAATCAAATTACAAAAGAAGAAGAGCATGAAATTCTAGATATAACGTTGAATACGCTTGTGTTTTTCATTAACATCCAATCAGCAGAAATCATTAGACGTTTCACTGAAACGCGCAGCCCTCGAATGATTCTGTAATGTGTAATAAAGGACAAAATGACCGGCTAATAACTGCCTGCGGCTCTAATAATAGCTTCCAGTGACAATTGTTCCCGAACGTGACTGTGCACGCGGCTGGTTCATCGGGTTTCATTAACTCTCTCTACTTCAGGTGCTTTCATGAAACATGAGAGGTAACAGCGGCTCCCCGTACACATACTGTCTGATAGTGGTCGAGTTAGCTCACTAGGTGGCAGCATTTCCAAATCTGACTCCCTGCCGAATCCTCACTCCTGTTGCCGGTCATGGCTTTGCCATTTGTTATTGATTTGTGCAGATGTTACGAGGAGTAATGAGTCCAGGGGGATGTCTGAACTTAAAGTGATAGCGCAACGTGTCAAAACAGTCAGACTCTCCTCCGGCCTTCCTCCTGTTGCTCGTCCCTTGAACTCCTGAACTCTGTGCAACAGATTTGTGTGGAAGCAAACATCAACAGAGCGGGATTTCTAAACTGACTCGCTCGATTTGTATATTCGGGCGTTCTGTTCGAGGTGGTATAATTAGAATCTAAGCTGCGACGCTTCTCTCCCGGTAGGACTGCTTTGTGATCATCTCCAGCTGAACACCTCGTTGTTTTAAATCGAGCACATCGGCTGCATGTGTGTTCCCGGCAGCTGTCAGACACATTTTTCGTGCCTCATATCTCGCTGCGCTGCCAGAGGAAGACAGATGAGATATCGCAACGTGTCACAGATGCATGCGCATCCCCGCGTCTCTGCAGCGAATCAAACAGCTCCGTACCTTCTTCTCCGCGAGGTTTATAAAGCGATGGTACGACAGCCTGCCACAATGAAACCTCAGTGGGCTGTTTTTTTTTTCCCCCGTCTGCCAGTCAGATGACTTGTGGCATAACTTGGCGTCGCCTCTCCGGATATTATGAGGAAATGACTCACGCTCTCGATCCTGGGCATCAAACGCTCAGGCCCAGCCACTGAAAAACGTTCCCTCTTTTATGCCGTTTTTTTTAATACTTTGCAGATCCGCAAACACAAACAAACGAAAACAGTTTCGTCCTGTGATTCAACGCGCAGCCGTGCCAAGAAAGAGTGAAACATAGAGTGAAAAGCTGTTTCGAAAACTCCAGATGTAAGGCTGCATGTGAGGAGGTGATATACGAGCTGCAGCCTCACGCAGGCTGAAGTCATCGGCATGTGCCTGTCAGTGTCATGAGTCCGTGATTCCGCAGTTTTGGGGTTTTTTTTGCATTGCCAGTACCAGGCCGACACCACCCCGCGTGACATCTGAGTCTGAGGAATGGCTCTGACGGTCAGGACTGTACGACTTCTGAGGATTTAGCACTGTAGCAGCTCATTAGCTGGAACCACAAGTCCAGAAACAGGTCATCATCGTTTTTGCAGCCCGTTCGTTCTGTGATGGTAATGTGTTGCGTATAATAAAACACAGAGCGGAGCTGAGAAGAGAGACAGCGCCAGAGGGTGGGTGGGGGGGGGGCTGCAGAAAGGGGCAGATACTGTAGATGGATGGATGGTGGTGGGATGCGTCTGTCAGGGAGTGGGATACCTCGCTGTGCCAGGGAGCCAATTACACAGTGTGAGCGAGAGAGCAGCCTCCCACTCTCTCTGGCCTCCACCACCGAGCACAATACTTCACCCAAAAGATTTTTGGGAAAAAATTGTCACAACAGCTGGGAGACTGTCAGGCTAAGCCTCAAAGCATGAATGAATCAGACTACACTGTCATGTGTGGGCTGTCACTGTACCACCGCGATAGAGCTGCGTTTGAGTCATCGTGGTTTTTGTCAATACCTTGTTCATTTTTATCATTTAAATGATTCGAGTGAAGGCCTCATAGCTTTCCCACCCGGCCAACTTCTGGGAGACTTTTTAGCTTTCCCACCACTAGGATCTGTCGGGGACAACAAAGTGTTTGATAAGGCCTCAGGTGCTGGACAGTTGGCCCTGGGATAGTGGACAGTGTTCTCCCAAACTCTTATCAGACGCTGTTTTGAAGAGGGTCAGAAATCACATGGGGGTGATGGAATGCTGTTTATCGTCGGACTGTGGGCTGTAATTTGATTTGGTGCAGTCCAGTCACAGGTGGAGCTTCAGAGTGTGTGTGAGAGAGACAGGGAGAGAGAGACAGAGAGAGGGAGAGATTTAGCGGTTTTATGCTGGTGCCTTATCTCTGCATCATCTGGTCTTCTTTCAAAGGCTCCAATACAGATTAGATCTATCTGTTTTATTGCCGTTTCAATCAATAGCACTTTTCCATCCAAAGGAAACAATATTCCTTTAAAGGAAAAGCCAAACATTTCTGGGAAAAATATGCTTGGTCTTTTCACTCCTGAGACCTAAATGAGACGATCGATAACATTTCTCCGCATGTGATAGCTACAAAGCTACAGCCATCTGCTAGTGCAATGGCCATCTGCAGGGTAGCTTAGTTTAGTGAAAGGAAAATCTACAAATGAGCACATTGTTCCTCTCCTCACAGATGTACTAAAATCACAAGGCGTGGTTAACGGGTTTGGCCATTTTCACCCAATGCCTTTATGCTATGTTAACCTGCTAAGCTAACGCTACATATTTGCACAGAGCAGACAGATCTGAAAGTATCGAGGTGTGGGGAGAGAAATGAATTTACTTTATCAATAGTTTGAACATTTTTCAGTTCAGTCGAATTACAGTTCAGTGGCAAACGAACACACAAAAGTCGTCACTGAAAGACAATCCTAGACGGTCGCACTGAACTCAATGTTTGGCATTTTACAGCTCATTGTTTTGATTTCACAGATCGTTGACTTCTCTCGTCCACTCTGGTCTCAGCTTCGCCCACTGTCTGCGTCACTTCCAGCTGTTTCAAAAATGAAATCTCTGATAAACTCACTGTCCAGCTGCTGACTTAGCGAAAGTTGGCATCTGGAGAGCCAGATATTTCCCACAGCAGCTGGCAGAGGTCAAATCAGAGGGTGAAAGAATTGGCTTGCTTCTGTCGTTTAGCTGTAAACATGATTCTACTGCTAACATTTCTACTGGATGTGTAAATCTGGGATAATAATGTTGTGGTTATAGCTTAACCACTTCCTGCAAGTAGCCAAAAGATATAAACTAATGTTGCTTCTACAGTAAATGGAGTACAGGGGCTTCCACTGGGTAGCAGCACAAACAGCGCATGTAACTGCCCTTCCCCTGTCGCAGTAAACAATCTTGTAACCACTCGACAGGGAGCTGATAAAGATGATAAATGTCATCTTCCAAGTCATGTTCTCCTTGCAGTTCTTTGACCTGTCATTAAGACAGAACATCTTAAAACAAGAGCAGATTATCATCGTCAGATTCGGATTTGCATGATTAGGGCGTGCGGATGCAGTCAAATGTCTCCTGTACATGAATCCTCTGCTTCCTGATAAAATGCTGCAGCAGAAACGGACAAACCCACATCTCTGTGGTTCAAAGCTCTCTTTGACCTCAACCACCCTGTAATTGAAAGCCTGAAGATCCACAACACTACATCACACAACCACTGCGATGAATCTTTGCATGTCAGCACTGTACGGTACCATTAAGAGGCATTCTTTTCATAAAAACGCTCGTATTGTGGGCTGGAGGAAAGCCATGGACAGAATTCTTCCTAATATAGCCTTGCAAATTTATAAACTTCTCTTTCTTTTCCTGAGAGAGCTGTGGTCCGATGATAGACCCTGGTGGGACTGTGTGGAACCAGGACCTCCCTGACTGCGTGAGTAAACAGCCCGGGCTGGAGAGGGGGATTTATTGCCAGTAACTAATCATGTAAACACAGTCAAACATTTGATTTCCTATGCGGAAAAATGATGGTTTGTTGATACCCGGCCACACTTCCCTCTGAGCCCTGTGATCAGTTGTCAAGAGAGGAATTAATCACTTAGTAACTCCGAGGCCATCTTTATTTGCTTTAATTGTACCTTAGCAGGAACACAAGTCCAGGAATGAAAGCACCAGAATGGGGAACAGTAGAAACCGTGAAATGCAGTGTGCATGTGTGACTCTCTAAGAGTGTGTAAGAGGGAGAGAGAGCTCCTGCCCTGGCCCAATCACCAGAGACTGCCTCTCCACCCCTTTATCTGTTTGGTGTCAAACTGACTGTGAAAAGTTGTACAGGGCCCCTGGGAGTCGCACACCAAACCTCAGCTCACAGTTTGCTCACGCCCTCGTTCCTCCAGCTGATTTGTCCTGCCCACACTCCTGAAGTATAATAAACTCCGCTGCCAAACGTCCTTGCCCTCTCCCTGACCTGCTGGTGTGAAGACGCTCCGTGGCTCCCATTCCCCGCTGCTGCGCCCCAACTTCGTCTCCCCCCGCCCCCCCTCTCTGATAGGAAACATGTTTACGAGGAACAAATGATAGAAAACAAAGACAACAGAGATTCGCTGGCCTCCCATTGCATTTTACAGCAGCCCAATCTAAAGAAACAGATGTGGACGTGGTCATAAAGTGGCTCTGCAGATGCTTCCAGTTTTTGAGTCAGGAGACACACAGCCAGACTCGCTCTGACACGCTGCGGCTTGCAGGGCTTCATGTTCGCTCCCTCCTCTTCTTTCTTCTTTTTGAATAGATGCACTGAACTTTTAACTTCAGCGCTTCAGCGGGTGAACAGGTGGGATCTTTTCATCCAGAAGAACGTGCAATTGATGTTAAATCAGCAGAGTTATGCGCCGCTTGTGGGCATTCCTCTCGAAATACCACCGCGCGCGAACGCATTCCTCTTCTGTTGCCGTCTGGCCTCCCACCAAAGCCATCCAACTTTCACCTCAGGAAATCCTTGTCTGGTTGCGGTGCCAGGGTTGCCCCCCAAAGTCGGACAGTCGGAGGTTTTAGACATAAAACCTGGAGCAGAAGTAAAAATCAGAGTGGACCCCCGCCCCCTCCGAGTAGCAGTGCCCATGGGTAGAAGAATAATAAAACCGGACAAAAACAACAAGAACGGCATAGCTGACCTCATAATTAACATGATGGGTAGCCTTCAGCACTGACCTCAGGAATAATGTACTTGATTTGCATTGGTTTTCACTGAGGTCTACAAGTCTGTGTGGTAGAGAAATACAGGGCAAGAGTAATGCGTGTCAGCACAATTCAATACTGAGCTGTCAATGGAGGCCGTGCTGGATGCAGATTAATTGTGAGGGTGAGGCCTAAAACAAGCGATCTCCATAAATAATACTACAACCAATTTAGCAAGTCAATGTGTATAAATATGACCCTGCAACTTCTAAAACACCCTAACCGGATATGTGAATGTAACCCTGGTTTATCTTAGTATTGACGCTGATATTTTACTGAATTGCAATTTCTTTGACTTGAGGAAAAGCCAGAGTGCAGCGTGTTCTCATACCGGTTTATTTAGAGACCTACGCAGCTGTAGGACAATAAAACCCCAACTGATGGAAAACTGTAAAGCATCACGTCCCTGTTTTAACACACATCACTGTGTATCTGTTGGTCCTTTTCTACAGTGCACTCAACAATATTGTATTGGTTTAGGATCAAGACTGTAATCTTTTCTCAATGAAATGGCTGAGGATGTATTACACCAAAACTATTGAGTTATAGACTCAAAAGAACACGTTCTGTCCTGCTGCCTCTGACATGCTTATCCGGAGTCCGTATGTTGGCTCTGTTGATATTTTATGTGCCTGGCAAATGTCAGCGAGGCTTCTGTGGTTTTATTGCCTGACCATAGATATGCGATGACGCAAGCGTAATTATGAGTGAAATTACAGCCAGGTCTTTAAATCTTCCATCACAAAGATACATAAATCATATCCGTTCATATTCTTACTGGGGCTACTCTTGCAATAAAACTGCAATCAAGTTAAAAAAGCTGCATCGTCAAAATCCAACCTGTGTCTATGTTACAACCGTAACATTATGTTATTCGCCAATGCTTCGGTGCTTTTTCACATTCTTGATGTAATCACAAAATAACCTTGAATGATCATTTCAGCCAGTCTGTGCTCGTACTCTGAACCTGTGTCTTGTTAGCTTGCTGAGTGACTTGCGTCAATACCACGGTGCCTGTCGTTAGCTCTTGGAAATGGAGGTACAACAAAGCAACCGCTCTCCTGCAGGGGAGGAGGACCCACTTGTGGCAGATGGACGTCCAAGCCAATCTGGAGCCGAGACAAAGATGACTGCCCCAGAGTCCCCTGAGAAAGTGGGTCCCCAGGTTAATCTGGACCCAATCAATGTGAGCCTTGTGTGGAATTACCTGCGAGTATTCCTGATCTCCCACTCAGCTAATTAGCACTATTCATCTTCTGGGGGGCGGAGACAGTCCCATGGCACTCGCAGGGTCAAACTAATTAAACATTTGGGCTCTATATGGCCCTTCGCTGCTGCCCTCCTCTTCATTTACTGAAAGTCTGAGCAGCTCCATAGGGGTTGGGTGGCCGCACACCATTTGGTCCGCAGACGTGCACTGGATTTAATTATTGATCTGAACGTACAGTCTGTAGATGGGGGGGGTGGTCACTTCGCAGAAGCAATCAGGAAAATGGGAAGTTGCAGGTGACAGGCTTCTCCGTGATTGAGCTGCCGCGTGGCAGACAAAATGATGAACAAGTCAAAGTGATATAGAGAACGGGAGGGACTTGTCAGAATGAGGACGTGTGAGTGATTTCCATACTTTTATGACCTGCCTTCCTCTGGCAGTGATGGACGCAGATAGATGTTGGCTGTACAGGTCTGTTTGTTTGTTCCACATGTCTGAATATTCTCCAGGCTCTACATGATACCTTCCCCGCGCCTCCAGCTCACATGTGTTTATAATCTGACTGATGGCATGATTCTTTCCTGTAATGAGCCTCTTCCTCATGATGAGGCCGGGTTAACCTTGGACACAGCAGCATCTCCCCCCCAGGAGAATGAAGTCATAGCTGTATCCCCCCCTCCTATAATGTGATTGTGTCTCTATCCCAGTTTCAAGTGTAGCCAGCGTTACACTCTGTGTGAGCGAGTCAAATCAGAGCGATTAAGAAAAGTGGAAAATTAGATTTCCAGCAGTTCTACTCAGCGGCTAAAAAAGCTGCACTACCTTCACGCTGCAGTGACTGTCTGTCAGGAAACAGCTGAATTCTCGGCGGCAATGAGAAAATCGGTTAAGGAGTCAACACTCTGCAGATCTGAGTGTTACATCTATAATTGACTTGAAAGGTTGTGTGTGACCTTCTTAGAGCTCCACAAAACACCCACAGAAAAGCTGTGATTAGTTTTTATCCGTCCTGATAGAGAGAAAATGGTCTTTGCAGGGTCCTGCTTTTCACTCTACAGTGATTTAAAGGCTCTGCCAGACTCCAGCGTGCAAAGCAGCAACGATAATTAAAGGCAGCAGTTATTCAGAAGCCTTATTACTAATCCTGGGCATATTGACCGACCTGTCTGAGCCTCAATCAGTGAGTCGCTCACAGTTTGATTGGTTTGGTCTTTGGGGGGTTCTCATGCTGAAATGTAAGCATAAAATAGATAAAGCAGCGATAAGCCTTGTTTTTAACGCCAATCGAGTCTGCCTTTTTCATGACTTCTTTCAGTGACAATAGCACATCTTATCGTACTTATGTGGTCTTGATTTACATTGTGTCAACTCTACCCGTGACTCCGCATTTTAAACCAACATCCACAATATCGACAAGTAGGCTAACATTTCTCCGGCCATATGAGCAGATTTGTGGGGCTGTAGCTTGCAACATATGTAAATATAAATAAGAGACTAGGTATATGAGATGCTGTTTATCGGGACGTCATCATGTTATGAAGATACTTAAGGATATTTTGCTGCCAACTTTGTTTTCTTAGTTTAGGGGTTAGCATGCTAACACTGGTTACTCACGTAGCACGAAGCACTATGTAAAGTTAAGGCTGACGGGAATGTCAGCTTTGCTGGCATCTGTTTATAAGACAAAATATTCTTTATTCATATTGATGTCTGGCTGAACAGTTATTACAGATTAATTCGAGGAACAACAAATGACAAGTCAGTCAGAAATATGAACCTCACTGCAACGCTGCAGGCAAGTCACCAAAATCACTTTTGTCTTTTTGATTTTTTTGTCTGGGAACTAAGTCTGGGTTTGTCCTCGCTTAATTGGGTGGGAATTTATTCAGTGGATATGGAGATATGAAAATGGGATCACAGATGTCAGTCTGGGCAACTTGGGTATTTGTATTAATTTTCATGGCAGTCTATCCAACAGATGTTCAGATATTTCAGTCTGGACCACAGCAGCGTCTCTGCCAGACAACATTACCACCTGGACAACCATGCGGCTCCCAAGCCAAGAGCACGAAGGCATGGAGACAAACCAAAATAGAGGCACAGCTCAAGCTTTCCTGGTGGATGTGGTTGAAAACAATTGCCTTTTTAGAGGGTTTGTGCAGCTAAAAACTACACCGAAACTCATGCAATTATATTATATAAATATGTTGTGTAACTGAAAGCTAGCATAACGTCACACCGCTCTGCGCTAATGCAGTGTGTGCACCGTGTATATGTTAGCTCACCGTTAGAAACGTCATCCATCAAAATGAGTAACAACGGGGCCAATCGAGGCTCTTCACAATGAATTAAGGCCAATCGAATGCTAGCATGCTGATGACAAAATGCTTTCAGACGTTGATTTATCTTGCGATTGGTCATGCTCGTCGGGTGACCCCTGACCTCAGGAAGCATATAAAACAGCAGGAAGTTTACACAAGCCCCGGTTCACAAGTGATGGGTGACACAGGGCCGGCACACCCCCCCCCGCCGCTGCCATCCCGGCACTCTAATCTGATAAATGGGCTTTTGTTTCACATGAATATATACTTTATGAGGATGTCAAACGTCTACGCTCAGTCCATACATTTTCAGAGAACGGTCAAAAGGTCGTCAGGTTAAGCCCCGAGGAAAGGTATATTATGTTTTCAATCATATGAATCCATAACTAGCAAAGAAAAATAGAAATCACTGTCAGGGGCACTTTTTCAAAGCTTTGAATTATTTGTAGGCATGAGTGGTGTTGGCCGGCGTGCGATTGAGACGGCTATGGGGGGGAAACTGTAATGGTATAATTAAGTGGAAAACAAGGTACAGTTTGTTGGAAAGACAACATCTCTGGCAACTCCTCGCGTGTACAGTGGAGCCTTGTTGCACTTCCAGAGTGAAACCAGCTGTGTAAAATCATCTCTTATCCAGTAATGACAGAGATAATACCTTGTTATGGTTTATATCTGCCAAACGCGAATCATATAAGTACAACATATCTGTGGCTGCCAGGGTAGACTGTCCAGTTTAACATAAAAAAGCAGCGCAAATGGTAATATTTCTGTTACGTTTTGGTGGAGCGCAACACGATCTGTTTTGTTCTTTGTTTTTCGGGTCACGTTCCAAAAGTGTTGGGTCCGTGTTCACATTGACGAAGATGCAACAGTGTTTTCAACAAGTTCGGGGCACGTTGAACCATGACCAAAGAGGAAAAGACATCATTTGAAACTCCTTTTGTAACTTGCGCTCCCCTCCACAGGTGAATGGCTTTGCCGGGCGTCTGGGGTCTTGCTGGGGAGAGGGGGGTGAACAGCCGGCGAAGGTGAATGGAAGAAAGCGGGCGCCTCCGCCGGGACCAAATAATTTGAGGTGGGTATCTGGGAACTGAAGGTTCACGGTTCATGGCGAGTGGCTTCCAGGATTGTGGCTCCGCTGGGGGAAGTCTGAGGCGCGTCAGACCCACAGCGCAGTCACCTTCCAGTCCCAGCACATGGGAGCTGACATCATGCATCTGTGTCTAATGCCAGGGTCGGGTAAGGGATACGACTTGACCCTTGGCCTTGGGTGAAATTCGCCCATTCGTCATGCATGGCTGGATCAGGGGAGTCTGAGCTCCTGGCACATCTGTTCATAATGCAGGTAGCGTGTGGGGGCTGCGGCTTCCGTGAATCCCAACAATCTGCTGATGTGTATGAATTGCGGGCGGTCGAGCCGTGTGCTTGGAGAGCGACCGCGGCTCTTAGCTTAATGAGGTTGTTTAACCTCCGAGTTTTAGCCACTCCGAGGCAGATGGTGCCCACCTTTGAACTGAAGAAAATCCGGAGGGATCTCGATAAGATGTGCAGAGATATAGTTGTACATGTCAGCGCGTGGTGGGACGGGGTTTATTATCGCCGATTGATGCATAAGCATTCATCCATCTTTACACTTTAAACAATGCCACGGTTGTTGCAAAGTGTCCCATTTAACTGTCTGCGGGTGTTTAAAGTGATTGTGAAAAGGAGCCTTTAGGGAACTTCAGGTGTTTACATTGTCTAAGATGGATGACGGCACAGCTCGCTTCAACTCAAACATATGTGGACACCGTATTCCCAGACTTCAGTAAGTCCTCAGACGGTTGGGCACAGAGGACAGATCCTCTTTGGCTGAGAAAGTTGGGAAGTCGTTATTCAAATGGGCATAGTGGCTTAAACAATTAGCCTTTTAACACCCAATTAATTCATATGAGGCCTTAATGTTTTATCGGAGTGGAGTGGTCTCGCTGTGTCTAAAGATATGAGCTCAACTAAAGATAAAAACTGCAGTGGCTGAGATTTTAGTTTTTCAGTAAGCATGCTTAGGAGATATGAAGCCTCCTGCAAAACAAAACAAAAATGTAGCTCTGCAAATGTGAGGATAGTTTTATAGAATTTCGCGGCCCTGAAAAAGGATGATAAACGACCTGAAGTGATGCGACATGAGTCCGTGTCAGCAAGTTTGAAAATAAAAGAAAGCTGGATAAGTGGAGTTAGAATGCGGTGTGTGGACCAGACATCGTTTCTGCATCTCGGCTTAGATATGAAAAGCTCCGAGCACAGCATGTCTGAATCTGATCATCTGGGGTTATGTTGAATTATGGGTAAGATAATCAACAAAGGAGAAGAGCCCCTGAAATGAAAGAAAGATGACATCTCTGGTTCTATTAATATTTCGCATTCTTTGTTGTGGGCCTTCAGATGAAAACCATTCAGGCCATTACAATCACTGCGTTTTGACTTGCGGATGAGGCTGCGGTGGAAGCGGAAAATCTGCATCTTCTCCATTTCCCAGCTGGGCCGCAGAGGTCAAACTGTGATTGACACCAGACAGGTGACCCCTGACCTTAAATGAAGGCTCAATCTGACAATCACGACTGCTCCGGCCCGACGCAGGCACGCTATCCTTGAGCTCGGGACACACACGGAAAGCATCCCGCCATCGAGCGACCTTGCTGCTCTGAGCCGATCGAGAAGAAAATCCCGGTGGAGATCCCCCACTCCACCTGATTGAAATTCCTGCTCCGCAGTAAGAACAGTGATACGCAGTGACAGTCAAATTACAGGAATTCAGATGAGGAAGATAAGGCGAATCTCAGCCTCCCCTCTGGCAGATTTTTTTTATCTCCGTCTGCATCTGCATCTAACGTTGTGTAAATTATGATGAATGACTCCGGGGCTGGAATGTGCTTGTTGCAACAGGCATTTTCGCTTTTCCCCTGTTTGAGTGCTGTCTCCTGTTGATATGTAGCATCTCATCAGTATCAATCAGAGGGGGTGTTTACTGTCAAAGTAATCACTGTAGATCTTATCAAAGTTTGCGTTCCTGGGCCAGATCAGCCACACGCCTGATCGGAGTTTACATGGAGGTTAAACCAACACATTCCTGACACAAGTGAAAGGGAAAATCAACAGATAATAGATACAGCATTTGCTATCAGCTGATCAAAGCCAGTTTATGGAGGGTCAAACAGTTAGGTACATACAGTCTCAGCTGACAGTAAGATTACGCTTCACAGGGATGTGGTTGGGGTTTTTGGTTTTTTTTTCCTACTTGTGAACTGCGTTTCGTGTCAGGACAAAAAGACAGGCAATTGACGGTTGTTGTTTTTTTTGTTTTTTCACTGCGAGAAAAAATGGATGGACAGAGTGACAATGCAGGGAAATGAAGGATGAAATTCAATAAACTGCAGCAGGAGGCACAGAAACAAGATGGGAACTGGCATGGCAAGTTAATGAGCTGTAGCTGACAGCCCGAAATGGATTCGCCCGCGTGAAGATGATGTTGAATGAGGGGACGGGGAGGGGATCTTGCGTGTAGCATAATGTGCCATCTTTTACCAAGTCTTTCTTTGTCTCTCTGGCATGCTCATCATTATAATAACTTATTCAACCGATAGCATCTGCTGAGTGGATATGTGTTGGCACTGTGAATGGCTGTCTTTCACAGGGCGACGTAAATGAGCTCATAGGTTTGGAGATACCCCGGCTCACACTCATGCATACACACACACACACACACACACACGCAAAAAAAAGATTTCTACTGGAAACACATGGACAGTTCATCTTTTGTTAGGGGTTTGAGTCACAAATGAGCACACAGTGCCTCTTATCTGAATTTTGATGTGCTTGGATGAACATCTCAGTGCCTGTTAGGAGTTGCAACCCTCGTAGCGAACCACCATGAAGAAGTCATCTTGTCACAATTCAGTGATGAGTTTAGAGAGGAGGAAACTGAGGGAATGGTCAAACACAGAGCTTTAATCTGAGAGAACAAGCTTGCCCTGTGTAGAACTGAAAGTGCTGAGTGATGTAAAATATGCAATTTGATGGACAAATGTTCTATTTGTAACTAACTTTAAGCTGAGAAGCGGTTTGGAGGCCGGATCTTGCTTAATTAAAGCAGAGGAGCCAGGTCACATGATTCACCACAAATAATCACAAGCCCATGCATATAGAAAGCATGATGCTGATGTGTTTGGGACCAGACAGTCTGTTTTGGGTCAGAAAAAGAACAGCTTCACTCCCCCATCCTGGTGCTGGGACATCACAACTCATCCGTCTCACAATTAACACCAACACAGCATCCGTTCTCCAAAAGACTTGCTCGCTTTATTACGCCCTCCACATCATATGCCAGCTCTGCGATCTCCGAATGTCTGTCAGTGGTCCAACTCCAACTGGCTAGAACAAGCTTCCTCGAGTGACAATCTGGACTGCACTGCCATTGTCCAGGCTCCCCTGCTTGCTCTTCCTTTTATAATCCTTGGACCAAATTTTGATTACACTCTACCGGTAATATCCTTCCAGCCTTGTTACGGACAGCAACATTGCCTTCTTTTTATGTTTTGTGTCCCTTCCAAGCTCTTATCTCAGCCCTCCTCCTCATCCTTGAAACCCCCGTCTCCTCTTCAGAGACAACCGCCTTAAATGACCAATTTCCCTGGCTTCCTCCATCTTCCAACATGGCATCCGGGGACAGCGGAGCCGAGCTCGGTGGCCAACAGCTCTCCCAGTCTTATCATTCGAACAACCTCTCCACCCTCCAGCAAGTCCATTATTCCAGGATCTGCTTCCAGGACCCTCCTCCCAGCAGCTGTCATCAGCACGGATCCAAAAACGCAATCCAAACCCCGGAGTCTCTGGGGCCGATTGTCTCATCTTCTCTAATCCCAAAGTGATCAGCCTCATTCAAACCAGGAGCCAAATATCTGCATACAGAGCGTTGGTTCTGCCATTACATTGTTTCTGAAATTCCCTCCTGCAAAGGCCCAGGATCCCGCGGTGCTGTCTGAATTTTTACGCAGCCTTTCGAAAAAAACAATTTCTTTGTAATCGACGTTGTTGCGCTCATTGTTTAGCGGCCTGCTATTGTAATTCACACACACATAGGCCTTTCTCACATCAATCCCCATGTTCTGTTACAACTCATCCAACAGTGTGTTGAAAAAAGAAGAGTTCGCTGAGCATCCTGCACTCTGGAAGGAAACAGGTGGCCTTGAGTGAGCGGTCTACTCATTACATCACAAACCCTGCAGCAATGTAACAGAAAGTCTTACCCGGATTAAATAAACCACAAACACGGAAATAGTCCACTATTGTCATAGTGGGTTGCCACAAAATTAGTATGCAACGCTTTATGAGATGAAGGTCACAGATGTTCCTCTACAGTTTGGGATATTTCCGCTTCAAAAGGGAACGAAGCAGTTCAAATCTGTCAGAAATTGAATCATCATTCGAGGTGTGGAAAAAGTTCCGCTTCCTAACTTGGAAGCGACTTCAGGGGAAACCTGAACCTAAGTTCTAGAGGTTGGATGTAATCTTTTGGAACCGGTCCTGTGATCCCTTAAGACAGATCTGCGTGATTTACAGCTTTTGAACGTCTGTCAGAAAATCAGAGGCACGCATGAAGAAATTTTCCTGTGTTTCCTGACACAGAGCATTTGATGTCTGGAAAGCAGCTCAGAAAACCAGCAAACAAGGTATGAAACCAACGTGAGGCCTGTAAAGCTGCTTCCCGAAGCCACAACTACTGTAGCAGTGGTAGTTTTACGTCTGCGTTCATTAAGTTTATGAGACAGACTAATAAAGCGGCGGACGGGGCTCTCTGCAATAAATCCATTAAGATCTCTGCATTGAGCTTCATCCCACTGCAGTGTGAGGCATCACATGGAGCACAGCAGCCACTGAAGAAGCAGGAAGTAGGATAAATCATAACCAGATTCCATTAGTTTCCCCTGTGGAAGTTAATGCCTCGAGTGAAGAACTTTTAAGTTGATTTATTATGTCCCCCACCCACGGAGATGGAAGTGTGGAGGGCAGGAAGTTCTGCGCAGTGATAGGAGACCAGACACAGATGGGAAATCACCTTTATAGTGTGTCAGGTAAAGCAGGGACAGATGGGGCTCCAATGTGGTCAAAGATGCCCAAAAACATGTGAAGGTGTGCTGAAAATAGTAGCCCTATGCTCCCTCGTATTTTGAACCATGGCAAAATCAAATCAAGATGTTATTGTTTTTTCCTCTGCTGTCCATGAATAAGGAAATACTGCCTACGGCCTTTTTAGAAAGCCCACTTGGAGTGAACTGTTGTATAAATCAGGGTTTGAGTGACATGTGAACAAATTCCTCTGAACAATGCTTCAAAATGGAGATCAGATTGATGTTATTTAGGTGAACATAAGTGGGTTTAGACTCCCGGTGAGTGATAGTAATAGCAGTTCTCCTTTTTCTGTATTACAAGTAAAGGTTATGCAATGACAGTGTTGCTATTGTTTGGTTTCCAATCACTGATATTGGTCATGTGAGTGGCTATCAGATAATTAGGCGTGTGAACGTGTGTTTACGTCTAGGTAAGGTTCATAACAGCGTCGATTAGGACCAGATTTTGGGAACCCGTGCTTCAACAGGTGCCATGTTTTCAGACAAGGGAGCTTAATTTCCTTTTTTCCCTTGTTCTCCTCCAGCCCCGACATTAATTGAGTGATTTGCTGCCGAGCACATTTTGAAATTCAGGTAGGAAAAACATTTCCGTGAGAGAGTCGCTTTCCTCCGCTGATATCTGCCGGAATGTTTGGACCCGGATCCGGGACGTGAAGCTGCAGTTTGGCTGCGGAGGAATGTCAGTGGGAGTTTTTCCTTTTGTCTGAGCAGCTATGGTTTCGCATCCTGTTTACATGGCGGGACTGAAAAATGTTAAAAAAAAAAGAGAGAATCACATTTGTTGTGGCTGTCGTTGTTGATGGCACTCCAAGCCAAACATGCTGTCTTAGCGTCCTGGGTGTGCCGCAGAGTGAAAAGACAAAAGAGGACAACCAGGTCCTCAGGGCCGGCGGCTTATCTGTCCCATCCGATCCACCTTTTCCCCTCAGCCCCGGCCGTCTGCTATGGAAATGTCCCGCTCAGACGCGGCTCTCTTCACAGCCCCGCGCCCTCGCTCCTCCTCGCACCGTACTGTACTTACTCGTCGAGAAACATATGAACCCCGAGCCGTCCTGACACGGAGCGTGACTCGGGCAGAATTCCTCGCCTCGTTCCGCCGCCTCGACGCTCCGCGCCTCTCCGAGCCCGTTCCGAGCGAGCCGTTGAAAAGTGACGGACGGCGGGCTATTTCCGTGCCGCATTCATCAGACCTGCCCCTTGGCGCCTCGCGACGAATTATCGATCCCATTTCTTTTCTTTTTCTGCGTCCCCCACCCTCCCCCCTCCCCCACGTCGGCCTCCGCAGATGGGATAAGCATACGTAAAGTCAGATCGGCCGGGCCGACGGCGAGGGGGGCGAGGAGGCCTCCTCGGGGGGGGGGGGGGGGGGGGGGGGGGGGGGCCTGAATGAAGTCTGATGAAAAATTCATGCAGCGTCTGTGGAGAGATTCCATCACACGTCATGTCGCGCTGCGTGTCACTGATATTCCGGGCGATCATTATAAAGCAATCAGCGGACTAATTGGGATGTTTTGCCGTATTAAACTGGCTCGGGTGTTAATAGGTTACGGATTAAGTGGAAAATGACTCATTAATTACTCTGGACGGCAGCGTCTCGGGCGGGTTTGGGAGCGGCTCGGAGGGGTCTGTCCATTACCCGGCCGCGCGGTCCCGCTTGTCGTCGAGTCAACTTTCACAAGTGAAATCCGTCACGTTCCGCACTCGGAGGCGCAAGCCGACACCGGTGCCGGGCCCCCCCACTCATCGACGTCTCCCCCGAACGCTCGTCCCGCGCCTCCAACGTGGAGGTGACAGACGAGGGACGCCTGCCCGCGCTAACGAGGCGCCGGGAGGGAGGCGACGCGGCCCCCCCCCCGGCACCTGAGGATCAGGCTGGCATGATGTGACGTGTCACCACGCACGTCCGTTATGGAAGGGAGGGGATTTACGACCTTTCGCCGCTGAACATCGCTCCCCGCCATCCCGTCCCCTCGCACCTGCGCCGCCTTTGTCGCCCCCCCGTGTGCGCTCCACGCTCATTAAAGTACACCCACCGCCGGAGCTTCCTCGAGGGGATCGTGAAGGGGATACGCCTCGTCTCCATTTTGCGCCCGCCCGTTTCTACCCATTCTTCTTCTTCGTCTCCTTCTTCTTTTTCTCCCTCCCCGCCGTGAATTTGCAAGCGGGGGCCCGGTGAAGAACCTCCCATCGCTCTCAACGGGCCATCCTGACACTTTAATTGGAGCGGCGTAAATCAGGCTGCATTGTCAGGGAGAGGGGTAATTATTTCCTCCTGTCTCAACCACCAGCCCCCCCACTCCCCCCACCAGCCCCCCTCGCTTTTACTTTCCCTGTCAGGCGCTTTCATCGGAGGTTCACGCACGCTCTCTTTCCTTTTCCTTTCTCTCCCGAGCTGACTTGACTTTCGGCAGTGAGTTCCAGCTCCACCCAACCAGTGCGGTGGTGGGACTCCTGGCTCACACCTGTGACCGCCTCGCACGAACGTGCCCATTCATGCACGGCCGAGCTTTTCCCCTTTAAGCTCGTAAATGGTTAAATCCAATACATGTTGTTGGCGTTTTATTTATCCGGCCAAGTCCCCCTAGACTCCCGGCTCCTCTGGTTTGGGCCTGCGTCGGAGCTGCAAATATGCACTGCAACGAGCGGTCGCTGTTTACGCAGGTTTGGCACGGCCCGGGCACCCGCCGCTGAGCAGGCGCTCCCTGCTGAGCCTGTCTGAAGCCGCCGCTCGCGAGCCGTAGCTCAACATGATATCCTCTTCTCCGAGTACCGTGTGTGTGTGTGTGTGTGTGTGTGTGTGTGTGGGAGCCCGGAGTGTGCCTCTCTCACCAGAAGCACATCCACAACTTTTTAAACGGCCAACCACATCGGATGAAGAATGTCCCGTGTCATTACATTACTCCCCACTCGGTCCGGCAGATGAAATCCATCACCGTTGTGGCTCCGTGGAGAAGGACATGTATGAGCCGAACGGTCAGGGCCGTTTAAGAAAGAATGCGCAGGCGAAGGGGAGAGAGGAGACACAGCTCGGCCGTTTCTCAGACGAGGCTCCTGCCGACGGCGCGGCCGGTCTGAGGACCCGTCCACCTCCGCTCACCGGCGTCCAGACAGATTGTCATCAAATTCAGCGCGAGACGTTTACGGCCCCCGGGGGCGGCACAGCACAGACTTTGATGATTCCCAGGGGTCGGGCGGGGTTAAGGTTTTACTGCTTTCAGCAAAGCGAGTCAACAATAGGACAAATTGGCAGTAAATTTTTATCAGATATTCACAGGTCCATGAGAATCCCAGCGTGTCCTGATGACTCTGGTGGTGTCTCATGACCTTTGCCAGTTATTGGACGTTTGGGTCCACCATTAAACTCGTTCCATTCACACCCCCCTCAGGATGAATCAGGAATGAAACACAGCTAATAGTGTCGGACTGTTGACTCATTGATTCAGCAGAAGCATGTCTGTTTTATTCCGTCTTTCCTTTTTCTTCATCTGCCTAAATTACCCATAATGCACCCACACTTAAGATGGTGCATCTAACAAAAAACAGTCCTCTCAGCCTCTGACAGAGATGAGAAGCAGTCCTCAGATGTCAGTTGTGCTCACATGTTTCTACCCAAAAAATCTTACCCTCCTGTCCCTAAATGACACTGACTCGTGACATTTTCTGGCACAGCTCCCTCTAGAGCCACAACTTTGTACAACTTTTTGCAATGTCTACTACCAGACAGGTCGAGTTCTCCTGTGAGAGAAATGAAATGATGAAATGGACCGGTTTTCATGCAGTGCGCTCCTAATCTTTATGAGCATTCAGAGCTGTTTACTGGACAAGGCTGGTGGCAGAGACTACCCTGCATAGTCCATCAGCTCCATCGGGATATATAACCATTCACACAACCGTACTCTGAAGGGTAGGTTGGGGTTCAGTATCTAGACCAAGGATACTTTGACAGGTTGGGGTTGGGACTGAACCGCTGACCCTCTGACAAGTGGGTGAACAGTCGCCCCAGGTTGTACCTAAACATCTGTTTGTTGCGACTGTTGTTTTTTAGCTTGATATGAAGCTGATGTTGCGTGCCGCTTACTAGAAACACACAGCTGTTCCCTCTAAGCCTTTTTTTAAAATCAATTTCAGAGAGAAACTCAAAACGAAACTCCACACCTCCGTATCAAATGGTTCCAGCACATTTTTCCAAGCTGATTCATTGTGATGGAAAAGCCGATGATGATTTTAAAACGCTGAAATCTGTTTTCCTCTCATTTCACGTTTTGGGCGTACTTGATCATCCTCCTTGTGCCTGGCCTCTCTGGTGTCACCTGCACGTTCCTCCAGCTTTGAGCAGCGTGTGTTAAAGTTTGCTGTCTTGTTAACGCAGACAAGAGACGTGATGGTGTAGGGGAGGGGTGGGGAGGACGAAGGGGAGGAGGAGGAGGGGAAGGAGGAGGGGGACTCCAGTGGAGAGTCTGTAATAGGACACCAGCCCTCTCCGTCTTTCTCGCTCTCCTCCCTCTCTCCTCTCCTCTCCTCTCCTCTCTCTCTCTCCCCGTGCTCTCACTCAGTCAAGTCTGCTCTTTGAGCACTTAGATGGAATAGCAGCATTTTTCTTCTTTGGTGTCACTGGAGGAACCTGGAAACAAAGCTGTGTCACAGAGGGGGACAAATAAAACTCAGATCTGGTGTGATACCTGACGGTGCTCCGGTGGGACCAGCCCTGGGGGAAGCTCCTGAGAGGTGAGTCCTGGACCGGGGGACTGACGTGGATCGGATGTGTAGTTAGGGCAGGATCTACCTGCTGTGCCGCACTGTGCTGTGCTGGGGCAGATCCCACTGTGGAGGCAGGGAGGAGGCGGCAGGCAGGAGGCGAACAGGTGCAGGAGTCCCAGCAGTGCAAATAGCTGGAAGTAAACTGAAGCGACTTCGCCAAATTTCTCTTATTACATCAGATCACTGTGACTTGTCTTATTTCTCTCACATGTCCTTACGTCTATTTTAAATGCGGGAAAAATTTCCAGAATATGAGTCATGACTTTGTGGCAGTTCTGAAGACGCCAAGAGAGGAGAGAATCCTGGTTCTTGGATGGTTATTAAGTTAGTGGTCGTGTGTAACTTGATTGGCAGTGGCCCAGTTGAAGCTAAAACCAACCTTTCTCTTTTGCTATAAAAGGCACTTATTATTTGATGCTTTGAGGAGGATTTTCCAGAAATCACATGTCCAGAACGTCGAGATCACAAGATTCAGATGTAATGCAATCAGTAGATCTTAACTTAAAATGCTCGAAATACACTCACTTTCCTGCTCCGGGCCGTGCCCGCAAGACATGCGTGAGGGAATGTGCAGTTGTAAGGGAGCCGCTGACAACTGAATGACAGGGTGTGGTATGGACACACACTGTCCTGTTGGAGCCAGGGCGCAACTACCAAGTTGTTTACTCTTTCAATTAGTCCGATCGGTTTGCCAGATAGACCCCAGCACTAAATGATTCAATCCGTAATACATAAATCCAGATCTGAGGAATTTATGCCTCCGATTCTCCACAGCGGTTTAATTGCGCTCATGTGTCTGGAGCAATAACGGGAGCGGACGGTAGCCAAACAATCACAGACCCGCTTTGCATGATGGAAAATAAAGACTATTTGCTTGTACAGCTCGTGCCGTTTCGCGACCTTCATCAATATTAGTTTTTGGGGAACTGACACAGTGAGATGGAAAATTCATTAGGCCGTCCGCCAAGGAATGCACAATAAACACAATTATCATTACACCCCGGTGGAAATATAACTCCCCACTCACTCGCTGTGACCTCCTTTGTGGAGGCATTTAATTGCCATCGCGGAGATGCCTGCCAGACTCCGTGGTGGAATTTCTGGACTCTGAAGCGCTCTACAAAATGAACCTGGGCATTTGTCGTTCCCGTTCACGCCAGCAATCCACCTTTGCAATGCACCTTTCTCGTGGGAGTCCCCGCGGACCGGGCGAGGGAGGCTGGTCCTGTAGAGAGCTCTGGCGAGGCGGGATGTGTCCCCCCCCCCCCGCCCCCATCCCCCCCGTTGGATGAGTTTAGCAGCTGTGAGAGCGACGCCGCTCCCTGGGAGATCGGCAGTCCCTGGGAGTATGCGCCGAGAGGCAGGCGTGGACAGTTTAAAGGGTCGATTCACTCAAAATAACAAAACACTTTGGGCTCTCACTTAGTGGGAGCGGTAGAACTGTCAGCAGGGAGGTGAAGAGTCAATAAAATGGGCGGTCCTGCAAAAGCCAAGACCTTGATCAGTGACAACAGGTTTTTGAGATTTTCACTTTTTCGAAATTTCTCCTGGAGGCAACAGTAAAGTCCAGCCACAGGATAAATCATGGCTACGGCTGCGAAAGCCAATGTGACGTGCCACATATGATCACTTGGTTACTGAACAATGGCGCTGGTCATAAATCACAGAATGCACCATACGGTTGTTATTGACTTTGAGGCGCTTTGCCCAGGTTTTTGAAACATATTCTCCCTTAAAAATCATTTCAAATTTACATCATAACGAGGCTCTCCTGAAATCGAGATCTCTTTTTTCTGCGCGTGGATCAACAGACGTTGTGGGTTTAGTCTGAAATTACCGCTCAGTGAAGACATTCTCCTAAATCTGAGAGGGGCAGACAGAAAACTCACCGACTTAAATCACAAAAAAAGGAGGACTCGAGCCTTGAAGTGGATTTTGGCTGCTCTGAGACCTGGAAGCCAAGACATTAAAGGCTCAGGCTCTGACCTGTTTCTGCCCGAAAATAATACGGCGACAGGAGGGTCGCATGCCACCTGACACCAGATTTAGGAGCATTCCAGGAATTTTGTTTCAGCCGTTAACGCAGCTCCGGATGCGAAATCTCAGAGCGTCGCGGCTCCCGCTTTGCTTCAGGGCGGAGGCAGATGTCTCAGAGGTGGCGTTATGAAATCTGAGCAAGTGAAACAAGTGAAACAGAAAGAAGTGCGCGGCCACAAAGCAGCACAGGCGAGAGGGGAAACATTGCTCTCCGGGCTTTGCCTCGGGATGGGGTCATCCACCTGGAGGCCGGAGATCTGGGAGACGCCTGAGCAGAGGTGGACTCATGGGGAAGGGTGTGTGTGTGTGTGTGTGTGTGTGTGTGTGTGTGTGTGTGTGTGCGTGTGTGTGCGGATGAGGCTGCAGCACAGCAGCCGGGGCGTCTGGATGAGCCCTCATGCTGTTTTATTCCTCTCTGTGCAGCCAAAGAGGTCTCATCCCTTTTCCATCTGTTTTCCCCCCGCACCTGAACTGCACGGCTCCACCTCAGCCGCACGTCAGCGTCCGCCCCGCTCGAAACAAATCCACCCACTGACATCTCAACCTATTTGTACACAACACGAACTTGAATTCTTCATCGCAATCACGCGGCTTTGCTGTCTCCCGGCCATCAATTTTTCATCGCAGCATCCATAAGCCATGAGAGCAGAGGTGCGCCCGCCTCTAAAATGATTTGCATCTTTTTTGCATGACACCATGTTCCCTCCCGTGCAATGCAGATGGTGCTCACAAGTGGTGTACCAGGTTTTGGGGGTGGTAGCGAAAAGAAAAAACAAAAGAAAAAACAACTCTTTACCTGCAGCGGAGTTTTACATCGCAAGAGTTGCTGCCCCGCGGGCACTACAGTACCTGCCACTATCAATAATTGAGCCGCTCTTGTCCTGTTATGGAGGAGGCGCAGGAGGGGGCTGAGGGGAGTGTTCCTCCAGCAGCTCTTTTGCGCAAATTTCACTCATCCATATTTCAGAGGAGCGCATCGCGAGGGTATCGTAAGTGACGGGATGTGACTAGCGTATTGTGCTCTGCGCCGCTGTTTGGTCAATTTGGGCCGCATCTCAAGACAGCGTGTCTGCACTTGTCGGTCTGATGATTTGACCGTGAGCATGGGCGACGGGCGTGCTGTCTGTTATTTCTGTCTCCTTGCTGAATTAATTATCCTAGCGGCAATGAATGGTTCTGCGCTCAGTCCATTCAGCGTGAGCTGGTGCAGAAATGTAAGCAATCGGAAAAATGAAACGAAAGCCAAAGGCATTGGTGCTGCTCGTGACTACGAACTCTGCCAGAACGTGCCAGAACTACTCCTTACCTTCTTGTACCTTCATCACTTTTCCACATCCTGCAGCAGCGGTGGTTTTGTTGGTGACACGTCGACGCATTGAGGAAGTGCGTGATGGTTAGCTAGCTACTGACTGACTCAACAGACTAACGAGCCAGCTAACTCACGTTAGCTATGTTTGCAGTTTAAACGGCTGTAAGGAGCAAGAATGTTCATCGCAAGTATCACAAGCATCCAGCATGAGCGGTTGTCTTGTTAGTGACACACTGAAGATGTGGTTGGTTGGTTGGTTGGTTGGTTAGCTGGCTAGCTAGCTAGCCAGCTAACTATTAATTGAGTGTGTGACTGGCTGGCTAGCTAGCCGATAAGTTCTTCTGTTTGTCATTTAGGTGTTTATAGAAAAAAAGAAAAGCAAGAAAGCACTTCATAAGCCACCCTTTTGCATATCCAGCAAAAAGTAGCTAGTTTGCGCCTCAGTTGTACTGTGGTTTGATCCTATCCATCCTGTCCATCTATGTGGCTTCCTTCGTTAGGCAAGATACTGCTACTGCACCAAATCTGTCCCTGATACTCGTCAGTCCACGAACCTGCGTGAAAGATTAAAGCCACTAGTTAAGCAGATCTGACTTGTCTCTTAAAACGCGTGGCAGCGACTAGACAAGCACAATAAAAGAACCAGTCCATTTTCCATTTATCATTCGGTTAGTTTTAAATGGCTGTAAAAACAAGAGCAAAAATGTGTTAGAGATTTACAGGACAGATGTCCGGTAATGGAACAAATTTTCTCATGCTCATATTTCCTCTCTTTTGCAGACATCTCCCTCGGGCCACAGTGACTGGTCCTGGTCCCTGAGGCTGCAGTGATGGGCAGGCCGGAGGGGCCGGCCAGGCCTCCTCTGGCGTCCGCTTTGGCACTCTCTCTTCTGGCTCTCTCTCTGCACTCTGATGGGGTCTCCAGCCTTCCTCAGACCCTGCCAAGAGTCTTCCTCTCCTTTGAGGGTAAGAGGGAACAACAAGCACACACCTCCGAAGTGAATGTAAACCATCAAACCTGGCTTCTGTCCATCTGTTGTGTTACTCTGCTGGAGTAATGAGGCTGCACTGATGCCGGTGTGCAGTGCACTAATGCTAAACAAATGCTTGATAATCACCTGAGCCCTGAGGGTTACATCATTATAGAATGGTGTATAGTCCGACTATACTTTGTAGACCCGTTCTGCTTTACTGTGCTGTTTATTTGCATCGGATTAATAGCTTGTGTACATAGTTGGAAAAGATTCAAGCGCACGCTCCCCTCAGGTCTTGAAGCTCCACTCCAGGACAATCCTCGTCCACGCATTGTCCTGCTGTGTGTCAGCAGAAAGTCAGACCTCTGCAGGAGGTGGCACTGCTAGAATCTGTTCCTGGTTAAACTTTAATCACGCTCCTCCGTGCCGCAGCCCCTGTTGCTGCCTCTGGTTCTGCTTCTCTTGTTTTATTTAATTTCCCTGACATAGATTATTTTATGAATCTTTGATGCTCCCTTGAAATGAGAGGGTAGTATAGGGATAAGTGGGTATAGTTTGTGTGTGTGTGTGTGTGTGTGGTTATGTATGCACTATTCTGTTCGCAGGACGATCACTCAGACCCTTGAGCCGGTAACCTTTCTGCAGTGGCAGGATAGTGTGCCATGGCTGAAGGAGACGTTTGATCACCTTTCACTACCTCTGGCTGTGGGATTGACAGCACGGAGCAGCTGAGGCTGTCCGTCAGAGAGGTTTCTGCTCCGACAGTTAATAAAGCCTCTTAGCACGGAGCTCGGGCAGGTGTGGCTTCCTTTCTGTCTCTTTTCTGTGACTAAACTCCAGAGTCTGGAGCGCCACATTTTCCCCAGTGTTGTCTCATTCTTTCCTTGTTATTACTATCTTTCATTCCCTCTCTGCTTTGTGCTTTCATACCTCCTCCGGTTCATTCCAATCTGGATCGCCCTGCCGTCTGTTTCTCCTCTGCACGCCTTGTGAGCTGAATATGACAGCTTGGAAAAAGTAAAAAGCCTAATGACGGAATACAAGGGGAAAATAAAAGCTACACCACCACTATCATATCTTGGGTCTCGACTCATTCCTTGCTCTCAGCTGTTTCCAAATAGCCATCTTAAGAGGTCAGAGGTGGTCATGCTGACAATGAGCCAATGCTTGAACACTGGATTCCCCGTTGGAGCGCAGATTAGATTTGATTTGTGTCGGTCGCTGTAGTAGTCTCGCCACAGGGAAGACCATAAAAGGAGGGTTTCACTTTGGTATCTGCTGTGCACTGGCTCTCCAACAGGCTCTAGATTTTATTCCTAATGAGTGTTATTCTCCATGATGGGGTAAACGTGTGCACTTTATTGTGGGGTAACTGCCTCCGGGTGCTTTTAGGTGAAGTTACGAGAAAGGAGCAGCGTGAGGCAGGAGAATGTTTGTTCAAAGCGAAGCGCTCGGCTTCAGGTGTGACTCCACGCTCCTGCTTTGATTTAACACCTGAGTTTAAAATGTGAGGGAACGGCGAGTGGGTGCCTCCTCTGTTTTTCAGCGAGAAATCATTCTGATGCGAGGAGGATGAGGGCTGTTTGGCTGCGCGAGAGGGTCAGCGGGGGTGAGCAGCGGATGGAAGGAAACTCTTAGGAGCCTGACTTGCCGGCTCGTTCCTGGAGCGCTCTGGGTTTACAGCGAGAGAAGAATTCAGGGAGCTTGGGCTCACTCCAAAGCAGACAGGAGGATGAATGAAGACTTGTGGAAGAGGACTGAAAGTGGGCTATCCCAGAGGAGAAGAAGGTGCAGGTGCTTTGGCACCTGCTGTGCGGTCAGGGGGTTAATCTTGTTGTCTTGCCTTCGTCTACTCCCACAGACGAAGGGCTGCTGGTGATCAGGAAGCTGGAAAACAAAGCAGAACGTCTGTGAGAGTTTCGGGTTGTACACGGATCTGAGCGCTGGAGTATCCGACCCCCCCCCCCTTTTTTCCTCCCCGTGTCACTGCAGAAACCCAATCCAGGGTGAAGGCAGGTTCAGGGGACTGCCGGCGTAGCCTGACGTCCTGCAGAGAAGTTGCTGTCTCTGACATTCCTCTCTCCCGCTCTCCACTGGCTCTCGGGCTCTGCAGGCGAACACGGCCAGACCGCAATTAAAACCACATAATAAACAGCGAAAAATGCAGCTAACCCAAATAATAAACTCTCAAGCATTGCAGTGTCTGGCATAATAAACCCAGGGCTCCTCCTTCCATCCAGTCAGGCTATTTAGGGATGCCCAGCGTGATAAAAGTTAATTACTCCTGTACATTTTCTTTAAATATCTCTGTGTTCTGTGAATGTTTATTTTGGCCCGTTTAATTGCATCTTTGATGTGACTGCTGTCCGAATAAGGCTGAAACAAACACTGTGGTCTGATCTGCAATAACTTTCCCACCAGTATCTGCAGCGCTTATTTTTTTCCTTTTTATGGACACTTGTAAAATATTTTACAGCCCACATCTGTAGAAAACAATCTTGAATACTTAAAAAGTTATAATGAGGTACAACAGATTTGGTTTAATCCCAAAAGTTCTGCATTGAAGGTTTCACAGCTCTGCAGCCTTCTTTTGCGAATACATGATAGAATATCTGAGGATATCAGAATTGTTTCCCCATTTCCTCTACTAATTAACAAGCAAAGCTTTTAAAAGTCTGCAAAGAGTCTTAAGTTGATCCAAAATCTTTGGTACCAAACGTTCAAGTCTTTCCACATTCTGCCCCTCAGAGGGTCTGGTATCATGATCGTTTGTTGCGCTGGTTTTCTACAGTTTTTGTCATTTATTTTACAAACAGGGCAATGGAGCATGCCATGAGTCAGACAGTGTATTGTAAGGGAATCGTTTTGTCTCAGACCACAGTAAACAAACTCAAGGCTCTATATTGAAGATGATACTTGTGTTTTTATACAAAGTGAAATAACTGTGGCACCAAGAATTCATTTTATTTCATTGTTGAGGAATTTCCAGTGAACTTCTTGCTTCTCAGGAGCTTTCACCGTCGTACACACAATCAAAGGTCATTTCACGGGCTGTAAAGCGGTAGGAGAATCATACGAGTACTAACAAACAAGGCACATTTGATATCTTTCCCCATTGGTTCTGCTACTGTATCAGAAGTTGGCAAAACTTTCCAGATGCCAAAATTCCAGAAATGGTGGGATTAACCCGTCAACCTCATTTATCCCCTTCAGTTGGCAGCTGTGGCAGTGGCCTGTGATCACGATCAGGATCATTTAACCTCATCAGTGCTCTCACCTTGTTCTGGCCAAGCCTGGGGCCCCGGGTACAGTCCTGACTCGCAAACATATACAGTGCGTATGCTAAACCATGCGAGACGTTTATTCGAGGGGCCTCTTCGTGCCTTCGTGTGGATAATGTAGATTTCTCACACACACACACACACTTGGCTGAGACGTAGTAGAGATTGATTAAGATGATGTCAGTAGCTTAATGAGAGCTGTCTCACGCTGCCATGGGCCACATGGGTTTCCATCGCAGGCCTGAACAGAACCAGGCAAGGGGACCAGGAAGCAAGCACGGATAAACCAGACCCCTCCTCGCTTTTATCATGCCTCATTACTAGCTCCAGCCGCCCGCCATTATTCACATTGCGCTGACTGCGGTCATACACCTATGGTCGGTGTCAATCTGCTATGGATGTTTACATGACGCTGAGGGTTTGCAGAAGCCTCTGTCACAGAGAGGGGATGTTTGTCTGGGGTAAGGGCCCTAATGTACTTTTCTTGGACTCGATTGCACTTGAATCCGGTCTGTTGAATAAGGGCTAATGTGTGGTTTCACAGCTTTTTCAAACCTCCTTTGCTGGGAAGTGGGACCCCTCAAATGCATGAGGCCCAAGGAAAGCAGTTCTATTTTAAGGCGTCCATCAATCTGAACAGTGCCGGGTTTCTTTGAAAGAACATCTGTGCGGACAGTTGATATTAGATTAAACTCTTGTAAGTTGATGTCTCAGACTTAATTCCAACATGAGAGGGACGAAGGCTAATAGGATGCACATGATGTTTTTTTTGCATGAAGTTTTGCCACCTCATAAAGCATTTCATCTTTGAGAGGATTATATGGAAATGTTTTCAAATGGGCTGTGGGAGGAACATAATGACCGTCTGCTGATACAGATGCCAGACTTGGTGGGATATTGACACGTGTTGTCCCCCGGGGTCAACAAAGGTTAAATGTCAAAGATCATCGCTAACCGGTCGCCAGAAGCAGACCAGGATGTCTACGCCTGAGCCTGAAGGTGAATTCTTTTCTTTTTCCAGAAGGCGCCCTGTCTCTGCTTTACATTAAGACGGCACATTTGCATGTGCACTGGCCTTTAGCACATATAATAAAGCCTGTGAAGTCAAATCAGTGATGCTGCGTGATTACGTGGAATTCCTGGCCGGACAAAGCATTTTCCTGTCAAAGCTGTCAGCAACAGCACACAGGGAAAAAGAAACGCTACAGATAACTATAGGTCAGGCTGAATGCTGGCACACATGGCATGAACAATTTCTTTGTGTGAAAGTATGCATTTCTCCCAAGACTCTTGTCCAAAGATGTCCATCTAATTGCCTGAGTTGCAGCGTGCACATATTTTGCAAGAGGGTTAGTGAGTTCTGCAGCTCGCAGTGCCTCGGGGCTGACACTGTGTGAGATGTTTGACAGCTCCTCTGTCAGCCGGCCCTTCCCTGGCCCTCTCTCTGTGTTTTCTGCCGTTCCTGCGTCTGACCTTGCCGGTCCTGCTGAATGTTTTATTATTCCTCCTCCGCAACATGTCGAAAGGTAATCAATGACTATCAGGGAGAACAAAGACGGTATCGCTTCAAGGTTAGCCAAGGTCAGCTGGAACGTCCGTGCCTTTATCACGAATCAATGACCTATTCTCTGTAAACTATTTATGCAAGTTTGCTCTTTCATTTTTGTGCATTTCACAAGCCCGGGTTATTGAATCGGTCAATAGCTGTTTTCCTATGGAAGTCCTTGTTGCAGAGGTAACAAGGCGTTCGCCATGTCTGGATAAACGCTCGCCGTGGATTCCTTTCCCATAATTGGATATGTTTTATGACTTGCAGAGAATAAGAAAGGAAATGTAAACAGCTTTCTTTCTTTTTTTTTTTTTGGAGCCACATACACTGCGAGGGTTTCAACACATGCATTTGTGGCCGCTGCCCCCGAGGGAAGTCTGAACCGCGGAAACAGCCACTCGACCTCGGCGGCATCACGTCACTGAAGATATACAGCTTCGTTAACCTGACGTGAGTTCCAGCCTTGAAGATGGCACGGAGGACCCCCACCTGGTCGAGCATTCGCCTTGTCCTCCATGGCCAGTAAATACATCAACTCTGAGAATCCTCCGACCCGTATCTCCTGCAAGCCCCCCTCCTCGCTCTGAGAGCCGCGACGCGGGCCTCCCTGACAGTAAAATCGCAGAGATTTACAGCCTGCTGGGGGTGAGCGGTAACTAGAGGCTCCTGGCGTGGCAGGTGAGGGGTTGCTGTGAACGCAGGCGGGGGATCCGGAGGTACGGCTTAGTTCTGTATGAAGGAGCGGCCGCCAGTGACATGCGAAGAAGAGGCCATGTGCTAATTGGAGCACGGGGAACGCAAACTAGCTGGCAGGAGCGGCCGCGTGATGGACAGGCCGTGATCTCAAGTTTCATCCCCTACAGGGAATATCAGCCGACACCTTCAGCGGAGCAATGAAAGCCAGCAGACATCGGTGCTGGATAGCATCACTCTTCATAAACACACACGCAGCCGAGGGGAGAAAATGCAGCACGTCGTATTTAGATGCGACATCCGCACCGGGGAGCTTGAAGCGGGGGTGGGGGGGAGGGCATACACGAGGACCCAGGCATCCCGTCTATACATATGATTCCAATTACCAACGTCTGGATGTAGATAATTGACGACAGGCGGCAATCGGAAAATTAATGAGCTGAAATGGATATAAAGTCTTCCCTTCTCCGAGCCAGCGCTGGCCCCCGTCCATGACAAGTAGCTGCTGTTTGCGTTCTGAGCGCTGAGCGCAGTCTGCCCGGGAATGCGGAGCATGTCCGTTGGACAGACAATCGGACGACACTGTCGGCCAACGCAGAGCGCCGTGGGTGGTCCCGGCACCCTGAGACGACACCTCAGCTTCCTCTCTGACACATGTATACGCCACCAGTCACTACTGTATAGCGTCTGGCTGCTCCCCTGAAGGAGGGCCGGTCGGCCGTCCAGCCGGGACGGCGGCCATTTTTCATCTCTGGAGGGCTCTGTCAGTTGCCGGGGATAACGTCTTTTACTGGCGCAGTATGCGCGAGTGGGCCTGCGTTGTGTTAGGTAAGTGCAGCCATGCAGAACTGGACCTCAAGAGGTCTTAGCATTGTCCGGGCAAACTGCAATGGCATTTGGCACCGGGTTCGAAGTCAGGCCCCCCCCTCCCCACCCCCGATGAAAACCACTTGGTTTTGCAATGGGAGATGAATTGCCAGGGGGCAGTGTAAGCCCCCGCTTCAATATTTATCAAGCCGGGGTGGTTGGGGTCCTCCCATCAGCTGCCCCTGACAACCACAAAAACCCCGGCTCCGCTTGAACTGAATGGAAGGCCAAGCTCATTAGCATGGAGCTAATTTATTCATGCTGGCCTTTCAGGTGCAAAGCCAACTCATGAGGGCTCGTTTACATGGGAGACACCATGGTCGGCTTGTAATTGTCCCAATCTCGAGTGTTAATTAGGTGCAGGAACCTTTTGGCTTGTGTTCAGACGCTGTTGTAAGTCCAAAAAAATCCACCCGCAGTCAGTTTGGTTTTAAGCCGTTCAGCCCCGATCCGCGAGGGCTCAGCTAATGTCCTGACAAACTAATCCCATATTGTTCCCCCATGCTGATTTTATCACCTTTACAAGTGGACAGAAAAGACTCTGCCAAAAGAGGGAGTCACCTTGTTAAAATCCATCTGCAAGCAGCATGGACATCTTATGAACAGCAGCTGTGTTTTTCGGTATGAAACACTTTTCCTATCCACCGCGCGTCCTTTCACAATAAACCGCGACGCCACGTTGATTCCTTTCACGTTATCTCACCTCTTATTTACTCTCACCACACTGGAGGAAGACCCCGAGGCCCCTTGACTTGAGATCCGCGTCAAGACCACAGTTGTGTCTCTCATAAAGATCCTGCATACTTTCCGGCCACAGTGAATCTCTGATTTTGACAATGCTGCGTTTCAACAAATTGCTCCTTGTATGGACCAAAACCCAGAACCATGGAAGCGTTGTTTACAGCTGTGGATGTGTTGCGTAGAGGTCAGCTATTTGATCAGGCTCAAAGAGCTCTGGAGGCCAAGTCTGTCAGAACGTCATACTGGTTGAAAGCGTGAGCGAAGCTTCTATTTGCTGGTTGCCTTTTCCTCTCCCAACTATATAATTTCAGCGGAAAAAAGTGTAGACACACGGTGAAGTGAGCGCTGCAATCTCCTCTGCACTTTAATTGCTGCCATACAAACAGGGCCACAATGACAGGTCCTTTTCCTCTTGTCTGCATTTTTCTATTTCTGTCCGGATTTTCTCCACACCAAACATCAAGGATGTTTTTTCTTTGCTTTCTTTTTTTTTTTTTTTTCATTTGGTGAGACTTTGAGTGTGCACTGCCTCTCAACCGAGACAGAAACCACGATCGGGCAGTTCTACCGACCGCAGAGATCTAAGGTTGTAGTTTCTGTCCTTCAGAGCTTCGATGACTGCACAAACAAATAGTATAGACTCCTGTCTGAACCTAACCCAATTAGGTAATTCTCTAAAAGGGGCTGCCACTTGTGATTTCCTCTGACATGACATGTCAACATGAGCAGGTTTGGAGATGAATTAGCCCTGCATATCTGGCTTTGCTCTAGCATCGCAGTTGCCCAAATTGCTTTATTTATTCGTTGGCGTAAAGGAGCGACTGGCCAGTTTAACCGAAAACAAACCCGTGTTTGGTTTGTTTTCAGTTAAACTGTTTTGAAGAAAAAACAAACATTTGAGACTCATTTTCTGTGTCCCAGAAATACGTTCTTCAAATACAAGAAACCCGATGGTGTTGTCAGGTTCATCTTGGGTTTTTCTCAGTGTGAGTGTGAGTTTCCTTTGTGAGGTTAGAGAGAGATTTTTCATTTTTAGCATTCTTCCTTGAGTCAGTCTCACGTGTGCTTGTCTTTGGTCTGTCTCCCTATTTTTTTGGGGGGTTTTTTTGCAGTGCAACAGCAGATTTTAGGAATACCCCACGGCATTGGTAATTGGTTTTTCAAAAAACAGTTTCACAAAAACTTCTATCCGGAAGCACTTTCGTTGCTCTGCATTGCAATCCATCTGCCAACATGAGGGAAATGGTTTTCGACCGATACATTTTCTGCCGCAGTAAAGAAAGCAACCTGCTGTTTAATATTGAATGACCACTGGTCCAACAAAAGGCTTTTGTGTTGCTTCCACTTGACCACACAAAAAAGTCAGATTGTGAGTCTCGGCACTCTTGGCCTTTCAGCTCACACCCCCCCCCCCCTCCCATCCACTGCTTGAATTGGGGTGGAGTGTACCACCATTGGTCTGCCATACAGCCAGTGGGGCACAATGGGTCAAAGCCCAAAGTCAAAGGCAAGACACTGGGGATTGCAATGAGGTCCACAGAGAGGTGAAAGCCCACCTGCCCACATGCATAATAGAAAACCCACCAACTGTCAAAGCCCCAACCCCGCTTCCTCTTTCTCTTTTTTTTCAGTTTCTTTCTCTCCCCACCTGCAGTGCAGACAGCAACACGAAAGGCAAACAACACATAATGGGACATTTCATCACTCACGTTACCTCAGCTTTTCCTAGCCTAATCATCAAGAGTGACCTTTGCACCGCTGCACGGAATTTCACCCCTAAAACTACAGATCCTCTTTCTTTTGGCAAAGAATAGACAGGTCTGTTTACCTCCTGTTCCGTCCTTCGGCATCCACAAAATGCTCAATTCTGCATCCCAGAAAAACAGTGTTGTCTATAACAAGCTGCTTGACTATGCCTGAGTAATGACGTCCACAAACACTTTCGACGATCTTGCCTCTGGGGAGCCAGTGTGATTTCAACAATGGGGAATGCATATAAACTCATGACTAATGAACCACATGTGCTGCAGATGGGGTATTTTTCATGGCAAAACATGAAAACACAAAACACTTGCGCCCCGACCATAAGTTTTCGGTTTTAATAAATCGTGCGTGATGGTTGTAAATGCCCGACTGATCTGGACTCGACACAAGCAGCAGCCCCGGTCAGCAAACCTTCAGAGGGAGATCGTGAGCTGGCAGTGTTTCTGTAAACCCTTGGTCCCGGTGCATGTATTGAATGACTCTGACAGACCACCACCATTACCACCGCCCCGGTGGAGCAGGTGCACCGTCTGGCAATGCGAACTCTCGATGTTGACTCACAAGGCTGCATCAGTGCACACCAGTGACTCATGTGTTTATGTGAGATCGAAAGCGGGCGACTCAGAGGACACCGGATCCAGTGGTATGTGGACCCCGGAGGATTTTGGTTCGTCTCTGGTCATATAAGCAGGGTCCATATGACACACCCTTGCTGCGCTTCACGGCACCAGGCTCAACTGGCCATCCGCCCTTGTAAAGGAAAATTAAAGTCTCCGATTTCCCCGCACTGAGAATACAACAGAATGATCACCATAATATTAAACAGTTGTTTCACCCTCAAACCACACCCCTCTGAACAAATTGTTCCCCCTGTTTACGCTGGTGGAGGCACGCTGTCTGCAGGACAGATACAAAGACAGGAGTTCAGCATAAAGTTGATCGGTAGCAGGGAGGAAATTGGGAAAATTCAAATAGCTATCGTATGAATAACTAGTGATAGCAAATTAGCTATTTTTAAGACCTCTATTCATCACTATTTGATTAGTTTACATCCTAAGTAGTAAAAATGTGTTATTGTCTGGCTTGTGGACAATTTCAGTCCACTTCCTATCCACTTCCTATACTTCTGTTCGCACCCATGCAAATTTAGAAATAGTGGCTAGCTACTGCTAGCTAGCTAGCTATCTTGCTAGAGCTAGTCTTGTTGTTGTGCCACTCCTTTAGTCAGCTCAGTAAGCAGGCAGTTCATGTACACCAAGTTTGAATCAATTGTTTTGGGATGATACAAAATGCAAACAAACATTTAATCAGTTATTTCTATTCTGTTGTTCTCATATCTTTAGGTAATTTGTTAACTTAGCTTGACAAGTAGAACCCCAATAACCTACAATCAGTCATATTTCTATGAGCTATCTGAAAATATTTATCACTTTGTCCTGTCCCAAAATTACCCTTTGACACCAATACTGTAGGACATATGAACTTATATTAACCCAGACCTGTCCTGGCTAACTATAGACAAAAAAAACTGGAATAGCTGTACCACAGATGTATACTGTTTCACTTCTTGCCCTTTTCTGGTGACTTCAAACTGACTTCACTCACTGAGATGATGTTCTGCCTACAGTGGTTGTGATGTCTATCTGTAAAACTAAATTCCTGCCCACGCCATCCAATGCAAAGTGGTGTGTGTTTAGTGACAAGTTCAAATCCGCCACAAGAACTTTTCAATTAAGATTCAGCCTCCACGTCCAAAACTAGCGTTGTGCTACGGTAGTGTGGTCTGGATCACCTCCAAGCACTTATTTTCAGAGGATATAAAATAGCGTTATTGAGCACCGTGTGTTTTTAATTAGCCGTTTGTGAGTCTTTCGCCCTCGCTGGCTCACACTCTGGCAGAGCGAATCGTCATCAAAACATCTTAAGCCTTTTCGGCATTGGGAAAACATTACCTCTGCGCGGGGCTCTCTGTGACGCTGTCTGCGATGCCTATCTCCTCAGCTTTGAAGCGCGAGGCTGATGCCATCTCCGCAGTCTTACAAGTTTCTCTTTATTAAACACATCTGCTTGACGGTGCACATCCACTGTCGGGAAAGTCAGGTGAAAACAAACTTGTTTTCCTGCGTCTGTTCTTCATTAGCAGCCGGTAGACGCACTCTCTGCAGAAGAGACATTGCTGGAAAGGACGACCACTCGATACTCTGGATGCACAGAGCGAAGAGTCGTGGGAAACCGGACGGTGACTGGAGCAGTTAACTTGCCTTTATCTGAAGTTAAACACTCCAGCCTTTACGCGGCGAACGTGCCAAACAACGGCCTGTGATCAGAGAGTGCGGCCATTGAAAAGCCACTTTCCTTCGAGATAAAAGGCCCCGGCCTCAAAAGCGTATGTCACACAATAATGAAAATGTGACTTTAGCCCAAGGCATTGAAGCAAAGCACCGGCAACCTGTTTGTTGATTAGAGGAGGGAATACAAAAAGAGCTCAGAGAGAGGGTCAGTGGAGGGGAGGAAATAGAGGGTGTAGATCTGCACCCCCCCCCCTTCCCTCCCGCCCATCACCACACACACCCCCAGCTCTCAGTGCAGATTGAAAAAGTGATAAATATGCATGAGTTTGGCTTTGACAGTGAGGGCCTTTGATGGTATCGCTGAGAGTTCTCTATCTCTGGAGCAAATAGGCTGAAAATAACTGTCTGAGAATGTTTACTTTGCGTGTGTGTGTGTGTGAACAATGTGCACTCTTAATGACTAGAGGAGGATGCTGAATACACTGGGCTTCCTCTGAACGCATGCTCACAGCTCCTCTGTGAAGTGGAATGTGAATTGTCTGCCGCAGCCAGTCCTTGTGAGATCCATTTCACGGCCAATTTATTCCGTGTTCATTAAGTGTCTCGGATGAAAATTAGATAACTCGAGGCACGCATTCTGATAAGTCACTGGCATTGCTCACGATTTCTCGAGATAAAAGGCAGCTTTTACGCAATCCTGTGATCACTCAGATTTCATAAAGGCTATCACACACAAAATGAATTCCAGGATGTCACTTAGAGTTAATGTCAAATTACATCTGTGATAGTGACTGTCTCTCATTTCTTACATATTTAAACTTGATGAGTAATTACAGATTCATTGTCACCGATTAAAGCAGTTTAATGCCGATACCAAACCAATACTGCGTAACGCACTGCGCTGGATCACAAACCCTCTTTGTTACCAAACAGAGGAAACGTCTTAAAGTGCCTTGGCATACAAGAGAAATCAGTCTAGAGCGCGAACCTTGATTACTGACAGTTGTCCAACCGTCTCTCACTCGCAGTTTCAAACGGACAAAGTCAAGAGACAATTGAAGAGATTGAAGAAAAAAAAACTGCCTTATCGAGTTTTCTTCTCAGATCTCCAAAACTTGTTGGCTCACTCAGAGAGACCTAATTTGGAGACGTCTCGGTTCAAACGGAGAGAGATTAACGTGGGCTTCTATGCGTCTGTCTCTCCTGAGTTTAATTTAGCGCGAGTAAAAAGCCCTCTCTCATCTCGGCGCGGAAACAAGCTTATTTGTGTGCTTTCCGCGGCGAGCCCTTACCCCTCTCTGTGTGTCTCTCAGACCTGCAGGCCACCCCGTCCTTTGAACACTACAGCATATCGGACAAGGCCATGGACTACAGGATCCTGCAGATGGACGAGGACCAGGACAGGATGTACGTGGGCTGCAAAGACCACGTCCTCTCCATGGACATCAACAACATCACGCACAGCACGCTTAAGGTCCGTGGCCGCCGAATGCGAACACGCCCCGTCTCTTTTCCCTCGCTCTCACAGGGAAAGAAAGTGAAGCTTCCGTTCAGTTCGACAGCGTGTAAAGCACTCTGCAAAACAACCGCAGCGGTGGTATTGCTGTAATGTATTCAATGACATGCAAATTGCCATACATTTGCCATGATCAGGACAAATTTTCAGGGTATTCAAAAGAGGCTGGGAAACGCTGCCAGGTCTCTGATAACTGATTTGGTGCACAGTGGAGGAGTTATCTCCAGTGTAATTGACAGGCATGAAGTGCATAAACAGATGGGGAAGCATTTAGGTATCCCCGGGGAGCGCCGCTCCGCAGCCATTTTTCGCGAGTAAATTGCTTGATACATTCATCAAGCGAGACCTCGAAGCACCTCTCCTGGCTCCGAAAACACATTTCGCACGGAAGGCAGCTTTCACAGGAGCAGCCGGTAATCACCGCCACTTCAAAGCGCAACTGAAACTTGTGCAACATTTGCTCATTTGCTCTGTCAATATGATGCGATCGAACCTCGACGCATGCATTGCACGTCTCTCTTAACACTCTGCCGGCTTTGTATGTTTTCACTGCTAAATCCTGTGCTTTTTTTTTGTTGTTTTTTGCCGCTAGGTGTTCTGGCCCGCATCGACAAGCAAGATAGAGGAGTGCCAAATGGCTGGAAAGGACCCAACAGTAAGACCTTCCATCTCGCATTTCTCTGGCCCTTTTAGAGTTCATTTAGACTGCGCCAAACTCCACAAATGATAGGGGGGGGGGGGGGGGGGGGGGGGGAGAGATACAGACACGGCGACTAACAGTTATAAGCAGTGAGGAATGAAATGATAACATTCCTGACACGTGTTGACAAGCTTAGAGGTTGACGTCACGGCAGTAAAATGCAGTGGCGGGCTGGCTTTCGCGGCCCATTTTTCCACGGTTTTAAAACCACAGTTTCTCTCTGAGCACAGTAAATTTGGCTTAAATCAATCAGAGAAGAAGCACAAAAAGAAAAAACGGTCCGGCCAAAAATAAGACTTACGACGAGCCCATTTCCAGCAATCAAGCACTGATAACGGCGATTATTGATGATTTTGTCTCAGATCAGATAAATCTGATAAAAAAAATAATCACAATACAGTGAATTATTTCGGGATGAAAGCTTCCCTCTGACAAACGTCTGTACCGCGACATGTGGTGGACGGCAACCATCGAACCGACGTCAACGAGTGCATTTGCCGAAGGTTCAGCTGCGACGTGGACGAGTCTGTGCCAGGAACGGGCTGAACCGCCTCGCACCTGGCCTAAGTTGGCCCGGTTGCTTCTCCGGGCTGGATTCTTTCCCTCGTAGGAAATGTGTCTGCAGCAGCACCACGAAGCACACTGCAGCACTTAAACGCGACTGAATATCAGCTTGAAGCATTCATGGCATCTACGGCATTCGGGACGCCTGTGTCCGCTTTCTATTGTCTGGCCCGGGCGTCTGTGCAATGTCATCTCTTCATCTGCACCTTCTCACAAAGCGCCCGAGTGTTTGGGCCACAAATGGTAGCTGGCCTGATCAATTATACAAGGAACCAACATGTATTTGTCTTTTTTTCTTAAATAAATACGTCTGTTTGAGTGCATCTCAAGCTTCTCAGCCACTATGGTTCGATATCCAAGGGGTTTTGTCAGCTGCGCCCAGATCCATTCCTCCTAGCGGATCTCCTAGCGGAGCTGCGTGCGCACCGCCCCCCCCTGGGATTTCCCGCTCCCATCTGTGAGTCTGTGTCGCGTCCAACCACATGTGTAGCAGGCAGCAGATGTCTGTATGCGGGGTCACCGCCTGGCCCGGAGTCCTCCTCGGCGCAGTTTGTCAGGACCAGAGCGAGGCGTGGGAGGATTCGAGGGCCGTGGAGGCAGAGCCGGCAAACGGGACGCGGCGAGCATTTCATAACCCGGCCTGATTCTGAGCCGCACTTGTTAGCTGCAGCAAGACTTAATGAAGACATACGGCGGGACTCAGAAGACTGATTCCTCCTCCTCCGCCTCTGTTTTTCCTTTTTTCTTCTTCTTTTTTCCTCCCCCTTAATTGGGTTGTTCTGGAGCGCGGTTGCCTATAGATGCTGCAGTGCAGGGTGCGGCGGAGCGGAGAGACGGGTTCCTAAAGAGGGAAGGCTCCTTAGCAGCTCTTCTACATAAATTGAGAGCCTAATTTTCCATGCGGAAACACAAGTTTCCATAAAAAGCGGCGCGCGGCGCAGCGTGTTTGTCCTATATTCTCCGCCGTCTCTCCATCCCCTGACAGCAGCCGGGCTGAGATAGCCCGGCTTTCAGGGCAACACGCTGCGGCAGAGAACGAGCTCAAGCTGTTTCCACTCACTGAGTGATTTGTGCCGCTCGGAGTCATGGACGGGGCTCCCGCAAATATTTGGGTGAACCGTCTCCGCGTGGAGCCACTCAATTGCCCCCTCTTCGTCCTTACTGCTGTTTTTTCCCCGGCGCATACATCTCTGCCAGTTTCCCCTCCACAAAATTTCAGTTTGACTGCACATTTTACCATTTCTTTCCACTTCCGCCGAACCCATTTTTCAATAGCAGTACATCTCGTTTTTTTTTTTTCTCCACGCGTGGGTTTCTACATATAAATCAAAGCCCTCATCCTTCTGTTATGGTTTCCCTCCCCAGTTGTATATATTAAGTTCCCCCTCTCTCTGGCCGATTCGGAGTCGAGTGGGACCCTGGAGAGCGACCCCACATTGTCTGCACCCGAGGGTGGCATTGCGGGAGGTGCACAGACCAAACACACTGATTAAGTCTGTTTGCTGCTCACGCAAAAGCCCCCACTTCAGGACCAATGCGGCGAACACTTGAACTGGAGGCCGCGGGGCTGCGTGCTCTTTCTCTGGCATACACACCGAGCCTGTGTGTGTGTGTGTGTGCGTGTGTGGACGGCGAGGAGCGCGTGAGTCCCTGCGAACCCTGACATCAGATATGGGTGCAGGCTCCAGACTCCGTGGGTGTCTGGGGTAAATAAAGGGAGGGGTGTGTGATGAGGTAAATGAGTGATAAAGCGTAGAGGGAAAACAAAGGAGACAGAGCCGTAAAGACACATAACAGGAGTGGGCGTGCGGCGGCCGAAAAATCACTTGTTTTTAGTGGATCGCTCTCTACGGAGCCGCACACCGACCGTGAGCCGCAGCAGCTGCCATTCCCGCGGCCACGGCCAAGTTTCCTGATGGCTCCCCGGACACGTCCTCCCCTCGGCCCCCACTTCTTTTCCCCTCCCTCCTCCTCCGTCCGCTCGTTTCCTGCGAGATCGGGCTCAATTAGCCGCGCAGTCCGGCCTGTGAAGTGAAAGCAGATATGGATCGGAAATCTACCTGACGCGGATACAGCATCGCGCGGCGCTGACGCTCTTTTTTCCGTCGGCCCTGGTGTCAGAGACACTGAGACAGCGCGGCATGTGACCGTGGCCGGCCCAGCAAGAGCGATAAGTTAGTGTTACTCCCTCGTATGGAATAAGATACCTCGGGGGAGACAAACAAGTCTACCGGGCGACTCGGGAAATGGAGCTTATCGGCTGTTATGTCTGTTTCGATAAATGGAGTCATAGTTTGCATTAAGAAAAAGTGAAACTAATTATTTTTTGCTGTGCGTTCATGGATTGGAGGAGCGCTGCCAACCAAAATAACAGATTTGTTTAAACGGCACCTATCAAAACTCTTTAAAACGCTTGACAACAACAGATAGTGACATACGCTGACATAAATACGATGAATGGGAAGAGCCACACATAAAAAGGTGTGAATAAAACAAAAGATAAAACTTCGAAACTGAAGTTAAACATGTCAAACAAAACAGTGACTCTAAAAATGTGCAAGAAATTCCTTCAGACATCAAACAGCAACAAGTGACTTACAATCCTTGGTGTTAGTGTATTCATTTTATATTGGGGGGAAAAAACGTGTTAAAAAAGCAATAAAATAGCCTGGAAACCTCATGATATTAGGCAGAAAATGATAATGCACCGTTTACAGTTTTCCCACAGTCTCTAGTAGCAGCCCAAGCAGCAACATTTTCCATTTTCCAGTTCACATATGTGCCATTTAATCACTGACAAGCTACTCAGTCTTGTCCTGCAAGGCTACTTGTGGGGTTTAGCAGTATTAGCCAGAGCGTTGTTTAAAGAGTGGCTCCTCCGTCTTGTCTGTCTCTGTCATCCAGCACGGCTGTGGGAACTTCATCCGGGTGGTGCAGCCGTACAACAGGACCCATCTGTTCATGTGTGGCAGCGGAGCCTACAGTCCGGTCTGTGTGTACATCAACAGGGGCCGCAGACCAGAGGTGGGAGTTACCAAACAGACACGCACACACGCACGCACACACACACATATACTGGACAGTGTTGAGCCTTCAGCAGCCATCACTGCAACGAGTGAGAGAGGAGGAGAGGCTTGGCCCACGTGTCGTGAAAGCGCTCCAAGATGCATGTAAGGCTTGCTGAATGATGCCACATGACTGTCATCTCGAACGATGGAGAACATCTGGTGCGTGTTGCGGGGGTTAGATGCGCCGTGAGGCTGTGAACCGATGACCGAAACGACAAAAACACGCAACAAAGCTCGAGCGGAGAGACAGAGGGGGGAGCGCTGGCAACACAGGGAGACGCCGGAGAACCTCCTGCGAGTGCACCCGAGATCAAAGCACACAAACTAGTGGGAACACTGCCACCCAGAGCAAGTAAATAGAGGGAGATTGAGTAATCACATCAACGCCTCAGAGGATGTGGGTTATTTGATAAACTCCAATCCTGTCTATTTTCCGAGGGCCAAAAGCGAAATCTGCCATGTTTTGCCTGTCAGCTTCAGTAAGTGTGAGCCGCCTCACACCAAACACAAACTGTTTCTAAAAATAACGTAATCTTCGACCGGTCCGCCAGGAATCAGTGGGAATCGCTGCTGTTAGAGAGTCTGCGCCGTAAGAACGGTCAATGTGCTCAGCGCAGCGCAAGCAAAGACGAGATCCTGAGGGTAAGAATGGAGGGAGCGGAGATCCGGTGTCGGAGGTAGATGGAGGGCAAATTTTGTCCGGCCGCACGGCTGTGTGAGCGAGAGCAGGGAAGCCCTCCAGGAGAAAAGTGCTCACTGAGCGAACAACACTCAGCCACAGACTGGAAACTGCTGCCAGGGACCAGTGAGCAGGGCGAGAGAGCTCCCCCGGCCAAGCTCTTTTCCGCACTGCGGTGCCTTTTGTCATTTGGGGAGAAAGGGGGTTTGGGTGGGTAGAGGGGGGTGTAGAGTTAGCGGGGCGTTGTTTGAAAGGCGGACTGCTCCGTTTGCAACTTCTGAGCTCAAACGTGTCCGTCCGAACAAAGGGGATCTGTTAAGTAAAACAAGCCGCTGTGGCAGGAGGTTGGCGGTTGAACCGGGCCTGGACCTTTGCCCTGAGTGCGTGCCCTGGACCATTAGGCGGTGTGGAAACGGGATGCTACCACGGCCACCGGGTCATTTGCACGCGTCGATCTCCGAGGCCGCGTCTGCCCCTCAGACGTACGGTTGAATTATACACGCCAGTAAAAGCCCCACTCGCTGAGCTAATTACTGTTTCATTCGGTCTTTAAATCTTTTACGGGCTGTAATAACTCATTAGAAGAGGAGCAGCGCGTCGGAAATGTTGATCAACACAAACTCGTGTGACCTGCTGGAGGAAAAATGCTCATTTCAAGATGTTAGACAATGAATGATATTTTCCCCCCTCCTTCCGATCGAGCCTCATAAAAATGCTCCGATCTGAGTCACTTGAATGTGTGACACCACAGCAGCCTCATTACTGACTGAAAACAGACCTTCCGTGCACGTCCACGTTTCTTCATGGTCAGGGTTAAACAACAGTCACAACAAACCGCACACAATTTCAGCATTGAGCCATTGTTAAATTGAATACCTTTTGGTTAAACGCAAAGCCTACCAGGATGGATGCGGCCCACCTCTGGAGCTCATTTTCCTGGAACTGCAATCCTTGAGGAAGCTGCTGCTGCCACCATGGTCAGGCCTAAATTGGATGAGGCAGGCAGACCTACTGTTTCCTGTACCCAGGTCACAGAGCAGAGCCGGGCTGGAGCCTGGCAGCTCTTCCACCCGAGATGGAGAGACGGCTATCCAAGGCATTAGCAGGGAAATTCCTCTTTTCCTCCTAAATGGAATGCTCTTTTCTTTTTCTTTTTTTTTACGATCCCACGTGGGCCAGTTAAGGTAGACCAGGCCGGGATCGCTTCTGTGCCTCCCTAAAGGAAAAAGGAAAGGGCTCAAGTGCACAGCCACCTTGGGGGACATTTGGTACACTCATTCGTGCAGTTTTACTGTGGTGGGGGCTTATAAACCTGTCTCTCGAATTCTCCATGTGCCCCCTTTTCTCTGTGACAGGAACAAATATTTCACATCGACTCAAGGACCGAGTCTGGGAAAGGGAGGTGCTCCTTCAACCCTCAAGTGAATACGGTCTCCGTCATGCTCAGTAGGTGACCACCGTCCATCATCACCTGTTCGAATATCAACATGGCTAGTTATTTACTCTACCAGACTTTCGTCTCTGATTGCCAATGTCGATGCTGTGGTTCAATTTTTGCAGTATCTATATGCAAAAGACATTAAAAGTAGCTCAATGCAACTCCCAAAAATGTATTTATGTACAGTTCACCAGCTGGTTTAACTATCGCTGTGCTCACACTGTAGTGGAGACGAGGGGGGGAACGTCCACATCATGCTAGTCAAGACGGCTTTATGGCTTCAGCCATGGTCCGGTGAGGTTTAAAAATACCAGCTGCTGACAAAATATATATATATGCACAACGCTGGTTCCAAAAGAAGTTGTCCCACTGTGAGAAGATAAATAAAACAGCAACTCCGCGAAAAGCAGTAAAACGCCAATAGGTTCAGTGTTTCATCAGCTGTGGTGATTTAAGTAAGGTAAGCGGGTCTCTGAATTTGATGGCAGCAACAGGTTTGAAACCAGTTGGGACGAGACAAGCAGCAGAGCAGGGAAGCTGCGTAGCGTTCCAAAGAGACACCTGTCTGGACCGTTCAGCCGGTCAACAGGTTCACTGGTGACAGGTGAGAGGAGGGAGTGGGGTGATCGTGCAAAGAGAGTTTCTGTATGGGCTCAGGGACACCTCATTAAACAGGTAAATAGAGCTTGTCTGCCAATGAAGACCTTCTATTTTCCATCACAATGTGGAATGTGTTGGAATCAGGGTTGTGTGCTTCATACTAGGACTGGACATCATGACACTAAATGAGAGAGTTTTTCTGTTGCACGTTTTTGTGGACTTTCCCATATGTCATTAGGACCAGTGTCACAATATTCCATTACTAAATACGTGACCGAAACTTCTGTTAAAAGAGGACAAAGTAGTTAGTCTTTGTCTTGTCACACAAACCAACTTAATGATCTGAGCAAGCCAGATCCAAGCGAGGGATCTGTGTTTTATGTAGGTTCGAATACAATAATGCTAACAGTACATGGGTTCTGTGCTCTCACATGCTATACGTTACTCGACCACATCACAAAACCCAACCCTCTTCCAGAAAGTCTTAACAAGACAAGGATTGCCTCCACTCGCCAGTATAGACAGGCTTCATGAGACATTCATGAGATTGCTATCGTGCAGAGTCAACTTGTGTCAACATTTTTATATGCAGGTCTGATGCATGCCCCGGTCAGCAGGCTGAGCTAACCACAAACGTCGACACCAGATATGTTAACCGTCACAATCAACGCCAGCTTTGAGAAACGCCACGAAAGCTGAATCTTGGACTCCCATGACTTTAAATACGAAATGAAGAGACAGCTTTCTACGGCCTTGAAAAATGCACCACAGTAGCCGCAGCCTCATATTGTTCACATTTCTTTCCATCCGAGGCTGATACAGTACCCCGTTAAGGTCAGGTCGGACCCTGCCTCCCGCCCAGCTCTCCCTGCTTTGATCTCTGATTGGCGGAGAAGTGCTGGGTTGCTGTCGACACGACCAAAGGCGACACGTTGCGCCCTCGGCTCCGCTTTCTGACACCTGAGCTCGGCCGTGTCAGCAGCAGCTTTGCCAGCCGGCGAGCGCCCCCTCAGAGATGCCTGAGCCGGGGAGGGGAAATCATAAAAGAGTGGCAAGGCTGGTGCTCTGCCAAATAGACTGGAGGTCAAAAGCGACTGGGAAGCGGAGATGTGGCGGTCGGAGCCTCGGGGGGGCCTCACAGCCAGTGCCCGGGCCGGATAAAGTCCGCACTTCATATTCCCCGCCCTCATGTTCTTGACCCTCGGCGGCCACCTGACTGCTGTCGACACTGGCTCCTTAGCAAGCCAGCCTGGACGCCCGCCACATGTCCCTAATCCTGCCCTAACTCTTCCCACATCCTTCGGAACACATGGTCTGGAACCGATGGATGATGAAGTGAGAGTAAAGAAATGATAAAAAGCATGAAGCGGCTACACAGAGCGCGGCCTTATTGCTAGCAGAACACACACAGACCGTAAAGCCATCCAAGGAACAACCGTACCATTATTTATTGGCCCTATAATACAGCATCGGGGTATTTTTCCATACCATCTTAACTGCCTGAGGTCTTCTCCACGTTTTCTCACTTAACGACGTTACTATAGATTGTTCTGTCCTTCCATAATAAAAACATGTGAGCGTGTGTGTATTCATGGCGTGCGTGCTTGTGCACTCCAGACCAGGAACTGTTCTCGGGCATGTACATCGACTTCATGGGGACAGACGCTGCCATCTTCAGGAGCCTGACCAGGAGAAACGCAGTGCGCACAGACCAGCACAACTCCAAGTGGCTGAGCGGTGAGTGAGCGCAGCCTGTGAAACACTCAGCGATCAAACACTGACACGGCGTAAATCATACATCACGCACGTGCGCTTTCGTCCCAGAGCCCATCTTCATCGACGCCCACCTGATACCAGACGGCACGGACCCCAACGATGCCAAACTGTACTTTTTCTTTCGCGAGAGGCTCACAGACAACAGCGGCAACACTAAAAACATCCACACCATGGTGGCCCGAGTGTGCCCGGTGAGTGCCTCACGCCTGCGCCCGCATCAATCCCACGCACGCGTGTACGTGTTTGCATGCCTCATCTTTTCCACGTCGGCTCCTCAGAGCGACATCGGAGGGCAGCGGAGCCTGGTGAACAAGTGGACCACCTTCCTCAAAGCCAGGATGGTGTGTTCGGTCCTGGAGGAGGACGGCACCGAAACTCACTTTGACGAGCTGGGTGAGTGGAATGCCGGACAGGTCGTTCTCGTTCTCGCAGCTGCACGGCTCCGCCGAGTGACGCTTCGAGCACCGTTCTGTTTTCGTACGCCACGAAACCGCTTCGGAAGTCTGTGTTTGAAATAGCAAATGCGGCCGGCGAGCCTCCTAATTCCCGAACGCTCGCTATTTTCGCTCCAAGGTTTCGAATGATTGCTTTCTCCGTAAACAATCTGGGGGACTTCCTATGTTTGGTCTGGATTTGGGCTGTAGCCCTTTATCAATTTCCATAACAACCTCCCTGTTGTTTTTGGTCACCCGGTATTCAGTTATGAGCGTATTATTTCAGGCCTGTCTTAGCCTCGGCTTTGAAAGCTGCAAACATCAGCTCGTAGCATTTTCGGGCCGGCGTTTTCCCTCACTTCATCAGAGCCGCCCGTATGTCAACACGTGCCGTTTTTAATTCATCACTTCTTGGCAAATGGCACCTGCAGGATGAGGCGATGTGGGATGCAGGGGATTTGCTGAAGGTCTTACACGCGTGCCTTTGTCTCCTTGTGCACATGTGTGTTTTGCCTTTCAGAAAGTATGTTTTTGCTGGAAACCGATCAGCCCAAGGGCCTGTTGGTGTTTGGAGTCTTCACATCCACAAGGTAAGAGCCACGGCGATGCAGGCCAGCCGCAGCATTCCTGCAGGTCTCACTGGGCATGTTTGTCACTGACTGGCTATCAACAAGGAGGGGGAGGGGCTAGTCAGAGGGCATCACAGACACTGACATCATTTGTCATGCAGAGCAGAGGATGAACCAATCACATCATCTTTGCCGCATGACCTTCGTGTTGATGTGTTTTACACATGGCAAGCAGCAGGTCATTGATTTAAGCATGCGCCGATATAGACTATACCGCATGTTACATGATATGGATGTTTGAATGATTGAGTTTGATTATTGCCTTTCTCACAAGAGTGGGAAACCTCAAACTTGTTTGTTAGGTTTCTGAGGAAAAGTGAAAGAACATGTTTGCGTTTCCTGTTCTAGATGTGGGTAGACGTTGAACAGTTTAACAGATGCAAACAGTTAAGCAGCCACAATCGAAATGAACCGAGTGATCTACTTCCGATTTTTGACATGAAACAAGAAATGGAGACAAGTTCACTGCAAATCATCGAACCTAGTGTGGTACATAAAGAAAATCATGAATTGATACGTTTATTAACTGCAGGATGGGTTCTAGAGCAAATCTGGAGGTTCGGAGAGATGGAACTGACCCTCGATCAGTCTCTTCTGATCTGTAGCGTAGTTTCCCTGGTTGACATACGATGACACTGCAAGGCCCCTGGATCTGCTTCATGGCCCACAAATCAGAGGAAACCTACTGTTCAGCGGTGTATTCTGGCTCAAAGAACACACCCAAACCAAACAGTGAGGCCCTTGAGGTCCCAAGCTCAGCGTTACTCCTGTTTCCACCCTGTGTTTCACGCACAATATGCTTCTGTTCCCCTTCTCAACAAAGCCTCTTTAATGTGCTAAGCAGTGTGGTTTGGATGGCGGCATGAAGCCACATCAGATGGTTGGGGGGGAAGTAGGTGACCTGACACCCAGAGAAACGGGGATCTTTAACAAACAGATGGGGAATAGTTCTGCTGGGCGGGTCTCGGGCCTGTGGCTGTTGTTGCTCCTATTAAAGTATGCATCTCATTTCCGCAGCTCCGTCTTCAAAGGCTCAGCGGTGTGCGTGTACAACATGGCCGACATCCTCACCGTCTTCAACGGGCCCTTCGCTCACAGGGAGGGGCCCAACTTCCAGTGGGTGGCCTTCCAGGGCCGCATCCCTTATCCCAGGCCCGGAACCGTGAGTGTTCATGCCTTCGTTCGCTCCAGGGATAGCTCCAGCTGGCTATCAGATAAACAGATAACAGAGACGATAAGGCAAGGCGCGGTCACAAATTTGAGAACCGGCGCGAAACGGCTTGCGACAGATTTTTATCACGGTGCTATCAATAGATCACATGCAGGGTGGCGAGGCCAGGTCTCGCAGTACAGGACTCTGACCTGTTGCGGTTTGCGCTGATTCTCATGGGCCAGTCACGCAAAATGTTTTTTCAGGGTTCATTAATGTTGCAGTTTCGCACATCTGGTCCGGTGTCAATGCCAGACATCTCCAGATGCCGTAAATGGCTATGGAGTCCAGCATTACCTAACGTATTTAGAAACCGCTCCGCACTTTGGACGCGCTGGCCCTGACATTTTGAAAACAAATGATTATATCAAATAAACAGGGGCCCCGATATTGATCCTTGTGGGACCATTTTGCCTCCATGTTTTCGGATCAACTGTGAGCATCATCTTGTCGTTTTATTACCGCCATGTTTCAACAGTTCTTTCTCAGTTAGAAACATTATAGCTGAGTATCATTCCAAGCAACAATGTTAACGTTCAGCGTTTGGGTCAAAGCTGAGAGGGTGGATACACGTGCGCACGTCTTTTTGTTTGCCCAGTGTCCAGGCGGCGCCTTCACACCCGACATCCAGACAACGAAGGAGTTCCCAGACGACGTGGTGACCTTCGTGCGGAACCACCCGGTCATGTTCAACCCCATCTACCCGGTGGGACGGAGACCTCTGGTCGTCCGGACCAACGCTGACTACAAATACACGTCTGTGGCAGTGGACCAGGTCACGGCGGCTGACGGAAACTACCAGGTGCTCTTCCTGGGCACAGGTACGAATGCCGGCGGCTCCTTCAGCATTGTCCATCTGGCCGCGACCAATGCGTCTAAGCTTCACTGAAGGGATCTAAACCTGGTTCGGCTCCGGAGTAAATCAATTTGTTTCAGCTCAGAAACACTTGAGATTACAGTAATGTCAACTTTAGTGCATATTGCCACCCTCCGGGGGCTCATCTGCTCAGATATGCAAATGCTGAAAATCATTGTTGTAAATGAGTAAAAAGAATCTACGAGTAGATGTACCTCTGTCTGAAAAAGGTCTAAAACTATATAAATAGAGTTCAGTGAGTTCAAAACATTTATCATTTTTACAGAAACAAACATCTTTAGAGGATACTGGGAGATGCAACATTTACGACTAAAATATCCACCAAGTGGAAAAAGTTACAGCTGGGTTATGTGCAGGTTATCGCAAGCAACCTCAGAAATGGATGAAAGTGAAATCACAGAAAGCAGCAATAATCAAATCCCTCCATTACCTGAGTCAGGCTGTTCTCAGGTCAATGATTATTGAGCCGAGTCCTTTTACCACGGCTGCTTATCATGTCAACAGATAACAGGGAGGTTATGCACCATGGGCATCGTACAGCATGGGCACATTATTATCCAGGATCAAGTTTATTTTCCATTACTGCACAGTTAGACGGTTTGAGCAGATAGGAAGTTTGGTGCAGTTTTTGCAAGAGTCGATAAATCAGAAGGTGGAAAAAACGGGAAAAGCGGAGGGCAGATGAAGAAACGTAACGCCACACAATAATATAGAAAAATGTAAACAGAGCATACAACTTAAATATACACACATGCGTTTGTGCGTATGTATGAAATACAGAAAACTACACATGTGCTACACATTGGCATACTACATAACTACAGCACTACTATGCAGCACAGACAGACACCGACTTGATGGATTCATAGTGACTGTATCCAAGCTATTATCATGATTCTATAGACATAAATATTTGAAGGACCGTGGACAATGCTTTTATCATGGTGCTGTCAATAAATCGTGCGTGAGGTGGTGAGAACAGTTAATTCAGCGCAGGACTCCGACTCCTTATCATGAAGTCAAGTGAGGCTGAGGCTGTTTACATCACATCTTCACCTGCCTGAGCCGGGTTTTGAAAATTTGCGGCTTTGGGCACCTGGCCCCCGACGGTTATAAAGTTTTGGGGTTGCAAAGCACATCCAGCTGTGGAGATTCAGCGACCGCACAGGCCAGGCAACTGCAATAACTCTCCTTCTCGCCTCGAGACGCGACGGTGTAAAAACGCGGGCCTCGCGGTTTTCGCCAACGCACGCGAACTCCGCCTCGGTGCGGCGTAAATAATGAATGAGGATGAGGCGCTCTCTTGGCACAAACATTTGGGGAGTGCACGAGGAGGTCACACTTTCACACACGTAGCGCAGACAAGTGGACTCTTGGCCCCGGCACAGGCGTGCACTCCCAACGTGTCGTTCCAGCGTCACGCCGGGGAAACAGCGTTATCTCGCCTTTTAAGACGGAGGGGGAAGGGGGGGGGGGTATTACAACACGCTGGTTAAACAGAATAATGCCTGTGTGTGTGTGTGTGTGTGTGTGTGTGTGTGTGTGGATACATAATTACGCGTGCATTTGCGTCCACCGCCGGTGCACATGTTTGCGTTCAGCCGTCGCTCCGGGACTTTCTCCCCCGCAGCTGCTTGTGTTTATCGGGCAAGCCTCTGGACTCCGTCTTTCCTCCGCCTCTGGTTTCTTGAAGGAAAGCCAGCGTCCGTCCGTCCGAGCGTATCAACAGCCCCGAAAATGCTGCTTTGTCTGAAGGATGAGGCGCGAGAGGAGAGGGGGGGGCGGGTGCGCTCTTATCAGGCGTTTTCAGGAGCGGTCGCAGTCACTCCTCTCCCTCTCCTCTCTCTCCCCGCCGCTGCCCCGACTCCCCGCACAAAGCCGCAGTGTTGATGATGATAGTGTTGCGTTTTCTGCCCTTCTCGTGGCCCTCGTCCTCCCCTGTGCAGGCTTATGAGCTTCCATTCCCACTTCTGCCACAGTTGAATTTGCTATGGAAACAGGCCGTGCCTAATTCAAAAGCAAACACAAGGGCTAAGGAAAACAGGCCGGGGGTTTATTTTCGTTTTCAGCTGATTGTTCTCTGGTTTGACTGAAACACGTTTTGCACAGTCGTCAATCGTGTGTGTGCATATGTGTGTGTGCATATGTGTGTGTGTGCTTGCATCTCTTGACCTGTACGCTCTCTGCCCGCAGACAAAGGTACGGTACAAAAGGTGATCGTGCTGCCAAGTAATCATTCCCTGCATGAAGATCTGATCCTGGAGGAGCTGGAAGTGTTTAAGGTCAGCGGTCTGACTCTTTTTTTTTCCTCCTCCCCTTCCTTTTATTCGGCTCTCGTCCCCTTTTCTCCCAAAAATCAAAGGCAGGGAGGAGGAGGGCCACGCTTGGCCACAACACAAAGGCCAGGAGGGGCAGACAGACAAAAGACAAGTGGCATTCAGGAGATGGATGTTCTGTGCTGCAATGCAGCACAGAGTGATGGGAAACACGCTCACATACTCTCAGAGTCTGGTCGTTGCCCTGCCTGAACCTCCACACATGCAGGTTTTTACCTTGGCTCAGACTGCTAAACGTGTGATCAACCTGTGATCACATGTAAAGCCCGTGGCTCCTTTGATCCTCGGGGCTGAGGAGATTTATTCTGAAAAGACGCAGTATATCTGTTGTACAGAGTCGAGGCCATCTGGCGAGAAGATGAGCTCCCTTCAAATAAAGGAGAGTCCAATAAACCTTTATCTGCAGCTGAAAATATTTCAGGTCACAAGCTCGCAGCGGTAACGTGAAGCTGCTGCTAGCAGGTGATTTCATTTTTCTTGTCATATTCTGAAAATAAGATCAACCGTTTAGATCCTAGATCCTTCATAGATTCTTCAGTCCCCAACCTGAGCTCAGGCTGCTAATGGTAGCTTCCTATTTACCACAGATGAGCTGCAACAATCTAATGGTGATTTGCAAGAAACCTAACAAAGTTTGTTTCCCCAAGGTCCAACCTGAAACGTCTAAAATCCCTGACCTTGGTCCTTGTATGTGCTTTGTTTCAGAACCAAGCTCCCGTTACGAATCTGAGAATATCCTCCAAGAAAGTAAGCGTCCTTGCCATGCCGCTCCGCTCACACATGGAGCTTTTATTGTTTTAATATGTTGTTCATCCGTCCGTGGCTACCATGTAATGGACGAGCCATAAATCTCCCGTGCATGCTGAACCTTCCGAAGGCAGGGAAATAATAAGCTGTAATTGTCCGGCCGCTCTGACTCATTTTCCTGTCAACCGGCCACTTATTAAGGCAAACAGGGCGGCTGACATCTGAACTGTTTACTTTTGCAGCAACAGCTGTACGTCAGCTCCGAGTTCGGGGTCTCGCAGGTCTCCCTGCACCGCTGTCACGCTTACGGCACGGCCTGCGCCGACTGCTGCCTGGCCCGGGACCCCTACTGCGCCTGGGACGGACTCAGCTGCTCACGCTTCTACCCCTCCGGCAAAAGGTGCACAGAGGTTCACAGTACCAGGCCTCATTAGTGCGGGTTTGAGCCAGCACTTTGAATGCACACGCGAAGCAACATTTGGAGTCCAAAAGGGTTATTCTCTTGGCAGCGAACGGAGAGAGAGGCCTTTAATCCGCCAGAATATATTATTTCACTGTTATTAAGCACTGACAGGTGTTAATCCATGGAGGCAGATATGCAGAACTGTTGAATAAATCTCAGCAACTATATGAGATTTCTGTGAAATCTTTCCACTCGATCCCTGATATTATAGCCATGCTTTTGGTTTGCAATGACCAATCAAAATGGTATTAGAAATCAGATATGATATTAATCAATTCAGTGCATGGAGTATTGCTCCGAACTGAGGGGATCACGTGTTGGAGGCACACATTCCAGTCCAGGACTCGTATTTTTGCTTTTGTTGTGTCCCTCCCTCCGTCCAGACATAACACAGACAGGGGCCCGGGCGACACCTCGCCTCTGAGGCCGATGCCTCTCGCTTCTTTGAAGGAGCAGCTGCCTGTCTCCTGACATCGCACCCAGACACAGGTCAAGTTTAGTTTAGCTCGTCGAACAAAAGTGGGCCTCCTGTTTTTCCTGCGGAAAATGTGCACTGAAACATGTCATCTGTTTACATGCTCCCCTCCTCAAGCTGTTAAATATACCAGTGTGCACAGCCAAGTGGAACGCGATCAGATTTTCCTCACGCTGTTCCTTCCACTGGTGTCGGGTTTTTTCCTGTGTTTGGCTATTGTGTTTTTAGCTCTTTGCCGTTTTTCTTCGATTGTTTTCAGGAGGAGCAGGCGGCAGGACGTTATGCATGGAAATCCACTCACACAATGCAGAGGCTTCAATCTAAAAGGTAATTTTAAGTAGCCGCGCCCATGAATAGTTTCAGTCGGGGATGATTTAATGAGAACATGCGGTGCAAACAGGGACAAGCCTTCAAAATAATACCAAGTCTGTGTGCTTCAAGATGGGCTCTGCATCAGGTGGGGTATAGAGTGAAACAATGCACCATACACTGGGCTCGAAACAGGAGATGGATTTGGCATGACTTGAAGAAAAGCAGATCGTCTCTGTGAGGCCGGTTGGTGGGGGCCAAATTAGAGTTAAGAGAAAAGCTGAGTTTTCAGTTTGCATTTCTGCAGTGCTGTCGTTGCTATGCGTCAGCGGGCCATGAACAAAAGCTTGCTAACATGCGAGCCATAACAATGTTTCTAGATAAGATTAGCGGAAATAAGATGGAGATAAGGTGAGATAAGAAATTTGCTTTAATGGTTCCATGGGAAAATTGACACTGACATTGGATGGCAAAAAATCAGAGAGAGAACATCAATATAATAATAAAAGGACAATATGAAACAAGCCAAATGGCACACAATGAAAAATGTTCATGTAAATGTTAGACTTTTAGATACTGCGAAATCACGCTATCGCACATCCTCAAACATTCTCAATAAAGCAGCTCAGATTTCCTTCTCTCTTCCCTTAATAAATTGGCAATTGTCGCTGCAGCTGCAGCTGCTGCTGGTGCTTGTTTGCGAGTCCAGGTGCCGCACAACGTCCCTCGCGAAGGTTCACGTAGTCCGCCGGCAGCGCACGGTTTAATAACGGGACAGGATTAGCTCCCCAGCGTGTTGGCGCTCCGCGGAGCAGTCTACCTCTCTGAATTAACACGAGCTGGGGGAGCCAGCCATATGGCCATTACCACTAATTAGCCAGGACCCTGTCACACATCCAGCCGAGTGACGGAGCATTTAGCTGCGACAGCAACAACAAAAAAAAACGCAGTGAATGAGACGAAACCGACTTGGTGCGTCGTCGCGTGAGGGGTTGTTTTGTCGGCGTGCGGAGACTGCGAGGAGAGACTGCGAGGAGAGACTGCGAGGAGAGACTGCGAGGAGAGACTGCGAGGAGAGACTGCGAGGACAAGTCTGGGTGGAGTTGGGCTTGTGCTGCAGGTGTCAAAGCTGAGCTCTGTGTCAACATTTCAGTCTCACTGTTGGGACTCGAGACAGATTTGAGCCCATCTGTGGGGTTTGTGTCCGTCAGCGAGTGACGTCTGATGGGCCCCTGTTGACTCTGTGTGCTTGTCTGTGTGTGTGCGTGTCTGTGTGTGTGTGTGCGCGTGTGCGCGTGTGCGTGCGTGGGTGACAGCCTACAGAAACGCAGTGGAGATGACGCAGTACGGAGTGAAAAACAACACCACCTTCCTGGAGTGTCTTCCTAAGTCTCCCCAAGCCTCCATTCGCTGGCTCATCCAGAGGGACAACGACAGGAGGAAAGAGGTCGGTGTGGCATTTACGGGGGGTCAGAGGTCAACATCGACAAAGAGTGAAAAGATGCCAAACGGGGGCCGCGGACACAGGTGGACACATCGAGTAGGGGCGCACTGGATCGAACGTACGGCCCCTTGTACGGGGAGCTGCTCTGGCGCTCGGCTCCATCAGTCAAACATTACATCGACCGCTTCGTGGGCTCGCATCGCTCCGGCAGCAACACACCGGAGCGTCCTAATGAGCGGCGATAGAGATCAAATATGGTTTAGACCTCTGGCTAATGACTGGACCCTCTGTGGGAAATCGTTGCGGGAATGTGTGACAGCCCTCTCGCCCTTTGAAAGGCTGCGGCAGATTGAACGGAGCCGTGCGCCCGCCTGACAACGCCACGTCTTTCATGGCTTTGGCTCTTGTCCGCGTGTGACTCAGACTAATGGCGGCTTTATAGCCGCCCCCCCCCCACCCCCCACACACACAAGCACAGAAGTTGGCGTTGAAATAAAGGCCAAACTTTACGGCGCTGCAATTATCAGAGTCTGGCTGCTTTTAAAGGAGGCGAGTGGAAGAGGAATAAACGGCGTGGCATTAAGGGTTGGAGCGCCGGTTCGCTCCAATGACTTCACGACTCCAAAATGATGATGACAAAGGGACCTCGGCGTCCTTTCCCGGCTCCAATCAGAGCGGCAATTTGTTTTATCTCGATAGCAGCAGGGCTTTTCCACTCGTAAGTGAGCGCGCGTGTAGTAATAACCTACGGGAGAGCCCAAAGTGAAGGCAAGGTGGTCTTTATTCATATAGCACAGTTCAAACAGAGTGTAAACTCAAAGTGTGTTCCTGAGGCAAAGAAAACCATTAGGATGACATTCAGGGCTAACGCGTAGAAATCAGTGGCGGCAGAGTCAAACACATCTTCAAAATCAAACAAATGGAACAAAATCCAACACAATGCAGCAGCATTACAGTGAGAGTGCAGTACATGACTCAAAGTGCTACAAGGTAAATAACAGTGTAATGAGGTGAAAGTCTATCTCTGGGCTTTAAAGACAAAAACCGATCAAAGCCTTTCCAATGTTGGTCAGGACTCACGATTGTTGACCATACTACACAGAAGAGAAGAAGAAGAAGAAGAAGAAGGCTGTTAAATAAACAAACACATCGAACAAACTCAACATATTACTAAATTGTATTGTACTCTGCGACTACTGAGGATCATTTTTGTTGAACGTCATTTTTTAAATAGGTTGGAGGCAATGACTGAATTAAGATGGGCTACAGAAATGCTGCCCAATTGTCCCAGATCCATAAGCACTAGAGCACTAGTGATGCTGCATGGTGGGAGCAGTTGTATGTAGGCGCCATTGGTGTAGAAGGGCATTAGGTTTCAGGTTTGGAGAGCTTAAGAGCTGCGTCCTAAGTATACGAGACATTATTTTCTGTCGAGCTAAAAGGCGAGGGCTCAGATTCATACCACTGATTGTCATCCACCTGTACTTTAAAGTTAATGCGTAGATAGATTCATTCTTTGCTGTTCTCTCATTGGTAAACTACATGTGGTGGCTCAACGAGATTAACCAGGCAACCTCACCCTGACCCTAACCTAACCCTCTCCCCGACCACAGGTGAAGCTGAGCGAGCGCGTCCTCTCCACGGAGCACGGCCTCCTCATCCGCACCGTCCAGCTGTCCGACCAGGGCCTGTACTACTGCCTGACCACCGAGAACGGCTTCAAGCGCACCGTGGCCAAGATCCGCCTGCGCGTGCTGAGCGAGGCCATGGTGAGCGTGCTGACGGACAAGCAGCAGTCGCCGTGGGCCTGGGCCGGCTCGCTGCACCCCAAGACGCTGCTGTCGGCCTTCAGCCCCGCCGAGAGCCTGGCCGTGCAGCAGTACTGCAAGGAGAGGCGCGAGCTGCACGGCCTGCAGCAGAGGCAGCAGCAGCAGCAGCAGAAGAAGACGCAGCCGCCGGGGCCCCTGCGAGGGGACCTGGCCAAGCTGAAGCCGCTGCTGGACCGCAGGAAGAGCCGCAACCGCCGCAACCACCTCCCCGACGTCTGACCCAGGGCGGAGGGGTGGGGGGTGTGGGGGGAGCGGGGCGCCACGGGGGGGTTTCGACATCCACGTCCCCCGTTTTCCCCGACTGTCATCTCAAAAACTGCGGAGCTGCGCTGTTGGACCGCACAGGGGTGGGGGTGGGGTGGGGGGGTGGGGGGGGGGGGCTGTCACTCAGAGATCTCTCTCTTTCCCTGCACCAGGCAGCTGTGACACACACACACACACTAAACGCACACACACAGGCACCCGCGAGCCTTTCATCATGAACTGCAGTGGCCGATGCTACGAGCGCCACCCCAGAAACTGTGGCTCTTAGCTGACGTCGCTCACGATAACACTCCACGAGATGCGGCTAGGATCTCAGTATGCTTTCAGCGTATGGAGCCGAACAGTAGGTAGCAGCAGGTTAGGTGACAAAGGGGGTTGAAATCACTATAGTTGACAGAGGCGATGGAGAGGAGAGGACAAACGCATGTTTTGACATCTGATCATTTTTCAGTGTAAATGTCGGGTTATTTTGAGGTGAACTCGTTTCCATCGGTCGGTTCGGGCCAAAACTGGAGCAGCCAGGCAGGGTTCGGCTTTGTCCAGGCGACCGCTGATAGGCCTCACAGCAAAAGGAGACAACAACCAATGGCCATCCACGAGAGGAAAATGAGGAGAGGGCGTTTCAAGAGTCGTCACGTGAACAACTTCCTCCTCATCTTCTCCTGTTCCCTGAGCTGACACAACTGGTGGGATGTTTACTCGGTGAGAATGTAATGGAAAAAAACGCTGTCTGGTATTCAAAAGAGGCAACAAAAGAAAAGAGCCGCAAAAGTTTTTCATTGTCCTTCCTTTTTTTTTTTTGCAAAATTGAATTTGTTCTCAAAATACAGCTATAAAACGAATCAATGGGAACGCAGCCAATGAGTGCCCTCTCCGCCTAAGATACTGATATCGTAGCAGATTCTACTCATTCACTCATTTTTTTTGTCGTTCTTTAAACTTTAAACTAGTTTGTCTCTTCGAAATGAAGCCGGGGCCGACAGCTTCGCATGCTGTCCTCATTAGCCATGTTGCCGCAAAGCACCCTGATGAAAAAAAGTGTTATAACCTAGTGCTGCGAGTTACACAGTTGTAGTAGTTTAAAGGGTAAAACAAGACGTCCAGCGGCGACGTCGACCCGACGGTGGCAAAATGCAGAGCAGAATCGTACACGATCCCTCCTGTGTTCATTCCTCCTACTCAGACGTACTTGTGAGAGGACATGTACCCGGACGCCTCTTGTTCCCAGCACAGCCGCATGTTTGTAGAAATAAATTAACAATGTAGAAGCCTCTCAATCCACGTCCGGACTACGTTTGAGCGAGCAAACGCGGATACGCACGTTTCAGTTCGTGTAAAACCACCAGAGGTTCAAGGTTTTCGCTGTAAAGTGCACGAGACGCTGAAACACGACAATATCCTTCTTGGATCCACATCTTCCACAGTTTTTTTACGGCAAGGTGGACGTAATTTAAGTTCATTCAGTATCAGCGAGATAGCCCATTTGTGAATAGATTTGTTTTTTCCAGAAGCGTAGCCAATGTAGATAGAGATTGTTTGCTTGTGTACAGAGTATTTCCTCCTTAATTTAATGTTGTGCTAGTGCTCCCTGTAAACGTGTTTTTATTGTGTATATAATTTCAGTGTATTTCGCCAGCTATGACTGTATCTGCAAATTGCAGAGATATATTACAGTGTTATTTTCATTTTGAGAAAAGACTTTCTAGTTGTCCAGCTTCCCTCGTATGGATCTCCGCTCCGCCTCTAATAAATCTGTGTGACCAGCGTCTTGTCAGCTTCGACTCAGTGTAATCTTAGTGTTTGGAAACAATATGTATTTATATTTATGAATGTTATGGTAGCCTGAATAAACCTGCTCAGATGGATCTCAATTTTGACAGAAAGATCACGCATCTTACTTTCAACATATTCTCTCTCTGTTAATGCATCATCTCTGTACAGTGCTTTAAATGGGGGGGGGGGGGGGGGGGGGGTACAGAAAACCCACGTTAAGCATCGTATCCAAGTTAAATTTACCATATTCCCTGCTGCATATAAATTAACAACTGGCTTTAGAGGAACAGTCACACAGCTGTCACAATGTGGCTCTAAGAAAAGTGCTTATTGGCTAATTTGACAAGAGCTGGATGAGAGGATTTGGACCCCTCTTCTCATGTCTGTATGATAAATAAGAAATCACTACTATGAGACCAAAAAGCTGGACTACTCTATGAAGTTATTACCTGAATAAATCTCAACTTAAATTACTAGTGGGTTTCGTGGGACGTGGAGGCCTAAGCGACCACAAGTTTTTTGTTGCGCCTGTTCCTGCCCATTACGCAGTAGGCGACTAAACACGAGAAAAAGATTGCCAGACCGGCGCCCAGCAGAGTGTACTGTATTATCTCTAACATGTCCATACGCGAGAAGAGCTCCCTCTTAAACATGTCCGCCGTGGCATCGTCCAGGGCCGCCGTCTGGTCACAGACACGGAGAGAGAGAGAGAGAAACAAAGAGAGACAGAGGATGATTATCATGCATCTCCAGCAACAAAACATGTAGTTTGCCTCCGAAGGGCGTGGCTTTTTTTTTTATCTGATCGTGATAGTGACGGTAATAACAAGAGACACTCATGCCTAGGTGCCCAAATGATCTTTGCAATACGAAATTAGAATTACGCACAAAAGGCATGAGCTGCAAAAGGGAACAAATACACACACACAAGACTAACCATCTTACCTCATTCAGCCAAAGAAGAGGGAAAATGGTGTGAGTCTTGATTTTCCTCAATTCTCTGTGGGGAAACAGTCGTCTATGTCATAATTTTGTCACAAAAATTCCAAATGTTTTAATGTTTTAGTTCAGAGAGATTACTGAGGTATCGAACTCTCAGTGTTGACCCTAATCTTAGATAAGCAACCACCATCAGTACTTCCCATTGACAGTACATACAGGAGTACAGTCTTAGCGTTTTCACCCAGCAAGAAGGCAAATGAGCACAAAACTCATCCATTGGGAAATATAAGTACAACTTACGTGAATAACATTGATGGTCCATACATCATGTTTACTTGGATTCTCTTGGCAAACCTCAGGGTGAACCCGGTTATCTGGTTGACAGACATTCTCATGAAATTAGCATCAGATTTGCTAGCTCTAAAATCAGTTGAAAGGTGAAAGTCTAGAAGCTCTTACAGGTTCCACATCCAGGTAGGTGACATGATGCTCCTCGCTGGGACTGAGGCCCAGCACATTCTCTCGTAGGAACTCACTCCCGTGGAGGAAGTGGGGCAGGGAGATGTAGACAGGAACTCCTGGTTGGAAGACAACAAAGACAAGTCAAACTCCTGAGTTGCTGAACAGAATGAACAGAGGACCTTTTGGGACTCTTTGACTCTGACTGGACTCCAAACATAAAGTGACAACCTAGACAGGATTCGACGTCCAGTACTCCAGCCATGGTGCAGTTCCTGCTGATCTTTGTATCTGTGCAGAAACACTGGTTGTCTGGGTTGACTGTGGGGGCGGCCAGGGTGTTGGGCTGCAGAGTGTAGCGGTACACCTGAATCCCTTTGAGATCTTTGCTTTCCTCATATCCAGCTGCCACAGATCTGAGGAGAGAGAAAGAAAAGAAAAGCTCAGAACTCTTCAAGACACTGCTCTTTCTGTATCCAGGCATCTTTGGCTGTACTGCCAGGGGAAAAAATATCCATCTATGAAGACAGCTTTGGTGCTGGAAAGCTCTGACCTCTAGTGGTTACTGAGAGGAGAGTCTGTGGTCTACTCCTCCAAGTGAGAAATTACATTGCTGACATATTCTGTCCCGCTTGAAGTTAGCAGAGCCGGTTGAGCTAGATCAGAGGCGACTGCCTCCACAAAATGATGCTCTTCCTCACCTGCAGATGTCAGATGAGAAGAAATAGAGAGGCTTATTCTTGTCAACAAAGGGGGCAAAGGAGGAAGCATCTGGGAAAGAGGCAAAAAGAAATCCAGTCAGAGCGGTGACCAGCCTTGGTGCAGAGCTCCACAGGAGCGTTTTAACAAGGAGCTCAGACAAAAATAAGTGATTTAGCTACAAAGAGTATGAGCCAAACCTGTCCCGTTGATCATGTCACAGTACGAGTCGTTCCAGAAATTTAATTTCCTGTTGGTCAAAGGTAAAGTTGTCATGCAATCATAATTCAAGACTTACGTGACGCAATAGTTCTCTAATTGCTATAATCATGACCAACTCACGTCTCATTGCGCCACCGTTCAATTGTTGAAACCTTAGAAATGTCATTCTTTCCAGTGTAGACAGTGTACAAGCCATCAGAGGTTTTGTTGTACTGAGGGAAAGACATTTCAATTTATTACCAGACAAAATCCGGTTTGAAGATGTGCTTAATCTTGCAAGGCCGCAGTGCGTTTACTTACATCCAAAAATATGCCCAGAGGGGAATTCAGCGTCGGGTCTTGGTAACCCCACAGCAATTCTTTGACTGTACGAGTCTGGAACAGTGGCATTTTGAAGATGTTCACCAGAATCTCCAAGATACCAAAATGTACTAATTTATACGCTCCCTGTGGGGGGAAAAAAAACATGCTTACTTATGGAAAAAACCCCAGCAAGTAACTATTTCTTTATCCAATGAAAAATAAAAACGAGAAAAACACCACTGTAGTTGACTGTTAAAGCAGGAAACACAATAAGAACATCTCACTGGGAGTGCTTATGCCAATCATTTGAGCTAATGATTAAAGAGAGTTCATTGCACCCATAAACAAAGACCGCAACTGATGAGGAAGCATCTTTGCACCAACCCTCAATGCCAAGTCATACTCTACTACAGGTGACTAGTGAGTGAGCTGACTGTCAATCCATGCATCATGTGTGTACTTGCACTGACCCTGAATGCCCTGAATCATCTCTCCCATCGACATAGAGGCTTTGGCAAAGTTTGAACGAGGACAGAAGTCAAACTTATGTAAGATAACCCTGCAAATAACCAAGAGTCGGTGGCATCTATGACAAGCCAAGCAAAGGGTTTGTGATGACAGCGTGTGATTTCCATCACCAGTGTCTTTGCATTGCTCCAGTTAGAGCTGTACTCAGCTGTGCTGCTCAGATTTCTACTCTACAACTGTTCCTCTGGGATCTGATTGATAATTGATAATCTAAGTCAGGAATTCAATATTTTACTTGGTTTTGCTTGCATCTACATTACAGAAGAATATGATATAATGTAAAAAATGCAAGTCAATAATAACACTTAGAGAAGTTCTGCTACTTGCAACTTGTAGAGATTTGAAAATTCTGGATGGCAAAAAAATGAAGCAATATCCAAACTCCTGTTTACATACAGCCACAGGAAAAGGACAATAAATATGTGAATGACAAATTAAATATATACAGTCACAAACAACCCGGGGAAGCAGCACACCAGGAAGCAGCAATGAGATGAGTAGCTGCAGACCAGAGCAACCCAACTACAGATCAGAACAGCCTTAATTGGCACAGGCTGTCTTGGCTGAGGTGCAGCGAGTATTAGCAGGAGAGCTGAGTCGAGTCAGGAATCACGGCACGGTGGGGGGTCGCCGACTTACTGCCAAAGCCAGGTTGAGAGTGGTCACTGTGTCTTCCTCTGGCCCCACTGACATGGATGGCTCAAATATGGCACCCATAGGCAGCATGTAAGAGACGGTGTGATTTGGGTGGAATTCGACTTGTTCTTTGGGAAGATACCTTGTCCTGAAGATAGAGCGAGTCTTAAATTTAATAATTCCATCAAACAATAGATTTGTTTCTATGCTGCGTGTGTTTCAAATCATACACCAAACTTGGCTTCAAGGTTGAGTTGGGGAAGCAAACATGCGAATCTCACCTGTACGTGTAAGGTCCTTTTTCCCGGACCACAGGCTTTGAACCGTTCTTCACCACGTCCTTAGGGTTGGTCACGTCGTAGATCCAGAACTGCCTGTACACGTTCGCCCCCGTGGCCACCCAGTTGTCGTAGGCTGTTGTCCCAGGCTCAATGACAGACTCCTGAACCGCACAGACACACAGACAGTCTATTTTTAACATGCCTCAAGACTGCCAGCAGGCCAGCTACCCCACTGATACATGACATAGAACCGCCAGTATTAGAAAAAAAAAAAGCCTGGCGATGAACATATTTACTGACAAAACAAAATTCACAGGGTCTTTTGATGTATAAGGACATGGTACGCTTGTCTCTCTGCATGCATTCCTGAATTTTCCAAAACACACGCCTCTCCTCCGCATTTCTCCTGATTCACCTTGATTTCTGCGCACACACACCTCCTCGCAACCTCTGTCGCTCCCTGTGCTCCAACCCAAGGGTGAAACAAAGCTGCATACCTTCTTCACTGTGTCCTCAATGATCTTTTTCCCCACTGGTATGAGGATGCCTCCCAGCAGAGCCATCGTTGCCCCAAGCACAGCTCCGAATATCACACAGCACGATGCGTTGCAGCAGCCCATGGTGATATGCACTTCCCTCAGTCCAAATGCTCGTCTCTCCACCCGCCTGCCTGCCTGCCTTCCTGCCTCCCCGCCCGCCTGCCTGGCAGCCTGCTCTCCTTCTGTCTCTGTGTTTGCGGTGTGTGTGTCAGTGGATGTGTGTTAGTGCGTGCAGCTCGTCAGTGTTTGTGTCCCAGCAGCAGCGGCAGCACCAGCAGCACAGGCAGGCTGTATCATCAGAGGAGCTTGATCAAGGACCCGAGGCCAGGTAAAGGTACAGACACCTATGGGAGGTTCACTGGGACGGCCTACAGATGCAGTTATATAATGGCGAGAAAGGTTTGAAGTCCAGCTGAGCTATCTGAGCCACAGATACGAGCGCGGGCTCGTATCAGTTGAAAGATTATCAGCTGAAAGATTGGAGGCGGTTGCAGGGAGAAACAGATGTGCTTCGTCGTTTGTTTTATTCTGATGGCACTCGGAGGATGAAGCCAGACAGACTAGCTCAAGGGGATTTGCCAGGATGTAAAACATCAGTCATTTCATTCTTAGAATGCTCTGGCCTCTCCTCTCTCTTTCTGTCCTTCCCTTCATCCTTTTGTCTTCTCTCAATTTGTTCTCATCCATGCTACAAGGTAACCAGAAATAGAAAATGGGAAACATATGAAATATTAAGCGCACTGGCATTCTTGTTAAGAGTCAGTTGGAGAAATATCTTATCAGTATAACTTTATTTGTGGTTGTGCAGTTTTAAGGAGGAGGGATTAAAAACGATAATCTGTCTGTGATAAGATCTGTCTTGTGATATACAGTTAATTATTTGCAGCTGGATGATTACCACGATCTTTAAGGAAGTTAGTTAGAACTCAGTGTCCCTGATTCTGACTAACAGGTGTGATCATTTTCTTCTTTTTTCTTTGCTCAGACAATAAAGGGCTGGATCTGAATAATACATTTTTCTGCGGTGTGTCCCTTCTCCCAGAAAAGTACAACATAATCTGGTGTGCTGCACATCAGTGACTCATGCTTGGTTAAGCTGCTTTGGTGCGTCAATTTCCGAAACACAGAATCCTACACTTCTTAAAATGCAAATGGACTGATTTTCATCCTTAACTGCCTCGTACCCTGTTAAACAAATAAAAAAAATCTCCTTCCTTGTATTTGAGCCCCAGCACCGTCATTTTTTGAGTCCTAAGCCTAAAGCCATCTCAACTAATGATATCACCACGATGATGATTAGAGAAAATAGAAGAAAAAGCCATGGCACCACCACATAAAGTGTAGCCTGGGCCCAAACTCACCCCTGTGTTAAAGGTTGACGGGTTCACCCTTTAAGATGGCAGCACTGGACAACACCACAGCGCCACGAAGTGCAAATTTTGTATCACTCTGCACCACTGTGAGGTGACAGGTTATTACCACTGGAGGGCAGCACCAACATTTCATCCCTGCTCCCTGAGACCTTTTTGTCTCTCTGTACATGTACACACACACACACATACAATAGAAAGCGCAGTCGTCTGGTTTAGGCCATGAAAAAAGCATCAGTCTGAAAACACAACAAAAGTATTCTGAGGTATCTGTGTTATCGCATTCAAATATATGAAGTGTAAAAGAAAGATCTGTTCAAGCGTCCCTGAAAACATGCCTGTTTGCATTTCTTTTTTCACAATAATAAACATACATAACTGTACAGCTAATTCAGCTCACTCAAAAAGTGCAGTTAGCAAAGTAAATATACAACCAGCCCACTATGAGAGCTTTTGTAACTAACCTCTGAGCCAACTAAGGGCCTAAGAAATGCTGATATTGATATGTCATAATTGATTTCTGTGATTTTGTCGATGGTCAGCAAGATTTTTGAAGTTTGAAAGTGAGGGCGTGCATAGCAAGCATCTGCCCTCTACATTGTCTATCCATAACACGTTACATACACTGTGGACTGATTTAGAACCTGTCCATCGCTAGCTGCCTTAGTCAGACTGAAAGTGTTTGCCTCAATTCTTTTCTGTGGTCTCAAATGTTCTGTATTAGCACTGACTGTTGAGTTTTTATGTTTTGTTAGTCTGTGTGTATGTGTGTGCTTTGTTGACCAGTCAATTAGCATTAGCCTTCTAACTTCTAACAGACCTTGTTTCTGTTGTTCTAACAGAATTTGTTTGAATGAATAGTGTTAGCTTCAGGGATCTAAATAGAATTGTTGCAATTTGACCATCACCACCACAATGTTACAGCAACAAACATTTTTTTGACACCATTCTTGTTGTAATCCAAATGCCTGTCTAAGCATGGTGTCCTAGTGGCAGAAAATGTAATAATTCATTATGGGTTTTAAAGCAGTCGTTGTCATTTCTAGTCTTTTTCTCGTGTGAGAAGAATACATTGTGATTCTAAACTAACTTAACATATAAAGCTCATGAAGTTCTAGAAACTGAACACCTCTAACACTATGAGTCATTCACAGAAGGTTTCACGTTAAATGGAATTTACAATTTAGAGGTTGAGGGAGGTCCAGATACAAAGGCAGAAGCCATGTATCCCATTCTTTTCAACGGGCGTAAATGCTCAGGATACCTGTGGTAGTTTCGTAATCTTTTTTGCCTACGGGATGCAGCGTCAGTGTCTTGTTATGTCAGAGCTAAAGAAAACATGGACTACACTGAGGGAAGCCACAGTGAGTGCAGGAGTAGCGCTGAAAGGTCAACACCACAAATTTGCATGTGCGTGTAATAGCCAAATTTGAAATGAAAAGAACATGGAAACTCAGAGCTATTTACGCTTTGGGCATTCGCATGGAAAATTCAGAAGAAGGCCTCTTGCCATTAGGCCGATTCTGACGACTCACTCTTAACTTTGTGCAACAAGCTGAATTATTTCAACCACAAACCATGGGGATGCACTACGGTCTGGCAGAATTACAGGTTTAGTTCCAACAGACACAGTACACACTGAAAATGTCAGCTGCAGAGTGAACAGCTCAAACAAATGATTGTGATAATATCGCCAGAGGGACAAAATTATGTTTGTGTTTATTTCCAAATCATATAGAATCATTTCTTTTCCTTCTGTCTTTTGTTGGTAATATATACTCACAGGGCTTGTTGTGCTTTTTATATAACAGAAGGCAAGTTATATTGTATAACCAATAATGTTGAAAGATAGATGGGGGTTTATTTGAGAAGTAATTTGTAAAGGTAAGGGTGTTGATGTCAGAAATGCATTCCGTCAATATGTTTCCGGTTTGGGCGTTTCCCTTCAAAATATAAGTCTTAAGTTTTCCCCACACATACCGACTTACACGTACTGTTAATTATGCTGTGAAAACACTACAATCAATGTACAGCCCGATATGTTTGTCATGTACCTGTTGTCATTATTTCGGACTGGTTTTGAAATACAAGGTCATCCAAGCCAACAATAAAGCTGATGATAATGAAGATGAACGGTTATTATGTCAATGATGATGAGGTATTTGGGCATGGAGAGGGATTTCTTTTGTAGTTCATACTGAGGATAGAGACAGTACTGTCACAGTTAGATTAAATGAATACATGTAAATGTGTAAACTATTTAAAATTCAAAATATCACTATAATGTAGTTAAAATTGAAAACAATGTTTATCAGAATATATCCCCCATGTTTATTTATGTTACCTTTGGGTTCATTCACCTTTGGGTTGCAAATCCAGGTCTTCGACCACTAGACCTCCCTGGTAGCTTGGGAACAGCTCACAAACCTCCTGGGGGAGCTTGTGGAAGTGACCAGGGAGGGGAGTGTCAAGGCTTTTCCTGCTGACCCGTTGTCTCAGAACAAGATAAGAAGTCGATGATGAGGCAAGACAGGTAAACTAACTGACTTTACGAGCATATTATGGTTTACTGTACAGCATATAGTGATTTTGTATAGTATAGATAGATAGATAGATAGATAGATAGATAGATAGATAGATAGATAGATAGATAGATAGATAGATAGATAGATAGATAGATAGATAGATAGATAGATAGATAGATAGATAGATAGATAGATAGATAGATAGATAGATAGATAGATAGATAGATAGATAGATAGATAGATAGATAGATAGATAGATAGATAGATAGCATAGGATAGCATAGGATAGGATAGTTTAACTTGCCTAAGATGTTTATGCAGTTAGCCTTCGGTTTGCGCTAACAGCAGCTTTATTGTGAAGGGGCGCAGCGGAAGCGTGGAGCTCCGTCTCTCTCCCTCCTCAGTAGCAGCTCAACACTGGCAGCAGCAGCAGCCGCAGCCGCAGCGAATGGAGGCGAAGGGCCGAGGGAGACATCACCCAGGGACCGATTCACTCTCAGAATAGCTCCATCTCCGCGCACAGAGCAGGATTTTAACCCGAGGACACCTCCGAGGACCGAAGAAACCCCCGTGGTTTTTAACGAGTCGAATCGCTTCCCCTTTTTCTCCTCTTTTCTCCTCCGCGAGCAGATCGATCGGCTGTCAGTTAAAAAAAAAAAGGGCGTGTGTGAGTCCGTGTGTGAGTGTGCCTGCGTGAGTGAGGGGAGTTTTAACCATTTCATGCGGCTTCATATGGTGTTTTAAAGCATTTTTTTATTTTTATTTTAATTGAAAAAAAAAACAAACACCACCATCATCGAGGATGGGATGCACACTGAGCACGGAGGACAAGGCTGCGGTGGAGCGCAGCAAAATGATCGACAGGAACCTGCGGGACGACGGCGAGAAAGCAGCCCGGGAGGTCAAGCTGCTGCTGCTGGGTAAGGCACGGGGGGAGAGGGCTGGGGCGGCCAGCCCGACGCACGCCGGGGGTGCGACGCTTCTGCCCGGGGCTGAAATGGCCACTTCGAGCCGTGGTCGGTGGAGCAAGTGTACCGGAGTTTCAATTCCGCATCGCCTGCTCCCTCAGCGGCCCCGCGACGCGATACGATTCAACGTTGAACCGAGGCGGGTTAAAAACACCTTGTGCGGTGAAATGATTAGGAAGAAGCTAAAATCGCGCTAAACGGCCGTTCTGTCAGCTGGTTTCATCAATTTGATGTTTATTTGAAGCCGGAGTTGATCTGAAACTAATTTAGAACACCCATCTGGCAAAATAATCGTAAACACAACCTGTTTTACCCATCTTTTAAAGACAGATTCATCAGTTCAATGCTGAACTTAACCCTACATCGAAGTGAAACGGGTTCACAACACTTCACTAGCCAAATGGACACAAATACCACATAGAAGTGGGTTTCGTACCAATTTTCATTAGCTGGGTACGATGTTCAATGTTAAATTCAACCCTGTGTTGGTCCGAAACAGATGAATGCGTCTTACCTGGCTAAATTTTCACATTACATGTAAAAAGTGGTTTGTATGCCTCTTTATTTTAGCCAGGTTTGTCCTCTCAGTGTTCAAAACAACCTAATGTTGAACTGAAACAGACAAAAAACATTTACACCTGTCCTTTCTAAATAAGCTCAACTAACTCAACCTAACACAGTTAAAGCCCATTTTTTGGCCACGTTTGTCAATTCAGTGTTCAAGTCGACTGCAACTGTACTGAAAGATCTAATCTAACTTTGGTGTTAAATTCACACACATGGCAAGTTGGGTCTTTCTTTCCAACCTGTGTTGTTGGCTTTGGATGCATTCATCCATTGATATCGACTAAATCCTTTCCACAATGCCACATTTCCTCCACCCCAGCCCAGCCCCGTGCAGCGCAGTGAAAAGAGGCCTGCGGCTCATTGGGGGGGGGGGGTCGGCCCAGGCCTGACTTGAATGTGACTGAAAACTTTGTTGACTCCAGTCTTTTTTGGGGGATGTGTGAAAGTCCAAAGTTGAGTCCTAAAAGAGGAACTGAATGGAAACCCGAGCTCCGCCTTGTCTTTCACAATATAATCTGCAGAGCTCTCCAGCCATGTCAAGTTCAGGAAGATTCACTGATGTTGCTCAACAAATTGCCGCGGCGTTAAAACAACAAACTGATTCAAACTGATTAATCAACTTGAATAACCAGGCATGACTTGACACGACGCACTGATGAGGAGACGGTTTCATCATGACCCTTTAATTTCTCTCTGGAGGTTTTACTGACCTTTGAATTGCAAGTTCTCCTCTCTTTGAGTTTAAGCGGGGCCATCGTAAACTATAATTTTGGTAATTTGATACGCCCCTTTAAAATCAACCATGCGTATGTATTATGAGTGGCACGGTACACCCACTGCTGTAATTTCATGCTTTTGTTGCACAGGTTTTGTCATGTCATTACCCTGGTATTTGCAATTATGTGAGCTGCATTTAGAGGCAGCCCATGTGTAAATTCATGGCATTACTCATGGGAAGGGGGGGGGGGGGGGGGGGGCATGGGGCACTGTTATCCTTGTAAACAGAGAGCCTAGGTGAAAAACTTTTCCATCAATCCTTGAGCTTTGGGAAATGTTGACATGCACACACATGGTATGTGGGTTACCAGGACACAGGGTGTGAAGCCAGTGCTCGTATGAGGCAAACACCTGATTGGCAGCACACAGTAAGAGCTGCTACAGGCTTTTGTGGACAGCCACAGAAAGACAAACATTTCCCCGTGAGCCTTGAATAATTCAGCAGCGCTACTGTTCGTACGGGAGTTTGTTGGGCCGTTGCACATGGAAAGGAGAAGGAAGCAGTGTTTTACATTCCGGGTCTACTGTATGTTTAACGTTCAAAGTGGCGTCGGAGCCCCTCTGTTCGAACAGGAATGCACATATTTTCCTTTCCAAAGGTGTACGGCATTCCTCAGGTGCTCGGAGGCCAGATGGGGCTTGCTGATTGAAAGTGAGCAAGTCGGGTCAGGCTTCTGCTATGCCGCTGCGGGCTGGTATATGAGTTTTCCCTCAACCACTCACTTTCACAAGGCCCGTAATGTATTAAAGCTGTATGTTTTGGTCGGCGACGTTTGTGTTCCAGATCGTGTGCCCACCCCACCCCCACCCCACGCGTGGCAGCCTTGGCACGGTTTCCCACAGGTTGTATTTGATCCGCTCGGCGTGATCGGAGACTCGGGTTGCTGCCTGTAGTGACACACGGGCAACCTGGAGAAAGGAAAGGAGGGACTGTAAGAGGAGAATGCCACTAATGACTAAAGCATTAAATATGGAAAAGCACGGCCACAGAGAAACGAAGGGGGCCTAAGATGGCAGTAAGAGTTGTTTACCCTGCAGATAAACTGCCGCTGGAAACGTGAGGATTTTGGAGTCGAATCGTTAGCGATTCCGGATGAGTGATACAAAGTCCACAAGGCCCGTGTTTTGCTGTGTCGGTGACCTCTGGCAAACGTGTGGATATTTGTATGCACGTCAGACCCGATGATCTGCTGAGCAGCTTCATGTTGTGACCACCTGCTTCTCCACCACTGTCACGTCAATCTCAATCACCGGATTACACACATTGCCCGTCACCGGCATGAAAGCGCAGTCCTAACAGAGAAACCTCGCTTGGCCTTAAAAAATGATGCGAGTCGTTTGCAAGTGTGCTGGCAGGCTCAGGTACAGAGAGGGAATGTGATCCTTTTTCTTTTTCCCTGAACATAGTTCTCATTTAGCTTTCACTCTGTATTTGGCTCTTGTTTTATTTTCATCATCTCCAGGACCCAATTATCCTACTATTCATATCTGCACGCTAAAATAGATTACAATCTCCTCAGCCTAATTATGATTTCCCTGGCTGTCGTGCAACTGTGGGAAGATTTCGCTAATAATCTCTCGCCGTTGTTTAACTGTAAGTCAATCCATAGAGTTGGAGTTATGTAACTCCCAATCCAGCACATGTAGGGCAGCATAGCTGTCTCGGAGATGGCCCCCACGTCATGATCGCACTCACACCGCTCCCATTCCTCCATCGGCACGGACGACGCCGAACATCTCCGCTAGCAGGTCGATGTGTACGGGAAGCAATCGCCCAGCTATCGAGCTGGTTGTTGCCACATCGATCCCCGCGGTCATTTCCCCGGGTGGGCAGCACCGCTCGGAGCCTCCTGGAATCCTTCACGAGTGACTCATACTTAAACCCCCCACCACCACCACCACCACCACCACCACCACCCCCGAGGGAGAGGAGGAGAGACAAAAGGGGAACTGGATCTCCAGCGAGAGGAACAATAAATCATAGAAAGGAAAATGACTGCAGGAGACGGAGCGACTGTGAAAGAGGAAGGATGTAAATGATGGAAAACAGAGGGGCAAAGGGAGAAGGAAAAGAGAGGAGGAGGCGGCGGCGGAGGAGGAGGAACGGGAGGGGGTTGGGCGGCGGACTCGCGCTGCTAATGTGGCATCACTAATGTGGTTAGCGCAGTGTGCCAAACTTCATAAGCCCCACTCAAGTCCTTGGACTTATCACCTAAAAGTGGGCCGGCAGCCCGGGCCCCATGAAACCTCGTGAACCAGCAGAAATATACACCTTCATGCCAGCCATTCCTCCCCAACGCCACAGTGGACGAGGAGCCTGGGACGGAGACATTTTTTCGCTGGATTCGGTCGGGCGCGCGCGCACGCCGCTCCTTCTCCAGTTGCATGCGCGGCAACATGTGGTTAATCCATAAGCGCGGAAGGTCCGATCTTAATCGCCCCCCCTTTCCATTCGGCCATTGTTTGGAGACCTTCCTCATCCCCTCTTGCCGTCACACTCGGTGGGGGAGCGAGGCCGAGGGGGAGCTCCGTGAGGAGAGATGTGTTTGCGGTTGGCAGATAGAAACGGTTCTGTTCCCTGTGGTGGAAGATGGAGGGGGGGGGGGGTTGGGGGACCTCCGTTTTCACCGGGAGGGTTAGCTCGAATTTTCCTAAAATAGTTTGAACCGCTAAAAACAAAAACCAGCTGCTCCAGTGGTTTTGAGCTCATAAGCTGTTTTGGGGTGGGCGTATCAAAGCTGTGGGTGTGCAACATGACTCTGCATGAGGACAGATAGGTCAAACCCGTGGTGCAGTGTAACCCCTTCAAGGTCTGTGCGTGTGTGTGTGTGTGTGTGAAAATCAAAATCAGGACGCCTCTGTGCTTTGTATCCGCCAGGCCTAGAGGCCTTGACAAGATCCACACCCTAATGATATCACTGGCACACAGAGGCCCGAGCCAAGCCGCTTGCATAAACACACGGCTCTCGTCTTGTTGATCATAACAGAGTGTAGAAATTGTGAATTTCTGGAATTTGTCCAACTGGGGGGGAGGCCTTTCAGCTTCATGGCTAATGAGTAGTAGTACCCAAAGATTTCCCCAACGCTGAATTCCCCCAGTGATTCATCCAACGTCACTCTGTTTTGGTGATCGCTGGCGTTTGTCACTCTGCCGCTCTGAGACACCTTCCTGTCATTTCCGTTCTCCACTCGCGTCATCGAAAATTGGCACTCCTCCTCACCCAGAGACGGTTTGCGTTTGCGCTCTTGAATTTGAGGTCATTTCAGCTCCGTCTGATCTTTTTTTTCCTATCCGAATCAGCGGCATGAAATGGCACCCAAGGGCCGATCGGAGTCGAGACTGTGCGCGGATTGTTTACCGGTTTCTGCTCCGAGTCGACGCCTCCCGATAATTTACTTCGCGCAGCCAACGCCCGAAAAACCCCTCGGTTCAGCTCGCAGCGGGCGTGACGTGCGGAAAGCAACGAATCGCCGCGCCCGGGCGGCTGGAATCGGCGTGACATTTGCGGTCGATGAGTGGCTGAAAGGATTTTTCTGCCGATTGACTGATGCTTTCAGCTCATAACATCCTGTCGATAAACGACCCTCAGCCCAGCCGACGGACGACCCGTAGAGGCCGCTGAGAGTTTCCCCCCGTCCTTCTCATACGAGGAGGCCTCTCTGAGCCCGGCCGCCTCCGCCGTCTGCGTGCCGGGGCCCCCCCGGGGACCCGAGCGCGCGCACACACACACAGCCAGTGTTTGGCCTCGGAGCGCTGGGAGCTGCCACTGCGCCGTCACCCCCCCCCCCCCCCGCTCCCCTCCCCAGCGGCACTCTGGTACCCGAGCGGTGACACGTAATTAAAATAACGTGTCCTCAGGTGATTCTCATCCAATTATATGGGAGGTGAGGCGCCGGCACGCAGTCTGTAGGCTACGGCAGATGGCGCGCATTGCGATGCGTACGCGTTTTGTTTAGTGTTCGGGACGTCTATAAATACGCGTTACTCCCTGACATCTTTGAGTCGGCCTCGGAGCGCAAGTGTCAAAAATGTCCCCTTTGTGCTTTTTCAGGCTCGTCGTAGAAAGTGGAACTAGATTAGCCGGGTGATTTGTTATGCAAGAGTGAACCATCTTGTGTCTGCTGACAGTATCACAAGGCAACGCACAATGGGAGATTTCATGGTATGTTTCCACTTCCCCTTCTGTCGCTGTTACTAGAGGAGAGACTGAAGCTGGGGAGGGTGGGGGTGAGTGGGGGGGGGGGGGGCTGTTTACTCTGGGAATAGCCGCTCCCCAGTGGTTTGAAAACTCGTCCCCCGTGGCAGAGGATAGTTGTGTCGGTGACAGCCGGCCAATGGCCCGTCCGCAGCCGCCCCCCCCCGCCGCTGTAACGTGAGGACGTGTGTCGGCTGCACGTTCGTGGCCCTGATGCCAGTTTATGGTCCTTCGCATTAGGGGAACAAGAGCGAACTGGAAGTGGTTTATGAGGGCTGTCCCGTGTGGCTTCGATTGGTAGGAGGAAAACATTAATAGAAGGGGCACTTCCACGTGACTGGCCATGAGGACATCAGGTACAGTAGAGGGAAGAGGAGCAGCTGATGCATAATGCATCACGGCCTCAGTGGAAGCCAACACGACACACACACACACACACACACACGCGTGCGCGCGCACTTGTGCGCGTACGGCCGCGAAGCCTCCTCAGGTGACCGCGGCCTCGCACCGGAGATGTCCTGGGTATAACACGCGAGCCGTTGCCATGGCGCCGTGACGTTTGAGGGGCGGACGAAGCAGAAGCCGACGCTCGGGCCCCTCCACGCCCGCGCTATCTCTCGCCCCCCCCCCCCCCCCCCCCGCCAGAGCCTCCTCCTCACCCTCCTCCTCCTCACAGCGGCCTCGACCGCCGGGGCCATCAATGTAATTAGGCACCGACGCCGAGTCCCCGCTCCGTCGACGCGGAAGGCGCGGCCTCTAAAATTCCAAACGCCACAGCCGCCTCGCAGGAAGTCCAGACTCGAGAGCACAGGGCGAAGAGGAAGCGGAGCGAGCGGACGTTTCGGCGGCGTTTCGCGCCCGGAGTCGCGCACAGTTGTTCAGACGCCCACGCAGACGCACACGTGTTTCCAAGTTCTCCTTTGGGTTGAGGGTTTTTCACACCCCGGTTTCGTTTCGACACATCACGTTCGATTTTTTTTTTTTTTGTTTTAGGTATTGGTATAGACAGCCATTGAGTTGTGTACCGGCACACGTAGGGTGAACACAGAGAAACCAGCCCATCACAGGACACACACACACACACACACACAACCATTCACACTCACTGTCTCACGTTCCTGTTTTTAGACCATGCGAGGACCTGGAGATAAAGACATAGAGAGAATGTTAAAGTCAACACAGAAAAGCTGTAGATCCGAACTGTGTCTTCTTGCCGTGAAGCTACAGCGCCAATCACTCACTATAAACACTAGTGGAATAGACCCGGCCCGTGCCTCACGCTGGTTTAAAAGTGTCTCTCGTTTCAAGCAGCATTGCCTCTTCTCGTCACATCGACGCAGCCTAATGAACCCCCTGTTTGCCCCTCTTGTCTCCTCCAGGTGCCGGCGAATCGGGGAAGAGTACGATCGTCAAGCAGATGAAGTGAGTTCACTCTGGCCGCCCGTTCCGCACACCGAACACACAGAGACTTTGTGCCTCTCCCCCCCCTGAAGCCTGCCCGCAACCCCTGTTGCCGCATACGCATGATGGCGGCGGGAGCCGCGCGAATTCTCCGGCGCGGCAAACGGCGTCAAACGCCGATCGCGCCATACGTAACGCATCGCGCAGACGGGCTGGCAGAATGCATAAGTACTAGCCGCGCGTCTCGCATACGAATGGGGTTCTTCCCAAGCGTCCTCACGGCTGTGCTTCTCAAACAGCCGAGGTAAACACGTGGGGTGCCTTTAGCCTCTTAGATCGTTCATCACGGTAGAAAACCGATTACGGTTGGAGGACCTCTTAGCGTCTATACAGGGGCCTTACCATCTCAAGAAATCCAAACGGTGGTTCGGTTCTGGTATTTTGCGGCCCGAACCAAGTGACACAAAAAAGGAATGAATGAGTGGAAGCTGTTGGCTGTCGCAGCCCCGCTGAGAGGACGCCCGATATAGTTTCAGCAAACGGAGTATCTCTTTCACTCTCGCGGCCGTGGACGAGCCTCTTGTCCCTCGGACGGCCATGCTTCCAGCAGACCCCCCCCCCGCGAAAGCCCGCATACAGTTACAATGATCACATGAGGCCGAAACGTTCGGCGGAATATGGAGGCGGCGGGAGAGAGAGCGCGAGTCGCTCAATGGATAAAATAGGTCAGTGGAAGGCTTGTTTTCTGTTTATGAAGCGGGCATTTTTAGAACAGCTTGGGTTCTGTTATTCGGCCGTCGTATCGGGAAAGAATGAGCCAGAGCCGAGACGTGACTCATCTCCTGACCGTGTTTTCTCTCTCTCTCTCTCTCCTCTTCCCTCTCTCTCTCCCTCCCTCCCTCTCTCCTCCTGCAGGATCATCCACGAGGCGGGCTACTCAGAAGAGGAATGTAAGCAGTACAAGGCCGTGGTCTACAGCAACACCATCCAGTCCATCATCGCCATCATCAGAGCGATGGGCCGCCTCAAGATCGACTTTGGCGACGCGGCCAGAGCCGTAAGTGATGGGGCACGGGCAGTAGAGGTCTCCCCAGGTGGAGACGTCTAGCCTTCCGAGTCGAATCAGATCCGCCACTCTTGTGTCCGTTGACCCCGAGCGGGGGGAGGAAGCTGTTGTCCCCTTCCTCACAGCCCTGCGGTTCGGGCTTTGGCTGAGGCAGCGGGCCTGTGCTCGCCATAGGCGGCCCGTCATGGCGCTCTCTTGAGCGGCGTCCCTGTCGTCAATGGCTGCTTGTGCTCCTGTGTTTCAGGACGACGCCCGGCAGCTGTTCGTGCTGGCCGGCTCGGCGGAGGAGGGCTTCATGACGGGCGAGCTGGCCGGGGTCATCAAGCGGCTGTGGAAGGACGGGGGCGTCCAGGCCTGCTTCAGCCGCTCCCGCGAGTACCAGCTCAACGACTCGGCAGCCTAGTGAGTCACGCGCACGCAGACACACGCACACACACACGCACACACACAGGCCTTGAGTCACCCCCCGGAGAGGAGTCAGCGGTTACGCCGGCGTATGTCAACAACAAGGAGTCCTAATGACGAGGCGCCGGAGTCGCCGGCTCTCTGCAAACAGGCAGGGACGAGCCAGGGAGCAGCCTGTCCGGACTTTCACTCTGTCAATATTTGCCCCCCCCCCCTCCTCCTCCTCCTCCTCCTCCTCCTCCTCCTCCTCCTCCTCCTCCCTCTCCTTAGTCCCGAAGAGCAGCGGCCGCGCGGGCCATTTCATCTTTGACCCCCGGGCGCACGAGCGCCCGCCGCTTCAAAGCAGCCCATCGATTTTTTTTTTGTCGTTTGTTGTCACTCGGCCCGGGCTCGGCTCTTCGAACGCTGAGACCGAGTGGAAACGAGGCCCGAGGCACACGAGCGGCGGCCGGAGCCACCTGGAGTCGTTGGCCATTTTCTAATTAGTTCCTCTAATCCTGCTGCCCGCGGGCTTCTCGTGAATAGGAAGCGACGTCGCTAAAGCTGAGTGCGTGCGTGCGTGTGCGTGCGCGCGTGTGTGTGTGTTTTAACTTAATACCTGGCAGGACAAACAGCCGGCTTGTTTGCGTGAAGGGCAGATTACCAGTGTTTATCTGTGCGCAACAAAAGGTCATTAAACTCCTTTCCTTGTAGTTCATCAGCGGTAACCTTGAGACGTCAGCCCCGGGTCCAGTTTCCGGGTTCCGTCTCCGTATGTTTTAAGTCGTCCGGAGCCTGGGACGCCATCCCCCGAGCGGAGCGGGCAGCGGGCTGAACGTGGGTCGGCCAGACGGCCGCAGCCCCGGCAGACGGAGGCCGACTGGACTGAACTACGTGCGCCTCGCGAGGTTCAGGGAGTTCCCCCGGCTCGGCTGCCTATCCTTAAAGCCAGAGAGGAGCCCGGGGGGGGGATCCGCCAGACGCCCAGAACAATGCGAGCACGTCGCTGAAAGCGGCAGGGCTCAGAGTAAAGCCCCCCCCCCACTCCCTCCCTCCCTCCCTCCCCCTCCCTCTCCCTCCCTCCCTCCCCCCTCACCCGCTCGCTGTGAGGGTACAGATGCAACCGCCAAGCTATCGCTTCTAAATTCACCACGGGCGAAACATGTATCCCTTGTTTTCTTTTGGCTTGTTGGTGTTTCGTAGCCGCCGGGTGTGCTTTGTAGTCGTCGGCTAACATTGGATTAATTGCGCTCCGACAGAAAAACGCGCTAATCGCGGCACTGTAACGCTTGCACTCCGGCTCGTCTGCGGCCTGAAGGGAATGAGCCGCCTTATCGCCGAGGGCGCCCCGGTATCTGTTTGTCCGGGCCCCGACGCACTTGACCTCGCTCCCTCTGACACATTTTCTCCCACCAGCGTTTTCCCCCACCCCCCACCGTCCTCACTCCTCTTTTTTTTTCTGTTTCCCCTTCTCCTCCTCAAAGCTACTTGAACGATCTGGACCGGATATCCCAGGCCACCTACATCCCCACTCAGCAGGACGTCCTGAGGACCCGGGTCAAGACCACGGGCATCGTGGAGACGCACTTCACCTTCAAGGACCTGCACTTCAAGTGAGAACCTCCCGGCTCAGCACCCCCTCCTCCCCCCTCCCCCTTCCTGCCTGTGGCCGACTGGCTCTCTCCCGTAGGAACTCCCCTCTTTCTAGATTCAGCCGTGAAACGGGACGTCGTTAGCATCAGGCAGTGACTCAGTTCTCGTCCTGAGACGGGAAGCGGAGGCAGCGGGGTGTGATGACGTCACGGCTCCAAAAAAAAACAAAAAAAAAAAAAGCATCACGTTAACCGGGCTCACGTTGGGCAGGGGTTTGAGACGGGTTTCAGGTCAAAATGAACCGTGGTGTCTTGTAATTGTCGATGTTGCTGCATCTCCGCCTCAGCTGCACGCGTTTTTTTTTTTGCAATTCTTTCGCAAGAATCGTTGCGTGCCTATTCGACTAGAAATTTCTGAATATTGCATGAGGAATTCAGCCAGTCGCACATCTGTCGGCACAAGCGCGTCCTGTGCGGCTCACGTTGCGTGTGCGTGTTTTGCGCTCGCCCGTCCTGCAGGATGTTCGACGTGGGCGGCCAGAGGTCCGAGAGGAAGAAGTGGATCCACTGCTTCGAGGGCGTGACCGCCATCATCTTCTGCGTGGCCCTCAGCGACTACGACCTGGTGCTGGCCGAGGACGAGGAGATGGTGAGCGGGGTGGGACCGGGTTCTCTCTCAGGATCTCAATCTTGAGTGTGGTAACGAGCCTCGCCTCCTGTCTCACCCCCCCTCTCAGAACCGCATGCACGAGAGTATGAAGCTGTTCGACAGCATCTGCAACAACAAGTGGTTCACGGACACCTCCATCATCCTCTTCCTCAACAAGAAGGACCTGTTCGAGGAGAAGATCAAGAAGAGCCCTCTGACCATCTGCTACCCAGAATACGCCGGTAAGAGCATTCGTCGTCGACGCACTGGTCACGCTCGTTTCGCCAGCATTTCCTCTTATTATTCTTCTTCTTCCGCCTCTCTTTGGCTGTCAATAGCAACATAGCCGTTGAGAGCATCCGAGCAGATTGTATAGCAAAACGTGCGGCTCGATCAGACTCGTTGTGCTTTCACGTTTTTTAAATGATGCAGAGCTTTCCTGCAAAGTAGGAAGTATCCCCCCCCCATTATTTTGGATTACATGAACCCTTAATATTTGGCAGATTGGCTTTATTGATAGACGCAGGGTTAAAACCAGCATGCAGTTACTGCATCTTAGCACGGCAGAGAGATGGGGAAACGTGGGGAAAACCGCTAAGCCCGGCAGGATCCGTCCAAAGGTAACAAAAGCAGCTCGCCAACACGTCCCCGTTATCACGTTGCACGTGCTTTGTGTAATCCTTTCCAAGCCCGACCGCCCCGGCCACGCGGACGGCTGCGCAGAAGACCGTTTCCCGGCCGAGGGCAGCGTGGCCCTTACGTGACGTTGGCAAGCAACCAACAAAGGGTGGCTGTTGAGAGCCGAGAAACCCTTTGGCACGTGACCCTCTGTAAAACCATCGATTTCGCACGTTTCTGCCAATTTAAGAACCCGAAAGGCACAACCGAGCCCTCGTCCAGCTACTCCCTACGCGTCCAGCTCACTGACGATATGTCGAGGCGAGCCCGAGACCACCTGCAGGATGCAGGACGGAGCCCAGACATGTAGCTCCCTCCCTGAACAATGCAGAAACCGGCGTTTCCATGCCATTTCCCGTGTTGTGACTTCCTGACCCGCTGACTTCCGCCCATCCCCCCCCACCCCCCGCCCCCCCCCCCCCCCCCCCCGTCTCTTCCAGGCTCCAACACCTACGAGGAGGCGGCCGCGTACATCCAGTGTCAGTTCGAGGACCTGAACAAGAGGAAGGACACCAAGGAGATCTACACCCACTTCACCTGCGCCACGGACACCAAGAATGTGCAGTTTGTGTTCGACGCGGTCACCGACGTCATCATCAAGAACAACCTGAAGGACTGCGGCCTCTTCTGAGGGCCTGCCGGGCGCCGGGCGGAGAGACCACCTGTTTTGTTTTTTCTCGGTAACCAACCCGCCGCCGCCGCTCCTCCCTCGACCTTTGTCCCGGCCCGCACGTCTGCGCTCCAGCGTGAATGCGATGAAATTATCGGCCGACCTGGCCCGGCTCTGGCGGTTGAGCTGTGCGGCCTCGCCTCTCCCTCCCTCACCTCTCCTTCATGTTTCTTCTCCGTGTGTCCCCCCCCAGGCGGCGGAGCCAGTCTATTGTGCATCGTTGGTGGGGAAGATGAGAAGAGTCGGGCGGATCAGTCGAGGACCAGTGCTGTACTATATGCCACTTTTAACAGCTTTATTTATGTTTTTTTTTTTCCTTTGTCTCGGAACATTCGGAAACTAGCGTTACAACATTTGTGTAGGATGTTTGTATCATTGTAAAAGCGTCGCCGCGGAGGTCTTCTGCACACGTTTATTTTATGAAATTTACTTTCTATCTTTTTTTTTGGTTTTTAATTTTTGAGGAGATCACGTTTTCGCTGTTCCTTCTGCCGCTGTCTCTGGAAAAGGAAACCTCGCTGTTGGTGGAAATGCTTCTTTTCTTCCTTCCCTACAACCCCCCAGAAAAGGGAAGAAAAGGGGTACAACTTTGAGTCCAGTTTGTTGGTACTTGTGCCTTCGCATGCATTTTACTGCGGTCGTAGTCCCAGTGCTTGTTCTGTTGCCTGCTGAATTGTTCTAAACATTAAGAGGTAAACTGTTTTCATACGTTAGTGTCCCTGCTATCTTCTGTGTGCACACCACTGAGCTATCGGGAGGAGGAGGAGGAGGAGGAGGATTTCCCTCTGGTCTAAAAGGTACATGGGTCTCCATGGTGACCAACGTGTAGCCTCCACAAGTCCCCCCCCCCCCCCCCCCCCCCCCATCCCCCCACTCGCCATGACAATGGACGGCCTGCCGGCCCATCACACAGTACAATACTGAGCTGTATATTGTTACATTCGCCCCAGAGATGCGGGGCTCTGGTTTTTAAACAAGTGTACAAAAACATCGATTCTTCCCGGCCATTCAGAAAAATGGTTCGCCAGAGGCACCGAGCGTGTCGAGTGTCGCGGTAAAAGTACAAAGACCAGAGTAGGCACATTTTAATGTATATTTTAATGTATTTGGAGGAGAGTTTTCGGGGGGGTGGGGGGGTGTTTTTGGCGTCGAGGAGAGAGACGGCTGAACCACAGAAAGGACGGTTGCGGAAGGCGAGGATGTGGTCTGAAGCGTTCTGCGGCTCGGACGTCGTCCGTCGACGGCGCGAGGGTAGAGGCACCGCTCAAGGATCCATCGAGTCTTTTCATTCGGGGGATGGAAACGGAGAGGGTGGAGGCGGCCTGGCCTGTGGCCGCAGGTCAGCGCCGCTCCACGGCGGATGAGTACGGTCCTGGACATGTTCGTGTAAAGAAACTGCCACAACTGTCAATGTATGTGTATGTTCTCCGCAGAAGGAGAATCTTTGTAGACTCATCTCCCTTATTTTGCTAATAAAAACCATTTACAAAACACACGGCGTGGCGGTATCATTATACATATCCATCTTCAACAGCTAATGGAGCATTTTTGTTAATGAAGCGCTAATGGAGGCTTGATTACGGTGCTATTAATTAGCCGCCAGAGCACAGAGTGGGATGGATGTGCTCCACTTCGGTGAAATGTCTCATCTTTTTTTTTTTGTTTGTTTGTAAATGCCACGCTGCCTCTATACCTTAGACTGTAAATGAACATCTATTAATGGGCCCGCAGAGTTAAATGATCTTCCTGAAGACGTTTTCGTGAATAATAGGTCACGCTCCGATGCCGCTTGTGTTCTTAGACTGTCATTATTTCCAGAGCGGGGAGCGAGCGCGGGTCTGTTACTCATCGCGTATGCGCTTCTCATAACGCCAGGTGCCTTGTTATCACCAAACCGGGAGTCCCACTGAGGCAATTAGAGACAATGTTGTCAGATTTGCCCGCAGCCTGCGTCGCATTTGTATTCCTCCGTGGCCTTCAAGGCAGCGTCACCCGCAGGACTCCACGCGAAGGTTTGTTTGGATAGAAATGGATCCTGTGTGAACATGTCACCACACAGAGGAGGTTGACATCCATAGGTGGCGGGGCAAATAGCTTTATTTTCCCAGCTGAAGTGATAAATGCGTATCTCAGGTGATGTAAAGGAGCTATGGCACGATCTGACCAATGGCTCCCCTCTCTAGAACTATCTTTTCAGGGGAGAGAGCGGAACGTGCGTGAATTTGTCAGGCAAAGCAACTCTGACAGAGAACAGACGACGGTCTGAGATCTGAGGACAGCCATCTTTGTTTGAGTCAGTTTGAATAGATTAAGGGGGAGTTCAAAATAAACAAAACAACTAGCCTGCTATGCTAATGCTAGCCACGCATGGCTTCACAGTTTCCATGTTGCGTCCGAGTGTGTGGATACATGTATTTTTTCCCTTTTTTCCCTTTAAAAGCTTTGTGAGCAGTTTGCATGTTCTACCCATGACTTCTAATAGCTGCACGAGGTACAGGGCGACCAACAGTTTAATAACAGTTACTGCTGGGAAGGAGCTGCGGATGCAAAACCCCTCAGCGGTCTGCTAATGAACTCAGCTCGTATCAATAGAATGCAAATGGGAATTTCTCCCCTCGTTAGGTTACAATGGAAGGAAGTTTCTTGACCCTTTGATGAGGCCAAACAAAGTGGAAGTGGCGTCAGGCGGGGGATGCCCTTTGCGGATGCATGCATTGTGAGAAGCCCGGGCGCCGCAGATGCTTTGCATGTGTGGCTTCACGCCCGCGAACGCCGCTGCTTTGCATGTGCGCTGGCTCACGCCTCTGCAGCCGCTTTTAACCCCCGGCGTCCCTCCCTCGCTCGGGCCTCGACTCGACGGGAAGGCGGAGGGAGTCTCGGGCGAGACAAACCAGAGAGAGAGAGAAAGAGAGAGAGAGAGAGAGAGAGAGAGAGAGAGGCGCGTTTTGTCGGGTTTGTCGGGACGCCGGGAGGCCTCGGCTCCTGCGTGGAGAAGATGAAGTGTGTCCACCACGTGGGAGGGCTCGCATATGCCGTATTTATAGCACTTTTGAAAGATGAGAGAGAGAGAGAGAGAGGGAGGGAGGCCGAGTAAACAAGGGGGCGTCCGTGATGTAACGGCGTACAAACCGACACGGGCGACAACACCGCCGAGGTTTCTCCGTGCCGCGGACGGAGGGCGGCGGGGGAGCGTTTGAAGTGCGTGCGTGGGCGCGGGTGGGGGGGGGGGGCGCGAATGGACGGAACAATGGAGGCATTATTTCGGCATTATTTCGCTGTCTGCTCGACCCTCGGTCACTTTCTCTGGGGGGGGGCTAGCGGTCGGCGGCAGAGATAAGGCCCGAGGCTTATCAGCTCTGCAGCCGCGTCGGACGGGATGCACCGTAGCGCCGGAGTGGACGCGCTCTCACTCTGTGCCGCACATTCCTGCGCTGCGCTGGGCGGCACACGTCATGGGGTCGCCCGTCGGCGGCCACGTCCCGGCTGACGCACGGCCTTTATTTATGGCCGAGGCCATTATCGCATAGCTCCTCTATCTCCCGAGCAATTGCTATTTTCTGCCACTTAAGTCGCTCCTCGGCGGCCCTTCACACTTCAAGTGAGAGGCCTGCCAGAGGTGTTACAGGGTCAGGGTCGTTTATCTCACTCTTCCCTCCGCAGAGATCAAGCACGCGAAGAGAGAAGTTTTGTCCTCTAAATCTGAATCCAGAAGCTCTCTGGCCATGTTGCCTCTACTGGAGCGAGACAGATATCTTTTTAAAAAACATATGTGGCAGCCGGTAAGAAAGCTGTGATCTGAAAATGATGACAGACCACACCTCTGACAGAAACAGACTGGATGGATGCTGTGACCGATATTCAAAACAAATCTGAGGATGGCTCAATGTCTTCGAGACTGGGAAAAATGGATTATGTTTGTGAGCACAAGGGATGTCCACTGAGCCATGAGCTGATTTGTTCCCCCATCAGCTGTATGACTCCCTGGTAACCAATTGTCTGTGTTACGTTTTTTGCATGCTTTATGTTGTTTATGTTCCCTCTATAAAATAAAGTAAAAAAAATAGCATCCAAATACATTGATGTGATATCAGGGTATTAATCTATCTATAAGTGTTATTATTCTATCTATAAGTGTGTGGAATTAATGAATGGATTTAATGTTCTCAAACCATTTATAACACAGTGGGTTTACTCAAACAAATGACAGTATTGAAAATGAGACATTTTCTTTTATTTGCTCGTAAAATGACGAGATGGAGATGTGTGGTTTTCATGCAATGGGGTAGAAAAAGATAAAGGCTAAATAATTCAGCGTAAATTGCCAAGACTGACAGAAGAATAAAAACCCCTTTTTACCTAGATCCTGATCAGACTCTGCAAACTTCTGCAATACTACAGTTACCTCACAAACTCTATCTGACACACAGAATCGACCGTATATCTTACATCTACTGTATATCAGGGGAAATTCCTCACTGACTTTATCGAGAGCTTTCTGAAAAAAGAAGATGAGTAACTTGCACTGATGGTGGATAAGACAGCGATAAAACAGAGGTAGTTGTGGGTTTTGAGAACAGTGGCTTTATAAAAATCTTTTACAATGCAAAACACAGGTGGACAGGACAGGCCACAGAGCCTCGCCATCATCCATCAGCGTTTTCTTGGTAGAGGGTCCAATGAATTCTACTCACAGCTACTCAGAAAATGTTCCCACAAAGACTGCTGCTTTGTTTTGTTTCGTTTTTTTTGTTGCTGTTTGCGCTGCAGGCGTAATTCAATTAGCCTCCATTGCTGAGGTGATGGCACAAATCCATTTAAACAGATAACTCAGAGGCATCCAAAACTACAAACTTAATACACAACTGGACACATGAGTCAGCCTTTTTACTGAGGCCTAACATTTTGCACACAGATGGATCGTCCATCCATCATCTGACCTGCCAGGTACCTTAATGTTGTCGCGTGGATCTGTTGGGCACATACCTCCAGGGCACATATGGCAAAGGCAGGGAATAAAACCAGCCACATCTTTCACAATTAAGAGTCTCCAGTAGACATGCTCATACAGGTTTTTCGACTGTGAGAGGACACTAATCTAAACTCAACATAGAAAAGCCCTCAGTCTGTCTGAGAGTTGGAGGGCTTTTCGCTTTGAGGCAACAGTGGCAACCACTCATCTGCCGTGTCGCCACAGATGGAGCAGTTAATGGAAAAAAAATGGTATTTCAAATTATTAGTAAATCTGCTCCTTCTGGCATTGACTAGGTAAACAAGTGTCTTTGATGCCATAGGCTCTACCACATTCCCTGCTGTCGCCAGCTCCGAGAGACCGATCGATGCTCGAGGACAGAGACACATGAGTGGCGGCGTCCATCGGGGTGGCAATCGGAATGGCATAACGTGGCGGCCATTTTGAAAGGGCAAATTCAGCCTTTATTATTTATCCAGATGGGTGGTGTGTGGGTTTGGCGTGTGGGTGGGTTGAAAGACTGCATGAGTTTGGTAATATATGTTGTCATATACATTGGGTGTGTGTGTGTGTGTGTGTGTGTGTATTTTGCACGTTCAAGGGACTTTCAAGGGACCCTTTTTATCCCATCAATGAGATCTAAGCATGAAATATTTTGGTTACGGTTGAGCTAAAAGCAAATAAATGGGAGTAAATATGTCATGTCCCCAAAAGTGCTCGATTTGAGATGTGTGTGTGTGTGTGTGTGTGTGTGTGTGTGTGTGTGTGTGTACACGCATGCTAAACGCCTGCTGTCTCTGCTTCTGCTCGTCACCTGATAATTCGCTGGCCATGTTCATTCAGTCTGCAGATTCCAGCTTTCATCTCACACACACACACACACATACACATATTCTTCCCTGGTGATGTCATTGATTCGGAGCTCCATGGCAACAGTGAGCGAGGAAGCGAGAGGGGAGAAGAAGAGAAGGGAGAAAAAAAAGGGGCAGATATTGCTTCACGGTGAGGGGATGAAGTTGTTATAAATAGCTCCTGATGTTTCGAGGTGTCCGGAGATGGCGGGTGGGGAGGGTGGGGGTGGTACTTGGGTGGTGGTGGGTGGCTCACCAGGGAACATTGTGTCTTTATCAAGTGGCAATTTTCAGAGCTCCCAGAGTGACGACAGTCGTCCGTGGCCCCTAGGAGAAAGTTTTTTCTCAGAAATAGCGTTGCTATAGCGTTGCTATTTCAGGGCTTTACAAGTGCGAAGGAGAGGAGAAAGGGCTGCGATTTGAATGTACTAAAAACGGCTCACAGCTGCTGAGAATTCTCTTATTGGCTCCATTCATTTGACAACTTTCTTATTATTGTCTGCCTTCAATCGTGGCCTTTTCTCTGTCCACATGATTAATTTGAATTGCCTCCAGCTCTCGTCCCTGCTCTCTCTGATCCGTCCACTGCCTGTGTTGAATTAGGCACAGAGCCTATCTGAATCTCACTGCATGACTATTTGAATGTGTATCTCATTGTCTACGGTAGTGGATTTCAGCCTGGGGATTTACAAGATAGAGGGGCAAACACAGTTCCAGCTAAATTAAATTAGATTTTTCTCCCTCTGTCTTGCTTAAGCACTTGGCTACCGACACCTCACTGCCGTCAATTATCTTCCGAGGTTCATGTGAGCACATATTTCTCGCCTTCTGAAGCCAAATGATGACGGAGGGGTGTTTGCTCACAAACAGCACGTTTCTGCACGATTTCACCATGTTTGAGCCAAGTTGAAACTTAAACATGACTGTTAACCATTTTTGTTGACAAAAAGTTGTTTAATTTGGCCTCTTCTGGTGATCTTGTCAAATTTCTTATAAATATACATGACTGGATGATAGATGGGTCTATAAAATAGCGACCATAACTACAACTATAAAATTGCCCCCATGTGTGGAAATGAGAGGGGGTGTGGCCTGCTTCGGATGCCGAAGACATCTGGTGACAGTATTCTGGTACAAAGCAGGTTGGATAATGGATGGATAGATGTGATCACTAGTGGATTGTGCCCATTGCCTCAAGACACTGTCAAGCCGAAGGTAAAATGAAGAGCAAATAAACCTACTCTGAAGCCATTCGCAATCAGAGAAAAACTCAAAGTGCATTAACAATCACATGTAGACATGGTTTCATCTGGTTTCATCAGGTGACACGAGGCAAGAAAGGGCTGAGAGAGACTGATCTGTTCTGATCCAGATTTCTATTGTACCTTCCCGTCTCTGAAATGGAGCCAGTCTGTTTATAATCCCTCATTAATAACAAGTAAAAGGCACATTGAGGGTTTCGGAGCTGCACCACCTCGTTTTTGCCCCTTCACAGCCGGAACAATAGTCCAGTGAGAACAGCGTTGTAGGCTTTGATGGGGATGTTTGGGATTAAACGGCACATTTCCACCCTCTTAACATTCCTGCCTGCCCACCACTGAGGAACAGTGAGGGTCCAGCGGCGGTCACATGAGCTTTTCTTTCGACTGAAAGTGCGTACCACGCTCGCTACAGGAGCTCTCTCTGCACAGACATCTCCAGTGTCACATTTCCTCGTCCAGGAATAACTCGCTGTGATGGGCGGGATGTTCGATGCAGAATCGAAATCGCACAGCGCTTATCTGGAAACGCCGTGAATGCGGACTGACTGGGTTCCTAAAGACGAACACTGTCACGTTCAAAGCCGTTGTCCTGGTTTCCCCGTGACTGTGGGAATACAAGAGGACGGTGTGCCTCATTGGGCCGGCGTGATGAAAAAACCTGTTCTAAAAAGCAAAAGGTTGAATCACTTCGCTTCACGAAACAACAAGTGAAGCCTGTATGATTCATGAGTGGTGCTAATAGACCGTAGAACGATTAAAAAGTAGGAAGTTCTGAAAGTTCTGATACCGCTTATAGTACAAGTACAATACAAACATACCAAATAGTTCGATTCCACTCTCCATCCTTCATCTTACCAACTTTGTACCAACTGGTGTCTGCTGGAGCCTGTATCCAGGGTACATAGGGTGAAGTCAGGGAATACACCCTGGACAGGTCTCCAGGCCATCACAGGCCACACACATGTGCCATTTACTCTCCCATTCCAATCAGCCTTAACACGAATGTCTGTCACTGAGAGCATGTAACCTCTTTTACTCTCAGTGACCATGTTGCACGTGTGTGTCTACATTTTTACAGTGGTCTCCTTTTCTTTTAACGAGACCAAGCAGCCTGCCTCATCCTAAACTTCTAAAGTCAGAGTGCCGCTTTCTCTCTCCCCTCTCTGCGCCATTAATTGAGTTAATTGAGCTGAAAGGCGCTACAAGGGAAGACGAATCGATTGCCACTTCCTTTGCCTATACAGATTTGAGGCGTGATGCTGGCGACAGCTTTGATGGATATGCAGCTCTTGTGCTTGTCCTCTGTCTGCTCAGCGGCGACCCCCCCCCCTCCTCCACCAACTCAGCCTGTCCGTGGGCAGCGGCCTTCTGCCGCTCTCGCTGTGAATGAATCACTCCTTATTCATAAGATCACCGGCGCAGCGTTATTTGTTTTGTTCCACTTTGTCTTTTTTTCTTGTTTCGCAATTTGCGGACGCCCTCCATTTGCGTATGCGCGTCTCTCAGGAGGAGAATCGCCACCCGACCTGACCGGCCCGCTCTCAGGCTCTTTGCAGTCTCAGATTCATCCACTCATGAGCAGGAATGCTCCTAAATTTAGTAAATATGATAGCAGCGCTGCCTTCCGCCGAATCTGTGGCTCGCGGTTATCTGCGTCCATCAGCTGCTGATGTGCAGCACAGGGAGATATAGCCGTTAATGGAAGAGGGACCTGGACTCATCTATATTTAATCATGTAAATGGTCATTTAGAGGCACTTCCGGTGGAATCTGATTCCTAATTATGAGGGAGGGAAAAAAGGATCTCTCCGAGACAAAGCACATAATCAATAGGAGTGGTAATTATCAGCCTCTCTCTGTCTGTGTCTGTTGGAATCATTTCTGTTCCCACATGTTTTAATGCCAGAAAACCGACTTAAATTATTTAGCACTTTGTGATTGCTCAGCCGCACATCCATCCACACACACACACGCGCACACGCACACGTCCACAGACACGAGCAGGCGGATAAATGCCTGCCTCATCTTTGTATCCGGAAATTGCTGTCGGGCTGGTTGAGCTGAGCAGCCTGTGATCTAACAGGCTGAGAGGCAGGAGGAGGAGCCGACTGTCAACAGTAAACAGTGTCAGAGTGGATACATCACTGCCGGCGTCCACTTAATGGCTTCATGTGGTGTCGCTGCACATTAGCAGGCAGCCGCACTGCAGCATTATCCAATTTAACCAGTCGTTAAATCGAACTGTGACTTTTCTAATATCACTTATTATGCAAGGCCCAGTGAGTTGGTGAATAGCGGCACCGCCTCACAGCGAGAGCGACCCCGGTTCCAATCCAGTTTCCTCCCCACAGTCCCAAAGTGCGCACGTTTAGGAGACTCTGAATTGCCCTGCGGCATTAGTGTGAAAGTGCTTGACGTGTGTGTGAGTGTGTGTGTGTGTTCTAAAATGGGCCGGCAACCTGTCCTGGGTGTATTCCCTGCCTTCACCCTATGTGAGCTGGAAATAGGCTCCAGCAGACCCCTGCAAAAGCACTGAGTAAGATTATGGATGGATGGATGGATACATAGCCCAAAGCACACCTGCACTGCAAGGTGACTCACAACAGAACTCCAAACCAAAATAACTTTTAAAACCAGAGGAGGCAAAAAGAAGTTGTTTTTTATTCCGTAGTTTATTGTGTTTCGTGTTCGGTCTTCACATATCTCGCCTCACTTTTTCCACTTGTTTTGTTTATGCATCCATTGTCTGACCTACTTTGTGCCACTTTGTGCCGACGCCTATTACAAGGGCATATAGACTAAAGGCAGGACAGATCGCCATCACAGCACACACAATACACACGCACGCATTCACATCAATGGTCAGTTTAGATTATCCATTCGGCTTAAGCGCGCATGTGTTTAACTGTGGGAGAAAACCAGAGAACCGAGAGAAAACCCATGGGAGAACATGCAAACTGAACAGAAAGGCCCTCGGTCTGAACAAGAGTCAAATTGGCGACCTTAGAGCTATCCACCAAGGTACTGTGCACACACCTTTCATAATGTTAATGTAACTCTTTTGCTGTCATGATGCAGTTCATTTCTCCCTTTTCCCACATGCCTTCACCATCAGCCCTGGCTTTGTAGCTCCCTCTAGAGAACTTTCAGCAGCACTGCATGTCTGTGAAGCGTGAGCTCTCACTGTGCCTGTCCAATAAGTGTGAGTCTCCTGATCTGTAATATCATAACTGTGGCAAACATCGCAGATCCTATTGGATTAGACTCTTGTCACTTCCAACATTTCCAGTTGCTCGAAGAAGCAGCTGATGTCGGAGCACCTTAATGTTGACACGGCTCTGATTAATGCTTCCCTGCATGAGTCAGCCCCCCCCACCCCCCCCAACCCACCCCCCACTCACAGTCTGCTGATAATCTCATCTGTGACAAGGCTCTACGGAAGAGATGATGTGTGGCCACAGGGGGGATGTCTATCTGAGTCTATGTGTGTGTCCATGTGATGACTGTGCTGCACAGCTGCAGGAAATATGTTTTCCTTCATAATATCACAGGGCAGGATTGTAATAGCATTATTGGACTACCTTCAAAATTAAGATAATATCATAGATTAACTTCAGGACAAAGTATCACAAAACCATTCAATACACGAGCTAGAACCTTCTAAACACGTTAAATGATTACTTTCTCAGCCGTTCTAGGAATTAGCTTTGAATAGTGAAACTTAAACACACTTAAAACCTGGCTTTTCCTGGATTGGATGACGGCAATTCAGAATGTTATACTTAGGTGTCCACATGACTGTGAAATTCCCAGATATACATCTGTATTAAGAAATGACTTGTTTATTGTTTATTTTTTATCTATTGCAGTGTATTGCAGGTCTGCAGGGTGGATGTGCCACTGCTCCGGGAAGCAAGGATAGCTGCAGAGATGTCCATGAAACCAGCGTCACCGAACACTGGGAGAACTGACCTGACAGGGTGGCGCTAGCTGAAGTTCAAGTTACCACTGCGGCCATATGGACCTCTATGAACCATCTATAATTGGATGATAGCGGATAGCCAGCGACACACGAGCCACTCTTGTTTAAGTATTAATGAGCAACGTGGGTTTCGTGTGCGGTGAGACGTGAATCTCAGCGCCACCTTTAGGATGCTACGGTGTCCGTGCTGTGGGCTGCGGTAACGCCGAGTCACCTTCGACTTTCATTTAATTTTAATGCCAGTTCGTAGCGTTACCTCGGGGCGCTTTACGTCAACAAAACAAACCACAAGGAGGAACTCAGCAAAACCAGACAAAACCCCGCGAGTCAGGTAAAGATGGACACACATTTTTAACACCCCCGAGAGCAAAGAAAGGAGGCAGAGGTGGATAGTTTGCATTCGAAACTGGACACAGACAGAACACTCCAGAACTTTTCGGGCAAGTTCACACTGAACTGACTTTAGTTAGCCTAGTTAGCAGGGATGCAAGTTAGCTTGTTTTCTCCCTCTAGAAGAACACCCGTCCCAAAATAACATTCGAGTTTAACAGAACGATAGAAAACAGACTTTTTACAATACATCAGCAGGTCGGCAAATAAGTTATTTCATCTGGAACTAACCGAATCACCCGGTATCCATCCGCATCGCAACGCCCTGGATCAATCCGCCAATCAGTCGCGTGTCGTCAAACAGCTAAACTGACCCGACCTTGCCAAACAAGGAAGCTGCCTTTCAAAATTAAACATTTACAGATGAAGGAGGACATGACAATGTTTTTGGATGTACATATGGAAATAGGCCACTGCTTTTCAACAAAAATGAAAATAATTTTTATGTTCCCTTTTAATTGAATTAGTTATGAGATAGATGTTTAGTGACTCCTTAGTTATAGGAACATTAAATCGACATCTTTGCCCCTGCATTTTGCTTGTGAGTCAGACAGGATGCCTTGTTCCCCTGACTGCACACTCCCACACCTCAGACATACTCTGGTGTAGCCTGAAGCAGCTCACCTGTTTTAGATGCACAAATGTGTACAGACTAAGTTTAAAATTCAAAGTGAACACAACTGAAGAGATGCTCAGTAATCACACGGCAAGCGGGGTTAAAGCAGAGGAGAAAAACAAGCTAATGATGAACTAACCATTAAAAAGAAAGTGTCAAGTGCCCTGACTCTGAAAGCAGAAAAAGTCGGTCGAAGAGTGTCTAATCAAACTGCAAATGATGCTGGTATAAACCGTCTGAATTGATGGCGTGTGTCCTGTTATTGGACTGCTGGAGCTGTAAAAACTCATTAAACCTCCTTGGTACCTTCACCTTGTCTTGCATAATTCCCCCCTTTGTTGTTTTGTTCTGTTTGAAGAGGAACAAAGTTATTCATAGAACGTTTTTTAGTTCTCCGAAGCATACTTGAGCAGGGGTCTGCGTAGAGCACAAATTAACCCTCAAGAAGCTGCCACACGGGACAGACAGGGAATATGAGTAATGACGGCTTCAAAACGGCGAGCTGAAAGCTCTCCCTGTGGGCTCCGAAACTGCCGGTTAACCTGCAGCGCTGACGCTGCATCCCGTGTAGGAGGGAGGAAACTCATTTAGGGAGCATGACTCAGTATGACTGTACGGAAATCAGCATTTCATTTTATTTATTTATTTTTTTGGGGGGGGGGCTCAACAACTCGTCTTTCATTCCATCACTGGAATATATAGCTGGAATATATATAGCTATATAGCTATATACATAGCTACACCCAGTCATAGCTATATACATGGCTATAGCTACATACATAGCTTAATATTGAAGGAAACAGATTGTTGTGCGTATTATAGAGAAATGTGCCGCTCATACTGTAGGGTGAACCTTCTGTCCAACTGGGATTTGAACCAGGAACCTTATGATATTACTTACCAATCCGACATGTTGCCCAAAGCTATGTTAATAAGTTTTGATTCCAATATTGTTCATTTCTTCCCCACACTTATCGATACAGCAATCGACTATATCATGAATATCCTCGTGTCTGTTTTGGCATTTGGCCATGGAGCGTTTTTCATTGCGATCTTGCCATTGACTCCCCTGTACACCCTGTACATAGGGGTTTTTTTGCTTTTTTTGTGGTTTACGCAGGATTAACCCCACTGGCTTCAGTGATCCCCTGAGTTTCTACCTTTTCCCCGGTGGTAAGACCAATCACATTCCTGCTAAGTTCTTTCACACACGCGGCACAGTTTGAGCTAAGCTCGCCGCTGGGCTCAGATTTGCACCTTAAGTTCAGTTCATGGCCCACCAGGCTCAGAAACAGTCTCTTGTAACACACTGCAAACCAGCGGGAACAGTGTGTTTTAGCATGACTTGGTACCTCCAAGTGATTAGCAAGCGTCTGCATGCTAAGATACCGAACACAGCTGGTGAAAATGGTTCACAGCTAAACGTCTGCTAAACCCCTTTGCTTTGTCACTGCGAGATATATACAGCCACTGTGTGTAAATATAGCCTCACAAAGCCATTAGCGGGGCTGTAGACTCTGTCATGGCCGATCTGTGTCTTTGAACAGCTAAAACGGCAGCAGTGGAACAAGCTATCAAGTACTATCAGGGCAGGGGCGTCCTTTTCCATCTTCAAGAAGCTCTTGAAGACCCAACTGTTAAGAGAGCATCTCTTCTCCTGCCTGTCTTCTTCCCTCTTATCACCCTTCCTCCTACAGCTCTATACAGTAGTTGTACTGGTACTTACAATACCGCACTCTCATCCCCTGGCAGTCTACAGGAATGTAGAGCAGTCTTTACTGTTGCGCTATCATCTCTGTTGTAATGTAGGTTGAACAATTTTTTTCTCTTATTTAAATCGCTTCCGATAAATACACATGAATCACAAAATGTAAATTAAAATCAGCTTCATAGCCCAGACTGAAGACAATCTGCAAACTCTTGCCTTTGTATTTTTGTACTGTTTCTAATTTAACTTGAGTCTCACTACTTTCATCTTTTCAACACACCTTACCCCGCCTAACTGCCTCTCTCCGCTGCTCATTCTGGCTTTTTAGTTCCCCCGAAACACGAGGCACCTCTGGGACCTCGTCGTGCCAGGTGTTCTATATATAGGGATTATTATTTTGGTGACGTGACGACGTGGGCGGCTTCCTAGTTCACAGAGGTTAGCCCAATCGTGCGCTGTCGTGAACTGCCAGTGGCTATTTAAAGCGCTCCATGCACTGTGATAACCCGGCTCCCCAAGCGATGACGATAAAGACCCCCGTGTTGCTGTGGTAACAGCGCATCAACCAAGGACACGTGTGGATGGCATCCGTCAGATGCTGCGTCTTTGTGTGTGTGTGTGTGTGTGTGTGTGTGTGCGTGCGTGCGTGTGTGTGTGTGTGTGCGTGCTCGGGACCCATCCCACCTGCTTTCACCAGAGCATCATTTCATCACAGCAGAAAAAAAGAAACAAGGCCCATCCAATCATGTTTTTCGGGAGGCAGAGAAAATGAACAGATGTCCCCTTGAAGTACAACATTGTTTTTGATGTCGCGCCGCTCGGCTCCCGCTCGCCAGAGCTCCCGCACGGCCGGGACGAAGTTTAACGGAGGATTCCCTGCGTCTGAAATGAGCAGTTCTGCTCCAGCGGAGCGGCGTGAGGCGATGAAAAGAAGTTGGAGCCCTGTGAAAGTAAACCCAGGAAGCCAGTATTCAGGAATCGATATGTCATCCGTGGCTTTCGTCTCAGCGTGTGTCCCCGCCTCCCCCCCCCGGCGGTGTGTCGGCCTCCGGCGAGAAGGGAAAATGGATTCGTGCGAGACGCAGTAAACTGACTGATTGAATGAGTGTAAAACGGAGTTTGTCCCCCTGACTTCCTCCCGTCCGGGCGCCGTCGTGCGGCCATCAGATAAGCCCGCGGCATCGATCTGTGCCGCGGGGCGCGTTTGTTTCTCTCCTCCCCGCCCCTCCCCCCTCCCCCTCCAGAAGCGGCGCCCCGTTGTTTGCCCAGCGAGGGGGTCGGGCCTGGCGTCTCGCGTCTGTCCAAACCGTCTCCCGCCTCTGAGCCATCGGCCAGAGACGCTCGTTGTAAGTCACATCACGGGCCAGTCCACAGGCGGCGTGGCGGGGGGAGGGGGGGGGCGGCGCCGTAACGGTTTCGTCAGTATGCCGGTCACATCTTGGCAAACGGGAATTATGTTTTTGTTTTTGTTTTTTTACCGCCCTCCATTTCGTGGCACGCTCCAGTAATTAGGGGAGCGTCGAGTGGATTAAGCTGTGCGCGGGCCCGGTGTTGGGATACGACTGCGAGATGCATCTTCCATCGGCCGGTCAATCACGGCGGCGAGAGGACACAGATCAATAGGAGAAACTAACCAAGGAGCGAACGGAGGGCAGGAGTGAGGAGAAGCTCCTGAATCAATGTGACAGTCATTCAGCTGCAGCGTCAGACACACAGGCTCGGCACGACACTGTGTTTGTGCACAAGTGTGTGTATGTGTGTGTGTTTGTGTGGGTGTGCGTCCTTCCTTTACTTTTGTTGATTCGGCAGAATTGCAAGGTTTTGCACAGAGCTCCCTCACAGATTGATTCACACCCAGACGCCGAAGCTACAACAACCACGGGTTTGTTATTGTGGAGCTGTGTATTGTGGAACTGTCGGGCAAAGCATAAATCATTCAGTTTTAGCATGAAGACTCGAGTTAAGGTGAGTGAAAAACTCTATAAAATGAATATGAGGCTCGGCAATATACACATCTATATGTGTTTGTGGGTGTGTGTGTGTGGGTGTATATGGGGGCTCTTGTGCAACAGATCCATTTGAGGTTTCAATCCGGCACATGGCTCCTCTCTCCTCCAGCAGATGGCAGCATGGCTGCTTCTCTCCGCTTGAGCACCGAGCCTGTTTTTTTTTTTTCCCTTTGGTTTTGTTTTTTTTTTTTATCTTCCATTTTTCTGCTGCATCAGAGGGCTCCCCACTGAGTCACCTTAATCATCCTCTCTCCGCTGTTTGAATCATTCACTCTGAGAATTCACCGTCCGATGATAAACATTGTAAAATGCGGACAAGGGGGCATAATTTAGACAAGAAAGTTTAGGACAGAGGAAGTCATTTGCCATGCAGTGTTTGTGTCACAATTTGGAATGTGTCGCCGTCGTAGTCTCTCACAGGTTGCACATGGTGTGATCTAGGTGGAGCATTTGATCCTCTTTGTCCTCAGATCCAGAGAGAAAGAGTCTCTCTGGGTTATTCATAGTTGTTCAGTGAATGTTATAATAATCTGAGTGTTTGGATGTTTACATTCACATGACAGGTACTGAATGATGCAGAAGAAACAAGTTAATCCAATGTGTATCTCTTTAAGTGTAAATATATCATAATTTAGGTATAATTAAGATTAAGTTACAATCAAATGTCACAATTTTGGCGTGTTCAGGATTAACTTCTCTGTCTGTCGAGTACTTCTCGATGTCCCGATGTACTCCGCTGTCCTCGAAGTAGCCCAAAGTCAGACATTTTCATTATGAAAGTTGCGATATTGATTTAGGCCGTATCACTGCACTCTAATTAAGTAGTTTTAAGCCTACAACCGAAAAGAAGAAGGAAAAGAAGACAAAAAAACACGAAACGCTCGGAAAGCGATTATTGATCGAGTTTTCTCCCCGGAGGTCGGCCGAGGGAAGGTTAAAATCCCTCTCTGACCAACAGTGCGCTGATTTGGCTGCCAGCTCGCTCGTCGACAGTGCTTTTCACGCTTCAGCGGAGCGCGAGGAGAACACGCATTCTCCTCATCGGAGGAGTGCGCTCACAAGCTCGCCCTCGGTCTCACACACACACGCACACACACTCACACGCGCATAGACAGCAGCGCCAAACCCCACACCGCTGCACAGCCAGACCAGCGTGCCACTCCTCACACACGCTCCGCACACATTTTGGTTGGCGTCGCTCCGCTTTGTAATCCGCCTCGGGCTGTAATGACTCCACGATAAGCCCGTAGCGACTCGTGTAAACAACACGGATTGGACCCCGGAGGCAACGTCGAAGCAGCAGAGCCCGGTTCGAATCCCTACGCCGAGCGGCGGGGAAGGCCAGACGTCCTTACCTGGCTCGGGCCTGTGCCCTCTGAACCGCCCCATTCGACATTTAGAGCAGAGGCGGGGTTAAGCGATGTTTTGCGGCGCCACGCAGCTCCTCGAGCCACTTAAGATGCTATGAAAACCCGTGGAGAGCAATTAATGCAAAGTTCTCTCCCCTTCCTTGACCGAATCTGACTACACGCGCACGCTGACCCATTTTTATGCCCAGTGGCACTTAAAATTTCTGGGGATGTCATTATCTCCGCCACTTTACAAATAAGCATCCATAAATCCGCTTAGGCATCAAACAAACTTCTCCTGACTCCAGGATCGTCTGTGTCAAAGTAATGCGGAGAGTGTGTACATCCAGCTATGTATGTTAAGGTCGTGTGTGGCAGAATGTCCCAGCTCTACCGGAGCTCTGTTTTCTATTATTCAAGACAAAATGTGATGGTCAGACAGGTTTCTCTTCCCCCCCCGTGGTTGTCCTTGGTGTTCTGGTGTTTTCTTGCACCTGGGACCTCCAGTTAACCACCTCTGGTCGTGATAGCTGGAGCAACATGGGCCTCTGTCACTTGTTGAAGATGAGCGTGGAACAGGCAGCTTCGTCTACCTAAAAGACGTCATCCAGATTTGACACATTTCCCGCAAATTTCCTCCCCATTTTTAAGAAGCGGGTTTTAAGAACAGTGTCAGATTACATGCTAAAAGTTTAGCGACTCACGTGATCCTCATTTTACGGGCAGGCCACAGTAAGTTGTATCTATGTATCCTAGAGATGGCACTTGCAAACATAAGTCACAACTAGTACATAACAGTTAGTTTGGAACGTGTTCAGGGCGGCAGGCACCTAGTGCCCTCTATTAACCAAATGCCACTGGCTAAATGAAATGAGAGAAAGTTCTGGATCATAGTGAACACTTAAACACTTCTAAAGGTTCGCACAGTTATCTTGTTAAATAAGGCAGTTAGACAGCCGTCTCAAATGTAAATGAACCCGAGTGAAGTCAAAGCGCATGGCAGCACGTCTCAGGCGAAAGTGAGATGTGCCTCGACAAAAACCTTGCACCTCTCCCGTCACCTCGTGCCCCCCGTTGAGACAAGAAAGGCTCCTGTCATCTTCCAACGAGATCGAGCCCGGCGTGAGCCACAGGCAGCGGCAGCGGCAGACCGGCGATCACAGGAAAACAGTAATGAGTTCCTTACAGGAACAAAGAGTGTTCTGAAAAGGGGCGATGGGCAGGTCGGAGGGGTGGAGGGAAACAAGCGTGGCAGCGTCTCTCTCACCCCTCTGTGCAACCGCGGGCCGAGCATCGTCTATCCGTCCCTAATGGATCAGACGGCTCAGATGGAGCCGCGGCTCCGACGCCGACTCCCCGTTTGACTTGCTGTAATCGTGGTGGATTATAGCGCGATGACTCACTCCGAGGCCCTGTCAGCTGCTGCCACAGAGGCAAAGACGCGGGGCTTCAGCCGGTGACGCATTCTCCGCCAAACGTTACCAGCAGGATTTACGTCCATCCAGCCATCGCCTGACAATGGCGTCGAGGTGCCTAATCTTCAGGGCGCAGAGTGATACGCCACAGTCAGGTCACCATTGCAGGCTGCAAAGTACTGCAGTTTCAGCCTCCCGTCGACCTCAGCATGCGTATTTTTGGACTGTAGGAGAAAAGAAAGGAATACGTGGGGAAAAGCCACCTGCACGCAGGGAGAACATGCAAACGGGCATTTGGTCCAACCAGGTGGCCACCTTGTAGCAGCATGATGGCCTCCACACCCTTTGAAAGTTGCGCACCTTTAGGACAAGTAAGTGGCTAGAAAATTTGGGCTGTATCTGAAGCAGTATGAATTTGGCTTGAATTGAGAAATACATCAGCAAATCAACATCCATCGACCCCTGTCCAGGCACCAGTAGACCTCCTCGACAGCACTGGGTTCAAGACCTGTAAGATGGATGTCTAAGTAGCCTTAATGCGAGTGTGACCGTTTTTAACTGTCCCCTTACAGCGTGAAGCAAACGCTGTTTGAAGGTAATATAAAGCAACACGAACCGTGCTCTTTATCGATTTAATGAACAAATGTGCCTCTGTGTCGGTGAATACGGTGCAGGCAGCATTTACATTCCCTAACAGAGCGTAATTGGAAAAACAAATTAGGGGTATACAGAGATACTTTCTTGGAGAGAGCAGCTGTGCAACATATTGCAGTGTGGTGTTGGTGTTTTATAATCCTCCTCTCTGTTGCCTTGAATCACAGGGTGTCGACGTGCGCTCGTATCCACCACAACACAGAAACGTTTGAGAAGGTATCAGTATTCTTTGAACAGTTGTATAATAAAGAGAATGATCAGAATAAAAACAAAAAGTAAGTGGTATTTAGTGACAAAAATCCCAAATTCTCAAGCGGTAATACCAGCAAGAGAAGAGAGAGTATTTCAGCCCACCTGCGGAGAAATCATAGGACTATTGTGAGTGTATAAATCAATGAGCATCTGCCCTGAATCTTGAGAGGGGAAACGGATAAACACACACTGACAGATGACTGCAGTGTCACGAGACTGTGGAAAACACGATTGGCCAGGGAAATAATTCTCCCTTTACAGCCATTTATGACCCCCTGGGTGCTGATTAGAAAACGCGTAATTCAATTTGATCTTGGGGGAGGTTTGTCCTTCAACTCAAAGCCTGGAACTTCCACGGCACGTACAGGCCGTTGGTGGGCAGTAACAGTCCATCTGCTTTTGTAATGCACACTTCTGAACCTGCATTTTCATTGTGCATGAAGTATTTTTTTAAATTAGCTTTTGATTAAGCTGATCCATCTGCTACAGCTCGTTTTAGAGCCAGCATCCATGATGTGTGCTGTTTTAAATTGGTCTAGTTTAGAATGAGCCCAACTGGTATTTATCACAAATTCACTGGACGAGACAGATGTAGATTTAGATTAGACGAAATGACACCGCCTAGCTGTCCTGCCATTGTTCAGCACTGCTTACCAACATGATGACAGGGAACATTCAAACAACTCACATAAATGTCAGCCATGGCAGTTCAGCGGGGTAACATCGCACGCAGACGTAAACTTGAGCAACGGAGGATCAGTTCAAACATCAAACACCCTCCACAGATTTAAAGGCCCGTCATACTTCATTATTTCATCTCAAAACCCCTCTAGCTCTCAGCTAACTGAGATTTTCTCATGTCTCCCGTTCATAAAGAATTCAGTTGCTGAGGGATTTAATTGGTGCCATTTACCCCAAGTTTTCTTCTTTTTTTAGAGTTAGGACTTAATTGATTTCCATCCGCAGCAGACAGGTGGAGTAGTTTCTCATCGGCAGAGGGACCACTGAGACTGTTTTTGACGGTAGTGCTTGTGGACTGCAGCTTCAAAAATCTTTCGCCAGGTTGTTTGCGATTCCCAGCATTGGGACAAGGTTTTCTAAAAACTTGACTGGCGCTCGATGCTAAAAGCATACCACTGAGACTCTGCAGTTGGAATAGATAAAGCATATCATCGCATTTCCCCCGAAACCCAGTCCGCTGGTGCGGAAGTTGAAGTGAAACCTAGCGGGCCCGCAGAGGCTGCCAGTCCTCTCCGTAATGGTCTCGTTTTGTCACATTAATTATAATGTGGAAGCTGAAAAGCTGCGGAGAAGCCCATTGGAGTCACCAGACACTGCAAGGAACTTTTTAGATATAAACTTCTCAAATTCTCATATGAGCTTTGATCTTCACGTTCAAGACATTAGTGTCTAAAAGTTGAAAGGTTTTCATATACTTTTCATATACTTGTCTTAATTGCAGTTTTCCCCCTTTAATAGCATGTTCAGATATGCTGGATTTCATCTCCTTTAAGAAATCCCTTAACATCTACACTTAAGACAAAAGACCCTTCGCTACAGCAGCACTCTGGTTTTTCAGTTAAGGTAATTTGTAATAAATTACATTAATGATGTCACATCGTGCTTTAATGTCATGTTTCTTGTCACCTACTAAACAGAAATCCAATAGTTTGGCTGTTTTCGCTCTATATTTGGTCTCCAACGAGACCAAATACAGCTAATGGCTATATAATGGCGAATGGCTATCGGAATTAGCCATTAGCCTTTTAAGCTAATGGCTAATTACGACCTTGTAAATGTGCTTAAAGTAAATGTAAGCACACTGGAGCTAACAGAGACTTGAGAGACTGTTCATGATGTCCTTTAACATTACATTAGATATCCGGCACGTTATTTGTGTGGAAGTGGAGATTTCAATGCGGACGAAGTTACTGATGTTAAAAGGCAGCGCGTAGCGACCTGCCCCGGCGCTCTTTTGCCTTTTCGGTGAAAGCACTCGAGACGCGCCGCGAACCATTCATTATTTACGCCGCTATTTCCGCCGACGGCCGGTGTCTTTCAGGTGGAGGCCGGCGGCGTCTCCGCAGCGGGGCCGACGCGGCCCGAGCGTCCGCAGGGTATCGGCGGCCCGAGGCCGCGGGCGTTTGACAGCTAGGAATGCTCGCGCCTGACACTAACCGCATCAGCTGCTCATTAATTAAGCCGCTCCCGCGTTATCGCCCCCACGCAGGGCCCGGAAGCACTGACAGGCCAGGGGAGAGAAATCTGTCACCCGCTCACGTCCTCTGCGGTTCAGGGAGATGTCTAATCATCCACACGCACACACACACACACACACAAGCACACACCAACCGAGGACGGTCCTGTGTTAGCGTGCGCATGCGTGCCGTTCTTTCGAGCGGGCCATATCTCATCTCCTCACCTTGGCTTCACCTCGAGCGCCCTCCGCAAAACAAACTCGAGAGGAAACTTCAGATGAGCTCGGTTGACCCTTCGCCCCTCTCGTCCTCCCTCAACCCAAACCCCGTCCGACCTCTCACGGAGACCCTACGCCTAGCCACCTCCTGAAAACATGGCCAGATCGAGACAGGAAGTCGCTTGATGTATTTCCTTTCGTTCATTTTTCCCCACGAGACTCAGGAAAAAGGAGAGGGAGAGAGAGACTACGGGAGCAGATAAAGGGAGCAGCAGGTACGGTGTGTCTCCTTCCTGTCCATTCCAACAGACGCACACACATACGCTCGCATACGGACACGCACTTGTGCACTCATTCATATGCACTTTCACATTATTTCATGACTCATCTTTTATGCATGGCCCCGTTGCCGCATTTCCCCTTCTCTCCTGCTTTATACGAGAGTGGGATGGCACTCAGAAACGCTGCTGCTTGTCCTGTTGGCACCCTGAAGAGGAATGAAGTGGAAGCCAGTGGTTCAGGCAGGCAATTTGTGCCCTGGCTGCGAGCTTGGCATCTCGTGACAGAGCCTTTAACAATCAGCACTCCATTTGACCTTTCGTAGGCTGGCAACTGGGCTCTAAAGGAGCCTTGTGATTTCTGACTCACACCCTGCTCTTTTGTGTTAATGGATCCAGCGTGGCTCCACACGGGAGGACCTGAAACCACCAACCAACGAGGGAGAGTTAGAGAGATGCCGACACTTACATAAGCAAACCCGATCCAAGAGATGTTCCGTAAACAAACCCAAAATTCAATCTTTGCTAATGAAGTGATATTGGTTTTATGAACTCCCAGAGCCCCAGAGCCCAAGCTGTAATATCCTTGACACGATCATGTGTTTGACAATGTGGTGATCGTCAGTGCATCTGTGCGTGTGAACACACCATTCATGTCCAATCATGGACTTCTCTCTTATTGAAAGAACTTTATGTACATGTGTGCTTCAAACACTAGCTTAAGTCTCCCACAACCTTAATCAACTCTTCAACTTTGTTTTTGTAACATATTTTGCAAACAACAGGAGTTGACCCAAAGTCACTAAACACATATGGAGCTGCATAAGTGCAGAAATCTTATGTATTACTGTACCTTTGCACTGTTTCAGTATATTTCAACAGTGGGTTGTTAGCACTGTCACTTCATAGCAAAAGTAGGTGGTCCAGGTAGTCCAGTTTCTTCCCCGAGTCCAAAAACATGCACGTTGAGGCTAATAGGACGGTGTAATTTCTAGTTTTACCCTTGGTGTACATAACTGTGAAAATAAAATAAATGGAATGGAGTGTGTGCCCTGCAGTGGACTCGCGACCTACTCTGTGCATAAAACTCCTGCAAAGAAGCTCGAAACACTTCAGGTTGTAGCAGTGACTCGGAAGGACCAAAAGAAGAGCATGGGGCCAAACTTGGAATCAAAGCCTTAGCTATTTTTACGTTGCACTACAGATCTTGAAGTGGACGGTTTTGTTGAAATGACATTGAAAGAAGCAGTACCCGCGGACCACTTGAGAGCACCAGTTGAGTTCCAGCTGTACAAGTAGTATGTTTTATCGCTCTCACTAATGACAAATGTGACTGTGAAGTAGAAATGTAATGCGGCAACAGGAGAGCAGCACTCTCGGAGGGAAAATGCTGTTATGAAGAGAAGCTGGAGCGGTACACACACTGTAGGAGGCCATGTAGCTCCGTTGATGCGAGATGCAGGTGAAAGGACAAACAAAGCCCTTCAACATTCCTCCTGATTATGAATCCCTGCTCTCACATGCTTTCGCCACTTCTCTCTGGTCCTCTCCTTCTCCCCGCTGCCGGAGTGACACTCACCCCGGACGCTGTTATCTTGGAAACGCCTTGTTCATGGTGCTTGAGCAGACGGCAGCAGAGTGCGTTTCGCGGCTTCGAGGACTTGCATTAGTGCCAGGTGAGACGGATAATGTGCATTACAAAGCAATTTGATTGTCCAGTGCCCCACGCCTCACCTCCTCCTCACAGCGGCTGCTGAAAGCACAAAAAGACAGAAAGGCCCTCTACAGAGGGTTCGTTTGTCCTCCCCAAGCTACTGTAGAAGCACAGCTCCTCTGAAGAGCACTCACTCCATCTGCAGAAATAAAGAGCCCATTGTAAGGTAAGAAAAGCACAGCAGCACTGTAATGAAAACATACTTGTTGATATTATACTCCCTCATAGCCTGTATATCCCCCTTAATCCCACAAACTGGTCCTCAAACACGTTTTTTGAAAAATTTCCACCATCACAGGGATCCTGCTTGCTGATATGATCAGTTCAGTTGCTCATGATTTGAAAGGAATTTCTCAAAACTACAGTCATCATATTCTTCTCAAGTCTGTGCCTAAAATGAGTAAAGGTGGCCATTGAAAGAGAAAATGTTGTGTACTGCATTAAACATCGAATGAATGCAGGCATGTCATTGAATTTCTATGAATATTTCATTAATTCTTTGTACTGTACCACTGGAACTTGCATTAGCCGCCGTGCCACAGGGACTCTGATATTAAAGAAAGTGATTATCTGCTGCAATTTCAGCGGCTGATAACACTCTTTACTGGGAGGCTGAAAAAGTTCCAAGGCTGCACAAAATACTCTATGCCGAGCAGTAATTCCTGTTTGCAATAATGACACACGACCAAGGAATGTTTTTAGTCTCAAGAGCAACTTCACAGCACATCATAATCATCTTTTTGATCTTTGCCTAATACACTCACTTAACCCCCTACCTACAGTCGGAGTGAGAGATGCAAAGAGGCGCTCCTGCTCTGCAAAGCCGTCTCGTAGCCTCAATACTTAATTCCAGCTTCTTATTACCGTGCTAAGCAGGGACATCAGAGCCCATCTAGAAAGCAGGCTTTGAGAGCTTGTTTTGGCTGCGGTCCTAGTTATGAATTTCTCATTGGTATTCCTGCTCCACAGTCTGAAGTAGAAGTAAAAGCCGTGCCCACAGAGCCAGACTGTGTCCCGAAACGCTGCCAACAAGCGGCATCCATCAGCCACAACTTCGTCTCTCTTTTTTATTCCGTTTCAAAGATACGAGGAGTCCCCCAGGGCGCGATTGTTGGTCCCTTCCAATTTCCTGTCCGTGCCCTGCGCTTTTTGTGCGACTGTTGATACGTGTTTGCGGAGCTTTTAATGTTGTCACAGTCTGTTTTTAATCATGAGCCGTGTTTGTCCAGACCCGTTTCAATTATTCATCATGTTTGCTCAACGAGCTGCTCCGTCGCAGTGACGCTATTGATGTGAAGTAAACACAGGCAAACTAAGAAACACAGACCCGTGGCTGTGATTTGTCTTGAGTTTGTTGTGGTTTATGGAGCATTACACTGTCATGTCTCTCCGAGCCTCATCTGTCAAAGACGGGGCCAAGCGCTCCCGAAAAATTAGATCAATACAGCAGATTTTAGAAGCGAGAGAGTTTGGCCTCCAGGGAGAGAGCCAGGCAGAGACTGAGCAAAACAAAGAGGACGAGGATAGGTAAGGAGTTGTGGGGAGCGGCTGGAACAAAGTCGAAAATGCACACAGAAAACGTATACAGTACCTGAGTCGATACGCTGTGTACGCCTGGAGAGATGGGAGAGGGAAATATGAGGAGGATCTCGCTCCTCTCCCCCGTCCCCCATTTTCACACGGGATGTCATTCACGCATTTCTCCACCTCCTGACAGCCCATTCTCCGCCAAGTAGGTCACTTCAAAAAACGTAAAACAGAGTGAGAGTGTAATGAGAGAGGAGAGGTTTCATCTCGGCATTCTGCGTGCGCCCCCCCCCCCCCCCCCCCCTCCTCCCCCCAATCGACGAAGTGACAGCAGTCGCCGTCAAGAGGATCACATCTGCGCACGCACACGTCCCCCCCTCGCGTTCGCACGTGTGCGGGCGACACGTGGCGGCAACTCGAACCCGTAGTGGCGCCCGTTGTTTGATAAGAGTCGCAATCGGGCGGCGACAAAGGCATTTTCGTAATGACACGTTCAGCCCGCTAATAAGAGGGACTGTGGGAATGAGGGCGCTGGGGGTGCCGCTAATGCTCATAATCCATCCAGAATCCCTCTCATCTGCTTCCTGCCATTGGGAACGACGCACGTTCTACTTACTCGGCGCTGAATGACTTTGCTGTGTTGCCACGCAATCAACTGTGTGGGGCCAAACGCGTAACAATACACTTGCATGCAAGCGATTTGTGCTTGTCCCGTCGGCCGTTTTTCGTGCACGCTCGAGCCCCCGTGCACCTCAGCCTCGCTGTTTTTTGGTCGCCCTGTGATCCAAAAGTATAAACCAACCCGGCACCGAGTGGTGGGATGAAAGTGAATGAAAGATCGCAGCGGAGTCACATCTTCTCTCACTCTCATTGGGGTAATAAGGAGGAGCCGTCATCGCTCCTAGTGAAACCTTATAGCCGGAGGGACGGATGTCACTTCACATCAGAAGTGCCGAAAAGAAAAAGTGCCTTGCAGAGACAAACTAAGAAATTGTTCCTCTTATTTAATGTTGCAAGCGCTATATGTGAATCAGTTACGGTATTTCTAATTCAATTCACGGTGCAGGTTTTGTATTGTAGTGTTGCATTAAATCATTTATTATCTGATTCATCCCTCCGGGCAGTTTTCAGGGAGCCCGTGATACTCCACCGATAGTGTTGAAAATAGATTATTAATGCGGCACAACACACACACACACACACACACACACACACACACACACACACGCACACGCACGCGCGGCTGTTCTGTGACTTTGTCAGACTGTGAGACAGCCTGGAAGTCGAGCTGTTCTTTTCACATCGCTCCAGTAAAAAAACGGTGCAAGTGAAAGCTGACAGGAAAGTGATAACAGAGCCTTTGGCTAAACTTCTGTCACACATCTAATTAGCTTCTGCCGTGTTTACATAATCTGTAGCCGCACAGGTTTAACTCAATTTCATCTCACTCGCGCCCGCGTAACTCGTACCGCGTCTGTGTGCGTGTGCGTTACTGTGCGTGCGTGTGACGTGTGTCTGTCTGGTGGCCCGGCCTCTGGTCGACCCCATCGGCCGTGGGTGTCGCGTGGCTCTCGCTGGGCACAGATTGTCAGAGTGTGAGTGAATGTGTGTGTGTGTGTGTGTGTGTGTGTGTGTGTGTGTGTGTGTGTGTGTGTGTGCATGTCACGGCATCGGTTTGGGCGCTGACAGGCATCAGTTTCAGCTCCGCTGTCAGACTCGGAGGCTTTTCATGGCTTTTTTAGAGGCTTGGGGGGAGGGGTGGGAGGGGTGGGGGGGTGGGGGGGTGGGGGGGGTTGCTGGTGTCCCTGTGAGTGTGCGACGTGTGACAGCAGCAGCCGCGGAGCTCTGACGAGCCATCGCTCTGTCACCACGGTTTGTTACCAGGGTGCGTTTGCCCCGTCTCATCTCCAAATCTTCCACGGAGGCCGACTCATTGCAAGTGAAGACGGGAGGGAGTTGTTTTTATCTCGGTGAAGCAGATAGAAACATAAAAGGAAACTTCTCGTGTCGTTCGGCGCGACAATGCCTGCATCAGTGTAATGAATTTCCGTTCTTATTTGCCTTTCTCTCTGAGCCGATTTCGGGAGCGGAAAGCCCGACGTTTTGTGTTTGTCCCCCACCCGGTCGCGTTTCACCTGCCACTGAGGAAGAAAAAAAAGAAAGACCTCCAGTGCACTGCGTTGCTCTGATAAGGGCCCTCTGTTCGCTGGATTGCAGCCTTTTAGCCTTTCATTCTTTTCTTTATTCTGCGGAACAATTCAGCTCTGTGTCACTAAATGGTTGGACCTCCGCTTTGAGATAAAGGCACAAAGACCCCCCGAGGTGTCATATCTGAGCTCCTGGAATTAGGCTGGTTGCTTATGAGCTGGATCAGAGCATAATCAGTGCTGCGGCGCCCAGCAGAGCCGGGGATATGAGCCACTGGCTGTCGGGCCAACTCAGGTGAATTTAGCCAGAATGGGAAATGAGCAGAAATTGTTCTTGCTCCTCGGCTGTTTCAGCACTGTTTTAGCACCGTTCCCCTTTCCAGGAAAACCGCCACTCACTCATTTGACTTTGAATGTGATTTGTAAAGATGCTTTTCCATCGCTTAAAGCTAATTTCCTTGATGACGGCGCGATCAGATATGTGAAAAGTAAGAAGGGGAAATAAACCCTCTGTTTTATTTTGGTCTTCATTGGCATTTACAATGGGAAACCAAACCCGAAGAAGGCCCACAGGTTTGTATAGTTCCTATAGGGCTCTACCCTATAAATGTGTGGTATAATGAACTTATTAAAAGCTGCTTAAAAATTACAATAAAATGTATGCACTTTGCTTAGACTGGGGACAGCTCCGTCCAAAGGTTACAAATCCACCCAATCTTAAGATCACCAATTAGCATAGGCGCAGTTTAATTCATCCTATGTGAAAAGAACAAGGCTTTCACTGAAGCCGAAGGATCTCTTAAAGAGCGGCACCCGTTTCCAAGCTAAGCGGCTTCTGGCTGCGGCTCCGCATTAACCCAGGTGATGCGAAAACGACTGTCAGCCATTTGATCGGCTCCTCGAAATACCACCGCGGCCCTTTTGAGACGTTTCGGCTGGTGTCAGGCACTGCGGATGAAGCGCGTTGAAAGGCGGAGACACTCTCGAACCTTCTCTCACCCGCTCTCACCATCTGACTCGGAGGCGAGAGCATCTGCGCGTCCAGAAGCCGGAGCCAGCGCTGCTAACAAGACGGGTCAGGTACAACAGCAGCAGCCATTGTTCTAACAACTGCGAGGGAGAATCTGTTGCCCCCCCCTCCCCTTTACTGTTTTCTCTATTCTCAACACACAGAGGTGACACACTCGGGCTGTAGCAGCGACGCCGCCTCGCCCCTGAGCTCATCGGTAAGCATAAAGCGTGCCGCTGGTACCCTGATGGAGAGCGCAGGAGGCTATCTGCCCCCTCCCTCATCCGCCCGTATCAGCCCCGTTGGATAAGAGAGGATCCAGGCGCGGGAGCCCATCTTCAGAGAGCGATGGCTCTGAGGTAATGAGGGTCAGCGCGGGGATATTATTGGCTGTGTCCTCGCTTCGCCCGTCTCTCCATCGTTCGCCCCCCCCTTCGCCTCTGCGTATCACCTCGGGTTTCAGGGGAAAATCATTCAGAAAAACCGAGACGGCCCGTGCTTTGTTTACCTCGAACAAATCCCCGGTGCGCCCACTTCTTTCAAGTTTTCCCTCCGTCCCGGGCTCTCGCAGGAAGAGTTTTACGCGTGTCCTCTCCGTTCTGAGCAGAATGCTAATTTGGTTGACACCGGAGGCTCGGCCGAGACAAGGCAATAACTCATCCTGGCTGAATGCTGATGGCAGGGTTTAGCCTTGAATGAAAACACCGGACTCCGGCTCCATTCAACGTTCGAATCACCTGCTAAGCTTTAACAACCTTCCGTCTGGGGTCAGATGCAGATTTAACGACACTTTTAATGGACTTTGTTAAAGTCCGACATCTGTCTCACTCCATTTCCTGCCGGTGCCATTTGTCTGCACTCATTAAACACACTGTAGCTGTGTCACATACAGACACTGATGTTGTAAAGGTGCCTGAACTCCGACCACTCGGGGGGGGGGGGTTATCTTCGTAATGAACGCAGCCGCCGTTACGGATGAAAAAAGAACCCAAACGCACCTCCAGAGAGACTTCGCATTCACATTTCACTTAGGCGGTATTTACGCTCTCTTTCATGGTAAAATATCCTGTCCCCGCACACCTGAAAATGTATGGCCCCCGTAAAGCAAGTAGCAACAAGCTTGTTGTAAAGCGATTACCCTGACCTGGGTCTGACTGAAAGGAGACGTTGGGATCAGTTCAGGCACATCGGGCAGATGCACATCAACACAAGAGTGAGAACAAAATGAGAATCAAGTTACTGACGGTATATGCACAAGGTGCCAAATTGTATAGCGTATAAATTGACATAGATGAGGGGTATTCAAAGGTAAACATGGTATAACTACCTCCTCTGGCCGCGTTAACATATACGAAATCACGGCTATTCTTTGAAAAGACCAAGATGATGTGTTTCCTTTTCATACAACATTTCTTTTTCATTTTATTTTCAAGGCTCAATAAAGCATGTGGACTGTCTACGTCCGTCCTTACTCACTTCGAACCCCGTGGTGGCACCTGGTTTTTGTCTGAGCCTATCTCCATTTCACGTGTGATAAAGGCAGGAAGTAAAGAGAACTGGACAGGTCTCTCATCCATCACAGGACACACACACACACACACACACACACACCACCTACTCTCAGATTCCCACCAAGGAGTCTCCAATCAGGGCACATATGCATGCTCCTGTCAGTGCAGGATTCAGATTTTGCTGTGACACGACAGCACTGTTCACCAAGCCTCAGAGTCGCCCCACGTCGTTGTCACACTTTCGGTTTCTGCCTTCTCTTCTCTCCTCTGTACAACGTTAGATGTCCACTTGCGGTCTGCGGCAACAGAACTCTGTGGCGGCGCCTCGAATACAACACTACTCCCTCAATAATTTATTACCCGCCCAACTTTTTCTCCCCTTGAATCCTGGACGTACGAGGGGCTCTGGGTTTGACCCCGCGTCACTCGGAGTGGCGGTGGAGCACTTTAAACCCGGTTCGCTCTGTCTCACCTGTCTCCCTCCGCTTCGGGACGTCACTCCCGAACACATTAGGGCGTTTTTTCCTCCTTCTTCCCTTTCGTTTACACGTCTCTGCGAGGGGTCTGCCCGTTGCTTTGGCGGCACAGAAACCTCTTTCATCTTGCCATTCCCCCACGATAAATATTCATCGGGATGGTAATCTCGTCAACTCCCGTGTTTATGGTTGATGGATCTCTTAGTTATTTTAATTGCCTTTCATGAGCATTTCCCCCACGACGCCGATTCGTGGAGTGCAACAGTGGCGTGCAGGAGGAGGAGAGGGAGGAGGAGGAGGAGGATGTGACGGCTGGATGATGTACGCGGACTTCCAGCAGCAGCCTCCAGGCAGCCCGCTCTGCTCTTGAGTGAGTGACGGCCGAGGCTGAAGGTAACAGGACTGCTAAATCTTCACCTCCGCCGCTGCACACCCAGTGATTACTCTTCCCCGCAGCCCAGAACCCACTGCGAGCCCTGACAAGGCTGCGGCTGTGTGGGTTCGGACCGAGGTGCGACTTCCAGGCATGCTTCAGACAGCTGCTTCAACACCCACACCCCCCCCCCCCTCTCCAACCCGCCCCCTGACGCCATCCTCCAAAGGCAGCAACCTTGAACAGAGATTACGCCTGTCGCTCAGACAAACGGTCAGGATGAGGACCAGGCCTGGAGTCTGGGTCCGGGATGAGCAGGATTCTAGGACACAGCATTCCTGGGATGCTCAGGAGGTGACCACGCTCACAGGTGCCGTAAGAGAAGGAAACAAGCCAGGAGACTGTAAAGTGTTTCAGTACACTAGCTTAATACTTTTAAGGAACTGAACAATGAACTGGTTGGTCATCAGAATGATTGGAGTGTACATGAATCTAGAAAAGCACATGCAAAACTGTTCGGAAGGTGGGGGACATCATTGTTAACACTCATATGGTTACTTATGGTTGGTTATACAACATGGTTACACTCATATCTGACATGAAATTCTCGGTACAGTAATGATGCTCTTTGGACCTGCATATTGATAAAGCCAAAGTAAAAGTGGTCATTCATTCTAATGTAGGACCCCTTTAAGAAATTGTAATTATTTCACCCAGTCACGGTCCCTGTTGCCAGTTGTTAATTCTCATTAAATATCAGTTTTTAATACCATTAAGTTAATAAAGTCGTCCTCAGTCTCCAGACCAAAGCACAGCTTTACATTTTACACAAGCACCCGCTAAACCAACCGGCAAAATGTCATATACAAATATCCCCGTAACAACATTTTTTACGCTTAAATTACAGTGATTCATTCCCACTGGTTCATCATGGGAGGATGATGTAATGCCCGTCGAGCCAACGGTGCAACTCTGATTGTTTGATCGGATCTTACAGTGGCAGTTGAATGACTATAATCCCCACCATGTGGCGGTTGGAAGCTGGGGAGGAAGATGAGATAAGAATGTTGCTGTTATATAACCCATAAAACATGATCGAGGACTTTAACTGTGACGAGTTCAAAGGTGCAGCGAGTCAGAGGAAGGGGAACCTGAGGGCTTACAGTACAAAAGCCGCGGCGTCGTAAGAAAAGACACCCTGGCCTCCTTTACTAATTGCTCGTGCCGCTCGTACTTGGGGAAATCTTCTCATCTCCTGGTATCTGCTGTTTCCAGCGGTTCCTGCAGCGCAAACCGAGCGTTTGTGTGCTTTCCGCACAAGGTGTGAACCCTGGTGTGTGCGCAGCCCCCCCCCCCGCCGAAGGAAGGAGATGCCCCGACCGAGCTCTGTGGAGTGCGTCGGCGTGGAGAATCGGGCTCTTTGATGCTGTGCGGGGCTGTGAGCCGAGGAGCCCTCGGAGCTGCCCGCCCTGAGGGGAGGAACAGCAGGCTCACTCTACAGCAGGGGTCACTGTTGAACCGAAGCATTCGCTCCAGTCAGCATCCCCTCTCTCTCTCTCTCTCTCTCTGTCTCTGTCTCTGTCTCTCTTGCTCTGCTCCTCTCTCCCTCCTCCCGCCGCTGTTAGAGAAAATTTAGCATGACAGAGCTGGAACAATAACTTGATTTAATATCTAGGTCAGGCAAAATCTTCTAATCTTAGCAAAGAGAATATTTATTGACTGGGGGTGAGCAACTGGCAGTGCAGGCTGCTGTTAGCGGAGAGATGGGGGATGAATAATTAAGTTGTGGGCTGCATCTGCATGACAGAGGAGGCGCGTAGAGTGGAGTGCAGTGAGCGAGGTGCCACCTTGTCAGAAAGGCTTGAGGGGAAATGGGAGCAGAGTGATGAATAAAAATAAGGCGTTTGATTAATGTGGCAGGTTCGGAGAGGATGTGGTTCTGAGTTTTGTAGGTCACGCTAGTTAGTCGAGAGGCGCCATGAGGGCCCGGGTGGATATCAGGGGCGGGGAGTCTCGGGGTTTGTAAGGTGCAGACCCTCCAGGTGGGCCGCGGAGGCAGCAGAGGGCGTTGCACAACTGCGTGTGAAACCACCAGCTATGTATTCCAGGCATTGCAAAGGTGCGGAAATGCTGCAGCAAGGTCTGTATCAGCAACACGTCACAGGGGCACAGGTGTAAAGGCGGTGCGCGGCGGCTCACTGTCAGCAGAGCGGAGAGGCTGCCTCCGAGAGGCTGGCTGCCGAGGGCAGGCTCGGCACCATCGAGCTTTCCTTAAATGAAAGCGCCTGTCGTCAGCATTATGGCTTCATCGGCAGCTGGAGTCTGCTCTTTGTTTAAACATCCAATAACAGTCCAATGATTCATCCTGAGCAGGAGTTTTAAGTGAAACTCACTGTTTTTCCACCAAGTAAATAGAGGTTCAACCAAACAACAGTATTCTGACAGTGTCTGACAGTACAGCTGCTTGTCCATTATTAACCATGTAACTAAACTAGTTCTGTTTTAGCCTTAGTCAAACCCAGACTCAGGCCACGTCTTCAAGTGTCCATGATAATGCTGACGGGTCTATTGGAGCCGATCCCAGCACACATAGTGCAAAAGGAGGGAATGCACCCAATCCATCACAGCATGCACACACACAACACAATATTTACCCTAACACTAGGGTTCACACACCCTAGGCAATTTAGAGCCTCCTATTGACCATTGGACTGAAGACCCCAGAGAAAACCATGGAGAGTACATACACACACACACACACACACAGAGGCCTTTGGTCCGATACCTGGAGTTCTGCCATCCACAAATGCATCATCCTGCCAATACGGATTGTATGGAGAACAAAGTTTACAATCCCGCCAATAGTTATTTTTCGCCTATGGATTACGTTTAACCTATGGAAGAACATGAGGAAACGAGAAAATTTTGTTGTGAACTCGCCGGAGTATATTGCTTACACAAAGTACACTGTCTACATGTGTCCGTGTCTATATATATTGCAGAGCCCTTCCACTGTACTTGCGCAGGTGCGTGTCTGTGCGGATGAATATCATACCACATTTGCAGCGTGTGGCCGTTTGAAGCAGCTCTTATTCCGCAAAAGTGGCCTGCACCCTGTGGTGAATTTGCTTTAGTTCAGCCTCTTACGGCGTGAAGTAGCTGACCCACTGCTGCCATCCCCATGCGCAATGTGAGATGTCAAATGGCTGAAGCATTTCCATGACAACTGAACTCCGCTCTCTGATTAAAGGCTGTTCGTGTTTGAAAGCCAGTGGCTGTTCAACTGAATCTACGAACACAGATCAATCGCGCCAACTTTTTGTATTACAGCTTAAACACAACGTACACTGACAGTCATCCATGCGATATACGGTGTATGATGTATGTATGATATGAGAAGGAAGTGGGTCTGGCTGTGGCCTGGCCTGTCCCTCATAAATCAGGTCGGTTTATCCCTTTTCTGCGAGTGATGTAACAGTTACTGCCCACTAAATGAGAGGAGAGGATCTTTGGGAGCCGCTGATCAATGAGGGTCTTTAGACGGGGGCTTTGTGGACAGAATACCGAAAAGGCCTCTGGGAAGAGCTCAGCCCCGGGGTCGCCCAGTCATTCAGCGGCGGCAACACAAACCGCTTCACGGCGGACAAGCGCGGTCTGGGGAGGGCGCTTGCGCAGTCGCAGGGAGTGAATATTAATTAGAGGGATGCTGAAAGCTCAGCTAACCTCCCCAACCCCGCTCTCCAAACACCGGGATCGACTCTGCTCTCCTAATCCTCCCACCCTCACGGAGGAGCCGGATACCTGACCCGTCGGCCCGCCGCTCGAGCCTCGGATCCCCCCTCCTCCCCGTCTGTGCGGTTGTAAGGGTATTTAAGGCGCACGCCCCGGTGCTTTGCTGTTTGCCTAGTGGATTAATGAGCATTCATGACTTAAACGTGGGATTATGCGAGGCTACGAGGAAGGACCCGCACTCTAGGCTGTTTGAGAGACGTGCACGTGCTCTAGGTTAGAAATAGGCCCAATCTTTTTGGTTTATTTTTTTAATCTCTTTATTCGTTTTTTTCATAACGGTAGTTAAAATGGTTCATTCGGGACCTAGAATAAAGTCTTCATTCATGTTTAAGTTGCACGTTGGAATTGGAAGTTGGGCGAATCTAACGAAGTGGAATGTGATGCAAAATATGAGCGTGACTAAACGACCAAACTAAAATAGGAATGTAAAGGGCTTCTTCTGATTGGACCAATGTTCCTTGGATTCTATATTAAAACCAGAGAGCAAAGGATAAAAGCTAGGTCCCCATAAAAACTTTGAAATGTATGAATGGTAGAAATTACATTCCATTACACGTTTCACTGATCTGTCAATTATTTTCTCAATTGATCGATCAGCAACATGGTGTAAAATGACAAATCAATGCGAACTAATGTCTGCTGAGGACCAAGATGAGGTCCTCAGATGGCTCACTTTGGCCACGGCCCAAAAAGCTCAGTTAACTGTCATGGAGGATTCAAGAGGCCATAAAATATTCACATACGAGCCAGAAAGCAGCTCGGTGCATCCCGAGTAAATTCCACTTACTGTATGGTCGGATTAATGTTGCTGTCGATTCCTCGGGATGTTTTGAACGAGCGATACATTATTTTACAAAAATTTCTTCAACCGATCCCTGCATGGAGAGGCATTGGGTCTTGTCGGGCGACCGGCTCCCGAGTATTAAACCACTGAGCCAGAGGCTGCTGCTTTATTTGAGAGTCTGACACACTGGGATTGGCTGGTTACAGCTGTAACAGATAAGAGACTGGCCTAAATGTGTTTGATCAAACAGAGAAACTGTCAGATAATGCAGACAGTTGAGGAAAGGAGAAGATGACCAAACCTGCAACAATGCATGTAACAGGTATTTATTTTCTTTGCAGGATGTGAAAACCTCCATAATACACACTGATTTTCTGTGTACGCAGAGCTATCACGTGAAGATGTGCAGTCACCCGTTAGATTTTTTCATGAGTCGGGGATTTGTAATGCAAATCACATGTCTGATAACATAAATGTGCCTGCATGTGATAAGGAGCCTTATGTATAAATGTATGTGCAGGCTGGACAAGGTAGGGAGCAGAATGACTGATGCATCTGAGCCGGAGCTGCACACAGTCTGCGGCAAGACGTGATGATTGAGCCATCGGGAAGAAAGCAATATTTTCAGATTCTTCTGCAGTGAAAGTGTGGAAGTGACTGTTAAAGAATCGCTGCATTGATCGATATGCAAGACAATGTCACGGCGTTACACAGACAGGGACGTGCAGGGGTGCCACAAAAGCGAGATGCAGAACATTCCAACATTTGAAGAAAATCCAATGAACGCCTCGCTGTTCTGTTTTATTCTCCCACACGCCCGCCCGGCCCGGGCAAATGAATCCGTTGTTATTCAACAAACGCATCGGTTCCACGAGGGGGATAACGGAGTTAACCGACTCCGTCTGAGAAACCTGCGGCGGGCCGAGAGTCTCCTCTCCCTGGGCGTGACGCCCCGTCCCCCCGCCACCCTGTCAGGGACGCTTCCTCTGACGGGAAATGAGAGGTGGCCCGTGAAAGTCTATCAAGCTGTCATGCAAGCTGTCAATCGCATAGCAATGGTGTCGCCACTCCGCCTCCTGATGGATGACGGACCTCGTGAGGAGCGACTGGGGGGGGGATGCAGAGAGGGGGAGTGTCGCCCGGGTTTGCGTAGCAGGGAGCGGAGGGACTCTCTGAGGCGGTTGAAAGCCCTCGCCTCGCGAGGGAACGGTGCTCGTCTGCGGGAGCCGATACGGTGGGAGGGAGCTGGAGACCAGGGGTGTTGATTGAATGTGAGCTGAGTGACCGGGACTTAGGAGTGGTCTCCTGAGAGCCAGAGCCGCACTGCATTAGAATCCCGCCTAAATCATCCGCTACGGAAAAACCCGGAGAGGATGTAAATTAAAAAAAAAAAAAAAGAAAAACAGACAGCGCCCGGAGAGGGGAGACAATCAGGACAGTGGTCACAGCTGAATGTAGAGCAGCACTATAATCATACCGAGGGCAATCAAATCAGAGCTGCGAGACAGCAGCCCAGGATTTCACCCCCCCCAGGTCCTTTGATTTACTGGTTGTGTTATTAGACGCATGCAGACTAATTCATTGGTGTACAAACAGCAAGCGGAGAGACCCCGTGGAGGAGCAGCAACGGGACAACAGCCTCTTATTAGATTCCAGCAGCACAGCGTAATAAGCAGTTCGGAGGAAAAACATCCTCCGTCGGGAAAATGGGTTTTTTCGCGTTCGCCGGTGACGTCTTCGCCTCTCTCAGAGGAAGAGTGAGTGCAAGCGATGGACAAGAGAGAATAAGTGTCTCCGCTCGCACGAAATAAGATGAATGAGATCTGATCTCAGATCTACAGCTGCATGTTAAAACGCGAGACAAACTTGTTTTCTAAGATTTTCCTTCGGAGTAAGTTATTGCACCACCTTGTTGTAAACTCTTCCTTTGTTGTTGTAGAGGCGAGTAGAACTGAGAGACAGGTGCCACCCACCCAACTGTTATTAATAACGTGATCTTTCACGTCGTCTCCATTTTGTTAAGCTTTTAATTAACCTCTCTGTCAAATTTCAGCGAATGTGTCGGTGGTTCTTCTTTCTAGCGTTCATTTCAGTTTTGACAAATGTCTGTCACACCTGACGCATGTAGACAAGCTTATCCGGAGGAGCAGACACTCCAAGGTCAGGGAAACATATTGCGATATAAGTTTTTAAGGAAAACAAAGCTTAAGATTTAAGATTAAAGGGGAAGGAGGAATAAACAAATGTGGCTGGCCAATCAAGATTTTGGACCCGGAGTGAAAGAACTGGCTCCAGTTCAAGTAGAACGGCGCTCGGAGACACTGATTGTGGTGATTAGCGCTGGATCGTGGTCGACCTGTCAGGTCACTTTAGATGTACTGCGCTAGGCTGAAATCCGCGGTCTGTGAGCGCCGGGCGAGCTCTCCCTCGGCAGAGCTGCATTTTTATGGAGCCGGAACCGACCTAGACAAACACAACGAACGACCGGGGCACGGACGATCGTGGTTCTCTGCCACATCCTCCCTCGCCCGCCTCCGCGCCTTCTCACGCTGTACGGCGGCGCTCCTCTGCCAGGTCCGACAGAGGCCGAGATGCTGCTGGCGGCCGTTCGGGGTCAGCTGTACGCATCTTGGCACTCGCGTCACCTTCTGGGGTCGAGCAGAGGGAGGTTCAGTGACGGGCCGGCCGGGCCGGGCCTTTCCTGGACTGCAGGGTCGAGCAGATGGACGCCTCGGACGGGAACGGCCCCGAATTGGACGAGCCGACCGCACTGTATCGTGAAAATTGTAAAACAAGCGGCCGAGCGGCCGACAGGGACTCCGGCGGAGGCGAGATGGCAGCGTTCGCTCAAACAAAGTGGATAATAACTTCCCCTCTCACTGGCAGCGGAGGCCATCATCGGGCAATTCCGCTTCAGTCCTGACCAGCTTTAATTATCCCGCAACGAGGCCTGTCATAACCATTACATCATGTAGCCGGGCGGCGCGGCGGTCCCGGGGGCAGCGTGACGGGCCGAGCCAATGAACTCCCATCTGGCGGTGCGGATGTGACTGACGGCTGAGCAGCACCGACTCCCTGCCACATTAATGTGCAGGAAGGGATCGGTATGAAAAGGGGCTATTGTGAAAAACGGTCGTCTCTTAAAGACGGGCTTCATGCGCCATGGTTATGCTCTCATCAGCCCATGCTTTTGGCTGGTGGTGCCAGGCCGAAGCCCACCCAGCACATCTCGCATGCGGTCTAATCCCACACTGTTTTTCCAGTCCTTTCTTTCCCAGCACTGCTGTTGTTGCCGTCTCCTCCCCGGCACTTATTCTGCCACGCGCAGAGCATTCCTCTCCTTGTTCAAACACTGCCTCCAGAGCTCCTGCCCTTGCTGAAATACTCCCCTGCTCTTTCGCTCTCCCTCCCTCCCTCTCTCTCTCTCTCTCTCTCTCTCCCCCCTTCTGTAATTCTCGCTCCGAGTCTGCATGCAGTGCTCCCACCTCTGGAATGCAGAGGCACTTTTTCCCAAATCCCGGGGAGGAGAAAATGATGCATTGTCCGTCGCCGCTGTCGTCGTCACGACTCAAGGACAGCTGAATTGTTCTGAGGAGAAATTGATTGCAGCTCGGCGTTGAAGATGAGTTCATCATCTTACAACTCCTTTGTCTTTTTGATGGCCGCCTCTCTCTTCCTTTGTTTTGAGGCTGTTTGAAAATTCTGTCAATAGACTCAAACAGCGCTGTGTGTTCAGAGGCAGGGCCACAGCCTGAAGGCATCTACTGTCTTATGAGACTAAATTTCCACATTTATGAACATGATAGTTATTGAACAGGGTGCGGAAAAGTGCTTATACCGGTATGTTGGGATGTCTGTTGGGCATATATTGTGACATCCAAAAGCTTAGCATATTTTATCTTAGCATAAGCATGACTGGCTCTCATAGATACGGGATGCTGTTGGATTTGTAAAAAAAATGCAAGAAGCTGGCTGTTTCTACTCTTTGGGTTTGCAATGGGACCAGCTATGCAAAGCTACCATCTCCTGAACCATCTCCTGCCACGGCCTCGGATGTAGTTTGACATTTCTATCATTCTTCTTCAAATCAGAACGAGATGAATATTAAAGCTATTTCTAAACATAGACTGTTCCTTTAAACGTGACTTGTGATAACAAAACCTGAATTAATGGGACACAAGGCATGGTGATGCTTGTCTTGTGTCTTACCTTGGGGAATATACAGTAAAGATATTTTTAACACGTTCTTCAGTAACGGCATGTAATAAACTGTGACTCCTTGCCTGATTCAAATGTCCTCTAAACCGAAGAGCTTTTCATTTGAAATAAGGAGCTGTCTGAACAGAGGATGAAGAGAGAAGGAAACAGGCTTAAGACGCTGATGAAACGATATAAGCTTTCAGTAATTGATAGTTTGCGTTGATCTCCTCCAGTGAAAACCCTCTTGGCATCTGGCCTCCTGAAATGAAGTAATGTCTGCTTTTGATCCCCGATCGCAGGTCAGATAGTTTCCTTTGAACAAATTAAAGCAGGCTGGAGAAAACGGGGGAGTGCCCTCTTCCACATGAGAGGGTCCAGTCACATTACAGTGGAAATATTCTAAGGTTCATGTTTGCTGTTAGTTTAGTGACCATAGTAATTATGGAACAAGAGAGGGAGGGAAATCAGGTGATGTAGTGTAAAAGCAGTAAAGTGTAGAAACCTGGAGAGCAGCTGTACCACTAGACGCTCAAAGTTGACAGGATGTAATTATGTATCGTGAACATACTGTATGGCTATTAGGCCAAATCATGTCTGCGGAAGGAGGCAAGGAGGACATCCAGAGCGCCGTAGAAAGCTCCTCTCACTGTGTCCACTGCATGGACCCGTATGGGTGATCCCCTTCTAGGAAAAATTTGGATGAGGTCTTCAAGTTCCTGGATGCATTTCTGATCGAGGCGAAAACGAGTGAACCGTTTTTCATCTGTTATAAAAACAACAAATTTAAAGCCCCAAGGAGGATTAACTCTCTAGAGCAGATAACTCTGGAATGTATATCTGTGCGATTATGGTATCTGGGCAACAAAGCCATCATTAATGAAAATTAGCTTCTGAAGTGTCTGAGGAGGGTTGACAAACTGATCGAAAGCTTTTAAGACGCTAACCGTGCGCAGGGAAACACCAAACAACGCACATTTTTTGGGGGGATGGATTATACTTATCCATTTTCTCCATCCCTCCACTCTAGTTTGAGATAAATGCAAGAGGGATTTTCAGTTTGGAGCCATTTCTACTGGCGAATGACAAACCTCTTACAGCGGGTCTGTGTATCAAAGATCCCATTAGAGGGAACAAAAAAAAATGTATGAAATCTGAATATCATTAATGAGAAGCTCTGCTGAGAAATACTTGCTGCCCTTGAAAGTGTCTCATAAAATACAAACACGCGCCAAAGACCCCAGGGCGGCTCAGAAATAAAGTCTTACGCTGTCAAGTTCACCTGAGGACAGACGCTTAAAAGAGTAATGGAAATGTGTTTTAAAGACCTCTCCAGCAACAAAGTGTTTGTATCAGGTGACCTTTCTGGGTCCTTGTCCGGCCAGAAATAGACTGTAATTGATGCAGTTGCACTTTCAAGGGGAAAGGAATGACGATGTGGCTGGAAAAAAAAGGCTCTTGAGTCAGTTGGTCTCACTTGTAGAAGCACAACTCGGACACAAGTTCAATATGAAAGAGTCATGGACTTGATCGCCCTGAGTGTTGGAGAGATCTCTCATCTTTTAGTAAACTGCATGTGTCCGTAAGCAAATGTTAAAAAAGAAGACATATTTGTGGTATGAAATAAAAAGCTTATTATTGCTGTTCTGCTGCCATGCCAGTGGAAATACCGCTGCTCTGCTTCTCTTCTCTTTTCCTTTTTTCCATGGAAAGCTGGATTTGGGGAAAGCCTTGCCTCTCTCCTCCTTCTCCACCACCTCCTCCTCCTCCTAGTCCTCCTCCTCCTCCTCCTCCAGCCTTCACATCCGGGTCAGTTGGGTTGGTTCGAGTTGAATGCTGCCTTCAGGTGCCCCTTGTAAACTTATAAACTTAGAAGTTGATAAACTGATGGTCAGTTATAACTGTATACAGATTGACTGAACTGCAAAACAAATGTAAAAGTAAATTTAAATGCAAATTAACCTTCCATCCAATTTCCTGATCATGTTGATTAATGCATAGAGCTTTTGCTGTTGCTGATTTTGTTACTTGTGTTTTTGTTGCCATTTCTGTCACTGTTGTTTCTATGTTTTTAGTCTGCTCTCTGTTCCTTGGTGTGTTCTGGGTGCCATACAAATAGATGTATTATTACAATTATTTTTATTATTAATATTATTTTTGATGGATTCAATGCAGACACCCCTACCTCAAAGGTAGTGGTGTCCAAAGTCTGGCCGATGGGCCGATGGTCACATTTTGTACAGTTTACATCTTGCTTCATAAAAATGTATTATTTATGGCTCACCAGCACCATCATAAATATATTCATGTGATTGTATGAGTTTAAAATGTGATTTTGTTTTACATTAGGAAATGGTGGGGTTCTATACTTAAATATTTGATCCACTCTAGGTCAAACACGCAGACATTCACACTCCACCAAGAAAAGCCCAAGAAATGTAACTTAGGATAGCTCAGATACAGTGCAATAAATTTGTTATGGCTTGTTTGTCATTCACACTTTTGTGGTTCACATTCAACAAACACGATTTCCAGCAATAACGAAAAAGGCACAGTCGCCCCTGGTTACTTTCGCATAATTGAACCGGGACGTAAACGAAAACAGCCCGGGCACCCGTCCTCCAATCCCTAACTTTTCACCTAAATTCCCTCTCGGGGAACGCCGATGCTGCGGATTCTGACTTTCTGAGCCGTCCCTTGAAGGCAGCACCGGTGTAGCTTCTCCCCGTTAACACACAGTCAGAGCAACTGATCCAGCTGTCGCGCGCGCGCGCGCGCGCTCGTGTGTGTGTGTGTTTGAGAGAGCGAGAGAAGTGAGCGTGCGCGCGGACATGGACACATCTGGCGTTTGCGGGCGAGTGCGGACCCACTATTATTAGTGCGTTGGACGGCGGCACACGGCGCAAAACTTCTCCCAACGGCCGCACTCATGTGATTAGTGGAGCCATGTCCAAGAGCCTGAAGAAGAGGAAGAACCACTGGACCAACAAAGTCCATGAGAGCGTCCTCAGCAGGACCGAGCGGGGCGAGCTGGGGCTGGAGCTCAAGGGCGGCGCAGAAAACGGACAGTTCCCCGTCGTCGGGGAGCCGCTCCCGGGCACGGCTCTGTGCCACGGCGGTAAACTGTTCCCGGAGGAACTCCTGCTGGAAGTGAACGACACCCCGGTGGCCGGACTCACCACCAGGGACGTCCAGGCTGTGGTCAAACACAGCAAAGACCCCGTCAGACTCAAGTGTGTCAAACAAGGTGAGGCTTTTTTTTCTCTCTTTTTTTTAAGGGGGGGGGGGGCACAACTTTCCCGCATTTTTGTGCGCAGAACCGTTAGCTTTTACGTCCCCCCCAAAGTGCTCCGGCGAGGGGGCGAAGTTTTTATTTACGTGCCGATGTGGCGGGGGGGGGGGGGGGGGGGGGGGGGGGGGAGACTTGTGGACTCGAATGTTATCATTCTTCATTTGTTGTGATGGTGAAAAATGTGTTTGGGCTCCGGTTGCTATGTGGGAGCTGCTCAGGGGGGTGTGTGAGGCTGAGGGACGGTCCGATAGTGCCAGTTGTTGTGCATGCTGCCGGAGACGCTCACACCGGAGCACTACTTGTCACAGTGCCGGGCCGACGCTTTCACCGTCTTATTCGTGTCACAAGGCGTCCACAGGTCAGGATCTGCAGGGATGGCAGGCATAAATATATTTGATTAGCTGTTGGAAAGAAAATTAGAGCCGCCTCGTTCGCTCCAAACCAAAACACTCGGCAGATTATTGCACCTCAACATGTCATCCCTCCATAATCATAGCCGCAATTTGCGTGTGCACTCCTTGCCTTCGCTTGTATGCTAAAATCTTTCTGATCTGTTGCTGTGGTGAGAAATGTGTTAAGGCTGTGGAGCTTTTTCAGGGGTGTGTGTGTGCAAGAGAGATTTGGGGGTAGTCAGAAAATACCAGCTCCTGGAAACACACACACTCACACACTATACTGCTGCTGCACTAGTACTACAGTATAAGATGTGGTGATGCTTTCATGTGTGTCACATGGTTTCTACAGGTCAGGAGCTGCAGGGAGAGCCAGCAGGCCGAGTCTGATGCAGCTCATAAACACTGGATTAGAATTAGATATTGGAAAAGATTACAGTTGATTGCACTCTTAATCTCTTAATTTTTCTCCAAACCAAAACATTCAGCAGATTATTACACGCAAACACGTAACCCATCTATTTATTATCGTAGGGCTTTGTAGTTTAATAGTGTCTCTGGGGGTATGATGGAGCCCATACACACACACACACATGTTCACTCTCATACTCACACCTAGGCATGGTTCTGGGTCTTCAGTCGACGTAAACAAGCAGTTTTTTGGAACTGAGGTGAAGCGTCAACGCTATTCACAGAGCCACTGCGGTACCCTTCATGTGACGCCTTTACGTATCATTCAAAGTGTCGCCGGTTGGGCCGGGATTGTGGACGCATTCGTCGGTTGAACATTGGAAAGTCCACTGGAAATAGTTTTCTGGTTGAGCAATGAAGTGCCAGAATTTCAGACTTTTTTGACTTGTTGCTCAACAAAACATTTCCTGACATTTCCTCGGAGAAAATCAGAGCAAAGATGATTACCTCTTGTGACTCCGTGCGGAGGTGTAATCTTTGTCCGCCTCACTTTCTTGCCTTCTTGTGTGAAGATCGCTCCGTGTTTGCTGTTCAACCTTTGAATCACGTGCATAACGCCCCCCCCCCCCTTCCAACGAGTGAAGTATGCAATATTTATTATCTGATTTGTACTACACTGAGTGGACCAAATTGGATTTGGAAAGGATACTGTATAAATATTAGACCTAATCCCCAAGTCTATGTCAGCATTATAGCTGCGTCACGAGGGATGAGACACGCCATTAGATACGTTTAAGGTCGGCTCGGTCGCCGAACGGCGGCGGGAACCTCTCTCTTGTTTTGTTGTTTTTGTTTGAACTGGAAGTGCAAAGGGACTGCTTAAGCGAGTGTTGTTTGGTTCCACACGAAGCCATGGCCCGCTCCGTCCCACGACTGCTCGGTTGTCGGGTGACTGCTTAGAATTGCTAAAAGTACCGAACGTGGGGCTGCTCGGCGGACCTGCGCCGTCTCCCCCCCCCCCCCCCCCCCCCCCCCCCCTCCCTCCAGCGGTTGTCGAGTCGCTCCGCCGGATGTGACACGGTCCCTCGGTCGCCGCGCGCTTGATCCTGTGCGCGTAGTGACGCGGCGTGTCTTGCATTGTGAGCCGAGGGGAGGATCCCGGGGCCCTGGTCTCGATTTGGGGGTGAAAAAATCTGCAAAAACCCCTATAAGAGGCTTTGGATCAAAGTCTTAAGAGTGTGTGCGTGTGTGTGCGTGTGTGTGCGATCAGCATCACACAAGGGATTTTTCCAAAAGGCAGCCAAGCCTGTATCAAACTAATGTGCTACTTTTTTTTTTTTCCTCCCCATGAAATATTTATGCCCTCCAGTGATTGCCGAGGTGATTGATATTCTCCCCGCCGCTCCGCTCGTGTTTGCTCGTACCTCGGTTGTTTACGGCGTCGAGTTGTTTTGGAACTGAGCTTGATTCCCGCGTTAAGTGAATGTTATGAGAGCGTCCTTGCACCGCGAGCCTCGCGAGCAGACGCTTGCGCCTTTTAGCAGCGCCCTGGGTGCGCTTTCGCATTGCTGCAGGTCGTCAGGAGCGCGTCGGCTGGCCGCCGTGTCCTTTGGCTGGCTCGCTGAATTGAGGTTTCCACTCTGACAGACGTCCATCCATCCGGTGTCACACGCGCTCCGTACCCAGTGGTGCTGAAGGGGAGGCGCGTCTCCAGCTCACGTTTTGTATGATCAAGGCAAGGAATGGGCCTCAGACTGATCACCAGACCATCGAAGGACACACACGCTTTAGGGTGTCCAATTTACTTTAAGATCTGTAGTTTCGGACTGTGGGAAGGAAACAGGGCACCCAGAGAGCTGAGGTTTTGCTATGAGGCAGTTTTCACAGACATACATCAATGCTCGGTCTTGTATATGCAAGTTTAAGGGATGAAAAGTTAATTATTGTCACTCTATATGAAGATACGACTATGACATTTCTCACAGGAAAAGTTAAAACCTGTTCTGCGGAGACATAAGCCACCGAAGACCAATAAAGTTCTGAAATCCCAAATGCCTGTTGGAAAGGTTCCACCTATTAACAGGTAACACAAGGTGATGACTGACTCGCTCTGAGATTAAGGCCGCTTGTCAGGGAGCATTTCCAGCCAGACGGACACGCACCCACCGCTCTTTTTCCATCTATTTCCCCTCGCCCCATAGCTTCCTCTCCATTGTGCTTGCCCTTGATGTTGCTTTCCCACTCAGTCCTTTAGATGGTCGACAAATCACTTAGGCAGGCGTGCTTAGATTTAGATAAATACTGGTTATTGTTTGAACTAGCAGAGCGTATGACTGAGTCGAAAAATGTAATTTCCCCATCCAGCCTTGGGCGCACTTGAAAAATTGTTGCATTTAGAGGCACAAATATGATTAAAGGATAAAATCGTGTTGGGCTGTAATGACAGGGTAGTGCTCTTCTATATTCTGAGCGTCGTTTGTTGACGTCCACGGGGAGGTCTCCTTGAATCCAGTTCAAGGTTTCGGTCAAGCTTGGCCGTAAACGGGACGTGGACGGCCGCCCGTTTGGACCAGCTGACCTTGGGTTGCTCGTGGGGACGTCACCGGGGGCACTCCGGAAAAAGACGAAACCGGGCCCACCAACACGGGGCCACAATGGACGAGCCTCAGCACGTCTCAATGAAACGCTCGCAAAGTGTCCTCTGCCGCCCCCCGCCCCGCCCCTCCAGCCGAGGGACAAGGTCACTGACCAGTTTACACGCATGGTCGACCACCAAAGGTCGTTTTTGGCCTCTTTGAATAATACATCGAGTCGGCCGCCTCGCTAATGTCACAGCTGTGGAGGCGCTGCCTCCCGAGAGGCCCCGTCCGGATTGACAACTTTCATCGCACACGTCCCCCGTAATTACAGAGTCCGGATCGCCATCGTCATCACTTTCTACCCCCCCCCCCCCCCCCCGCCGCAGCAATCACGACTCGTGCTCCTGCATTCGTGCTCTTCATTTCCGACACACTCCAGCGTGGCTTTAATTTTTCAAGACATTTCAAATCCTCGGGCTGTACCCCCCCCCCCCCCCCCCCCCCCCCTTCCACTCAGCTGTATTAGCTCTTTTATTAGTCTCCGAGGTGAGGATTAGATTAGATTGCCACCAGCAATCAGGCCTACCCTGTAGTATTTAGGATGTAATTAGGATCTCCATGAAACACTGACGGGTATGTGAGGGAACACAGTCGCGTTCCCAGCAACTCAGGAAAGCGCCATTGGAGTGAGACGTCATGGGTGACGTCGGAAAGGGCCGAGGCCACTTCCTGCGGCTCATGTTGCCCCAGTGGAATTGGTTCTAGCGCAGGTCGGCGTCGGAATTTTTAACCCCCCCCCCCTCCGTCATTAAACGCTTGAAATCTGAAATGCGTGGGCGTTGGAACTCCGACCGTGGAGGGGAAGGGGTCAGGTGGGTGGATCCCCTGTGAAGCGCTCGAGTGGAGCCCCCGAGTGCCGGGGTAACTGCGGCAGGATGTGAGGTAAAGTCAGGTCAAGCACCAGGCTGAGCACGTGACGACACCGGTGGCACAAAGCTCCAGAGGAGCTCTTTGTAGTGGGATTGTAACGCCGAGGTGATAGCAGTGGTCCTCAGAGTTAACAGAATCACTGTGTGATATCAAACAAGCTCATCGTACCCTTAAACTGTGAAACATCTGTGGTGAGTCAGCATGTCCAAAAACATCATCACATCCAGTCATTTGTCAATTTTTAATATTGAATTAAAGAAAAAAAGGTGTTTCTGGTGAAGTTTTTGATGGAATGTCAGTGTTGGCACCCCCCGGTTCTCCAGTATCTGATTTCTCCTATGATTCTGGCTCTTGTGAGGCTTGAACCGTACTGTAGCCTCTATGCTAGCGCCAGAGAACAGTGACAAACAGTCCAGACATCCTAGGTGACAGCACGCCATTGTGTAAGGCGTCGATCCACATTGCAAGCGTTTCTTCCATCTATCTGCTCTGCGGCGCTGCAACAAAGCGGAGCCTTTGTTTTCTTTAAGTGGCGTTTCAGCACGCTTCCACGCTGTTACGCAATCGCTCAGCGGCAAAATGCCCCATTCCCATCAGTTCCGCGTCATCGCAGCAGACCCTCCTATGTGGAACAAGTGGGCTTGAAGATCAACAGGTCAGTGTGTGTGTGTGTGTGTGGGAGCGGGGTGGGGGTGGGGTTCTCAGGACCGCAGCACGGCAGCAACCCGGCCGAGCGTTGCTGCACCTGCGTTTCTGCTTCAGAAAACCGGAGCCCGTGGAGTAACGTTGTGGTGGAGGCCGACGTGATGAGTCGGTGCTTATCTGCCGCTCGGCGGATTCTTCGCTTTTTAATCCCTCCACAAAGACGGCGAACAATACCGCTCGTATCGCGGCCGCGTGCTAAATGTGATAAAAAACGGAAGAAGAGGTACACGGGGAGCGTCACCGTATCCCAGCCTCCCTCTCGCTCTCTCACACCTGGGATAATCTGTGTGTGTTTTTTTTAAATGTGCCTCACGTCACCCCGGCCTCGCTCCCCTCCCCTCCCCTCCGTCTGCGTCTCTCACACACTCCCCGGCGCTCCCGTTCGGCTTCCTATTCCAGCCGGGGTGAAGGATTAAATGGAGGAGGACACCTCCACCCCCCCCCCCCCCCCCCCGACTGTACACCGATCAGGCCCTGGATAGCGGCGTTCCCCGCAGGTGAGGGCAGACGTTTCCAGGCAATCAGCGCGCTGGCCAGGTGCCCACTCGGTGCGAGTGTGTGTGTGTGTGTGTGTGTGTGTCGGGGGGGAGCCATTAGAGCGCGGGGGGCCGCAGCCCGGCGGGACAATCACGGCAGAGGCTCTCCAGCTGTAAAAGGTTCACCCCGGCGAACGCCGCGACCCGGGGGACGGCAGGGTCAGCCGGTCGGCCACTTTGCCCCGCAGCGGAAGCGTCTCGGCTCTGGACAGGTGGCCTTGAAGTGGTGGGAGGCACTAATACGGATCTAACCGCGCTATTACTTCTTAATCCAGAGTGTTGTGCGAGAAAGGCGTTACCTCTGCAGACTTTTCAAATGTTTTTCATTTTTCCTGAGCTCCTCTCCGAGATCCAGCCTTCACCCCAATAGAGACACGAGGACACGCTGACTCACTCTCTCGTTCATTTTGTCGTCAGTTCTCGCCGAGCGCCGACAACATTTCTGTAAACAATAAGGGGTTTCTTTGCTCCGGCTTCACAGTTAGACAGGTTATATTGTTGACATTTCTACGACGCCTCTCCAAAGGTTTCGCCTGAGGATTTGGTTGGAAAGATGGCCAATAAAGCCTAAATCGAATAACGGTGCTGTGATTCCACCTCCCCATTCTGCTCACAGACCCTGATCTTTGTAGCTCAGCATCTTCCTCGCCTTGTACACACATCTCTGCCACCGCAATGAGATTCCCGTAATTCTACCAGCACAGTGATTTGATTTCTGGAAATACTGTGAAGCTGCAAACCTTCTATTAAGGTGGGCTTTTAGGTAACATTTATTTCCACGTGCAAATCCCGGCACACAGATCCTCATTTGCATCTTACGCTGTCTTACTGTGAAGCATCCCCTCTCCTGACTCATGGGTTTTCTCCTGGTACTTTGTTTTCCTGGCAGAGTCCGAAACATGCATGTTAAGGTTTAGTTGGAGGCTCCAAATAACCTTGAGGTGTGACTGAACGGGGACGTGTGTGTGTGTGTGTGTGCTCTATGACCTGTCCAGAGGTAGATCCTCACAATGCTGTCTAGGTACAAGGCGGGGTAAGATTATGGATGGCCGGGAGCTGTTTGTTGGAATCAATTTCAGGTCAAGGATCAGCCTCATTTGTACTAAAAGCTAAATCAGCTGCGCTGACAAGGCTCCGGAACAAAAACATCCATCCTACGATGGACGAGGGGCGCCTCCAAAAACGCCGCCGCGGCGCCAGGGAGAACCAGGATGTTATGACACTATCAAGTCAATGGCGCGTGCCCAAGTAATGGAATGAGTGATGTGAGCGATGATGAGTCCGGACTGGTCATCGGTTTGTTTGCGGGCGAGTCGGAGGAGGAGGAAGAGGAGGAGGGGGGAGGAAGGGGGTCGAAAGACGGGATGGGGCACTTCCCTGGGAAGTTTTGTCGAGTCAGACGCACGCGGTCGCGTGGGAGTGCGGTAATGATTCCCGGTACAGTCAGACCCATCTGTCTTCTTGTCAGGGTCCCATTGAGAGTGTTAAGTTGCACCGGGGAGTGTAATGCAGAAAAGAGTGTGTGCGTGTGTGTGTGTGTGTGTGTGTGTGTGTGTGTTTGTATCAGCCGGTCCCTGAGGCCTGTGCACCACTTACCACATGCTGTCCAATCATGCCTGACAGAGGTTTGGTGGAAGGATTCTGTTGTCGTTGCCTCTGCTACACTGTCTGACTGCCAGGCTCACCTCTGGGGACAGGTAATGATAAGGCGCGCACACACACACACTCACACACACTCACACTCACACACACACACACACACACTCACACATAACTACCTCTCCCTCTCAGTCAGTGTCAGCCATCTGTTGTAGCCAGTGGAAGTATTCTGAGCAATGGGAGCGCTCCAGATTCCCGCGCTCGTGTGCCTCCGTGGCACCGAAGTAACATCGCCCGATTGTGTCAAAGAATCGATGGAGCCGTGGGCTTCATTGAAAGCGGTTAGCAGAAAGTAAAATATCCCAATAACAAACCACGAAAATCATTCCTGGCCTCTCCCATTATCTATAGTCTATAAATGACCGGCATGTGTAGCCTAAAGAAAGCATGAACAGACAGGTGCCCAGTTCCTTCCCTTCGCAGGGAATTACAAATGAACGAGGAGCGCAGTAGACGCACCGCATCTCTGTCGGAGCCTTTCGTTTTCCTCCACAGAGCGGCTAATTTTACTCCCCGCGCGTGTCAGCCGTCACGCGTCTGCTTTGTCTCGGGGAAGGTGCAGTCAGCCGCCGAATGCGAGCGGAGCCGGAGGCCGTCAGTCGCTCCGTTCCTCACCTCGAACATGATGGGTTGGACCCGGGAACCCTTCGGAAAACCTGTCGGGAACACGCGTGCGCTGACGCGTTCCCTCTTAAGCTATCTTGGGCCGCGTCTGTACCAAAAACCCCTACATCATGACAAAACGTTTGGCTGCATAAATACGCCCCCCCCCCTCCTCTCAGAGATGAGTGTACCTCAGCAGGCTTCCAGCTAGATAGCGACTTGTAGGCTACCTTGACACAGAAGCAAAAACGCATGCAAAGTGGCATTTCGTTCTCACTTTAAATTCTGCATTTAGACGAGCGTTTCTGGGACAGATCTGTGCACACACGGAAACGCACAATTGTGTGGAATTTAATATGTATAGATGCAGCATGCGCGAGGGTGACCAGACGTCCTGGATTTCCGGGGACGGGGACAGTCCCAGGTTCGGCCGTCCTGTCCCCGAAAGTGTCCCCGATTTTGCATGGGAGAGGAAAAAAAAGTTGCGAGGGGTGCGGAGAGAGGGCGAGAGGCATTTGGGCAGCTTGTTGGTCCAAAAGAAAATAAAAAAAAGTGAAATAGCCATGAAAAGTTACCTAGGCCAGTGAGCATTCCCCTCAAATAGTTTTGTCAGTCCTGTCAGCAGCTAATATCCGTGAACATTCAAGTTAGTCAGTGTTGGCAACTGGATTTGTAGATTCTTCGAGATGTCTCAGCTCTCATGCAGCGCTTGCACAACAATGTCCTGGACGAGAGAGGATCGGAGAAATGAGCGGTTTGGAAGTGATAGCTGATGGCTCGAGAGGCAATGGTCCACTGAAGGGGCAAAAACTTTGGTCGGTCAGTTAGCTCTCACCAAACAACAAGTCCTCAGACGAGGCGAGGCTGATGCCCACATGCTGATCACCAGCCCACTCAATGTCCACCAGGAGTGCTATTCTGGAGTCAACGGAGCGCTAAATATAGGCCTCAGCCGAGGCTGACGAAGAATGCGGTCTGTACGGGGCTGTAAACAAGTAGTAACGTTGTGATGAAGAGCTGCGCAGCTCTTCAGACGGTTCGGCCCGGCCGGGACCGCCAGCCGCCCCCGAGCTGGCGTCTGGCGCTGCAACCCAAGAGCCCCGGCGTGGAAGCTGCGGTCGGCGTCTCGACGGAAACAATGAGTCACCGGGCCTGTTCATCCCACCGGCTCATCGGCCGCTGTTTAGCCACCGCCGCGCCGAGCAGACGGAGCGCCTCGCCGCGAGGAAACCTCCAGACGGGCCACCCCACCTCGCTCCGAACTCGCCATCTCCGGTGTTTTCAGCCGTTGTTTCATGAATTTTTCACACGTTTCACGCGCCCTGAGGCGGCCAACGTCCGAGGCGCCGCCGGGAGGATGCGCGTCCACCCGGGCGGATTATGGAGAGCGGGTGCCCTCGTTAGCCGATGATTGATTCCGGCAATTAAGGGCGCGAGGCTGCGAATTTCAACGATCGGAGCGCGAGCGTGCGGCGAGAGCCCCCCCCCCCTCCGCCTGCTGTTTTCTGTTGACCGTCGCTGTGACGGATTCCCTCGCGGCGGACCGTCCACGCACGCCGCCTGACACCCGGCGATACCGGCGCCGCGTCGTTTGTCACCACGCGTCTCCCCGCGCTGCTCTTCCCCCCCCCCCCGTCGAGTCTCTTTTGTCCCCAAGACTGAGCGGCCCTCCTCTTCCTCGCCGCAAATCAATGCCGTCGCCCTAAATCAAATCTTTTCCTTTATTCAGCTCTTATTTCTCTCTCTCTCTCTCTCTCTCTCTCTCTCTCTCTCTCTCTCTCTCTCTCTCTCTCTCTCTCTCTCTCTCTCTCTCTCTCTCTCTCTCTCTCTCTCTCTCTCTCTCTCTCTCTCTCTCTCTCTCTCTCTCTCTCTCTCTCTCTCTCTCTATCAAAGCCACAAAGAGGAATGTTGCAGCTCCCGGCCGCCCTGTGGCCAGAACATCGGGGGCAGTGAGGCTGCGATGAGGCCGTTGTGCAACCAGGTGCAGCCCCTGGATGCCATTCAGGTTTTTGTAAGGGGGGGGCTGTTGTGAGATTTCATGTGGGAAAAGTTAATATTCCCGCCCCCCCCCCCCCCCCCCTCCAAAAGTGCCAGTGGTATGAATATAAATGAGATCTAAATGGGATGTTTTGGAGCGGAGGCATGTGGGGAGGGTGAAATTGGCTGACCTGCTCGTGGAGAGCAGGGCATATTAAGCCAGCTCCTCAGCCCACACTCGTTGTTGCTGATTCACCCAAAAAAAAGGGGGGGGGGAATCAATACGGAGGATTAAAGCCTCTCTAAGAGCCGCCGCGGCTGCTCTGTTCTCCTCTGCCGGTCTCTCGGCGTGGATCAAACAATCTTGTCTTTTTATTCCACGTCGATGAGTGGGTGTGTGAGAGTGTGTGTGTGTGTGTGGAGACAGCCTGCGTCCACCCCTGTACGTCTGCCACGACGGGAGTGGATTAAGGTTAGACCAAGACGGACGTTTTGAAGGATAATCAGGTCTGTGAGTGTTGGACAATGGACAACAGAGGACTAATCCGGCTTCCCTTGCCCGAGCGACACCTCTTACATCTGTCGGGCTTTGTCCCGCGCGTGCGCGCCGTAAACAAGCGTGGCTTCACATCGGCTTTTAAAACGTGCCGCCGCGTGTCTGTCCTCGATGTGAGATACCGTAGTGGAGAAAAAACGGACGTCTGGCTTTGAGGGGGCAACCTGAAGTTGAGCTGTTCGATAAGGTGGAGGTCAAAATTTCCCCTACAGGTGGGTATTTTAGTGTTTCCAGCTCATTCTTTGTTTATGAGGTCCATGTTTGTCTGTTTGACTGAGCTGATTCAACCCACACGGTATCAACCCCACCATCAGACCCCGATCAGTGCGGTGGACCACCGCACCGTCATAGCCAGCCTGGCTCACTACAAACACAAGGAAGCCTTTAACATCAACAGATTGTTTTGTCGTGCAGGTGCTAACTGGGTTTCACTCAGGCAGTTCCTTTACGCTAAGCGAGGCTGGAAGCCTGATCGGGCCAACATGGCAACAGGCCCCTGACGGGGGCCCTCGGCTCGTTTTGCGCCCATTCCTTCATGACGTCCGCTGCAGCTGGTGATGGCGTGACAGCTACTGCCATCCTGCGAGCAACGATGGGGCACATCAGGCCCATGTCTGCTAGCTCTTAGCTTCCCGCTAGCGGCCGCACTTAATAGTCGAGCCTGCGGCGAGGTCGCCTCCAGCTGCTCCAAGCCAGCTCACATCATCACTCCCGGGAGATTTGATTTCCATTCATTTATTTATTTATTTATTTTGCACGTATGCAGCGCCGTCCCTCACCTCCCCACACCCCCCCCCCCCCTCCTTTGTCTACCTCTTCCCATTCATGCGCTCATTTCATCCCCTCTCCCACCGGGAGCCGCGAGAGGCGCGCTTAAATAGGTTTGGGAGATGAAGAGAGGGCCTGCGCAGCCCGGCCCGTCTGTCCCCACTCCGGCAGACATTATTCATGCCCTCCTGACTGTCAGCCGGAGAGCCAGGGGCCGTCTGAAAGACAGCACGGCCATGAGAGAGAGAGCGAGAGCGAGAGAGAGAGAGAGACTTACACACACCTGATGCTCGACAGAGGCGCTCCACAATGGGGGAGGGAAGGAGACGTGACAGTCGGCAAGAGGGGAAGGCTGGGCTGCTTTTCACGCCGCGCTGGTTTTAATCCGATCGACAGCAACGCTGCGCCCTGAGTTCTCAGAGGACGCTCCGGCTCAGGCTCGGTTTGCCGCGACAACAGATTTGTTTGTCTCACCCGCTAACGAAAGACAAATGGCCGAGTGATGCGATCATCTCCGAGGCAGACGAGCAGTTTATAGGATAGGATGGTGGTTTGGGGCCCGGTCGAGGCTCGTTTGAAAACGATGAAAGGGTGATCGGATGAATTCACTTGACACGGTTTGGTTTTAAAGGCAAAGCATCGGGAGAGGAGTCAGCCTGTCAGCCCAACCTGGGGGGATCTGAGGCGGAGCAGGTCTCCTGAAGAGCTCGGTTTGAGGAGCCACAGGTGCAGGATGCCTCGTCTTCCTGAGCCTGCATACTGTAAAATGAGCTCAAGACGAAGATGAACTCATCACAAAGTCAAACGCTTTTTTAAATTTATTTAAGTGGAACCATGTCCCAACCTGGTGAGGTAGGACCTCTTTAGTCACTGAAGGTGCTTTGCGTTAAGCTCATTTCCACGCTCCCTGGTTATTGAGCCATATCAGCCTCATCATTGGGAGCTCCGGTCCAACACATGGCCGCGTCGTAGCAGAAGGGGATGAAAAGCCAAAGCCAGACTGACAGATCCTCGGGGGGCTGCGAAGTGGACGGAGGGAGCTGTGCAGCTCAGAGCAAACCTCTCCGTGTTTCCCTTTATTTCCTTTGACTTTGCTATGTTTATTCCCGCCCGGGTCTGGGATCAAAATTGGCCAATAACATCATTTATTGACACAAGTGTTTGGAGTATAATGATGAAATGGGTCCTTTCATCCATCCCAGGTTCATGCTTTTTCTTTTCTTTTCGTCACTGAATGGAATGTCTAACACCGAAGGCAAAGCAGACACAGTTTACAGTGTCGCCCCTTCATGCCGACACTCTTTGCAGATCCCCTCCCGGCTCTGCTGCTGTTCTGGTCAGAGTTCGAACGCGAAACACGGAAACGATCGAAACGTCCCTGTGAAGGAAGTCGCTCGTTTTGCGGGAACTTTCGCCGCAGGCTGAAACTTTGTCTCCGGTCTCTAAATGCGCCGTTAGCGAGGACAGGGCGGGATGAATCACGGCCCGTCCCGTCTTATCCGTCAGAGCCGCTGCGTTTGTACCGCAGTCCTGAGCACTGTCATATTCTTGGCATTTTAACACAGACTCATATGTTGCATATGTTGACATTTATGGACATTTGGCATCCTCGGTGTTCTTTTAATCTAAAGCTGATTTCCCTACACATGGCCGACTGGAAATGACTCCCGCTCCTGCCCCCACTTTATATGTCCACTCGCTGGTGTCAGGAGGACAGGGCCGTGCTTTCATCCCAAGACCCCCGCCACAGATGAACACGCGAGCTGCGTGGACAGACGCTGTCGACCTTGCTCTGAGCAGTCGTGACTGTCCCTCTCCCCCCCCCCGTTTCTTTACTTTTCCCATCAATCTCATCCAACAACAAATGAGCTCAGAATGAATATAATTATCAGCTGCAGCCTCGTGATGAACCGCAATTGTGGTTTTTGTCAATTCCGTAAAAGCAACTGAACGTTGGAGCCACGCTCACAGTGGTCTGAGGTTCCTGTTTTCACACAACAAGTGCAACGTGTGGCAACGAATACCAAAGAACCCCGGGTCCTGGGATTTTTTTATGCGATTTTCTTGGCTCAAAACCGGTGTGCAGCGGCAGGCCGAGATCGATCTTCGTCAGGCAGTGGTCCCGTTTGTCCCGATGCCGGAGCCAAACGGAGAGGAATGTCGGGGCCGCGGGTCCGAGCTCTGCCTCTGGATAACCCATGGCTCTGGGCTGTTATTCTCCTCCCCTTCCGAACACTGATTCGATGCTGCGGGAGCCCGGGCGCCGCGAAAAACTACGTCGTCCACGGTGCGGCCTGTTTGACTCCATCCTCCCAGCGCGCTCCGCGCCCCGGTGTTTGTACTAGAAGGCAAAGCTTTGACTCGACGGCTGATTGAAAACTCATCCCGCTCCGGGGGCCCGCCTGCCAGATCGGCGCCGCGTCTGGGCTTTTTTTTTCCCCCCTCTTCTTTTTGACAGAATTTGAAAAACTCCACATCTGTTATGCCGGCGAACTGCGCGTTTGCAGTCAGTAATGAAGAGAGCGGAGAACGCACGCACGCACGCACATGCACACACACACACACACACACACCGGTCCTGGTTCGCCCCGGGGCGGCCGAGCCGTACCGCTCCGCCTTTGATCTGCAGGGGAGGTATGGCCGGGACGAGGCTGCTGCCATCCCCGTCTCCTCTCCTCTCCTCTCCTCTCCTCTCCTCTCCTCTCCTCTCCTCTCCTCTCCTCTCCTCTCCTCTCCTCTCCTCTCCTCTCCCCTCCTCTCCCCTCCTCTCCTCTCCTCTCCTCTCTGTCTCCTCTCCTCTCCCCTCCCCTCCCCTCCTCTCCTCTCCATCTCCTCTCCTCTCCTCTCTCCTCTCCCCTCCTCTCCTCCTCACTCCTCTCCTCTCCTCTCCCCTCCTCTCCCCTCCTCTCCTCTCCTCTCCTCTCCTCTCCTCTCCTCTCCTCTCCCCTCCCCTCCTCCCCTCTCCTCCCCTCTCCTCCCCTCTCCTCTCCTCTCCTCTCCTCTCCTCTCCTCTCCTCTCCTCTCCTCTCCTCTCCTCTCCTCTCCTCTCCTCTCCTCTCCTCTCCTCTCCTCTCCTCTCCTCTCCTCTCCTCTCCTCTCCTCTCCTCTCCGGCTGTTATTCACCACCACAAGGTATGCAGTAATTAGAGCGAGGTCAAGGGAGAGCGTAGCGCCCCGCTCCCTCCCCGGCCCCGGCATCATCATTTTTTTTATTTTCTTTCAGTGGGGGGAAAAACAGGACTTTAATGAAAACGAGGAGAATTGAGAGGGGACCGAAGTCCTCCCGTGCCCCCCCCCCCCCGGCCCCCCCGAGTCGCGGCGTGCTCCCCCGGCAGAAGCGTGGGATTTGGGCCTTGTTCGGTCCTCTGGGCGGAGCCACATTAAGAGGTCACTGTTTACAACTCTCCCGTCGCCGGCCCATAATTAACCGTGGCCGAGGCTCTCGGCCCCCAGCAGTTCGGAGTGGACGAGTTCACGCGCTGGATCAGAAACTTTTTCACTACTATCTCCACTCGGTTTAATGAGGCACCTTGTCGGTGCGCCGGCCCTCCCTTAGACATGCCTGGGCCGGGCCGCGTTTCCTCTTTGCCTCCCCACCGCCGCTCTCCACATACTTGGTCCACACTTTAAATGTCCCTGGGATGACTGAGGCTCATGACTCACGGCGCCCAAGCATTGTCCTTTGTGCTCTGTGTATGTTATTCAGCGTTTCTGGGAGGTAGACCCCGCTCATTGTTGCCGGGTGCAGTTAACAAGTCATTTCATGGATCATTTTTGACTCGCTGGTCCTCTCCAAAGTCACTCGCACTTTCCTGAATTGTATTTATATGCTTTATTAATCACTCATGGATGTGAATACTCAAACCGTGATTTGTTTGGAAGCTCCTTTTTTTCCTACTGCTGCAGCTCAAAAGACGTGTTAAAGTGACGCCGACCCCATCCACGCCTCTTTGCTTCTCATGTCTTCATGAAACTGACGTCCCCGTTCAGGTTTGCTCTTCTGAGCGGTGGCTGTTTCCACAGGATCAGGACACCTCAGCTAATGGACGGGGACGGCAGAGAGAGCAGGCAATTATTCCCGAAGGCAGAAAGCCGACGTGATTTCAGAACTGTGACTTTCCTCGTCCCGCGTCTGTACCTGGGTTTGACAGAGTCTCCTCTGACTCTCCCGTCTCGTTCTCTCAAACGATCTCGACTTTTCTCGGGGTGCTAAATGAGACTCCCCCCTCATCTCCTCATGGTCCCTAGTTGGTTGCCATCCTCGGAGAGGAGAATGGAACTGACAAAGAGCATGAAACATACAAGACGGTAACTGGACACGGCCGTGTCTGTTTCCCCCGCCGGCTGAAGTGCGACCGGCGGGGGCGGACTTGAGCGCACCTCCCTCGTATCGCCGGCTCCCCTGAGCTCGTTAGAGCGTCCGGTCGCCTCTGGCCTCAGTCCAGTGGCCCAGGCCCAGGCCTGTATTAGCCCGCGGCCTAACCACTACGCGAGCCTCCCCTGGCTCCCGTGGCTGCCCGCATGGCTTTAGCCCGAGCAGCCCCGGCTTCGAGCCACTGCGGTGAGTGACGGCTCTCTATTATTCAGACTTGAAAGCGGCCATTGTTACTCTGATTTGGCACGGCAAATGAGAGCTGCATCGCTAAGCTTCCTTTTATACCCCTCCGCTCACTTCTCCGCGTCTGCCCTCCCTCTCGTCGCTTTCCACCTCCCCTCGCGTCGCCTCCCTCCTCTCTTCCTGTGCCAGCGTGCACATTGCGGGCGTTGCCATCCGCCCGGACCCCGTGCGGAGCGAGGCCCTGCACGGCGTTTCCCTCCGCATGCGGCAGGAAGCAGCAGGAGCCAGGCCTGGCACCCGATGCGGTCCCAGATCTGCGCGCCATGCCAGCCGCAGCTTTACCAGCAACGAGGGCGCAGCCGCCCCTGGCTGGACGGGGACACGGAGACGAGTGGTCCCGCTGCTCCTGGCTCACCGGCACCCTAATGCCCGTGGGAGGGACGGGGTTGGCTGGGCAAGGAGAGCTGAAAAACAACTGTCCAAATCATGCAATTCACCCCCGGACGTCCGTCCCATCTATCATCGTCGCTGTTTAGCACAAACCCAGGGGGGCATTTTAGAGTCTTCAGTCAACCTTACTGTAAGCACCCATGATTTTGGACGGAGGGAGTAAACCGGAGCACCTGGAGAGAATAATCACGATGAGAGCAATGTTATTGATTCGCTTTGAAACGAAATGTTGTGTGTGTCCAAGAAATGAAGTTCAGATTCTCCATAATCAGGTCGTTTGAATAGCTTTGATGTCTTAAGTTCTCTTTGAAACAGAATCAATACGCCTGGACAAAACAAGGCTTAAGTGGTTTTTATCTTGGCTTTTTGTGAAACACCGCTCCACATTCATCCGACATTTCCCCAGCGTTCAGTAGACCGTTCAACCAATCACCTAATAGGGAAAATAAACGACAGATTAATGAACTTGAGAAATGAGAGCGGCGACGCAGATCCAGCTTATCGATCCGGTACGCTTTGGTCCCCGAGCCGGGGCTCTTGACGGTCCTGTTGCGAATCGGCCTAGAAGCCCGAGTGAAGCCTCTCTGATGCTGCGCGGGGGCCCTGACGGTGCGGCCCCGGGCCCCCACGCAGCAGCCCCGCCAACCCTCACTGTGAAACAACTCCCTATTCAGGTCGTACCCAATGTTGTGGCGGGGGCCTCTGATGCGGTTCCAGCTCCTTTACGACCATTAACTTTTGGCCCTGGATGAATCGGCGTCGTCAAAGACTCTCACTCAGACTCCTTAACGTTCGCAGACAGTAAACCTGCTGTATCTGAGCCGCGTACGGTGCGCGGGGGCAGTGCTGCGCGCCTGCCGACGCCTCCCTGTCCCTTGGGTTGTCAGAAGCGATTTGGCCTTCACCGTTACACCCACCTGTATTCACCTGACTGCTACACACTGAAAATGCCCTTTCCAGTTAAGTCATGCGATGAACTCCGGGGCAGGCGAGCACCGAGACGTCTCTTAAACGCTCCAAAGCAGACCGGTCTCCTCCCGGCACCGAATGCCTGTCAGGAGCGTGGCCGGATGAATGTGAGCCCCGGCCTCACGTCCTCGCCCATTACCGTCTCACACTGTGCGAGTTTCCAGCTCCACATGGATCCTTGCAAGGGAGACGCAGTGTGTGCGGGCATGTCGCTTGGTAGACAGCCTCGCCGTGAGAAAGTCCCAGATTTGACTCCCACTCCAGCCGATGGTGTTCAGGTCAGTTGTAGATTCTCAATCGCCAATCCCTCCAAATTGTACAGCTATTCACCATCAGCTTAGTGGTGGCCTTCCTCGATAACACATTACTTGGAGAACTGATGGCCGTAGTACTAGCTAGCAAGCTAGCATTGCTAAAAACAAAGGCACCGGAGGGGGTCACCTTCAGAGTTGCAACCAGTTAAGATTTGTTAATCCACATTAAGCAAGGTTTTTTTAATGTGAGTAACTGCTTTCGGAATTTGAAAGTAGCCCTTCTTTACCTGATTCGATTGGTTGGCGTAGGTGTTGGTTATGGTTTTGGCCTCTACGTCTTCCGAATCACTTCCGTCCCCTCCATCTGAGGACATGTGACGTCACGTCACGTCACGTCACGTCACGTCACGTCACATGTCACTTCACGTCACTTCAGAGCCCCACGACACTGCAAAACGTTCAAAGCAGGTAAGATAATGGATAGATGCGCGTGTCCGGGCCTGCGTACGCAATGAGCAGTGCACCGAGGTCCGTGTCTGCCTGTGGGATTTCGTGTTCCGGGAGGCGAGGGAGAGAAAACACAATCCCCGACATCATTTGCACACCGCGGCCGTCTCGCCAACACCTCAAGCGGCACAGTCACAGTCGTTCTCACACTTTTACCGCGTTATTAGTATTCCGCGGATGCCGCGTTGTGTGTGTGTGTGTGTGTGTGTGTGCGTGTGTGTTTTGCCGCACTCGCTGCTCCCGCTCCGACATCGAAATCCTCTCATCTTACAACCGCGGCGCCCTTATCGACACGCCAACAGTGCGGAGTTAATCCGTGCGCAAATAAACACCAACACTCCTCTCCGTCCGACCTGTTTTTTCTCTTGCTTTTTCCGCATTCGCTCCGGCGAACTGGAGCTCCCGTCCACTGACGTGCGTCAAGTGGCGGGGCAGGGCGCGGACTCGGCACATGTGCTCGGCGGCCCCGGCCCGCCGCACTAATGGGGTCAAACGGACGCGCGCAGCTCCCCGAACGGCTCCGTCCGAGACATCCCAGCGCGGCCCGGAGGCGTCTCCGCTCGTCGAGGAAAGCCAGTTTTTTTTCCCGGGGGTTTCGGCAAATCATCTCACAGCAGCCCGGCCCGGGGCGCGTCGAGATCCTTGTCCCGCCGCCGCTAGGAGAGATGAGGATTCGGTGCCGTCTCGTGAGTTATCAGAGCCCCCCCCCCACCCCCCCCCCCCCCACCCCGCCACTGCGCCCACAGGGGTGGAGGGACGGCTGCTTAATACGCACTCTTTATTCGAGAGCCGTACTAAACTGTTTATAGCCTGCTGATGCCAGGGCTGATGCCAAACTCTGCAGCTTGGCTGTTCGGGATGCGCTGAGGAAACCTCGAGACAAGATGTCAGCCTGTCACTTTGTGATAATTCCCCCGGTTTACTTTGTTAAATTAAGAGCGCGCAGAAATGATTTTTTTGGGGGGGAGTTTAGTTTCATGCCAGCGCTCAGATGCTCCATTAATTCAAATCATCGAGATGTCCGTCTCGCTGCTGAATTCGTTGTTTTTCTAGGGGATTTGATTGTTTGCAGGATGGATTCCAGTAGGAGACGGCCTGTTTACGCCTGTGTTGGACTGCTTACTGCCCATAGCCCATCTGTCCTTTCCAAGATTGAAAAGTGCCTATATGAATCTATGTGCCACGCGGGAAATGCATGGTACACCCTGGTCTATCCCAGGCCTAACGCAGGCGGACAGAGGGACAACCATTTCACACTAAAACCTAAAACATCCTAAAACATCATGTCCTCATTCGCATATAACCGTCTTATATTGAAGTGGACTTTAAAAACCTGCTCAGATTGTGACGCAAACCACGTTCCAAACGTGTGAGCTTGTGTGTGGCTGCTGTACGTGCAGAACGAGACTCCCAATCTCGAAATAAATTGTGAAAGCCCGATGCGTTTCTGATCAGACCAGCGTTTCATATCTTCTATGTCAGCCCCAGAGAATGGGAATAAACACTCCATTCAGCTATTCTAAGTCCCCTGTAATGGGAATTGCGAAACACGCTCAGGCTCGGGATGAGGATTTGGCTCTCCTGCCTCATGGTGCGTTTTGATGATGTGACTGGTTGAGGTCAGACAGCGACGTGCAGCCACTCACAGATGGCTCACCCAATCGCCTGCCAAGCGGCTCTTGCCCTTTCCCAAATAGCCTCCAAAAGGCGGCTTCCCCGACGGGCTCCTGTGCAATAAACCGTCTTGAGTTTCAGCTCCAGTTTCCAAAAGCTCCAACATGAAGTGAAGACGGTCCGGCTTCGTCGCAGCCTGGCAGACGTGACCTGCTGACCTGGCCCGTTCAGAGAGCGGCAGATTTTGTGCCTGTTTTGACGTCACTCCCGCATCAGAGGCGTCATCTTGAGGACACCTTCAAGCCGAGTCAGCCCAGAGGAGCGTCCCCTCCTCCCTCCCTCCCTCCCTCCCCGGAGTCGAAGGGAGTCACGGCCACTGGAATGTAAGGAATGCGGCTGGAGCAAAAACAATGGGAAGCGAGCGCCGGTGACAGATGCGCAGCCTCCTCTGAGCAGCCGAGCGAGCCACTCGGGGGCACTCCGTTGTTCCCTCTTCTCCAAAAGAGGGCGACCGGGGAGTCGCTTTACCCAAGCGACTGCAGGAGAGACGCCTCCCGCTTAAATGACAGTCGTTGCGCAACGTCCCCGAGTCCCTGGGTTTGTGCAAAACGGGTGAAATCCCTGTTGCACCTCACTACAGTCTCCTTTTTTTGAAAAAAAAAACATTTTCAGGTTTTTCCGACTGGCTCGCGTCTCAAGTGTCTCCCACATGAATCCCTAAAATCATGGAGCTAATGAGTCCTTTTCAAACAGACTGCTGGGGTTTAACGAGGCATAACAAATTTCACACTGAAGTGTGTTTTTATTTGTAACAGTTGCAGCTTTTTTTTTCACACCCCCCCCCCCCCCCTCCTCCTCCCAAAACACCCCGAGCCTTACAGTATCAGCTGTGTGCGCGAGGGCCGGCGTCTACATGGCCTTTCAGCAACGAGCCGGTATCCTCCCTGTGTGTGCACACGCACTGATACAAGGTGGCCCGACTGTCTCCCTCCCCTCATACAACCTGCAATGATTTCACAACTGTGTCCCGGTAACACAGGTAATAGCCAATAATACTCAGAGCCACTTCTTTTGGTGTTTTGTTTGGTCTTTCCTGATCTATAAGAAGTCACCAGGTTCACATAGATTTAACGGGATGGACAGTAATCGACAGCATAACTGCAAAAGATTGTACTGGTTTTTAACTAGTAACCACAACTAATCCGTCCATCCAAGGCGATGTGGGCCGGCACTGTTGCCTCACAACCTTGATCACACCAACAGCTTTCCTTTGAATTTCCCTCTGTTTCCTCCCACGGTCCAAACACTTGCATGCTCAGATTGATTACAAATTCTAAATTGCCCCCCAGGTGTGAATGTGAGACTGAATGGCGTGTGTGTGTGTGTGTGTGTGTGTGTGTGTGTGTGTGTGTGTGTGTGTCCTCTGATGGACAGGAGACGTCTCCAGGGTGTATTCCCAGCCTTTGCTCAACGTTTAGCAGATTCTTTATTAAGGTACAATGTGATTAGGATAATCGATGAATGGATGTTGGGAGTCTTGACTTGCAGTCTGGACTACTGGTTTTTGACCTGTTTTCAACAGTTCCGTATGTGTTTCTGCTGTAGCGGGGTTTCCTCAGATCATTCTCCCCCCTATGTGCCGCTTGTTACCGCTCATTTTGATGCAATGATTTAGCTGAAATGAGCTTTTCTTGTTTTCCCTCTCGCTGTTGTGCGGACCCCAGGCAGACTAACGACCCCTTTTGCGCGAGCTAACGAGGATCTGGGTCCCAGCACGCCATCGACCCGAGTCTTCCCCCCCTGCAGCGCCTGGGCCTTGCTAACAAGTGTTCGAAACTAGCGGGCACACAGCCGCCGCTCGTGTCTCCCGGTGACAGGTGCCGCCCTGGGTTTCTTCAGGGGCGATCAGGTGCGCACATGGGATCGCGCCCGTGATTGATGACTCCTCCTCTGGCCCAAACAGCCTCAGTGGGACAAAAGGTAGCAAAGCTGTGGGATCTCCGGACGACCCGTATCCTGCCTCTAGCCCCGCTCCCCCCCCCACCTTCCCCTCTCAGATGGTGAAATGAATCACAACTGCGACCGCGGGACGCAAACCCAATCGATGAGCAGCCGGGATGGTAGCGTGAGAAGCGAAGGCGTCGCCCCGATCCCCCCCCCCCCCTCCCTTGGTCGTCTTGTTTTCGGCGCTCTCTCTGACTCTCGCCTGGCCGCATCTCCTCCGCCGGCCTCAGAGCGAATGAACGCCGGAGGACAGCTGCATTGATTCAGCCCGGGCAGTCGGCATGCGAGTGGGAGAGACTGTGTCGAAATGAAAATGCGCTCACTCAACCCCCCCCACACACACACACACACACACACCTCCTCCTCCTCCGCTGCGCGCCGTGACCTCGCCATCTCCCGTCCTCACTCCTGAGAGAGAGACAACGAGCCGCGTCTCTGGGATTCAGCTACGGGGGGGGGGGGGGGGGGGGGGGGGGGATCTGCGCACGAGCAGGAGGACTTGTTGTGCTGTTTCTTTTTGTTTTTTCTCGCCTGGGAAGCGTGGACGCAAGCCGTTCACCCCCACCCCCCACCCCCGCCCATCTTTGGTTTTCTTCCCGGCAATTACTCTGCACAACGACGAACCTGTGGAAGACGAGCAGGCCGCGCTGCGATGAGTCCTCAGAATATCTTAAAGCACAGATAGCGCTCACTTTGATTCCTCTTCGCCCCCATTGTTGTACTGTGGACGATTGAAGACGGTTTAATCGGGCTATGACAAAAAGGATCAAGTTCTGTTACCAGCTGGATGTTTCCATTGCCACGCTGAGGAGACGGCTCCTGTCAGAGTGAGCGAGGCCGATCCGTCGCAGTGTGTCGGTGCTTACAGGTCCACACCAAAACCACGCAAGAAGAGGCGCCCCCGGGTCTGGAGTGTTTGCCTGTTCTTCAATAATACAGAGCGCAGGGCGCTTCAAAGCAAACATTTGGTTTAAGAATAAGTGAGAAATATTTATAACTCCGCTGCCAGGCTGTGTGCAGGTTGTAGTCCCCTTTGGCCACTCCAGGCGCAGGCATCCTAACCCAGCCTCTGCCGGGCCCAGCACGTATCATCTGATCTCTGTTACTGTGTCCTCACTTGGCCCTTTACATAACACCTCACCGGACGGTTCGAGCCTGAGACTCGCGCATTTTGCGAGGGGAATGGACCAGCTCCTTCGAGATCGTTACCCGATGAGTTTCCGACAAATCTGCGCGCGGGAGTTGTTCGTCGATAGCAACCCATCATGCTTCCCCGATCACGGAAATTGAAGCTACCGAACCCTTAAAGTGACATCTTTTCGTCTCGTGCACACAAGATAATCGGTCGCAAGCTAATCTGGCATGCGCAACTTGATCCACTGTGTATGTGTGCGTGCCATTATCTGTCCATTTTGACTGCAAAGTGGTTTGTGGCGCTTCGGTTTTGCACTCGGCCTCTGCCAAATCCACAACATGAAATCAAAGCAGTTAGCCGTAAGCTAAGTCGCTCGCTGTCTCAGAGAGAAAGACTCCCACCCTCCAGTCGCTCCGGGCTTTCACAGGCTCAGTAGGAAACCGCTGTACCCACTGTGGATTCCTCCTCACCATTTCAAGGGAAATCCGGGATGCTCCTCGGCGGCTCTTAGTTTTCCGTGTGCTTTCCGAGTTCAGTTCGGCATTACATTTTTCATAGTCCCGCGCTCTGCCTGTTTTCAGGTTTTCGCTTCGGCCCGCGCCCGAAGCTCGTGGCTATGGCTACGGAAATAACGAGGGAAAAGAAAAAAAGACGACAGTGTGAGAGAAAATTAAAAGTGAATGTGATGATGATCCCGATTACACGCTGCCAGGGAAGCAGAGACGAAGCTTTCTCCCTCGCCGGCGAAGGATTGTCCCGCTTGGCCAAAGTGTTCTCTGCGCGACTCGTCGGCGCCTCAGGTTAGACACTGAGCCGAGCCGTCTCTGCGACTTGACTTCAGAGCGGTGCGCCTCGGCCTTTCAAAAGACAGGACTCCTTTCTTCTCCCCCCCCGGCCCCGACGGCTTGGGAGGACTCCCCAGCTCTGCTGATTCCTGCAGGTTTCGCTGCGTAAATTGCCCTCGTAGCCACCTCCGCTGCAGTTGATATGACAGCTACGCACACAGAGCAACTCTACGGGGTCTTAATTAGCGATGATGAGGTGCTCCTCTGCGTTGCAGCCACTTCCTGTGATGAAGGCTGATGAAGCGCCTTCTACAGTGTGTTTCTTAAACAGGCTAGCCTCGCAACTTTCGGTCATTGTCTGTTAAACTCTGCTCACCTTCAAACTTTCTTTTCGCCTCTTGAGTGGAAATTTTTCACCAACTACCAAATGATTGCACCTGGAAGTTTACTAGCATTCTTGCTAACCCTAACCCTAACCCTAACCCGATGAACCCTAACCCTAACCCACCATTAGATTGGCATTCCTCTTTTAGCTACCCCTAAAGAACTTTTGATGTAGATGTCACTCAATATCATGTCAAGTCATGTCACCCACCCAACAGTTAATAGGGATCACCCCTATACGCATGTTAAGTTTTTATGTTAATATCTTATGGAAGTTTTGCTATTCATCAGAAACTGGTAGCCCTGTGGTGGATTGTTTGTCCGTCCTCGTGTCCTTCTCTGTCCCCTCTCTCCACTGTATCGTCCGTTGGCTGTGCCAGGTTCAGCCATTACTGCCAGGTCTGGGGAAGTGGACCAAACTGGGACCGGGACTGGGACTTGTCATTGGGAAAATGCAGCAGTGAGCTATTCACAGAATGGAGAATACAGGGGAGGTTCATGTCTGAATATTGATTTTGTCTACCAGAGTGAGGATATGTTCATGAGGGTGGACCAGAGAGTATCTGTGTGAGGTTTTTTTTTTACATTTTGTGGGTCGTCTGTTTCTACGGCGATGGAAGCATCGTTTTGTCGGGTTAGAGTCGTGTCCATGGCCGCTGGCCTCCCTCCACCGCTGCGTCCTTCGGAAGACAAACCTGGATTGGGATTCGATCAAGTGCGGGCGCTGTTCGCGGCAGATCTGATTAAGAGAGAGTGGCGTGTTCCAAATGTCCTCTGACACACGGAGTGTGGCCAGGCAGCACCTTGCTCTCAGAAAAACACACATTGCTGTGAAGCCCGCGGACAAGAATGTATTTTTCTGGATATGTCAAATGGCTGCAGGCCGTTGCCTCTCCATGAATACTGCATTTTTGTAACCTTTGCTGCGGCCACTGTGTTTGCGGGGTTGAAAGGTTCACAAAGCTGTGTGGCCAGCACTCGCTTCCCCCACTACACGCACACACACACACACACACACACACACGATTGTACATTTTTCCATCAAAAAAACATGTTTAAAACCGGAAAGAGACGAAGGAGAAACACTCTCCACTTCTCCCCTTTGAGCAGCACCCTTCAATGGCGCGGCCTTTCTGCCAAACGTGAATGGCGCAGGAAGGAACAGGTGAGAGGAGGAATTCTAATCCCGTCCCTGAATAGAAGTAATGTTTTTATCTTTTCCCGCTCCTCATTCCGTCGCTGGAGCTCGGGTTTTACTCGCAGGCCTAATCTTTTACAGAAAAGGTGGAATAGGTCAGCTCCACGCAGGGTGAAAGATACCATTGTGTGCTTCTTCGCTGGCGTACGTCACTGTGAGTGCAATTATAAGCTGCGTTTACACGGCGTATTTGGGAGGAGCTCAGTTCTGTTGGGGAGGGTTCCCAGAATCCACCCAACCCAGTAGACTTTTCCTAGCTCGGGTCTGCACTGCCAATCGGACCGACACAAGAAGTAACTCCACAGATAGGTTACAGCCATAGACTGAATAAATCAGATGTCTCAGTGGAGGAATAAACGTGAATATGTCCGAAATGTAAGCTACGGTTGTAGAACGTGACCCCAAAGCCATGGGGGGGGGGGTGTTAGCGTGTGTTAGCTCATCAATGGGGAAATAGTGAAGGGGTGCCCTTGCCTTGATTTTTGAGAGAGGTGAGATTGCAACATGGTGGTTCTCTCTTTAGATGGGAGGGGGGGGCTCTGAAGCATCTGCTGAAGGTTCCCCGATTGGCCAAGCAGCTGGCGCCGTTACTCAGCCGCTTCTGGCCCGTGTCGCAGCATGGCAAATCACTTTTGCTCGCCGGCCGACGCGCTCTCCCGGGCGCCGCGGGAGCAGACGGGCGCCCGGACGCACGCGCACCTCCCCGCACGAGCACGGCCTCCCCCGGGGGTGGCGCCGCCTCGCCTCTGACCCCCCCCCCCCCCCCCACCCCCGACTTCGGGTCGCCTCGGCTCGCGGCAGAGATTTGAAATGCTTGATTGTGCAAGAGGACGACCCTCCAGCGCATTGTCATCGGCCTTACGCACACACACACACACACACACACGCCATCCAGAGGGATAACAAATCGTAACCTCTGTTGCTTTGTGAAGGAGATCTTCCATCTCGCCAGTGTTCGCCTCTCCTCCTCCTCGCCGCTGAAAAGAACACGTGGCATATGGTGGAAACGAATTTTCGACGAGCCTTTCACTCATTCACTCCATCTGCTCTGAACGCATTCGCTCTGCTCCCGCTACGTAAAAAGCACCCCCCCCCCCCACCCGCCCCCCCCCCCCCCGCATTTAACATGCAAAGAGATAATTTGCCACGCCGCACACCAATCGGAGGCCCCCGCGCCGTCGCCGTCTCTCATCCAGGATTTTATTTCCTCCGAAATCGCGTTCCGAGCGCTTCGCCCGGCCTGTTTAAAAATGTACATGAAAGGGAGCGAACTGCAGAAATCTGGCACGGAGCCGCTCGGAATTCATTTTACATCTGCAACCCCCCCCCCCCCCCCCCCACACACACACACACACACACACACACACACGCGCACACACACACTCCCAAAAAGAAAAATCTCCCATCATCGTATTCCGATGTGCAGGCGGAAAACACACACACATATCGGTTAAACAACCGTGCTTTCACTGGCAGCGTTTTGCTGCTTACTAAACACTTCAATATTTGTTTTGCGCTCCAGCTCTAACGGCTCCCCAGAGCCTACCCCCCCCCCCACCACCCCCACCCTCCGAGACATCTGAATGTGAAATGCGTTACGGCCGGCTCTCGGCCCCCCCCCCCCCCACCTCCCCTCGGCACGGTCGGACCGTCCTCGTTTATATGCCGTAATCCGCCCCGGCTTTGTGTGTTTGTACACATGCGTATCGCCGCATCATTCGTCTCCAGCCTCGGGGGTTGGAAGCGACGGGAGGCTCTCCTCGCATATTGACTCCGTAAGTAGCTTCCCGAGGAGTCGGGATGAGATGTCACTCAACCATCTCCGACTGTTTCTCGTGCGCGTGTGTGTGTGTGTGCCTGATGGATGCCAACACGCACCAGATGTTAGCATTTGCATAGCTGCTAATGGGCTCCTGTCGATCGGCTTCCAGCTTCCATACTATTGTGTATTCGCTCCTCACAAAATACACCTGTCTCGATTTATAGTTAAGCCCCGGACCCTCAAATCACATTGTGTTTACTCCCCCCAGAACCTTTGGGATACGCGGCAGTTTCTTTAGGTTTAGGTTAGGTTTGTAGAATTTGACCGAGTGGCGTCAAAATGCGATGCCAAAGCTGCGCTGAATTCGGAAAGTGGACCGAAATCTTCTTTTTTTTTTGTTTACACTGGACTTAATGTGGCCTTCATCGCCAATCTGGATTCTACACGAATTTAGTGCGACCGTAACCGAGGCAGTAGCATCATGTGCAGGTCTGCGAGTGCACGTCGTTGTCTAAGGAATGCCGCGTTTAGACAGACGTGAACCCCGACCTGGAAAGCGGACTACACCACGAAACAACATGCATTTGAATGAAAGATGCATCCTTGGCGCCCGTCCAAAGGTTTTCCTCCCCTTTCACCAGGCATCCCACGCCGCGTCTAGTAGAAACCTGCGGGTTCACCAAGGTCGTCGTGCTCGGGGGGAAGAAAAACGACAAAACATTGCATTTCTTTCCTCGTCGATAAGACGCGGTGCCCTGAAACGTCTTCATGAATCTGCCAATCACCCGCACACTCAATCCGGCTCTTCCAGAGAAGAATGAGAGGAACAGAGAGGCGCTAACGATGGGAAGACCTGAATGAACAAAACATCTCTTTTAGAGGCTTCCACCACTTTCTCCCAGCTTCGTATCTGTCGTTTGGCTTGTAGTTTGACGGTCAAGTGCAAAGTGAAGTAATCTACCAACAGATCAATTTACTTGATTGATCATTTCACTTCCAGGTGGTTTTATATCCTGCTTGAGCTGTTGCTAAAGCTCACCACTGAAAAGTAAATTACAGCTTCTTAACTGCAGCCACTGGCACTGTGGTGGCCTGTGATGGTCTGAGGACCTGTCCAGGGTGTTTTCCCTGCCTTCCTTCACCGTATGTGTGTAGGTGCTGCAGGCACCATCATGCTCCACACATAGCAATGGATGGAGAGTTACACCACTGGAAATCGTAGGGGCACTGTAGGAAGAAGAGGAGCAGTATAAGAAACAAGATGCGAGAACAGAAAGATATGACGTCTCTCGTCTCTTTCGGAGAGCGCACTTAATCGTGACATCTTTTGTCTTCGTGTTTATTTGGGGGCGTAACCGTCCTCGGACCGGACCCAGTGTTGTCGGACTACCATAGGAGCATGGGTACATATGGGAATATTTATGCTCTATGCCAGTCTGTGAACTACCGGGTGGGCGCATAGGCTCTGTGTCCGTAGCGCATAAATGGGCTTCAGATGTGAAGGATGAAGTGGTGGTAATGGATGGAGCTCCAGCCACTGTCTTCATTCTGATGTTTTTACCCCACAGCGTGTTTGCTTTAGTGCGTGTGTGCCCGTGTCCATCCAACACTTTGCATCGCACCCATCGCCATGGTTACTGTGTGTGTGTGTGTGTGTGTGTGTGTGTGTGTGTGTGTGTGTGTGTTGGAGGAGGCGGGAGTTGGACTCATCATCTTTGTGAGCAATTAATCACCCGGTAGGATGAATCCTGGTCTTCTAATTACAGACAAATTAGATGGAAGTAATGCCTGAGAGGGATATAGAGGCTGGCTAATATGATTTCTTGAGATCTCTGTTTCAGTTTCAACTGCCTGCGTTGAGGCTTCAGCCTCCTACAAATATGATTTTAAACAACTTAGCATGCCAAATTTGTAACAAAAAAAAAACATTTTTTTAATAGCAGAAATCTCTCCCTTTGATCGAGAAATGATCTAGCTAAAGGACATGGTTTGTCATGTTTCTTGTACAGGAGGGTCAGTCTCATGGCTGAGCTATTGAGACGTCAGGTAGTGAGTGTTTACATCCTGACGCGTCCGTCACTCGCGGAGGAGGCCACAGACGCCGCCGTCATTCGGTCGACGTCCTCGGCGTGGGTGCTCGGCCATTCATTCCTTTTCGCCTGTCCTCGAACACAACACAAAAGTGCCTTTGACAAACGGCATCTGTTATCTCAGAGAGCTCTGGACAGAATGAAACGAGGCCGGGTACAGTACAGCCATAAAAGCATACCCCGCAGAAACCGTGTGGAGATGCAGGACGTTCAGGGCGCTAACGACGCGGAACTTCACACTTCTTGTGACACAGTGACGCACCGGCTCTACTGGTGGAGAACAGCCTCGACTCTGAGGTGGAGAGACGAGGTGTGTGTCTGAACTGATGCCATCTTCCACGTGATTCGTTTGTGTGTGTGTGTGTGTGTGTGTGCGCTTGCGTGCATCCCACCATGCAAGCCTCGCGGCAACAGGACAGGACGCCCACTCTCTCTCTCTCGCTCGGAATAGTTTGCGGCTTCGGCAACGTGTGGCGGGAGGAAGTCAAAGCCCCCCCCCCCCGGCTGGGCTCGTTGCGTGTCCATGTGCGCGCCTGGCCGCGAACATGTGAGCAGACGCGCTGAGGACGCCCCCCTTCCCTGCACGAGCAAACTCCTGGAAAGGCACAACAAAGGTGTGTTTTCCTCCGCCGGTTAATGAAGAGCTGGAGGGCCGCGATACGAGGCACGGCTTGTTTGCAGTGCGTCCCTTTTGTGCTCACCAAAAAACACATTGCAAAATGTGCCGGCGGTTGCATAACCGGCCACATTTCCCTGCGAGTTTTTGTATCCAGCCTCTTGCCCCTCTTAAACAATCAAAATAAGCACAGCTGAACGTTTTGTTTTCCCCGTCTCCGTACAGCAGCTGCATCCTCCTCCCCCTCCTCCCTCCCTCCCTCCCTCCGAATCTCACAAAGGCCCAAAGGTGAATCTAATCGGCTGCCGCTCACTGTCACAAACAGGGAGCCGCCGAAGCCGGTTCTCGCTCATCCCATCTGATACAGGAAATTCAAAGCCCATCAATTGGCGTTCTTTCGGGCGGCGATAAGCGGAAAGATCAACATGCCGTTACGTTTGTCATCGACTCTCCACTCGTGTTTTTCTGTCTGAAAAAACGGCAGCCGATCTTATCTGACTGTCATGAGGTTCCACCACTTTGTTCACATACTATCTGGGCACAAAGAGGCAAGATTGACAAGATTGATGTTGTGATGTAATGTTATGTTGTCTTTTTATCATTATCGCGTAGGATTTTTATTACAATTTGAATTAGAAATGTATAACATTCAAGTGGTTTCAAAAACTGAGTTGTACTGTATCAGTTGTACATTGGTACTGTATCAGGTCATTGGTGCCTACAGAACACCAGATGGAAGTTAAAAAGCAAGAATGTGAGTCATTTTTACTTCCAAGTTTTTGTTATTGTTTTTGTCATTTAACATAAACCGTACTATTACATGCACAAAACAGCATCAATGTACCGCCCACCCACTTTACAGATCATTGCAGTTCTTAATTGAAGATCAGTAATCATAATAGTTAACAGTGATACGTTGCAGCCTATTCTCGTCTGGAGTCAGAGCGCCACAGAGGGCTGTCATTTACTGTACACGTCTCCAGGCTCTTCCTTCACGTGTGACAAGTCTGTCCTAGATGTACTGTAAAGCTAATGACGAGATGTGTTGGTGCAGGTGATGTTCTCTAAGGGAAGAGTGGCAACGATCCACTGATTTATTCTTGGTCTTCTGGTGTTTTTCAATGTGAGGGCTGTTACTCTCTTAGCAACTAGCATACATACTGTAGTTCCACAAGTATTTGTTGATGCTTTCCCATCCTCAAGTCATATGGGTACGAACTTAATATGAAGTGGTCATTTTTGACTGGGAGCACCAAGGTAAGTATCTGTAACTGAATGCGGGAAACGTAATGAAAACCACTCCTTTATATACACTTGGTATTGAAAGAATGAATCATTTGCAGCGTGCTATGTAGTGTCTCCCAGCTCGTTTTTCTTTCCTTGGGCATGTAGAGCAGGGCTCCCACTCCTCCAAACGGGTAATTATTCCTGCGCCACAGCACCTGACGTCCCGGTCCTCAGCAAATCCAAAAAAAACAAAAACATTACTCATCGAATGCTGAAACTGAATAATGAGAATATGAAAAATTGTCTCGCTCCCAAGACAGCAGACGCGTGTTTACGTGTCCCGATTGTCGGGCGAATATACAGAATTGGCACGTTTAGTTTTTTCTTCCTTTTGGAGCTGAGAACTGGATTTGCCTCCGGCATCCGTCTTAGCGGAAATGAGGGTGATCCGTTTTCCTGCGACAACAACAACAACAACAACAACAACGACGACAACAACAACAACCAAGAAAGTGCTGTCACTTTTGAGAGGAGCTCACGTCGCACTTCACGGAGGATCGGGCCATGATATGCCGTTCGGCCGCCCGTACGGCCCAGCCGTAGCGGTACACAACCTAACCCTCGCAGAGGCTCGCCCTGAGAGCCGCCCCTCTCTCAGGTGGAGGATTATGGACCCTCGGGGGGGGGGTTCCGGCGTCACAGACAGCTGGCCTGCGTCTGAGCGAATCCCCCAGGCTCCTCCGAGCCGAAGGTGACCCCAGGAGCAGACTGCGGGGGGGTGGGGTGGGGGTGGTGGGGGGGGACACCGCCAGGCAACGGCAGGCAGAGCGTGCGGCAAGACATGCGAGTTATTTGTCGGTGTTTGGAAACATCCGTCCATCTGTCGTTTCGCCGGCTTGGAAGGCAAGCGTCGATGCATTCAGGTGCTCCATCTGCGGAGGAGAGCAGGAGGAGGAGGAGGAGGAGGAGTGAGGGTGCCGAAATGAGATGAATACTGTGGGAGCGTAATTAGGAAAATGTTCCTAAATTATTAAAAGTACCCGATGCAGAAAAGAAGTTGGCCGTGATAGTTTTACTGTTACGTATTCCTTCATTGAGATTTTTAATCCGATTTTGGGGGGGGATTTTTCTATTCAAAAGGAAGATAAAAGGAATAACTTACCTGTAGTTGTTTCCGCTTTTTTTTTTTTTTAGTCGAGGGGGATAATGATCGTGTCCGTTTTTGATGAATCTGGTGAATATTTTTTTTTGGCAATTCAAAACTCGGCCGGAAAAGGCACCAGAATTACCCGGAGCTCGGAGTAAGAGATTTATAGGGAAGGCTTTTTTTTTTTGGTAGATAAGCACCAGGCACTAAATCTGTCAAATAATTGTCAGACCCTAAAACTTTTATACGAAGCGGAGCGGAAGTAGAAAGTGGTGTGTGAAAACAACTATTTAGGCTGCACCCACAGTTTCCATTGTTGCAAAGAAGAATCTTTAAGCTATAAACAACAAAACTTGTTTCAGATTTGGGACTTTCGATTGATGGTCAACGGCTCTTCTTTCGCATTTTCTTTTTGCAGTTCGACCGACCCCCGGCTTCTCTTATTTCTTTGCGCTTGACGATCCATTTTTTTTTTACCGTAAAACGGAGTGGTGAAAAAAACCATCTCTCAAATCACAGCATCTTCTAATGTTGCCCTTCAATTCAAAAACAAGACAGTGTATCCCGCCCCGCCTTCGCCCTGTCCTCCTTGGGCGTGCAGAGCAGGGACGGTAACGGATGAACGGACCCGGGGATCGTTCTCGGGTCCACGTGACCGTCCCCCGGGCGAGGCACGGGTGCCCCCCCCCCCACCCCCCCCCCCACCCCCTTGGGACATAAGTAATCTCGCCGCTGCGAGGCCGTGAACGCGAGCCTCTCATCTGCCCGCTGATTGCGCCGTTGCCGGGAGCGACGGGCGGCGAACGCTTACGAGCAATTACGACACGGATGTCGCGCGGGACGGCGGGAGGAAAAGGAAAAAAAAACCACACACTTGCTCCGGGTAATTGAACCCGACAGGTTTGACGCAAAGGGAAATGAGCGTGTGGGATCTCCGGAGTCGGATTGAGACGTACGCGGCGGCACCTGAGGAATGGCTCGCAGTTTTATAGGTGTCTGTCGGCTCCATATTGGAGTTTTCACGCAGCCCATTGACTTGGATGGAACGACGTTGCCTTGAGCTGCTCCAAAGTAGGTAAAAATGATCTAGTAGCAGAAGATCGGGCCATTTGACACACTCTATTGATGTGTGTTGGGGGTTAGCGTTAGGATCTTAGGTCTATCTTCAGAGAAAAACAGATTTGTCAAGTGGTAGTAAAATCCCCAAAATCATGAACCAGTAACAACTTAGGGTTAGGGTTAGGGTTAAAATGGGCTAAAACGTAGGCGATATGTTTCACGTCCCAGGAAATCTGCGCTTCAGATTTCCCTCCTCTTCAGGCACATGTGTGTAGACCCGAGTGGAGGAAGCAAACGTGGAGGGCGATGACGGAGGAGTCAATGGGAGGCCAGCGGAAAGATGGAGCGTTATTTTTATCAGAGAGGGATTATTCCGCCATTAGGAATTCATTTTCTATTTTCACACAGAGATCGACACGAAACTTTTTTCTTCCCCTTCCGCTGACGGGAGAAAGACATCAAAGTGTTTCCAGGTTCGCGGAGGCGAGTTCTGCATTATCACGTCTGCCCTGTTTTACTCCGTAAAGACCCCGCTTTCAGAGCCCCTGAATAATTAAGGCTGTCCGGGAGTAGTTCTCTGATAAAAGGTAGAAGTCCTCCCCGTGTGAGTGGAAAAACAGCAGCACTCTCCCAACCCGACCCAAACACTTTCCTCAACTTCCATCTCGGAGCTCAGCGGGCCATCCTAATGGACACGTTCAGCCCTTTGTTCCGTCCCGCTGTCGTCGCGGAGAGCGTGATCGGACTGTTCCGGTCTGTTTTTTTTGGGGGGGGGGGGGGGGGCATCGGCCATTGCTCCCCGCGCCGCCTTCGTCGGACTGTGATTACCGTCTTCAGCGCCGGCCTTATTGTGAGCGACCGGAGAGGTAATCCGCGAGTAATGAGAAGTGGACACAGGGCGGCTAAATGAAACGGCCTTCCCGGCGGCGGCCCGGCGCGGACCTGCTCGTCTGAAGCCGCGTCACCGAGGCTCTCGTTTGCTCGCTCACGGATTCAGGTGAAAACAAAACTTCCAGCTTTGCCGTTCGGATTCCGGAGAATCCGCCCCTCCCCACACCCCCACCCCCCCCTGAACAGCCTCCCGCTGAAGGACCTGTGACTTTGTAAATCTGCACTTTCATGTCGGCCTTTGAAGAAAAAGCTGTTTATCCCTTCATGCGAAAACCTGCAATTCGGGGCAGGAAAAAAAAAAAAAAAACGTAATTCAGATCACGCGGGTCTTGTTGGACTTGGCTCTGAAAGCCGAACCGGCCGCCTCCTTGCCTGTGGTGTTTTTATATTACCAGTCGAGGAGTTTCCTTTGATTCTCGGGGTGTGCGGCGTATTTAAAGCTGTGGAGATGCTCGCTCTTGTTTCAATGTTTTATGTCTGAAGTGCTCTCGGATTGTTCAATCCAATACCTGCTGCAATTTTCATCACTTCTCCTGCGCGTTGCCTCTCAACCTCCCCCTGAAAGGAAAACCGTTCTGAGTCATTGGCTTCGCTGCAAAGTGGCATATATGATTTAACGACTCCCCATAGATTGTTTTGATCCTTAATAAACCCCCACAGCCGACGTGCCGCCTGACTCCCGCTGTGTTGGGCTGCCGCTGACTCACTCGGTGCCTCGGCTATGAATCACGCTCCTCTCACGACGTGTTTCAATAGGTGACCTATCTACCCTAACTCTGATTGTGTTCTGCCTCCTCGGTTTATCTCCCATCATCTCTCAGTCCCCATAGATGGCAGTCTCGAGCTGCATTCAGATTCGCCCCCCCCCCCCCTCCACACACACACACACACGCACTCTGTCACACATGCCAGCACTGGAACGGATGACACAGACATGATATAGATTTCAATTATAGAGAAAACACTCATAATGTATCTCATGCTTATTCACTCTCATTTAAACAAGCACACACCTACATGCAAAAATAGGCTGTATCTGAAACCACCCACTCACCTAGGACTCTCCCTCCCCCTCTCTATGGGATATTATATAGAGGATTTAGAGTGAGCTCGTGGAGCCAGACTTTCTGAACCTACTCCGCCACACAGTGAATCATATCGTTGCTCTAGGGACTCTTGGATTTATCACATCTCGTCCAAGAGACAGAAGATGAAGAAGCCTTTTGGGTGAGAGTTTTCAAGAATTTTCAACCAGTCCAGTTTTTAAAAAGAACACATCTGTGCTTTTTTGGGATGAATTCGTATTTATGAAAATCCATTAATAAAAGCAAAGTGTCCCTGGCATTTTTCATCTCATTCATTCCTCTGGCCCACTCCGGCGCATGATGATATATCGCTCGGTTGTACTCTGCGATACAAGCCTTCATAATTTTCACTATCTCATCCAGACAGCAGTGAAGGTCTCAGGACCCGGCCTTAGATATTTAATCCTGCCTGATAATTACACCTGGTCGTTCGCCATAAAAGGATGCAGTGGCGATGGACATAATCAGTCCTGAAAGTGGGCATGTCTGTGAAACATAGTGTGCCGTATTACGGCATATAAATGGCTCCTCTGGCCTGCAGACAGGGTTACATAAAAGATTATGACACCCCACTAATGACCCAGGAAACATCTGCACCCCGCTGATGTGCCCTTGAATATGACACCCCGGCTCTGACTCCGACTCTTTGCTGCTCCTCATTTCTTAAGCTTGAGCTGTGAAGCTGGGCCGAAGAACTAGAAAAGACAAATCTCTTCTCCAGAGGATCAATAGTGTGTTACAGAAGAAAAATACTTTGCAGCCTCTTGAATTATTTGAAACAATGGGGTGGAATGGAAAAATTGGCTTTTGGTGAAGAGGCAGAATCACATCAAACGTGAATGTGCGGTGGAGGAGGAGGAGGAGGAGGAGGGCATCTGGGATGCACATTCATAAAGAGCCTTTCTTATCTGCTGACCACCTTCTCCTGGGTTGAAGAGTGTGAAGCAGTGCCCCAGGTCAGGTCCTGCAGGGAACAGGAGCTTTTTAACTGCTACTGGCAAAGCGTTACTTGTCATTCATACCTAACATCTTGTACATTTGTAATAGAGGTGTGGATGGCTAAGGAAGCAAAAAGAATGCTTGGTTAGCTTAAAAAAACAAGCCTTTTCATGCCTTTCTATTATATTCATTTCATCTGTTGATTAACGAAATATAAACTGCACTTATTTTTCCCCATATTGTGCAAGTCTGATCAAAACAGCTTAATAGAAGCTAGAGCAGCAGGTAGATGTCAGCTAAACAAGCCGCAGCCCTTTCTATTGTTTCATTTCCCTGCGGCTAATTAGCATGATAGCTTTAGTGTTCCCATGTAAATGCTGAAACTGAAAGTAAACATTCACTCAGTGTTTATTCCTCATTAAACCAGGAAACCAGATTTACCCTGACAGAAAATAACAAAACAGCTGAGCAATATCGGTTAAACTTGCATGAGCCCGTAGTTCCCACTGAAGTCACACTAAGTTGAACATATAACAAAAGCTATTCCTATTTGATAGCTCTCATTGTCAAATTGAGCCAAGTCACAGATATTTCTCACTAACGTAGACATAACCTAGACGAACGCAGATGTTTAACGTGGCAAAGCAACGACACGATTTGAGCCTAGCTTTAGAATGAGCCTTAACCTGAGAATTCACTCTTTTCACTCCGATTCAGAAAACCTTATTTATTCCTGTTTATTTCGTCAAGAAGCGCTCAACACCTCTGCTGAATAGCAGAGCCGATGTGAGGTTTTCATGTGCTGTGATCCACTAAAAATACAGCTCGATTCGAGGTGTAAAAAAAGTTCCCTCCGTTTCGAAACAACAGCGTGAATGTCAGCGGGAGATGACGTAACCCTGTGTTCCTCTCTTCATTATTTATGTAGCTGCATTATTCATTAATGTATTAGGTTCTACTTGTGACTACCCTGATAACCTTTCGCCGCTCTTTGCCTGCTGGAGTGCTCGGTGAGAGCCGCACTCTAAAGCCAAAACGAAGTGGTGCTCTCCCCCCCCCCCCCTCCACTTTCGATGGTCCGCGCCGCGCGCCGCCCCGGAGGACGCCCGCGTCCCCGCCGCAAGTGGCACCGGCGCTAATGCAACGTGACCGCCTCCCGCTAACGAGGCGGCGCGAGACGACCACGATCGATCGTTAGCCAAATGCCGATTGGCGGGGCCACCCCGGGAGCCGACGCGCCGATGGCTAACGACGCGCGGCTAGCTAGCGACGCGACCGCGGCCGTTCGCTCAGACGCACTTCCTCGTTTGATCGCTCGGAATTGAGCGCGGGTGTCGACTTCGGGGCGGAAAACGAGCGCTTTTTCACCCCGCACCTTCACCCGTCTCGCAAATCGACGATCGATCGATTCATCGGAGGAGGTGCAGACGAATGACGTCAGAAAATAGGGACGCCGGCTGAAAAGACGGACCCCAACTGAAGCCTAAACTGAGTCTGAGGTTGTCTTTTCTGGTTCAGGTAGAAAAGAAAAAAGATCTCTTTTTATCCCCCTTTATTTTCCATGATCCTTGGGTGAGACGCCGAGCTGTGAGCCAGACCAGCGCCCCGTGCTGAGAGAGCTCCGGGCGCTGCGAGGAGAGCTATGAAAATTATGTCACATCAGTGTCCTGGCCCTGGCTGAACTGAAAATGAAGACCTACGTGGACGCAGCGATTCCTCGGCCTGCAAAAACATGCCGGCGTGGACCTGTTCAGCTCAGTCCAGCGTGTCTTACTTCCTCCTCTGACATCATGCTGGTCGTCATCACTCGACGCGATAACCGCGGGATGGCGCCCCGTCACTCCCCTCTGCCTTCGAATGCGGGCTTCGAGCCGCGGCGGGCTGAGCGAGCCACTCTGCGAGCACACGCGTGAGCGCGTGAAGCGGAGCGCGGAGGGTTAAACGGGGCCGCGGGTTCGTCCTGTCTGGCCCGGCTTGGCCCGGCTCTCCGCTTCTTCTCTGCCCAGTGAAGCTGAAAATAGGAGCAGGGCTGCAGGCTCTCTCCCACTGCACGGCTCGCTGCTGGAGCGCGGCGCCGGGCAACTTTAGATTCTCTACATAACAGCACACTTTGTGCTGCCTGGACATTGTAACCCCCCCCCCACACACACCCCCACCCCCACCCCCTCCACTCTTTCCCCCGACAGCAAAACTTCAAACCCGACCGGGGACTTTCATTATTTGATCAGGGGATAGGGGCTGCCTCGCTCACTTGATGCCTCTGTGACTCTTCACAATTCCCAAGAATCGCAGCTGGAAATGCTTCGTTTTGTTCAATTGCACGCTGTTAAATTACAGCCCTCAATTAAGAGGGTAATAGTAATATAAAAAAAAAATTAGATGGTATAACCCTCCTCACTTCTGTGGCTGCATTTCATGAATCCATTAATTGAATTTTAGGTCTCTAATAAGAACCAATGCTTGTTCTGTCCAAGCTCAAAGCTTTCATTTTGGTCTGACCTATGTAATTACTCAAAAGGAGAACTAGTGTCGCCACCTACATTACCTGTAATGCAACTCAAATGTGTGCGCCGCTGTGTTCTGGTGGTTTAATAACGTGGCTTCCAGTCGCCTCGACATCTTTTCGGTTTCAAAAACCTTTGGGCTTTCGCAGCAAAGTGGTGCCACGGTGAGTCACTATTACAGGCTTCAAGGCTCCAGTTAGTCACAAATAAGAAGTGGACCTGTAAACAGACTTGTGAAATGGTGAAATCTTCACCATCTCTCTGTGATAACGGCGTGGCATTGAACAGCTCTCCCATTGAAAATAGCTTTGACCCTCACAGATACAACAGCAGCCGTAGGAGGCTCTAAAAGGCCCGGGAGAGAGAGACAGAGCTTGGAGGTCGCGTAAACAATGCGGGTTTAGAATATTTTAAAAGGAATCAGATGTCAGATGTTTCTGAAGGAAGAAAGAAACACTCGCCTTTCTGGACTGTGCTTGAGCGGTCAGCGCTGTTGCCCCAGTCTCCGTGGTTCGAATCCCGCTTGGAGTAGGTCGTCCGAGATCCCCGAGGAGCCACCGAGGCGCAAAGACGGCGAGATGATGGATGGATGGATGAAATACTCACCTTTGTTTGCCTCCTGTGCCCAAGTTAAAATAACCGTCTGATCGCAACTCCTGCATGGGATGGATGCCCGCCGATCAGTTCTCTGCCGTCCGACCTCAGTGGTTTAAGCGTCCCCCCCCCCCCCCCGATGGATCGCCACGCACGTCTCATTGGGAGCAGGTCTGGCTCATCCCTATTATGCCCGGTGACGTTCGGCAATGGCAGCTGTTGAGCGCTTCTCACATGTCGGGAGACGTTTCCGCTCCCGCCGAAGAAGATTTGCACTGCTGCCGACGAGCATGTGGCACCAAAGCAACAATATTGTGACAGCTCGGAGGACGGATCCTGATGCAACACGTTCTCCCTCTCTCTCTCTCTCTCTCTCCTCTCTCTCTCTCTCTCTCACTCCCCCGGCTCAGCTTGCATGCAGACAGCCGGCCGGCCGGCTCGAGCCAGACTAATTAACGCCCTTTCCTCTTAATTGTCGCGTGCGTGACAACATTCCTGCGGGTCCTCGAGTCAATGACAGCCGCCCGCGGGCCGCCGGTGATGGGATCACGGGGCCCGACGGCGAGCCGCGTTAAAGCACAGCGGACCCGCGCGGGCGAACGACCGGAAGGTTAACTCGATTTGGGGGGGGGGGGACGCGGCGGATGAGAATGAAGACCGGCTGCTGGCTGCTCTCCAACGTCACAGCAGCAACACGATGAGGCACCTGTGTAGCGCGAGGATACAAACGCAAAGGACGCATTGAAAGGAGACCCTCGACGAGAAGGGTAACAAAGCCGAGGACCCCGAATAGCGAATGAAGAGGGCGGTCGTTTGACTGGACGGAGATGGGTCCAGCAGGTATATTTTCCTCTTCTCTGTTTTGTTGCTTGCTGACGACGGGTCTGAGGGCCGAGGTTTGGTTCCCGTCCGTCTTCGCACTTCAGAGGCCACCAATGCTGTGGTTTGAATGGGGTCGGTACGCGTCGTCTCATCATCTCCAGACAGAAACGAGAGTTGATTTACGGATGGAAATGGCAGGTCACGAACCCCCCGCGCATCCGGGATGCCGTTTTTACCACCGGCATCAATAGAGTCGCCGGCTATTTGTGCACATCCTTCCACCGGCTGGGAGATACTTTAAAAGAACCTGCAAACGTCCGTATTCCCCTCACACCCACCCGTGAGTGAATCATCTCAGGCGCTCTCCTTCCATTTGTCCGCTGTGTTTGGCGCGCTGTCAGCCCGCCGCCCTGAGTGCCGGCCGCCGCTCCGTCGGCGACAGCTCGCTGGGCCCCGGGCGGGCCTCCTGCCAGCCGCCGTGCCCAGCGCGGGCGGCGCACAAAACGCTGGCATCAATTAGGCGAAGCAGGACCGGAGCGTGGCAGCACATCAATATTTACTCCATCTGCATTCGAATGAGGCCGGGTTTCAGGGAGCCATTTGCTGATGAGCCTCCCGCTCCCCGGAGTTCTCTGCCGGCGCCACTCCTGTTATGACACGGATGCGTGGGGTTGGTGGAGGGGAGGGGGCGGGGGGGGCGGGGGATGGGTTTGAAGAACCGAGATGTAATAAGATGCACGGAGGCAGAAACCTCAAGGCGTTGAAGGCGTTGTTCCCAATGAGACGGCTCAATTTGCCGTGCGGCAGCGCCGGCTTCGTCCCATCGGTGACGCGGGGGCTCCATCCGTGAGCATCCGCGCGGGGGGGGGCGGGGGGGGGGGCTTAATGCCGAGAGGTCGGAGGTCGGGGGCCGGGCGGCTGTCTGACTCACACACTGGAAGCAACGTGGCGGGGCTCCGACACTGACGCTGATGAACCGCGGGGCGGGGAGTCGCGTCCGCCCAGAGCCCGGAGCGAGAGGCCCCGGTCGCGTGGCTCGCTGCGCCTTTCCACGCTCGGCCTCGTGGGGGGGGTGGCGGGGGAGGGGCCCGGGGGGGCCGCCGCTGCGCGGGGTGCCTCGGCAGGACCGCCTGGATCTGAACTAAAAAGGAAGTGTTGGTCGGGAGGAGGGAGGGAGACGTGGGCAGAGCGGTTGACGGAGCTGCCCGTGGAAGTCTGAGCTCGGCGTCCTCGACTACGCCAGGCAGCGAGCGACGGTGATGGGACGTGACAGGTGGAATTTCCCCGAGTGCTGCCGAGTGAAGCCCAGAAACGGCTCCACTTGTGCTCCAGAGACACGCAAACACGCAGGCCCTTTCCCCCGGGAGGCCTCGAGCCGGCTCAGACGCCGCGCGTTCCGTCTCAATAATGGCGCCACGATTATTATATTTATGAGTATTGTTAGCGTGTTAATTGGAATGAAATCCATCCATCCGTCCATTGCATGACCCGCTCTGCACCTTTACGGTCTGCTGGAGCCCGTCTCCAGTGCGCACACACGGGGTGGAGATTTTAATTGGAATGAACTGGATTAGTCAATCAGATCCATTGCAATTATTCCCCCTTTTGCTTCAACGCGCACATGCCGTCCCAGAGACGTTTAGGAATCTTCCCAGCATGGATCACCTGAACAAGATCGATACCGAAGGAAGCCTCCAAAGGGAGCAGTTGTAAGACTCGGCCGATTATGTATGACACGAAAAAACATGTGATTGTAGCACACACCATCATGTCAATATAGACCTGACCTGCTCGCTCCATCTCTCCACCTCCATTGAGCGGCAGCTACTGAATCTTATATCACTGTCCCCAGCCGGCCACTGGTAAATCTTCCATTATATTCCGTATAATATGTGCTCGGATTGTAACCATTCAACACACCGGAATAAACTCATTCATTTATTTATATTCCTAATGAGCTCTTTACCTAATCGGTGTGGCAGGGGTCTGTTGGAGCTTATCCCAGCGCTCGTTGAGAAAGAGGTAGGACACACAACCTGGACAGACTGCATCGTATCCATCCTCATATTCATGCCTGGGAGCGAGTTTGAGTCCTGAATCGGTGTAGTCATGTTTTTTTTGTTTGTTTTTTTTTGACTGTGGGAGGAAGATTCCCAAGGAAAACCCACATAGCTTTCAATCCAGCCGAGGACTCAAACCCGGGTCTTTTTTGCTCTGAGGTAACGATGGCACCCACTAAGCCGCCGAGCTGCCCTGTGGCGGGCATTTTGTTCAATACGCCGAAGGCCACGTACTTAATGAGGTATCTGTGATGGAAGTCGTCAAATCACTAGATTACTCGTAGGATGAGATATGCCCCGATCCGCCTGCTTCAGCTCAGACTACGAGCCACTATGGGCTCACACGTTTTCCAGTAAGTGAACTGGAATCCGGAGGGTTTTTAGTGGTTGAGGAGAACACCCGGCAATCGTCTCCCATGTTTTGCTTTACTTCCGAAGCATCTTTTTTCTCTTTTTACCTCCCCCCCCCTTTGCCACCTCCTTCATCAAACACCAGATGAGACTGAGAAGATGGAAATCATCCAGGGCTCCGATCAAAGATGAGCTTTGAAGACCGCCGTGCAGAAAGGACCCTTCTCTCTCTCTCTCTCCCTCTCTCCCTCGCCCTCCTTCCTTGGGATCATGAAAGCCTTTACATCGAAGCGCCGTTCGCCCAAACGCGTCTCGCCCGCCGGAACAAAACCGAGCACGGTCGTCGGTAAATGGGCGGCGCAGATCAATGGCGGAAAAGCACGGCGTTTCTCTCCTCATCAGCTCTCTGCGAAGCCCCTCAGTGTCAATTGACTGCGCGGACGCCTCCCGTTGCCTTGAATTAGGGGCTCAAGTTCGTGGTTCGAAAGCGCCTCCCGCGTCTCTGCCTCGTATACTTACACGCGCACACACGCTCAGCGGCGTTAAGTCGCCCATCGATGGCTCCAGACGAATGCGTGGCGCTGACAGCCGGCTGAGATTGTAATTAACCTCTTCTCGCGCGCCCCAGAAAGATCAATGAGGTGCTTTGCGCGGTCATTATCGGGGAAAATGGAGCGCGCAACACCGGCCCGTTGGGATGTTGATTTTCTTCAGTCACTCTTGCTCTGTTTGAGAGCCGCACGGGTAATCGTTTCCCCCCCGCCGGCTTTTAAGAGCCTCAGCTGATCAAGTGTTTGCCTGTCGTCGCTCGAGCCTCCCCGGGCCGCGATCAACACGTCGGGATCCGCAAGCCCTCGCACCCCTGAGAATCGGCCCGACCCGACAACGGCCGCCTCCGCTTCTTCCCTCCTTCTTCTCTCTCTCTCGGGATACTGACGCGTCCGCCCGCTCATTCCCCTGCACCGACGGAGCGCCCGGAAAAAAGAAAGGGCAGGTTGGGAAAAATGCCAAATGGCATTAATGAAAATAACGTAAATGTCAGGTGGGAGGCGGCAATAAAATGTCACGATTTCGGTGGGATGATGGCTCAGCGGTCCACCCGCTGTGGCCAAAGGGAAGTCGCGTCAGACGGGAGCTCTCGGAAATGAGGCTGGCAAAAAGTTGGAGGAAAAACTTCCTTATCGGACGGAGGGCACAGTTGGACTGTGGCTTTGAGTCATGGACTGCGGCTTCCCCCCCCCCCCCCGAGGCTTTTATGTGTGCCGGCAGCTCCAGTGCTTTGAAATCCGCCACAGACAGCCACGGGCAGCCTGCGATGAGGGTGTTTCCGGAGGGTGGGGGGTGAGGTGGGGGGGGGGGGGGGGGGGGGGGGGGCGACATGAGAGAATTTGAAACGGTTGACCGGTCGCACGCTTCTGCGACTGAGCCGAGAGGACTGGCCTGGATGAGGCCGGCCGTAGCGTCACGCGCCGGGAAAAGCTGCCGAGTGACAAACACAAAGGCCAGTCACAGAAAATACGGTGTGCAAAAGTTTTTGCACACACTTTTCTCTATCTCAGAGCTGGTCCACCGAAAGCCTGCTACTACTTCTGCTTACAAGCAACCGCTCTTCAGTATACACATACACACACACACATACGTATATATACATATATGTGTGTGTGTATGTATATATATATATATATATATATGTATGTATATAAAATTAAGTTGAGTTTTTGAACTTGAATAAAACAAGTTATGTCATTATGTTTACCCGGCTTCCGACATTTTCACACATCAAAAAGTCACAAAACATCAAAAAGTCACAAAGTTCAAATCTGTGTTGAGCTTCGGAAAATCATTTTGCTAAACGAGAGCACGAATCGTCGATTTTTTTGTTTCGTTTTTCCACTCGACCTCCGCGCGACTAGGTGTGAGCGGAACGCTGAGACATCCTGAACCTCGCCGACACTGTTTCTGTTTAGCTTTGGCGTGCTCCCGAGGACAATATGGGGCCGTGGAGCTGCTGAAAGCTTTGTTAGTCCGCTGCTTGGTGTTGCCCAGAAAAGCACGCCGCAATTTGTGGTTGAGAAAACCTGCCTGCTGCAAAGGGCAAAACTGAACTTGCTCCTCGTGAAAAAGAAATAACAAAGGAGCTGAGAGAAGAGAAGGAGCTAAAAATCTGGGTCGAGCTAAGGTGAGTTTCATAGTTGAGAGCTTATGGGGGTTATCGCAGAGTGCCCCCCCTTAACATCGCATTAAATATGATAATTCACCCATTGTTCACATAAGGGAAGAAGCTGGTGCAGCTTTAATACTCCATAACTCTTCGACATGACCCTGCGGAATGTCCGAGGCCGAACCAAAAAAAAAAAGACCAGAGTTGAACGCATCACCTATGCAAATGCGATGCCGCCGATTTGCATGTAGCATCTTCAAGCTGCACGGGTGACCTTTTCACCCAGGGCCGCGTCCCGGTACACGCTCTGCTCTGCGATCTGCAGTCCGGCTGCCAGACGCAACAGGGCGGAGGCCGCTTGAAGTGTGACGTGATTGGCCGTGTGTGGCGGCCGTTTCGACGGCTCAGGTGTGTGTGTGCGTGCGTGTGTGTGTGTGTGCGTGGGAGCGAGGCGCCGGGAGAGAACCAGTAAATCACTTTGAACCTGAGTCGGTGTGCTCAGAGAGAAACACTCGATGGATTAATTCCCAGCTCTGGTGTGAAACGCTCTCTCTCTGAGCGTGTGCGTGTGTGTGTGTGTGTGTGTGGCCGACATCTCTGACCCCTCCCGCCGTCCTCCCCTCCCCCTCCCCCAGCCGCACGCGCTTTGAAATTAAATTTTGAAATTAAATCTTCGGCAAATATTCCGGCGACGTTGCCCCCGGTCGGACAGCTTTGTCGTCATATCAGCTGCGAGGTGTCCCCCCCCCCCCTCCGTTTCCTCCTCCCCTGCAGAGGCCGACCGCCAGGCTGGGGGCGGCCAACGCGGTAAATCGAGGCTTTTGTCGGAGCGCTGCTGGAAGAGATGGCAAAATGTGCTGTTTCCTGTCCTCCAGAGAGCCACGTCCCTCCGCTCTTAAGCGCCGCACGGATTTTCACGTGGCACCGCGGAGCGAAGTGTCTCTGCCGCTGAACGTCACTGATTACGGGAGCCAGCCGGTGGCTTTCAATGGGGGCCCAATTAAGAAGCTGCGTATTGATCGCGACCGCTCCTTTTCCCGTTCGGCTCCGCGCTTCTCCCTCGGGGGAGGGGGGGGGGGGGGGGGGACCGCTCTAGCCGACCGTGTCATCTTGCCTGTTTGTCCACTTTGTTTCCACGTCCTGGAAACCCGGGGCGTTGCGGCTGAAGCAGTGCGCCTTCCTTGTCTGAAGGTAACATGTCTCGTCGTACAAAAAGCTAGTGGCGGGAACGCCGTGCGAGAGTTGCTTCGCAGGGCCGCTCAGTGCCATCTTTATTATGATGGAAATAACATTGTTGTCAAGGCAACCACATGGTTGAGCGCTGAGTTTTTCCTCGCTGTGTCCACTGCACACGCCTGAGAAGCCTCAGTCCGTCTCAGTGGGGACGGGCTCCTTTGTGTCGTGGGTGCGTGGCGTGTTCTTCGGCCCAACGGCTTGACAGGAGGTGGTAGCGGACGGGCCTTTGTCACGTTAGGCGGGGGGGGTACCATCGGAAATCGGTACCAAAGTGACTCGACGCTTGCGATTTTCCTCAAGGCCAGGTCCGCTCCAGCACTTCGCTCTCACACTCGTGCAGCAACAATTAAGAGTCCCCAGTTGACCGACACGTGCACATCACTGAGGGAACAGGAGGGAACCAGAATACCTGGAGATAACGCATTCAAGCCGGACGCTCGGCCCCCCTCAAAGTGAACAACTCCATTCGAGAGACGGGAGGCTTGAGAGATGAGATGCGGCTGTGTTTGGGCTTTTTTTCTCTCCTCACACCCACATCCCGGCACATTGTGTCTTCTGCTGAGACAAGTGTCCCGCTAGTGCCAGACAGGTATTGTGTGCGACGGAAGGGAAGCTCATTTGCCTTTCAGAGTTGTCAATCCCAAGCCCATTTACACTGGCTGCATCAGGCAAACAAAGCGCCCTTTGAAAATGCTGACTCCACAAAGGAATATATAATCAAATAAATAGCCACGTTTGGGGATGATTGTGTCCTGTCTACGAATAGCCGAGGGAGGAGCGGCGGAGGGAGGGAGGGGGGGGGGGGCAGATTTTGCCTCGAACGGGAAGAAAATGGATGATGACGGGAGGGGAAATGAATAGAGAAAGGGAGAATCGGGAGAGGACCAAAAGACAGGGAAACGGAAACAACAGGCTCAATTAATGTCATTGCACGGGCGCATTCATGCGGCGGCCGCTCTCGGAATTGAATTCCCTGTGATGCATTAGCGGCTGGCCGGGCTGCAGTCCCTCCTGGACTCTGGAGGAGGCGGGAGCGGGGCTTGCAGGGCTCGTGGAGGCGAAACGACGCGGGACTAAGCGATCGGGGCGGATCCAGGAGTGGAGACAACAGGTAGCTAACGGCAACGGGAGCAGTGGGAGGGAGCAGGGAGCGCCGTGACGGCGCTAATTGCTCGTTAGCGTCTGTCACTCCCGTCGTCGTGATCCCTGCCGCCAGCCCCGGCGACGAGTGGCTCCGAGGTGCCAGCCGTTTCAGGACGCCGGTCCGCATCCCCGGGCCAAGGCACGGAGCGCTCTCTCAAAGTCACACGGAATAATTCCGATTCGGGGAAACGCGATCCCGGACCCCTGGTGGAGACGATGCAAACGACCCTCCTCTAAAATTAGAGAGCGGGCTGAAAGAGGAAGGGAGGGAGGAGACGCACAAAAGGACTCGTTACGTATCGTCTCATGTCATTTCTCACATGTTTTTTCACTTGTTTCATCGCTGCGGGTTTAGGGGCCGTTTCCTCCTGATGCGTCCCTGCGAATGTGGGAACTGTCAAGTGGAATATCACCAGCATCTGCGTGAAAATCTCACACATAATGTCAGAGATGTCCCGTCATGCTGGGATAGAATGCCTAATGGGTATGAGTAACGTTCTAATTGATCTAATCAATGACAGGGAATGTGAAAAGGCATGTAAACATGATAACACGCCGAATACAGTGAAGTTAACTTCCAAAACAGTACATCTTTTCACAACCCAAACAGCAGTCATCCTGAAACTGTCCAATCCAATGTGATTGGGAATCTCAGCATCAGACACAAGTCGAGATTCTCCCCTCACATTTCCAATTTCAGGCTCACAAGCTTTAACGTGAAAATGGAGCTTGACTCGTCCGAGCCGTAGCCTTGTCACCCACTGTCCATTGTCGATGGATTCGATGCGCTTGATGAAATCAGAGATGCATTTTCTACGAGGGGAGGCGGGCGTGATGCTCCGGTCGGGACGCCAAATTCAGCCCTCCCCCGCTCGGGCTGAGGGGAGGATCCCGAGGTTCAGGAGCTCAAATGTAGCTCAGTAGGACGGCGGCGAGCGCTGCTGCCCGTCTGATGGCTGGGGTGATTTATGACAGCACGGCCTGATATCGGCTGCGGAGGCCAACGACGGGTCAAGGCATTACTTAACATTGGCGTGTGGCTGCGGTGGGAGCCCTCACTCAGCCTTTGGCAGCATGTAGTGGTAAATACCGTGCGGCGTAGATTGATGTCCACCCTTGAGAGGAGAGAATCGCGTCGAGTTTTTATACACCACTGCTTATTTTCTTTCGGTCCCGCTTCGGGATAACCTCTCGGAAGACATTTTCAAGTCTTCCGTGCTGTCTCCTCTTCAAATGAGCAGCAGTAGTCAGGTGTCAATGCGCAACGATATCATCTTCAAAGTAAAACCGTCCGGGGCTGAATCTTACTCGAATTATGCTAATGGGTATAGGAATAACAATAAGTCTGCCCGAGAGAGGATCCAAAAGCGGATATAAATGTGGAGAGGCCTGTGCTGTCGAAGCATGTCAGACACGCATAGGGATGTGTACGCTGTCATTTTTTAATGAACGCGTCGTGCAATATTGATTTGAGACACTTGTCGCTGCTCCGCACACCACGCGGGAGCAGAGTGTGATCCGCACCTCAACCCCTCGTCGGAGTAACGGAGTGACAGCGCTGAAGTGGATAAGTCGACATCGTCTCGGCCCGCGGGCTCGTTGATGCTACGGTGGGTGGTCGCCACTGGTCCGGCCCCGCGCGCCAACGCAAATCACAGCTGGTGGCCGCAACCTCTGCCGAGCGGCGCGCCTCCGCCCGAAAGTCGGGTTCAAGGGAAGTTCAGCCGGGAGTCTGGGCGGCGTCCCAGCGAAGCGCCGAAGACAGATGTGCGGACGTTCGCCGCTACGCACGGAGCGCAGGTGCGAGGGTTTCAGATAACCCGAGAGAGATGGCCGACGGAGGTTGGTCCGCGTCCAACGAAAAAAACCACGACACGTGTAAGTGGAGCCACGTGGGCGGAGGCTCGGGAACGTGAAGGTGCCCGTCGGGCCTCTGCTCGGATTGGCCGACGGAAAGCACGTAGCACGGGAAGGGGAGGAGGACGTGTTCCATTTCCTGCAGCGTCCCGTCCCCGGGAGAAACCTGGATCCCGGTCTCATGGGCGCGGGCAGCTGCTGGACCGACGTCCATGGCTGCGGGGGGGGGGGGGGGTTGGGGGGGTGGCCACGTAAAGCAGCAGAAGAGGGGTCTGCTGCATAATCACCTGAGGGACTGGGACTGTGAGGGGACCTGTGTGGGTGTGTGTTTCTCAGGCTGGTGTAAAGGCAGACAACACACACACACACACACACACACACACACACACACACACACACTGCTAGATGCCATGTTTGTGAACATGCGGCTGCATTTGCTTCCCACCAGGACCAGAAGGGTTTGATTCCAAAGGTCAGTGGCGCTCACGAGGTCAAACGACAAATGGTAGAATCAAGTATTTATCCTCGTTTTCTGATGCAAATATACAAGCTGGTTCCATACTTAACAAACCCTTTTAAAATCCTTGTTTTTTTCGGTGTGAGACATCGATTGTGTCGTCTGCCACCCCCATGAATGTGCACATGACTTTCCGTTCCTTGTTAACTGCATAATAGAGCTATGTTCAAAACTAAGTTAAAAATGGCTTTCCATAGTAGGTCTGCCTCAACAGTCGGTGTTTTTCACTGGAGTGAACGACAGTGTGCTGGACTCGGGATTGTGTTTTCAGTCTTGTGTGTTTCCTGTGTGTGTGTGCGTGTGTGTGTGTGTGTGTGTGTGTGTGTGTGCGTGTGTGTGTGTGCATCTGTGAACCCATCCGAAAGCTGGTGCTCGTGGACTGCGGCACTCTCCGCCCAGGGCTGGCGTCGTACATGTTCGTCGGAGACTAATCGACAGAGCGCAGCGTGCGCCTGGCGAAGCTGGCGAGGTTTCGAGCCCGTCCCCATCTTTTAATGAGCCCGATTATCCAAACAGCTGTCTGCCGGAGCGCCCTCCGACTGTCATGGCCGCGCACACACACGCACACACACACGCGCAGCGCCATCACGCTACGTATGTGACTGCCGGCGGGGCGCGATAAATCCCGCACGCAGGATTCCTCTCGACAAAAGCGGAAAGTTTTCAGACTTCTGCGGGGGACTTTGAAAGCTCGGCTGTCACAGTCCCCCCCCCACCCCCCCACCCCCGCTCGAGTCTTCCTTTAAGAGCCCTTGTGCGTCCGGTATGCAAGCGTGTCGTGCCTCTACGTCTGCCGTGGTGACCTTGCGGGACTGTTGAATTCGACTCCAAGTCAATTTGAAACTCCTGGGCTGCTTGCGCCTACCAAAAAAACCAACAAGCTCTTGTCGTCTCCTCTTATCAGCACGGAATGCACATTTGCCGATCGCATTTCTGGGGTTTGCTAGGCTAGATTTGTCTCGGCAAATGGATGAATCCTGTACATTCGTTCATTGGTTACGTTTGTGAGACTGCCTTCAGTCCCCCAAACACGGTGATTTATTTGGCTTTTATGCGGGAAATTGAGATTCAAGTGTGCTAAATCTAAATTTTGAGGTTTTCATACGTATGGAAGAAGGTGCAGAAATCTTAACGTCTTAGTGGAGAAATCGCCCGTGTGGCCAAGGAAAGTGTTCAAAATGTCCGTAGCAACTGGTCTGTTTGTCCAGTTGGTCAGTGGCTATTCGATTGGCTATTCGATTGAAGTATCTTTCAAAAAGAACCGACCTGACAGTGGAAACACAACGCACTCACATCTATCTATCTATTTGGAGTCTCCAATCAAGCTGAACATGCACATATTCGGACTTGGGGGTGGGGGGTTCTTGGTCTGATTTGAATTTGAACTTGGATCATCTTGCTTTCCAAACCCCCAAAGCTGTCAAAAAGGACAATCGGATGTTCAGATCAGACGCTCAGATGTCCGGCTCTCCCCTCCTCCTCGTCGACACTGATGATTGAGCACCGCGTGGCTGCCCCCGTGGCGGGAGGGAACCGCTGACGCGCCGCAAGCACGCTGGTGACGTCTCTGTCGTGTCAAGCAGATGTTTGACCTCCCGCTGGCCGGCCCAGCGCCGGAGTCAACAGGACTCGTCCCCTGCGTGCTACGGATGTTTGCGCGGAACAGAAAAAAAAACCCCTCCTGGAGGCCCGTCCAATATTTCCCGAGACGTTTCCGCCTCGACCTCTGACCCCTGGAGCCGAGCCATAGCCGAGGCCAAACCACGGTGACTGAGCTCGGAGGCCGCTGCGAGAGGACGGCTTTTAAACTGTCGATAACCCGTGAATTATTCAACGTGGACACGGATCCCATTGATGGAAGGTGCTCCGGGCTCTCGTGTGTGTGTGTGTGTGTGTGTGTGTGTGTGTGGGGGGGGGGGGGGCTGCTGCCGCTCCGCTCCGTGCCGGCCGGGGCGGGCGTGTGGCAGTTAGCACCTCCACCCCCCCCCCCCCGAGGAACCAGCTGCTCTCTTGTTGTTTTGACTCTCCGCAGGCTGTTCCTCCTCCGCTCCCGGGCCTCCGCCGGGACTCCGCGTGACACCTGCTGAGCTTCCACGCCGGCTCCGCTCAGGGCCGGGGTGGACGTGGCGCCCGGGGGCGAGGGGGGGGGGGGGGGGACGCGCGACCTGCCCGCGCAGGCTGGGTGTTGTCGCGTCAAGGGGAGCCGTCGGTCGGCCGCCTCCGTTTTCCATCCCTTTGTTCGCTCTCTCTCTTGCGTCGCTGTCAGAGGCGTCACGTATCCAGCGCCGCCAGAGAGGCAAGAGCTGATGAGGAGCAAGCCCGAGAGGAAAGAGAGAGAGAGACACTATGAGAGAGAGAGCGAGAGAGAGAGAGAGCGAGAGAGAGAGGCATCTGTTTGTTTGACCTCCCTCACCCTCATACACACACCTCACTGACTCCAGACCAGTGAGGACGCGGTAAGAATTCAACTGTCTCACACTGCCTCCACACACACACACACACACACACACACACACACACACACACACACACACACGCAGTCTATTTTCGGAAACATGGCCAACTATCGGCCCGTATTGAGCTGCAGTTACTGGTTTGTGTGTGTGCGCCCGTGCTGCTCTATTTTTTGTGTGTGATCATTAATCATGAGATGGATCAACACAGACATCCGCGTTGGGTCACAGGGCTTGAGTAAGGTTCCTCGCATAGTAATTTTGTAGGGTTCACTTTTCAAGGAAGAGAAGAAAGAGCTATAGCCTTGCATCCAGCATTTTGGAATAGTTTTCTGGTGAGCGATAGACTGTATTTGATGATGATATCTGTACAAAATCCAACTTTCAGCTCTTTTCTGTCTCCAGCTCTGCACACATATGCAGGAATTGGGTGCTCATCCCTTTTTGAGTCAGTATGTGCACGTACATCTTTTCCAGGGGAGCTTGTTCCGTATCAATTAGTCACGTTGGGCTGCGGGAGACCTTGCAACAGGCAGTCTCCCGTTTTACACGTCAAACTAATCGAGCAACGTAAGACATCAATAGATGTCTGTGCGCCCCCTCAGTGTTTCCAGATAGCGTTGGCCCGAAGCCTAATGGAACAGCCATAAAAATCTGACATTGCCTGGCTCCCGCTCAGCGTCTCGGGAGCGTCCCCCGACCATCGCGTTGGTTTACGCTGGTCCGGTCTCCAAACTGGAGGCGGAACTTCCATCCGCGCTCGCCCCGGCATGCGTTCGGAAATGGCGCGAAAAAAAAAACCCGCCCTCGCCGGGATCCACAGTTGCCGCACACAGAGCAAACAAACGGCGTCCTAATTGGCGGGAAGTCTGTCCTGCGGCGGCGGGATGGCGCCGAAACACAAGGTTTGAGCCTCGCCGCGTGGCCGTTCGATGGCGGAAGGAGGTCAGAGCCGGGCCGTGTGGATGCTTCGAGCCAGGCATGTGCGTGTGAGTGAGCGTGTGTGTGCGTGCGTGCGTGTGTGTGTGTGTGTGTGTGTGTGTGATGTGGCAGGGGATGGTGTGTTGATCTGAGAGAGGGGTATGAAACAGCTGTAGTGCCCCGCGCTGCAGATGGGGGGCATTGCAGGACCTGGGGAGAGGAGAGGGATCCAATGCAGGAGCCGCGCTCCGGCAGTCGCACTCTCTCCCTCTCTCTCTCTCTCTCTCTCTCTCACGCGCGCGCGCGGGCACACACACACAGACACACACACGCGCGCGCGCGCCATCCCCCCCTTCTCGCTCCCCCCTCGCACGCTCTCTCCGTGCCTCGGCGTCTCTCAGTCACTCATCCTCCTGCTCTCTCCTCTTTGGTCTCTCCGCGGCGGAGTGCGGGCACGGGAGCTCGCGGATCCCCGGCAGGCGGACTGGCCGGCAGCGGCTAGATTTTGGGGCAGAGAGTTTTTTTTTTTGGAGGCGCGGGGGGGGGGGTTACCCTGAGGGACGGGACGGCGCGGCGGGGTTGTTCGGGAGGGATGGATTCCAGCAGGACGGATCCAGGACCAGACTTCCTCCGGCGGAGATTATTTGCCCGATAAAACCTGTGGAAAGAGGACTCTATTCCGGCTGCCCAGCTGCTCCCCACTTGAAGAGGTGCCATTTCGGCTGTTCATATGTGTGTGTGTGTGTGTGTGTGCGCGTGTGCGTGTGAGTGCGCTCACCTTTTCAGTATGCACATTCACCGGCTCGCCGTCCTCTCTCGTGTCAACGTGAGCCGGGCTGCTCGCTGTGCCGCGCGCCTCTGACAGGCGCACGGACGGAGCCGCGCTCCGCTTCCTCGGCTTCGCATGACGCTGGCGCGTGCGGCGCACCGCGGATCAGTGCAGCCCCGATGGATTAGTGCGTGACAGCGCGTGTGTTTTCTCTGCTCTGTGTGGGGTCTGGAAGGCTGGACCCCCCCCCCTCCCCACCACCACCCCCCCTCCTCTCCTCTCGTCTCTACCCCCCCTCCCCGTCTCTACCCCTCTCCCCTTTGTGATATGACAGGAAAAAAACTTCCAAACTGGGTTATCCTGACATCAGTGTGCCACGCGTCACGTTTTCCCGCACTTTCATCCTCCAGCTACCCCCCCACCTCCCATCCTCCTCCTGTGCTCGGATACCAGCGTTTGCGCCATGTGTGCGCCGCTGTCGCGGTGTGTCACGATTGCGTGTCACAGCCCGGGGATCACAGGAGGAGGGAGAGGGAAAGAAGACGGGAGCCAGGTAGGTGAGGTGGTGGTGGGGGGAGGAGGAGGGTGGGGGGGGGGGGGGGGGGGGGTTGTCTGACTGATCCCTGGCACGGTGCCAGTCTGCACAGGGGATGCTGGAGGTTAGACGTCTACTCCGGGCTCTGCTGCTTTACCTCCACGCACGGCGGAATGACAAGTGCGGTGGTTAAGGCAAAACCCCTTAAGTAACATGCACCCTCCCTCCCTCCTCTCCTCTCCCCCCGCCCCTCCCCACCCTCGTCCCGTCCTGCTTCCATTTGATCGCGAGTGCGTGGCAGAGTGGATAGATGGAGTATTTGTTAGTTAAGGAAGGAGGAGGCGGTGGAGGATGTGAGACAGAGAGAGGGGGAGAAGGAGGAGGAGGAGGAGGAGGGGAGGGGGGGTGATGCTTGTTTTAGCTTGCGCCCCCTTTCTGCTCCCCCGCGGGATTTGCCCTTGCCTTCCATCTCTCTCATCCTCCACCTCCATTTCTCTGTCGCTTCCTCCATCACTTTCCCTTTTTTTTTTTTAATCCGCTGTCCTGCTGAGGCAGCAAGATTTACTGGTCTAGAGTGGAAGTCCAACACACAACTGGGACTGCTCTCCTGCTCTCTCTCTATGTCTATATATATATATATATGTGTGTGTGTGTGTGTGTATGTGTGAGAGAGGAGGGGTGGGGGGCTCAGGTGAGGGTGGGGGGGGGGGTGGCAGAATGGCAGTAAAAACAACAGGGGGGGGGGGGTGGTAGGGTGATTTATATGTAGACATTTCTCCACACGTGTTGGGGCCAGCGCTCCAATTAAGGCCTCCACCAATCGGTGGCCAGCACCTGACAGCCGCCGGATCCTACGGAGGGCAGAGTGTGTTCATTAGCGCTGGCACTGTTTGTTTGTGGGGATTTAGCGAATCCAAATTGTTTGCCGTGGCTTTTGTTTTTTTTCCTCTTCGCCTTGTTTTTTTCGGAGCTAACTGGGTCATCTGTCGTTGCAGAGTTTGCAGCCTCCTCCTGCGCCCCCTCGGAGTTTGGGAACGCGCGGTTTCATTATTTCCCGTGGAACTTGCGACGTGGCGTCGAGCTGCCCCCGTTTCATGTGGGGAAAAAAAAAAAAGAAAAGAAAAGATAGAGCCCGGAGTGGGTCTCTCGTCTCCTAGGGGCCCGGTCTGCGGGGAAACATTTCCACAGCCTTCCACGTCCCGGTGATTGATTCAGGCCGAGGAGGTCTGACTGTGATTGCTCACTCCTGGCCCTTGTGTTCCTCCAGGGGGCGTGATAGACAAGGACCTGCGCCACTACCTCAACCTGCGCTTCCAGAAGGGCTCGGTGGACCACGAGCTGCAGCAGATCATCCGGGACAACCTCTACCTCCGCACCGTCCCCTGTGAGTTACCTCGTCGACCGTCGTCCTCACCTCTCCCAGCCTCGCCTCCCGGTCCTCCCCCCCAACAGCTGCGCCCTCCCTCAGCTGCGATTAGTCTGGTAATTGGGTTAACCCAAAGACCGATCAATGAAAGGGAGACACGTCCTAGCGAGATTGGTCATACGTGAAGCCCGAGATGCCCACAAATCATTTTATAGACGTATTCCCCACTGCGGGTCAAACGGCTTCCTACATATCCCATAATACTAATGAAAAGCGTCTCCATTGATCCCTAAATGTCTGCCTCTCTCCGATCCCTGCATCTCCGGCTCGCGACGGGGCCTCACGTTACAAAGGCTTTAAGTTCGACGTCTCGAGCTCAGACCCCGAACGACCCCCGAGTCACCGTGGCATCACCTGTGCTTCGTTTTGTTTGTCTGTCTGTCTGTTTGTCTGTTGCTGTCAAACCCGTTGCGCCCGCGGAACACGGCCACCTCTGTGTGCCGGGTTCCCGATGAGTAATGTGAGCTTGTGCTGTGGAATCGGCGGAACATGCCTTGTGCAAACGAGGGGCATGTGAGCCCGTGTAAACAGATCTTCATTATTTTCTCAGTGGATTTATTTATTTATTTATTTATTTATTTATTTATGTCCGGTCACGCTTTGTGACTCCGGCTACTTGAGAGGTACGAGACGCCGAAGTGGATGGAATATTCCTGCTGCTAGGGATAATGAGATGCTCTCTCTGTTGGCTCATGTTGGCTCAATCCCAACAACAAAAAACCAAAAAAGCCCCCCCCCCCAAAAAAACCAGGTCTGTGGTGGCATGGCTTGGTCCGGGCCGGTCCGGAAGCGTGACCCTTCGCGTCCAGTTAGCCTCTTTGTCGACGATCAAGGCTGCGACGTAGCCGGCTTTACGATATTGATAGGTTTGGGTTTTCAGTCCGGGAGAGCCTTTTTAAGACGCTGCTTATCTGGGTCTGCTGCGCTGCGCTCTGTGTGTGTGTGTGTGTGTGTGTGTGTGTGTGCGTGCGTGCGTGCTCAGCGCATCGGCCTCACTAAGCCGCCGTGCTTGCTGTATGCGAGCCCGGCCTCGCTGCTGTTCAATCCCCATTCTTCTGGTTTCCGTTTGCCATTTGTTTGCTGGACACACGGCCCGCTCTCCGCCTCCATCCGCGGGGCCGCGTTGTGTGCTGCATTAGCCTCGCTGTGCCATTAGGCCCAGCTGTCTGGTGGCCACGTCTCCCCTGAATCCTCAATGGAGGCACGTTCTGCCGGGCCGGGCGCGAGCAGGTCTCGCTTCAGCCGCTCTCCCGTCGCCCTCTGCGAACAGAGCAGAGGAGAAACCCCCAAAAAAAGAATATGAGAGAGCGAGCGAGCTGTGTGTTAACAACTGAGGCATCATTCCGTCTGATAGCCACTCACGGAGACGTGCGGAGAGGTGAGCGGCATACAAGGAAAACAAATGCGGGCGAGGAGAGGCACATCGGAGTGTGTGTGTGTGTGTGTGTGTGGGGAGGGGGAGGGGGTGGTGGTGTACGCACCAGGAAGAGGAGCGGAGATAAACTGTTGCAGAGCGGGAGCGAGCACGGGGGGGGGGGGGAGGTTAATTTGTGCATTAATGAATACCGCCGACAATGGCCCTCAGTGCTGCGGGAGGAAGAGGCCCGGTCACGACTGAGCGGGGCCCTTTGCGGAGAGCAGAGAGACTTCATTGTTGTGGTACAGCCCGGACAGTAAATGCCACAGGTACCGGGAGATAGCCGGGGCCTCTTCTGAGGTCGACGCCGCGACAAGTGTCATCGACAAAGACAACGCGCGAGACGTGGTACGCCCGGGGAGAGCGCTATATGAATAAATCCACTCGGAGGTTTGCCCGGGACGCATCTGTACGCCGCGACCTTGATTGCGTCTCACTGTCACTGTGCACGAACTGGTGATTTCTCTGCAGTCCCGCTGCAGATTGTTATGCCAGGTGAATGGATCGACAGAAGGGTGGCAAATTGTCTTCTTTTTACGTGGTTGCTCCTTGCTTTTGCGGACGGGGTGGCAGCAGGGTAGCTCGGTGGATAGCACCCTCACCTCAAAGCAACACAGTCCTGGATTTGAATCCCAGTCGGGTTGACTGGATGTGTTTTACTCTAGTTTCCTCCTATATTACAAGGATATGCATGTTAAGTTCGATTGGAGACTCTAGATTGCCCCTGTTTTTCTGTTATCTATATGAATTTATTGTCCTCTTTCACACACTGGTGTCCTTTCATCGCTGTCCATCCTTTATGCACACGTTGGCTCTCCTCAAACTGGCACTTCAGACCTCAGCGGACCATGCTGGAATCGATGTAATACGGCCTCCGGTGTGACGACAAAGTGCAGGATTGACAGAGAGATGGACGGGTGATGTAGGTGAACACCTGATGAGATACAGCGATATGGAAATGTGACGGGCTGTTCGCACAAGCAAACAAGACAGGTAGACGAGAGGTCTGCAACTTGTCGGTATTGTATTCTAGCCTAGTCTTTATGTTAGGATGAAATGAATCTAAACTTCCCCTTCTTTAGTTTTAGTACAGGGGACCGACTCTTGACCTTATTTACAGTTATGGGAGGTGATCGGCATTATCTGCACGGCGTCATCCTACACGAAAGCAATCTGCCCCGACATCTTCCCTGCGCGTTGGACATGAAAGGGCTACATGTGGAGATCCGGGGAGGTGGTTTTTTTTCACCAGGTCGGGGGAAGAGCAATCCAACACTTATCTGAAACTTCAAACCGGAGTCGGCCACGGGTGCCCGGCGAGGCCCGCGATGGGCGCCAAATGTGCGGGACGAGGGAGAGAAAGGAGGCCTGTGACCGACAGATCTGAAGCGGTGGATCACCGATCCGAGCCGAGCCCTTGAGTGGTTAAAGAGGAGGCATTTTGCGGGCGGAGGTGGGGGAGCCGACGGACGGGCAGTTGGGGAGGGCTCGTGCCGCCCATACCGATGGCGCGGAGTCGGCCCGGGCCTGTGCCGCTCCTCAGACAGATTGCCTGGTTGAAATCCAAGGTCAGAGCGTTAATAGCCTGAGCCCGTGTGAAATCAGGCCTATCGCCTGGTAATCCACATAGATTTGACGGGGGGAGACGGAGGGCAAGGAGGAATGAGCGCGCGCAAGACTAGTCGTGACTGCCGAGTGGGCGACGCCGATCGAGAGAGGCCCGAGCCGCCGCTGGAAAATTGAACTCGAAAGCCGCGGCCATTAAATGCAACGATTTTTCCGCGATCCAGCTTACACGCCGAGCGAGAGGCGCTAATTCCCCGCGCTTTCCATCCCGAGCCTCAGCGCCGGGCAGAGATACATGTGAGATATTTTGACATTGACGCGGCCGTCCCATTGAAATGAACGGGAAAGAAGCGCCAGTGTCCTCTCCGTTCGTGACATCCATCCATCCATTATGTCGCTTCACTATCTGTTAGAAAACACTTTAAAACCAACGGTATTTCAGGGCTATCTCCAGCGCACATGGGTTGAAGGCATAGATTATACCACAGGCGTTTCTAGCCCATTTTTGGGGGTGCTGAGGCACCCCTAAATTGAGTCCCGGCACCCCTAAAATTTGAGTGGAAGTGAAACAGCAGCTCTGTGGGTGCTCGGCACCCCTAAACCTCTGATCCTGGAATCTCCCCTGGGTTATAACCCAGACAGGTTACCAGTCCGTCACATGGCAAGCCCAGTCGACCTACACATGCATGTTTCGGGACTCGGGGATGAAGCTGGAGTGCCCCCGGTTGGGGGACCCTCTTGCCATGAGGCGACGTCGCTCTAAACCGAAACACTTATGTCACGTTCACAACTTGAAGTGACAGCCAAGTAATACTACTAATAATAACGATGAGCAGACACCATGGCGGTATCTCAGACACGGCTCATACCCGACACATGTGGCCGCGTTAGAGCGGCCCGGCGGGCACGTGGAGGAGGGAGGAGATGGTTTGACAGCGGCGGAGGCGCCATCAAACACAACGTCCCAGTGAGCATCCGCTGATGGAGACTTAAAGTTTATGGCGGGTGTGATTGGGGAGTCCGTCCACCTCGCCTCTCCCGTGCAAAACGTCTGCAGGACCGACAGCATATGCCGGAGCGTTCGAGGCCGCCATGGCCTGTGGCACGGCAGGAAATATCAACCTCTGTCTTTCCCCCACTCTCTCTCCTGCTGCTCCCCTGCGCTGCCCTCATCTTTACTTCTCCCTTTCATCATCGTCTTTCCCCTTCCAGAACCCCCATCTTTCTCCTTCTTTTGTGTGTGTATTTTGCTGCGATTCAGAGGTCATCGGACGCCACCCGATGCTTTGTCGCAGCCGCCAGCCCTTATGAAGCCTCGTGACGTGACTCGGCGACCGTGAATCGGACTGACACGTGTCCGAGCTAAGTGGATCAAGATTCTAAGGTGTCGGAGGTTAAAGGGGGACCGAGGCGGGAACCTGGTTGCAGCCACGGAACAGCCATTTCATCAGGAATGCCTCAGATGTTATTTCACAAGCCCTCTTAGGATTCCGTCTTTTGATGTGGGAGTGAAACACGTGTACGTTCGCTCCCATGTCTTTCTGGCAACCGTACGGAGTGTTTATCGTCATTGGCCGTCCTGCCTGTCAGTCACACGAATGATCGCATAACTCGCCTAACAACATTAAGCAACTTTCACCCAAAGCGTGAGTTATGTAATGTGGAATACGTTGTTGGTATGCACAGAGCCAAGGTTAGTGTTTTTAGAGTATGTTAGACAAGTTAACCTGTGCACATTGAGTGAGTTGTTGAAGTTGGAGTAGTTTGGCCTCAGAGGCGACCCGGGTGAGCATCTTGTTTTTACCCATCCATTCAACCTTCAAGGACATTTAGTCTCTGTATTCCACATGAACCCGCTCCTATTTGCAATGGATGAGGTGTTATTCGACTCTGGCAAGCCGAGCGCAACTCACATGGACCCTCAGAGGTGTCTGGTTCAGCTGAGAGACGCGCTTGGATCCTTGAACTGAGGGCAGCCTGAGATGTCTGACCGAATGGGCAGAAGACGCAAGGAGGCCCGCGGTGAAACCCGCCGGAGCAACGCCTCGAAACCCCGCGCTCCGCGAGGAGCCGTCGACGTGCCTTTTCCTTAGTTTGTCACATGTCTGCGTCTCCCTTTAATAGCCCGAGGTATGATGGATGACAGTAATAATAAGGATAATAAAAAAGACTAACAGCTCCCCGGTGCCCCCTCATTCATTATTTAGCATCTTTGTGAAAAATCTAATCACGTCGTGGCCGTGCAAGGTCTGGGGAGGCCTCACGGCGGAGCTCTGAGCCGGGGCCCTGCGTCCTGGCGACGTGGGCCGAGGCTGAGGCGACCGAGGGTGACCCGAGGCGAGGCTGCAGCGCGGCTGCTGCTTCATGTGGCGGAATATGCCGGTGCCCGGGTATTAACTTGTCTTGTTACATTTCTCCCTCTGACAAAGGCCGGACACGGCCGGCAAAATACCTTTAGTCAAAGCCTCCTTTCCCCTCGTCCCCTCCGTTTGCTCCCCACCCCGTTCGTCCTCACTTACTCATTGACTCATTGGTGGCAGGGTGCGGTTGCCATGGCAACTGTCTCCGCTCCCCGCCTGCGTCAAAGGCTCGACTCCGCTTAAACTCGTCCCACTTCCTTTTTTTTCCTTTTTATCCATACCTCTCCCCCATCGTCTGTTTCCTCCCTCGCTCCCTCGCTCCCTCCCTCTCAAATTGGGGCCGACGTCTGTCCTGCCGTGGACGTGGGCCGTGATTTGAAAACCGGAGCCGGGGGTTTCGGGTTTCCGTTAAAGAGCGACACTTGAGGTTTACAGATGCGTCGCTCTGACAAAGCTCCAGTCCGTCTAAGCTGAGCGCACAGAGGCAGACACTGAAAATTGGAATGGAGAGGTGTGACTTGTGTGTGTGTGTGTGTGTGTCTCTGGGTTAGAGGTGAGGGAGTGTGGGAGGGCTTGACTGACAGGGCAGGACACAGATGCGGATGTGGCGGGTGGCGAGCGTGACACGGGGCTGGATGCCGGTGGGCAGATGCCGCCCGGCAGACGTGACGGGAGGGGGGGGGGTGAAATTTGCTCCCTAATTGGCCTCCGCCGCACACACACACCTGGGCGTCCTCTGGCCGCGTCAGCCCGCTAATGGTGTCGGTGTCAGGGAGACAAGTCCATCAGGTGGCCGCCCGCGGCCACATCCCCGAGTTGTGGGCCCCCCCCCCCCCCCCCCCCTTCAAAGATCTAATGATCTTTGAAGCGAAAGAGAGAGTGACGAGACGAGACGAGGAGATGCGAGATGCCTCGATCCCTCTCTGGAGCAGCTCTGCCTGTTCAGGTTCTGACACTAATCTCGAGTAATGTTTTATTTACCGACTTCATTCAAAAGCGTCTGCGACGTCTGAACCGACACGCTCGGCGCGCTCCCGACCCGCCGAATGGTTAAGCCTGTGACTCATTCATCTTGTCGAAGGATGGCACCGAGGCACCTCCACCCCTCCCGTGACACAACGCGGCGGCCTTCCCGGGGACGCGTCCGCCAGGCGGACGGGGATGGGGAATGACAGCGTCTTTTTGAATCGGGAGCCGGAGATGATCGGAGTTGAAGAGCGAGAGAGTATGAGACGGACCCGGGCCGGCTTAATTGTGTCCACGAGGAGCAATCCGACTATGTCTTATTCATGCGCCGCTGTCACCGCCAGAGCCCGGGGGCGCAAAGAGGCGAATCCGGCCCGCTCAATCAGAGCCAGGACTGTTCTGCGGGGCCTGTCCGCATGTCCCAACAATCCCATCAACAGCGCGTGGCTGCGAAAAGAAGCTCTTGTTTTGCCGTTTTTACTGCCAGGCTCCAACCCTGACTTTGGATCCGGGAACCTCCGCCACCTGCCCTCGCGCTATCAACTGGAAAATCGAAGGAACGATACATCATCGGCACAACGTGCCACGGGACGGCACTTTCCTCTGTCTCCCGCAGGGCCACTGCGGTTATTGCCTCCATCCTTTTCTCTCCCACTGTTGGGAGTAGAGGGGTGGGGGGGTTGGGGGGGTGGGGGGCGGCAGGCGGACAGATCCCTTTCATTAGCTGCACCTCGAGTGTTGTTTTTTCCCCCAGACCGCGCTCATGCCGCTATCTTTCCTCTAAACGCTCGGCATCCATTTTGGCAAAGCTTCACCGGCCCGAGCTGAGAATGCGCCGGCCTTATCTCGGGGAAGGTAAATGGAAGCCGGGCCGACTGGCCGTCGTTTTCAGCCCCACTTCCCCCTCCCTTCTTAAACAGCGACGCGGCGCAGATAAGAATTAAGGCTGTTTATCAGGAGCAGGCCACCAGAGCGCTGCCCGCATTGTGACCGATGATTTTAGGAAAGTGTGAAGCGCAGAGAGGCCTCAGAGCACACATTTGTCCTGCTCTAAAGTGGAGCTACAATATGGAGTTTCCTCGGGAGATAAATACATTTACTTCACGACGGGGAGAGAGACGAAGGCGGCGGCCACTTAGCGTTACGTGCTCGCGTGTCCTTTGCCTGGGGGTGTAAGCTGACAGCCGTGGTTGCTCTCCACTGCCAGGCCTTGCTTCCTTGCATGGCAAAGAGCTCTTGTGCTTTGGCCGCAGCGGACGCCTTGCCAACTGTTATGGGAAAGTGCAGAGGAAGCGTTTGGCGGAGCCAGAGCAGTGCTGTTAAAGCGACGTTGGAACGACTTAAAAACGGTCACGTGGTGGCTCAGATCTTAGTGCTGTTGCCTCTGCTATCCAGCCTGGAGTTTTCATGTTCTCTCCATGTCCGCGTTCATCTTTTTTGTGTGGGTACTCTTGGTTTCCTTCCAGAGAACAAAACATGCGTGTTAAGTTCATACACAGACCTACGTAGATAGATGCTAAACTGACCCTAGGCGGAGTGTGAGGGCGAAAGATGAGCAGCCCGCAGGAGATAGGCTCAAGCAGAACCTGCTAGTTGTTCAGGCACAGATGGATAGATCATGGATAGATGGGTTGCATCTGCTTGTGAGATACGGTAGCAGAAACCAGTGCGCAATACGTTAACTTATTCGAGTTTTTCTGTACAACCTCAGATCGCTCATCTCAACATTTCCTCTGCCACCTTACGTCCCCGCCGTTTAGATATCCCCCCCGAGAGCTGTTTCGCGGGGAGAGAAATGACAGGAAACGGTAAATAGCAATAGAGGCTCTTCAAAGCAAGCTGCCAAATAAGCTAGTCGTTTCCCGTGCGCCGGGAGAAATGCGTCGAGGAGATGTGGAAACACATCAGGCGGCCCGGGCGTGGGCAAAAAGGGCTGCTCGCACCTAGCGAACAAATAAAGCGGCGGAGGACTTTAAAGTTTGCGGAAACGTGTCTCCACTTTGGCAGGGAAAATGGTGTCACCCGCCGACACGTTCCAAAATGAGAAATCCGTAAAAGGTCCCAGACATGCGCTCGGTGTCTTCCTTCATTATCCTTGTGCAGGAGCGCTGCGTAGAAATGCCACATCTTCAGCAGCTCCCCTCGGAGGGATAGATATACATACATATAAAGATATATGTATGTATAAAAAGCGGAGGAGTTGAAAAGCTTCGACCTCGTGTGACATTTCGAGCGTCCGTCAGCCTCCCCTCCCGGATCCGTGAATGGTGGGGGGCTGAGACAGGCCGAGCACGGAGGAGGCGCGTTTGATTTGGTCCACGGAGCAGCTCGGGGGACGCGCCGGCCCGACCGCCCTTAGTATTCATGACAGGAGCCTCTGTGGCCGAGAGGGCCGCGGCGGCCGGCTGGAGCCAGTCGACCTGTCTCCGAGTGCCAGGTTCCAAAAAAAAGAACGCGAAACACCAACACGGGACGTCTCCATCGCGCTGCCGTTTGAGGTCATGATCGGACGCCCGTGATCAGTCTGAAAAGCCAGATGTGCCGGGGTAAATGTTGGACTGGGTGTCGTGGGTGGCCGCTGCCGCTCGTGCTTCCGCTGTGGGAGGAAATGGACGTGACCCGAGTGGGGACCGGGGCGCTTGGCAAGCAATTAGTGAGAACAAACGCAATTTACCAGCGTTACAGTGAGAGGAGTCACCTTACGGAACAACTGTAGGAGGGGACTGAGGACAAAGATGGTATCTCTCATATCATATGATGGTGTTCATTTATTCATTCGCTTGATCCCACAATCCACAAACATGCAGGTCAAGGTCGGTCGGACCCAGAATTCCCCTTAATGTGAGTGTGTTTGAGGTTTGTGAACTCTTATCGAATATTCTCGCAGTCATTCGTTCGTTGATCTTAAAGACAGCAGGCCCTGCTTTCTAAAGGAGCTGCTTACGTGTTGTTTACAGCTTGTATCGTAGCGGCATCGCTCTGGCATCGTAGTTGGTCCGGAGCCTCGGCGATATAATGGATGTGTGGAGTGCAATGCGATGCATCACAGTCTCTCCGAGGCGCCGCATGGGCAGGGCCGCTGGAGCCGCCTCTGTGGACGCCGCTGATACATTCCCCGGGTTTTGTGAAGAGCCACGGGCTGCAACAGCGGAGTGCCGCGCCGCCCTGGCTCACAGTACAGAAGAACGCAATCATACGGCTTCTTAATTCACCGCTCTCTCTCTCACTGAACTGAGACGAGCTTAATTACCTTTTCAGCCCGCCACGGATAAAAAAAAAAAAAAAGTTCAAACTTGTCAGAAACGCGACTCGAAACTCACAAACTGCGTCCGGTCAAGGCCCGCGCCACATCTCCGCTTCGGTTCCCGAGAGATAATCCCTGATTGAGATAGGCTCCTTTAACCCGCAGAGCCACGTCATTGTGTCAGGGAGATAAACCAGTGCACTAGCAGTGGACAACCAGTCGCTGCTAGTGCTAAACCCAACCATCACCCAACCCAACGCACGATAACATCTGCATCTGCACACGGGTCCGCTGCCTCGGCCCTGCATGGGAAACTACGGAGAACTATTTTTAGCTCTCTTTCGTAAGCCCCCGTCCATGTGAGCGTCCTCTCCCGTGGAACTTCCCACCACCACCACCAGCACCACCACCACCACCAGCACCAGCACCAGCCTCCCCGCCAGGATCCCGAGGGCGACACAGTTTGGGCTGCGGTGATTAACGCCATCCGTCGCCGGGGCCCCCCCCCCCCGAGACGAGCGGGGAGGAATCCCCCCGGGGTCCGTCTCATTAGAGACGTTCTGGCTGTCACCGTTCTCCGGTCTTAGCGGCATTAGGGCCCCGCCATCCCTCATGCTAATTACTGGGTCCGTGTGAGTAATTGGCTCCTCTTGTACGCTAAGGCCAGGCAGGAGGAACGGACTGACAAAGAGAGGAGCGGGGCGAAGCAGAATAACAGTTTTTTCTCCTTTTTTTTCCCCCTTTTGGTCCATGTGAAAGCACATTTTTAAGCTCACGGACCCAGCTTTTTTTTGTGTTCGAGGCTGCGACTGGGCCTCGTGCCGTCTGGTATCTGATTTCTCACCAAAAGGAGAAACCCTCCCCATTCCATCCACTGGCCATTTCTACTCCTTTTTGGAGTTTAATATTCATTCTGTACCTCATCCATGTCCCCCTGTGTGTGTGTGTGTGGGGGGGTAGTGCAGTCACCCTGGGCTGACCGTGCCCGCTCTGAAGTCTTGAGGGCTCCACCACAGACTCTCTCCCGCTGCCAGCGCTGATTTCCACAATCACGCTGCCCTTAACATTCAGGCAGTAATGCCGTCTGTGGAGGTCTCGGCAATCAGAGACCCGGTCTGCGCCGCGGCTTTAGGTAACTCGTTCTGTTTACCCAAGCCCTCAATGAAAAGTTCCACCTTTGCCACATCACTGGGACAAGGGGGAAGGGGGGGATTGGCTCATGCCGTGACCCCGCCGAACGAGGCTCAATGTCAGATTGTGCGTGTCGTCATTGGCGGCGTGAGTAACGCCACACGCTACCAACATTGAATCGGAGAGATGATGATGGTGTTAGACCCGGCGGGTCTGGCGTGCGGCTTTCATTCTGAGGGGCACTCCGAAGCGCAGTGCAGCAGATGTCCCGGTCCAGAAAGGCAAGCGGCGAGGCCGCCAGTCCTCCTCTCCGGACTCGGATGGGACGTGCGTTAAGTGGGTCAGAGTGCTCGGTCGGGGCGGAACTGTCAATAGAGACCAATAGCGCTGTGTTCTGCTGCGCATTTGGGCGCTTGGGTGCTCCTCACAGCCCCACGCGTGGTGGGGGGGAAACGGGCAGCCGCTAAATAAATCTCCCAGGCCGTGCATCAATTTCACACGTCAGAGTGACGGGGTCTCGCGGCCCCGTTCGAGCAGTCTCATCACGTCCTTCCCAGAGCGTGATGAAATCGACTCACATCGGCCGGGCTGTTGGGGTTTTACTTTTTCTGGCGGCCACTGACTTTCAGGACATCGGCTCCAGCTTCTCTGATCTTATCTCACGAAAGAGAATTTTGAAGGGGACCCTGGAACGAACAAAAACCCTCACTTCTCTCTCGACTGATTTCAGTCCCCTATTCCCGGCCAAAGATGCACAACAGGTCCTAAGGCGTCCTCGCGCCCTCATTCTCATATGCTTCTTGGGCACTGGAATCAAAGTCAGAAAACCACCGCAAATCTAAGCCGAGGCATTTCTGGACGCTGTGAGTGTTTTTGAGGTAGCGGGTCAGACGCGGACGCGCAACATTTGGGGCTTTTCTCCATGCATCAGGTTCACGCGGAGCAGAGATTTTCAGTCCACTTCCCTCAAGCTGGCAGCCCCGCGCTCGCTGCTGCGCCGGCAGGTGTAGCGCCCGCGGCCGCGGAGCGAGCATCGCTGCGGATACTCCGCTCCGGAACATCACGCGCCTCATGGTCTGCAGGTTCCCGGCCCGCTCTGGTCGGGTCAGGGTCGGACCAAACCCAAAGCGGTTCCTGCCCCCCCCCCCCCCCCCCCCCCCCCACCCCCCCCCCCCACCCCGTGTCTCACTCAGACTCCTTGGCCCGTACAACGTTATGAAGGGGAGACGTCGGCAGCTGTTGGATTTTCAGCCCGCCCTCGTCGTTTGGCCGAACCGCACACAGAAAACCAACCGCTGTTCTCTCTTTCCCGCCTCTGCCGCGCGTGCTTTGAGAGGGGAGGGGGTTTGCGAGGCCGTTTATGTGTCTCCGCTTCCCCGTACCTGCTCCCACCGGCTCCTCGCTCGCCCCCCCCCCCCTGTTTGCTTTATTGTGCCGTGTGCCCCGGCGCTCCGGGTCACGTTGCTCTGCTGATCAACAGAGAGCAAGCGCGTGTTTCCGTTCGTCTGACACGAGCAGCGCGCCGCCTCCCCAGACAAAACACGCTCCGACGCGAGTGCGCATCAAAGGAGGCCGAGCGGCCTTTGTTTCGTTTTGTTTTTTTCCCCCCAGGGCTCCAAATGGAAAGGCGGGGCTGCAGACGGGCCCGCGGGGGAATGAAGTGAGGCCCCGGCGGCGTGACGTTTCATTTCACCCGCCCCCGTGTCTAATAGACACGCGTGCCGCCATAAAGCGACTGGATCTGTGCCCAGGACGGGCCTCACCTCTGCACAGAGAGCCGAGCCGGCGCTTTCTGGGACGTCTGGCGCCGACGCCGAGGTTCGAGTGATGGCGTCCGCGGGGACTCTTGATGAGTGCCAATTATGGGCCAATTACGCTGATTAATGGGATTATGACGAGTACCTCTCCCCGCAGATACCCACGCGTCTCCTCCTCAAACTGCGGCAGATTAACGCAACTCCCCTCGCGCTCTCTCGCCTCAAGGAAGGAAGGGCCGCACTCTCTACTCGAAAAGCAATCATCACGTCCTCATTTATCAATAACTTTTGACGTTAACAACCAGGGGAACCTGACAAGATAAGCTCCATCGCTACAGTCGATCAAACTTAACTTCCTCCTCCTGATTTTGGCTCAAACTTGTACTGTAAGGCGGCAACACTACCTCCTTAGTGGGGTGATACTCAGTTCAGCTCAACAAGTAGTGAAGTCATTCGATTGTTCATGTAAGTGCATGTAAGGAGAGACAGTCGGTGTAAAACCCGTGGGGAAATGGACCGCAATGCCCCCCCCCCCCCACCGAAAATAAGACTGTAAAAGCACTTCTGAGCATCTGAGGGAAACTATGTTCCATAAGCTTCTGAGAACAAGGCTACGCTTTCCGTTCGGCCGCTCTAGAACCTCTTTAATGATCAGTCACAGCGCCTTCTGGCTGTTTTCCACCCAGCGATTCGACCGTGCCTCTGCTCGGGGGGAGGGGGGGGGGGGGGGGCGCAGGAGCCTCAAAAGCGCTCTCGGCCCAACGGGCATCAGAGCGTCAGCTCACGTTCGCTGTCCTTGTTTCGCTGTCGGAGAGCTGCACTCGCAGAGAGTGGCCCTGTCCTCGCATCTCTTCTATCTACCCCCCACCCCTCCCCCTCCCTCTCTCTCTCCCTCCCTCTCTCTCTCCTCGGGGTCTGCTAAATGCGCTCTCGAGACGCCACCACACCCACGTCACTTGAGGGCCTGTTGTGTGTGTGTGTGTGCGCGTCTCACCTGTCTGAGCGAGTGCAGATGAGTCTTGTACGCCATGAGGCACCGGGGGGTCGAGCGTGCGGCCCGCTCCTGTTGCCTGTCTGCGTCGTGCAGATCGATGCGCGAGCCTGCTCCCCTGCCAAGTCACGGGCGGCTCTGCCAGCAGTCAGAACGTCTGTCAGGCAGCGTCCAGATATCCTCCGCTCCCACCGCCCGCTCCAACATTTATAAGGAAAAACAGCGCGGTATATAAATAAAAAGCGCACGGCAAGCTTGCGGACGTGTCTGAGCATCCGTTCCCCGCGGCTCCGGCTCTGAAGCGCATCATCAGCTCTTCTTAATTAGGAATGTCAGCGCACAGATTAACCCCGGTGTGTGTCGGGGCCAATTAGAAGCAAAAAGCAAACAAGACAGTGACGGACGACCCGGCCGCGGAGCGCGGGAGCCCCCCCCCCCCCCCCTCCCCCCGACGCCTCGGCCTCCCTCCCGACTCCCCATTCCAACGCTAAGATGAGGTGAAAGCAGGCCAGGCCAGGCCAGGAGTTCAAGGAGCTCCGACCTCCGACCTCACAGTGACAGCAGCCGTGAGTTGTCGGCCCCGTCCTCATCCCGGCTAACAAGAGGGGCGGGGGGCGGGGGTCGTGCTCCGCGAGAGACCTCAGTGAACTTCGGGTGAAAAGTAACGGTGAAAAGATCCAGCTATTACCCATTCAACATATCAAAAACTCACGTCAACCCCTCCTCAAGTACTAAAAGAAAGCCCAATTTGAAGGCGAGGATACAGAAAAAAAGCCGCGAAGGCTCGTGAACAATGGATGAATTGCTCCGTCGCAGCGATGAAAAGTCAGATAATGGTGGGGAACCTCCGTTCCCCGGAGCCCGGCCTGACGTTTCCCCGTCACGAGAGCAGCAGATATTCACTTAACGGTGGAAAACCTGCGAGGCGCTCGCGTTCGGCGAGAGACAGATGGCCCGGGCCCGTTTCGCTAAGTGTGGCGTTTTTCCTTTTTGATCAACGACTTCAATAATGAACGGGCCGTTGGAATGAATCATCCCGGCTCTATCTGTATTTTAGGGTAGCGGTGCATCGGGGGCGTTTGGCTGAAGCCCCGGTCGCTTCTCATCAAGGTCAGGATCGGCAGCGGCGCGTCGCCAACGCCTTGGTCTCGGTTGAGGAGATGGTAAACTGGCCTCCGTGTCTCGTGAAAGATCAAATAAAGGCTGAAACGATGTATGGATTTTTCCCGCTCATCTACTCGGAGCGAGAGCGGGGGAGCCCGATTTCATCCGCGTCTTGAACAGTGCATCGTGAGGGAGGGAGGGAGGGGGGGAGGAGTGCGGAGAGACCATTATTGATGGGGACAGGAGGGGCTGCGGCGTCAGGGAGCCCGGGGTAATCTCAGGTGAGCGAGCCGGACCAGCAGGCCTCGGCTCGGCGCGTCAACCCCCCCCCACCCCCCCCCCCCGGAGACGACCCTCCCCCCCTCCCTCAGTGTGTGACTCACTGAGCGCACGCTCAACCCCGATCTCCACGTCCCCAGAGCACAGAAAACGGCCGCTGTTGGCCAATTAGAGCACCGGGACCGGATTAGGCGGGACAGGCGCCGTTGCCTGGGAAGGAACAGCACCGATGGACGATCCATACCGCTTTATTCATTTCCTTTTTTTCTTAGAAAGCACAGTGTTCGCGGCGCTGTCCGCGCACCCGCACAAAGAAGAGCGGGGGGGGGGGGGGGGCGGGAGAAAAGTCACCTATAGAGCGCCAGCGCTGCAGAGGAGGTGGAGCCGTGTTTTTAGGAAAAGAAAGGTTAACAAAGCCGCAGAATCGATGCCTCTGCAGCCGGCGAGGAGAGGCAGCCCGCGGAGCGCTCTTGATGAACCCGACCGAGGTGCACGCTGCTGTAAACACATACAATTCACCCCCCTTCACCCCCCCCCCCCACACCCCCCCCCCCCCCCACCCTCCCCACCGTCTGCTGGATTCAGCCTTGCCGTGTGGAAATGGAAACGCACAATGCTGCACACAATGCTGCACGCTCCACAGGCCGTTAGCGGCCGGCTGGTGTGTGTGCTCTGAGTGTGTGTGTGTATATGTGTGTGTGCTCTGAGTGTGTGTGCGTGTGTGTGTGTGTGTGTGTGTGTGTGTGTGTGTGTGTGTGTGTGTGTGCGTGTGCGTGTGTGTGTGGAGCGGAGACGTGCAGGTGGAGCGGGGTTTGCTCCGCTTGCCCGGCTCCATCCGTGTCTCGTCTTTAACTGTGCCACCTTCCCTCGTCCCTCGGCCCTCGGCCCTCCCCCTCCCCTCCCCCCCCCCCCCCCCCCCCCCCCCCCCCCCCTCCCTTTCTGCTTTCACCCCCCCTGAACAGAGTGGATTTCATCTGAATCCGGCCCGGCCACAAAGTGCCGAGATAATTCTCCCTCCCCTCTCCTCGCCGTCTCCAGCCACCACACACGCACACTTCCAGCGACTATATTTAGATCGGTGACATTACTAAACAAATGGGTCAAAGCCGTGGAGAGATGCATCGTGCGCGGTTCCTCGCGACTCCGCTCCAAGGGCTCTATCTTCTCGCCGCGCCGTGCGCTCGCCGCCGCACCTCCGCCCAATCCGGTCTCGGACGCAGATCTCCCCTGAGTCTCACGGTGTCTGCGGCCCAGTCTGTCGTTAAATCCCCGCCTCTTAGCGGACGCCAAGCTCCCCGGCAGCGCGTGCCGACAAAGCCCCGAAAACGTACCCCGGTCCACGATCGTGCAGAGAGACCCCTATGCAGCCGCCACGTGCCCCCTCTGCAACTCACCGCAACTTACCAGGCTTTCTATTCCCGCTGGTCATTGATACGTGCACCATCTGGCGATGGCGGGGTTGCGGCGTGAGGCGGGGCACACGCCCACGGGGATTAACCCAGCGCAGGGCGGGCGGGCGGGCTGTGCCGCGCGGAGCCGCTGACGTGCACCGTGGATGCTGGAGGACGGCGGCACCTGCGATCGAGGGAAAACGAAACCTCTCACGCCCTCGGTGTAATGGGGCAGAACTGCGTTACCATGGTTACCTAATGACCGGCTATAGATGCAGCTTGCTTTACGGCTCGGACTCGGCGTTTTTTTCTCCCCGGAGAGCCCGCTAAGCCTCGCCGTGGGGCCGCCGCGGCTTCGTGCCTCCACGCCGACCCGGTGTGGGGAGCATCGCCTTGCGCCACGACCCAGACTTGACTCATGTGTAGTCCCAAACCTCCCTCCTTCCCCTCCTTCCCCTCCTCCCCCTCCTCCTCCGACTGCTGCTCGAGCAGCGTTTATCGCTACAGTCATTTCACCTCAGTGTGAATCGAACAGGACGAATCCTGTCCTGGGTGTTGTGACGTGTTTCAGTGCCTTTGATGTCGTCTCTGTCTGGGGCTACGTCACATACACTTATCTGAGCTTCCGAGAGGAGTGCATAGCGTGGAGAATGAGGTTCAGGGAGGGGTCAAAGACTGTTGTTGGTGACCAGAGCGAAATTGCAAGATTCCAAACCGGGGTGACCAAGGCCAAGCTGAGAGGACGAAAACACAAATTGTGCTGTATCCAATGAAAGGAATCCAAGGAATACGCATTTGATGACTCGATTGTGGAATTTGGACACCAGGTCGAGCCAATTCACGCGTTTTCACATGCCATGGCTGTGTCGAGCGGACCACAACGGGACTAGCTGCTGCTGGGTTCCTGCAGCTGGGGTTCCTGAGCGTGAGCGTGTACGGGACATTCCAGGCGGCGATCGTGCTCTGGCAAATAAACAGGGGGGGGGTGAGCTGTCTCGCTTTGTATCAGTGGTTGGCCTGTCTCGATGTCCGCCCTCTGATGATGAGGTGCGGAAAACGTCTGAAAAACAACCCGCTGACATTCACCGCCGGACGGAGATAGTGTGCGTTCGATGGCCACAGCTGTTGACATTCTTCGGGGCGTGCGGTGGTTTTGTCAAGTCAATGACATATAGATTTGTCTCCGAGAATGAACGTGGAGTTTCTGTGTCGTCCCGGCTCCGAAAACAGATGCTTTCTCAGATCAGTCTGCCATCTCCTGTCCTTTACCTATTCCACTCCAGCCCACACACACACACACACACACACAGCCACGCACAGCTCGAACAACATCATCGTGGAGCGCGGCCTCGGGTCATTGTCTCACAAAATGATTGGATTGGTCTTTAAGGAGCAGCCCTTGAAGACTGAACAAGCTTGATCTTCTCCACAAAGATGAATCGTCTTTCATCAAAGACAAAGCGCCCTCCTCCGAAGCTCCTCCGAGTGAATGGGCGGCCCGCTCAGACCGAAACTTGCCGCCCTTTGTTTTTCGATCCGAAAAAGCTTTTCTCATTAATTGATTCTTGACGAATTCTGTCCTGACGCTCGGACGAAATGAAACGCGGCGACCCGAGCCCGGCAGTGTGCCTTTTATGAAAGCAAAACTGGCTTAAAGTGCGGTGGCATACAGCCCCATTGTCCACGGCAGAGAGCGGGACTCAAGTTCCTTTCAGCCTCAATTCAGCCGAACGCGGAGGAGACACAAAGACGTCATGTCCAAAATGATAAATCCTCCTTTCATTGCGCTTTCATTCAGCAGCACTGAATCAGCTTAATATGGAGCCTTTAAAGATGTTAACCATGGATAGCAACCTGCCTCAATCAACATAGATGCTGTGGGGCGGGATTAGTACGTTTCTGACGTGCGTTATTTCCCTCTCTCTGTGGGGCAACTTGCATCGATTTTCCCCCCAATTTTTTTTGTTTTCGTCCAGTCCTACGCCACAGATCTTCTGAACCTGGCCCTGCACTGTATCTGCGGATACGGTGAGATCCGTGGACACGGAGGTCTGCTGCTGCCAATCCTGGCACGCGCTCACCTCACGGCGATTGAGGGTCTGCAGGGGTGACCCAACCGGGCCCGCGAGGCGACAGCACCGCCACATTCACGGCCCCCGGGGGCCCGGTTTCGGCCCTCCCTCCCACGTCTTTAAGATATGCTGCCGGCGTCCGGTCCAGATCGCTACGTATTGACAAAATATATCCTTGGTTCGGTCCGTGTTTGCTTGAGCGCGGGTATACATATATATATATATATATATATATATATATATATATATATATATATATATATATATAAAGTCATGCACATCATAGCGCTCAGCTCGTATCGACGTGGGACGTGCTGCGGCAGCTTTTTTTTCCCCTTCCTTTTGGATCCAAGGTTGCGCGTGTGAGACCTGAGCGGAGGTGATCGTATTCATCCGTCCTGCCCCCCCCCCCCCCCCCCCCCCCGCCCCACCCCCACCCCCTCCCACTCCTCCTCTGTGTGCAGGGAGCAGTCCGAGGCTTCAGTCCAATAGGCTTTAATGTCACCGTTGGCTCCCGTGACATTTGCGCTCAAAGGCTATTTTTCACTTGATACCGACTGACTGTTGACAAAACTGAGAGAGACACGTCGGCCGTGCGTGTGCGCGTGCGCGTGCGTGTGTGTGTGCGTGTGCGTGCGCGTGCCGGCCTGTCCATCTCCAGCCCGGGACATTAGTATGCGGGGCCAGTAGTTTCCTGACACTATGTTCCTTCACGCCTCTCCTAGAGGATTTCCGACACTCTCTTTCTCTGTCTGTCTCTCGCTATCTCCGTCTCCCTTTCCCCTCTCTCTCTCTTCACATGGCCTCCGTCCACACACACACACACACACACACACACACACACACATCGCCATGGAGACAGACGTGATGTCAGTGCCGGCCTGCGGAGCTTTGTCAGACTATAAACTCATCGCTCCAGATTGTTAAAGCGCGCGTTAGCTCGGGCGGACCACCTGCCCGCGAAAATCAAATGTTTTCCCGGGGACCAGCGGTCGATGCGTCCCCAGACGGAACGAGACGCTTCGCCCGGCCCGCCTTCATCTGCGAGGGGGGGGGGCCGGGCCCCGGCCGCTGGTTATTTCTGGAGATGGAGCGGGCGGGTGGGGGGAGGGGATGATTTGCAACAAGCGCAGGTGGTGGAGCGCGATTACCTTCGATTCGGTGGGACCAAAGTCGGCGGAGACGCGAAAGCGGGCGTTAACGGACGCCTCAGAAGTTGGATTTGGAAATCGCGCCGACTTCCTGGAGCAGTCCAGGCTCGTAGCGCAGGCGCGGGGCGGGCTCGTGGGCGGGGCCGAACCGGTTTAAGTAACGCTTCCATCCGATGCTAAATGGAGCCGCTCGGTGTTTGCATGCCACTGCTCGGAGAGGATGAAGCGGGCCCTAAATGAGTCGGATCCCTCCGCGGCGAGTGCGTTTTCGGAGGCTTTTGTGCCGGAGGGGAGCTGAAAAGGTCACGGAGACGGAGCGTTTCTCCTCGGGCCCCCCCCGCCCTCCTCCTCCTTCCACCCCTCCCTCCCCTCCCTCCTTCCGATCGACCCAGCTCCTCGGGCAGTCGCGCACCTCGTGAGTCACGGCGCTCCCGTCAGGCGTCCGGTTGATTGTCCCCGCCGCAGCTGGCTTTCGGGGCGAGCGATTAGAGCGCTTAACCCCTCGCGCTCGCCCGATCCCGTCCGCGCACCTGTCCCGGAGCTGCCAGCGCCGCCGCCTGATCTTCAGAGTGAGTCACGGCGGCCGCAGAGGGAATGTAATCAGCCTAAATGTCATGTAGTGTCTCCGCCGCCCTGAGAGGAGGTAATTGCACTGTGTGGCGCCGGGCTTCCAGATAAAGATGTCGCCCACAATCAAAAAGCAAAAGCTGCACTTACTTAAGCCTGGTGCGGGAGCCTCGCCTTGACAAATGTCACGTAGGCTGAAATGCAGCAGTCTGGCGCAACTGTTACCGGTAGGGATGCACGATAGATATAGGACCGATACAATATCGGACCGATATAACATCGGCCGATTTTGGGGGGAAGTGACGTCATTTTTACTGATAATTTCATGAAATTGTGGCTGTAGCTCCAAGAGAGGCGCAGCCGCAGCTGCCCTTCCGAGCAGGACCCAAAGCTGTCCCTGTCACTGCCTGGATGAAAGCACGGCTTCACCTATATGGACCTTTCAGAGGATGACAATGCGGCCGCTGTCTGTAAAACTTGTCTGACCGGGGTTTCGAGAGGAGGGAAAGAAGGCGTCGAACGCCGACACTTCCGACCCTATCGCTCGCCTGAGTAGTCGCTCCCCCAGTTTAGGAGAGGTGCTTGAAGAACATGAAACAGCTGCTGCAGCAGCTAGCACTGCTAGCACTTAGCACTGCTAAGGTGAACAAACGCGCCTAGGCTATGTTACGACCACGTTTTGTGAAGAGACAAAAAGAAACATTTGAAGAGTCAGAAGCTGTTGTGTGCTGCTGTAGATAGGCCAGAACAACTTAAATATCCATTTCCATCCTACACATCAGATTGTATGAATATTATATATATATATATATATATATATATATATATGTGTGTGTGTGTGTGTGTGTGTGTGTGTATCGGTATCGACCCAGAGAAGCAGGAAATCATCGGTTGTCGTATCGGTCAATACTTCTATATCGTTCATACCTAGTTACTAGTCACGGTCTTAGCTGAAAAGGTATTCCGGCACAATATTCCTCCCCGCACTTTGCCCCCCCCCCCCTCCACTCCCTGCACTCCCCGGCACGGTACGAAAGCGTCCTCGGTCTGCTCCGTGTCACTGAGCCTCTGGATCAAGGCCGGCGCAACCTTTTCGGAGCGCTCCGTAAACACTCCCCGGGTAGATTAATTAGACGACGAGTGGCATCCGCGCTGCCGGTGGAACGCGTCGCCGAGGCGCCAGCGCTCCCGCCGAGACGACCCCCCCCCCCCCCGAGGCGGCCCAGACGCGCGGGCGGGTGGGTCCGGGGCTGCGGAGCAACGCGTGGCCAAAAAGTGAGACCCTTGCCAAAACGCGAAAGCTTGCGAGCTGCCGCAAAGACCCGGTGTGCGCCTCTCGTCTGACGCTCCTCTGAAGCCCGGGTAAACCACACGTTGGTCTTCTGAAGTTGTTTTCTGAAGTTTTTCCCCACCGTCTTGATTTTCCACGCAGGCGAGTCAGACTCCAAAAAGAAGCCGAGCGAGATGCTGCCGTCGATTCCGGTCGTCTCTCCGTCTCGTTCGTCTCGTGTCCGTCTCGCGTTTTCCCTGAGAGACGCGTTTCTCAACCCAGGCGTGCAGGGATCAGACGCTCTGTGTCGCTGTTCCTCTTTCATTTGACACGGAGAGCATGACAATCGGGACGCTGAGCTTCCAGAGAAGCGGGAGACGTCGCCCGACAACCTCTTCGCGTTTTGGTTCTCACGAAGGTCGCCCGGGGGCCCAGGCTGGCGGGGCTTTCGGCGGCGGGGGGCGTCCGAACCCTGGACTTCGGCCTCGGCTTTGTGCAACCCGACGCCCCTATGAGTCACGGCGAGGCGCCCCTGTCATGCAACGGCGTGCTCCTGAGCGCCGCTAGGACACGTCGGCCCATACCGTACACACGCGGTACGGAATTTGGGCCATCGCCGTAGCGATGCGGGCCGACCGAAGATGAGGACGGCGGTCCGTGAGGATTACAGCTCAGACAAGGTTACGCCGATGACACTGCGTGAGGTTAGATGCTGAATGCGTACTCTAGGTGTCTGTGTGTGTGTGTGTGTGTGTGTGTATTTGCGTGTGTGCGTGCATGTGTGCGCTAGCTTGGACGGTAATGATGAATATATGCTGCTCTTCACGGCTCCCACCGGTCTTTGATGAGCCCACACAAAACACACTCACACACTTTCATTGTTTCTGCCTCTCTGCCTCTCTCTCTCTCTCTCTCTCTCTCTCTCTCTCTCTCTCTCTCTCTCTCCCTAACTCTCTCTCTCTCTCTCTCAGACATGCACCGGCTTATTACCGTAGGCACCTTGCAGCACACTCAGACATCGCACACTGGCACCCGTTCAGACAGGTGGATGTGGCAGCTGTAGAAAATCGCTACGGGAGCGTCGCGGATTGAGTGTCGCAGCTTCCTCGGCCGTGCGCGACTGAATTTTCGGAGGGAAAGTTTGACATTTTGGGGAAATATTCCCACGGGAGTTGGAGCAAAGCTCCGCAAAGCCTGAGCTTAGCTTAGCTTAGCTTAGTGACAGCTACCGGGGCTCTGTCCAAAAATTGTACAGTCTACCAAACAGCTTCTTCAAAGCTGGAGATGGAGAACTGTGTGTGTGTGTGTGTGTGTGTGTGTGTGTGTGTGTGTGTGTGTGTGTTAACTGGTGCGCTGTGGTAGCGCTGGGACTGGGTAGTTGCCAGGAAAAAAAAAAGAAAAGCAATCAACTCCAAACGAAGTTAATGCTAAAGTAAGTCAATTCCCCAAAAGAGAGATTCCCTGAGGATTTCTTTTTCGCTCCCTACATTGCAACCTCGCTCTCTGCCAGCAGTGAAGAACAGTGGCCGAACCGTCTGGCGCCGGAAACACTGGGAAACAAGCGAGCTCAGTAAACGTCGGCAAACAAATGACTTTTTCCTCCCCGTTTTGCTTCATCTCATGGACAGCCGCGGTAAACGGCGCGGCGGCTGCTGGCCGCAGGGCGAAAACAATTTCCTCCGAATTATTCCGTGCGTCAAACAGACCACACGGGTCAGACGTGAGCTCCGCTCCCCCCGTCCATACGTTTATCATCCATTACCCGCTTTGCACGCAATACAGTACGACGGGGGTCCTTTCTCCAGCTCTCGGTGGGCGAAGGCGGGGAATGCACCCTGAACTATCCCTAACTATACCCCTAACTATGCTCACACTTTGGGACAACCAAGAGTCTCCAATCGACCTAAACATGCGTATTTCTGGACTGCTGGCATCAGCAACTGTAAAAGATGACAATGTGGCCGAGGCTGGTCGTTTGTATGCATTTCACCGCCGCTCCCCATGGTTTGCGTTGCGTCCTCCAGCGGCCGTCACCGATTCTGTTTTGTGTGTTCGCGGAGAATCCCGGAAAACAAGCACGACCTTGATCTCCGGCGCCCTCGTCTCTCGACAACATCAAAGTGGGCCGAGCGCGTCCACTCGAAGGAGACGCGCGTGCTCTCTCACTCTCACCTCTCTCTCTCAAGCTGCCCTGCCGCGCACAAGTGGGAGAGAGTGGAGCTGTGGGGGGGGTGGTGGGGAGGGGGAGGGGGAGGGGGGTGATATAACGTCCAGACAATCAAACTCCACTCAGAAGTTTGAATGACGGGGGGGGGGGGGGTGTGATTTGAAATTCTTAAAAGAGTAATTTGGCACTTTTCTTACATCCATTACGACCCTGGACCTAATTGCCTCTATCGAGCTGGCCGGGAGCACATTAGCCATTATTCATGGAGCGAGGACTCGTACCCCCCCGCCCCCCCCTCGCCCCTTTCAATAGTGAATCATCCATCCTCCCCGGCGTACGGTCCGCGGACCCGCTCGTGGCCGGGTCTCCGAGCCGGCGTCCAATTAAAAGGCGGGCATGCCCCCGCGCAGTGGCACGGGTTGCGTAACGACCCTTCGCTGTCATTGCGTAACGCCACGCGGATGAAAGGGAGCGCTGCGCTGACGTGGCCGCTGGCACACGTGATTTCCATCGTTTCTTCTGGGTTTTTTTTCCGATTTATCGAGGACTGTGGGTGTAAGCCGCGGTGCCGGTTTTAACGCGCGATAGCTGGTTCGTGGTCACGCGATGCATGCCTTCAAATGTCATTTGTGAGGCATTCCACGCCGATTGACTGTCATTTTGTACCTCGTTTATCCATTTACGGGCCTTTAATGTAGCTGTGTCCTGATCCCTTGTTCATCATTACCTTCTATTAAAATCCTAACTGTATTGGAATGCTGTTATTGTCACACACGGTGCGTTCTGTCACTTTCCAACACATGTGTATACATAACTTTATTAGTATGTGCATCATCTGCTTGGAAAGTTTCACAAATTCAACTTCGACACAATCAATAGCTCATTTTTCAATCTGTATCAGCATATTTTTTGCACTCGTTTTGGGGTCAGTCGATATTGTATAATGGCTTCAATCTGAATCCTGAGTCATGTGCCTCCTCAAAGTGGTGCCCGTTTCGGAGACCGTGACGTTCACATTCACCGGGCAGGATTCGAGCCTCTTCCCTGAAGGGGAGACGTCCTCCCCTGAGCTGAGCCGTTTGACTTTGCTGCGCCCTCGGCGCTTCACAGACCTTAAGGGGAGTTCTCGGGGCCCGGTGGCCATTAGAGGCTCAGCTCACGTTTGGCGCCCTTGTTTCTCTGTCAGAGAGCCACCCCCCCCACCCCCCCCACCCCCTCTTGGTCCTCACATCTCCTCCGCTCCGGGGAGAAATCGGCTCTCGGCACTGCGGCGACGCCTTCGCACAGGCAGAGACCTCTAGTGGCGCCTCACCTGTCTTAAATGTGTGTGAGTGTGTGTGTGTGAGTCTATGTGGGTCGAGCTGAAACGTCGGTCGGGTCCCTGCATCGTACAGTGGCATGTGGCCTGTCCTCCTGCCAAGCCACCAGCAGTCGGGCATGTTCCATCCAGATATCATCCTCTCCCCACTTCCCACTATTCAACATTTGGAAGAACAGAGAAGCTCGTGCAAACTGTAAATATTGGCCCCGACTTTCCTCTGTGCTGCAGACAAAAAACGCTGGGTAGCAAATATGTGTACTCAAAAGTTATTATGTTTTTTTTGTTTTTTCCTCCTCCTCCTCCACCTCCTCCTCCTCCTCCTCTCCCCTCCTCCCCCACATGCAGCCATCAGCAGAAATGTCGTGTTTGCCGCACCGGGCTGGTCCCAGCTGCGGCTCTGTAAATTCAAGCTAAGCCCGGCGAACACCGGGGTCGCCCCTCCCGGCGTCGAATTAAGATGGATATCGCCGCCTAATGTGGCGGAGACGATCCGTCGCGGGTAAACATTTGCGCCCAGCAACTGCCAAGTGCGAGCGTTCTGGAGCTAATTGGTGAAACTTGGCGCGGCCCCATTAGCGGAGCAGTCGAAGCTGCGTCCCAGCGAAAACGACACGCGGTACCTCCAGTGTTTGCACCACGGACGCAAGCGCCAGCAACATCCACAGGGTCCGCATAGCTTTACTGACTGTTTTGTTTCTGAAGAGTGCAATCTTTGGGAGGAATGGTTTTAGATCATGCTGCAGAGACTTAAAGTAAACAAAGTATGCTGTCAAATCTGTATCCGGGTTAGGAAACGCATACAGAAGCGGAACCCTGTTGGGGTGAGACCATCATGCGAGCAGGAAAAGGCAATGGAATGGGACACCCACGTCCGGGGAAGGGGGGCACCTTTTCTTGCAAGGTGCTATGCCCCGTGGCACCGAGTTAGAACAAATTCTGTTTCATTTTGGAAGCTGGGTCGAAGTATGACTCGGTAACGATGGCGTCGGCGATCTCACGTCGCGTTTTGTGAATGGGCCCATTTCTCACGGGGGCACTGAAGAATGTCCACTTACAATATGTGTCCAGGCCTCAGAGCGGTGGAGCTGCAACTCGTGATGAACACATTGATTAGTCACTTTTTTTCCCCCTCCAAATAATCAAATTCCCTCAAATGTCCTAAATGAATGAAAAGAGGCGTTCCCTCATAGTGTTATTACTGCCGGTTACTCCTCTTACCTCGTATCAGTTGAATCAAAAGCTTCTCACATTCGGACCGATTTCCGATTTTCCTTGTAAACGTATCGGTGTAATGAATGTAAAAGCGGCACCGTCGTCTTTTCGCCCTCCGGGAGCTAGCCCAGGGTAATGAACGGGGTGAGCGATAACCCAGATTACCCAGAATCCCTCAGCTCTTGTCAGTTAGCGCCGCACGCTACCTTGCCGTTCATCGGGCCCAGTCCTTCGCGACGGGACATCAGCGTGGCTTTAGCTCCCGTTTCAGGCCATTTCTATGTGCGTTCGGAGCTTTTTTGCTGCAAACTTTGGTTCGGGTCCCCCGTGGTTGGCTGGGAACCACTCGAGGAAAGCGGGAGCTGCCGGAGCGGAGATGGAAGACGGAGCTGCGGTGTTGTTTTTCCCTCCTCCGATCATTAGACATTCTGCTCAGAGGCATCCAGACGTTGCTCAGTGACTCTCAAGGTTGGAGCGCTGATGTAAAGGGACACCACTGCGAGGTCTATAAATGTCTCCATCCCGACAACTTCCTCTTAGGTAACGCCCTCCCCACTCCCACCTCCTCCTCTCAGACCTGTTCCTCTCACCTCCTCCTCTCAGACCCGTCGCTGAAGTGGAATTAAGTGCGACGAGAACATGTGTTACGGCCTCCGTATGCCGCCCCCCCCCCCTCGTAGAACAGATCTGTTCAGCGGCATCTCCCCGTGGGAAGCGTGGGGGGAGTCGTTTGTCCCGGGTCGGATCCCTGAAGGTCGGCTGTTGCAGGTAAACCCGATACTCCCGCGTCGATGGACAAACACAACCGGGGGACCTCAACGACGCTCCCCGCTGGGGCTCAGAGCCGATGAGCTGCCGCTCTAGATGTATGAGGGCATTACAGCCGCTGCATGTGTGCGCCTCCTCTGTGTCCCCCCTCTTCTTGTCTGTTCGATCCTTTGATTAATCCCTCTTTATTTCGCTCTTTTCACAACGCTCGCGTATTCATGGGGAGGAGACGACGCTCCGTAGTGCATAGGAGCTGCCGGTGAGGAGGGGGAGGAGGAGAGGGGAGAGATGGTCTACTTGTCAGCTTCCGCCATGGCAAACATCTCAGAGTGTGATGGAAAGCGGAGCAACGTAGAGTATGCAGGGGTGTGGTAATCACTGGGGCACTCCTTAAAAATTGACAGGGGCGATCCGTATCCACGCCGGAAGAGAAGGGATCGGAACAAAAAGATGCGTCTCCGATGTGCTCGAAAGGGAGTCGAGGAGAGGGTCAGAGGCGCCTAGGTCGGCTGAATGCGGTATTGGTCCCTGTTCTCTGGCGCTGACGTAGAAGCTATGAGACATCGGTTTCGGTCGAAATTCTGCTGCGGATTCCTCCGAGGCCCTTTTATCGGCCTGGAAACGTTACGCCATGTTCTTTGGACCCGCGCCGAATCTTCGCCTGGCAGAGGACGCTAGTTTCGTGCTAGTGCACGAAGTGCTAGTTTCTCTTTTTGGCCCGAAATCTGAGAAAACCGGACCTGACCGTGGAATCCCAACGACCTGCGGGCAGCAAAGCTCCAAAAACAGTCAGTCCAGTCGCTATTTCGCGTCCCGTCGTTACGCGCGAGGAGACGAGGATAGGAGGTTCCAGGGGACAGAGCTCTGAGAGACCCGCCAAACTCTTTACCTGTGACTCTTACCGGTGGCGGTCAGCGACACGCTGCTGGACACGGCGCAGCGTTTAGCGTTTAGCCGCCGCCGAGGCCGATGTCGCCCCCCGGGGGGGGCCGGGGGAGACGATGGGGCGAGTCGACACGTTGAAGGGGAGCGATTGTCGGACTTAAATAATGAAGAGCAGGAACGCGGCTCCGGCAGTCGTGACGCGACGAGCCTCTGTCTGTCTGAAGCTCGCTCAAGCGCACAACCCCTCTTTGCCTCGTCGCGCCGCGGAGGCGAGCGGTTTAGTTTGTTTCCCAATCAAACCGAGGAACGTGCAGACGCAGGAGGCACAAGGGGCCGATCAGCGTATCAAAAAGAAGAGATGGACCGCGGTATTGCCGACAATGAGTGGGATTGTTGAAAAGGCACAGCTTCTGTGTTAGCCAGGGAAAATAGTGTGGAGTGTGTGTGTGTGTGTGTGTGTGTGCATCAAACAGGGAAAGAGGGGAAACTTTGAGACAGCTGAATGGAGCTGGAAAAGCAACAAGGGAGAGGGTGGATGCCAAATGAAGTGCGAGAGGAGGCCAGTGTGTTGGCAGCGGAGGGAAAGTAAAGGGCTGGATGTCCACTGAAGAGGCGGATGAAGGATGAGGACGGTGCTTTCAGGAGCTGAAAGGGGAGGACGAGTGCCAGAGATATATGAACTGCCCGCTCTAAGTGCTGGTTACTGGGGAACCGCAGCGAGGGGCTGCGCTCTTGAAGGGTTATGTCTCCTCCTCAGGCCGAGCCAAAGTCGAATTGGCCTCCGATGCGGACGCAGAAGTTTGAGGGCCTTTCAAGCGTCTTCTCGGGATGGCGAGCCCGAAGAGACGGACCGTTATCTCCGTCACGCGCGCAGCCATTAAAGCGGCGCTCCTCGCCCAGGCCTGAGACAGACCAGGACAGAGGGGCTTTGCATTATTCAGCGCGAGAGCCACGGGACCGAACGACGGCTGGACGTGCCGCCCTTTAATGAGACGGGCCCCGGGGGGGCGGAGCAGACGAAGGCGGGAGATTAACACGCGCCGACAGCTCGGATCGATGGCGGGAAGACGGAGCCAGGTGCAAAGTTTTCTTCAGAGGCGCGAGACCGAGGCGGTCCTCTCTGCCCGCTATGGGTGTGTTGTCCTGCCTGCGTTCATATGGTGATTGGAAGCTGACGGGGTGACGCTGAGCTCGCTCTGACGCGGCCCTGGGATGCTGTGGATCATAGTCAGCGACTCTCAAGGGGCCGAGAGTGTGATTTTCACACCGAGGGAACAGGTCGTAAAGGGAACCTGACGCGCAGCGTTTTCCTTCTGCGGCCGTCCTCGTCCAAACCATTTGACTGACACGTTTGCCCCCCTGTGCTCCTCATTCTACCGCAAATATCGCATCAGAGGATTGCAGCCCGAACCGGTCGAACTCCCGACTAAGAAGATTTAACCGCGTTGAGAAGGTAACTTCTGAGATAGCGGTCGGAGGTTGAACTCCACCACTTCAGACTCCCAACTCGAGTGCTCGATTCAACAAGCCTCACGTTTTGACCTCAGACCTCGCCCAAGGAGTCGGCTGTAACTCGTTATCAAAACTCCCGTAAATGTGGCATCTGGGTTCGGCTTTCATGAAAAGTTCTTCTTTTTTTTCTTCACGCCTTAACTGGAATCACCGGCGTCAGAGGCAAGAGTTCCTCCGTAAAATACACCTTCTGTATCTACCTCCGTGTGTACAGCGTACACAGCTGCTGTAAACACGGAGGTTGTTTACTAAACAGGGGCGTAATGTTTTAGGGTCAGTGTGACCCGCTTCAAATAATATGGCCACGCAAGGCGGATGTGAGGATGGCGCGGCTAAAGGTCAGCGTTCACAGACCCGAGACTGTTTCACTCTTAATTGGACTCAGCGAGGAGACGCTCCGGAGCCCCGGCCTCTTTTCGGCTCCGACCCGGGATCCCGTGTCCGGGTTTTCCGACAGTCAAGCGTCTCTCCGCTGGCGTGCCCGACGATCCCGACCCGCCGGACGACTGCCGTTCTGTTCACCCGCTGCTCCCCTCGCGCTTGGCGCATTGCGGCCGAGGCTCTTTGGAGCGCGGCGTGACCCAGTATCCCGAACATTTCCATCAGGAGGCAGAGGAAACAGGCGGCAGGAGGCGAGAACGAGAGGGCGGAGGGGCGGAGGGGAGGGGAGGGGGAGGGGGGGGTTTAAAAGGGAAAAAAAAGGGCTGAAAATAGAGGCGAAGAGATGAAAAAGTGAGCGAGCGAGCGAGATAGAGAAATCAGAGTGATGCATGGAATAGGCGGAGGGAGGTTATTACGCCGAGCTGCTTGCCCCCTCCGAATCCATTTAAAGATAGTCAGCGCGATGTCTGATTGATGATACGGGGAGCGGGAAGGAAGGGCACCTGCACCGCCGAGCCTGCGCCTCCAAAACACCCAAACAGTGTCTTTAACTGAACTTGGTTCAGACGTCTGGGGGGGGGGGGGGGGGGGTTGAAATTAGCCCTTTTTGTTTCTCCAGGAGAGAGCGAGGCTTCATTATGGGCGCCGCCTGTGCCTCCCGGCGCCACGCTCTGATTGCACCCAGGATGGGATCGTTTGGGCCGGGCCGCGCCCGTCCCCGCTCCCGGTCGGCAGGAAGACCCACTTCTCTTCCTCCCCGCCTCGAGAGGGGGGGTGGGGGTGGGGGTGGGGCTGAGCGAAGGTCCGTCCGAATGTCGAGTAGTTTGCGTCGGGCCGAATGCCGCCTGGGCGTCGGTCTCGGTTGTGTCTCTCGACAACTGAATCGGCCGCCCCCCCAACCCTCCGTGACTCGGAGGCCCGGGCCCGGCGCGCTCCCCCGGGCGGACGGATCCTTGGGACGCGGTGGGCTTTTCAAGGGTATTCGGATATGCGGTCGGGAAGACGGCCAAGCCATTGAAAACTGGCCCTTATTGAACTGCATCTGTAAGCTACTGGATAGAGAGTGGCTCCAAAGCAAAAACACAAGGTCATATTAGTGGACATACATAATTCAGATGAGAAATAGAGCATATTTTAACCACTTTTCATACTCAACATGTTTCCATCTATCTATCTATCTATCTATCTATCTATCTATCTATCTATCTATCTATCTATCTATCTATCTAGCTATCTATCTATCTATCTATCTAGCTATCTAGCTATGTATCTATCTCTATCTATCCATCTATCTATCTATCTATCTATCTATCTATCTATCTATCTATCTATCTATCTATCTATCTATCTATCTATCTATCTATCTATCTATCTATCTATCTATCTATCTATCTATCTATCCATCCATCCATCTATCCATCTATCCATCTATCTATCCATCTATCCATCTATCCATCTATCTATCTATCTGTATCCATCCATCCATCCATCCATCCATCCATCCATCCATCCATCCATCTATTTGTGTGGCATGGCAAGTAAAGACGCAGCAGGGCCCTGCTTCAATCTTCTCTCGACATACCAAACCGTATGAATAAAACAACAAATACGACCACAAACCAAGATAGAAACAGCAGGCCGCGGGGCAGCTATGTCAACATGCTCCCCGTTTAATAATTGAGTCGTTTCTCCCCCTGAAAGCCTTCGATCGGGGGCCGTGTCGCAGTACGGCCGTTTGCTCGCGTCACGCTTGCTCATTAACGGATGAATAACGAAAAACGAGGAACAAAGCCATGAATCATATTTACATGATGATCGCATTTTGATGAACCTGGCCGGCCTGAAACCGAGGGGGCTGATGGGTGGGGGGCGTCGACTGCATCAGAAGAGACGGATTTTGTTTGTTTTGTGGGAATGTCGAGTATTGAGCAACGGCTTCGATGGCTGCAGGTTTAACAGTAATGCAGGATCATACTGGGCTAACGCGTTTCAACGACTCGCCGTTGGCCTACGCAGTCGTTGCTCATGGAGCTCACCGGCCATTTGAGGAACCGCATCAGTCACGTGAAGACAGGAAGAGCTGCTAGGTGATGAAATTAATGGTGGGGTGGGGGGGGGGTGCGTCTTGTAAATCAGTTACAAATAGTGGAGTCAGTCTGCAGTCAGAGCTGCGGACCCAGCCCAGGTGGAGCGGGAGCGAACAGACAAAGAGAGATGGACGCCCGGGCAGCCCTGGTTCACGTGTTCACTCGGAGCCACCCCGGAAACACCTGTCCCCGGCTTACAAGGTACGAAATGGGGCCGACATGGGCTGCCTGTTGATTCAGATCAGCCCTGTGAAGTAATGGGTTTCATCCATCCACCCCTTATCTCACCTCCTCCAGCACACATAGTACAGGGCGAAGGTAGGTAGTGCGGCCCGGACAGGCTGCCGGTCCATCACAGAGCATTACGGGCCGCTCCTCGAATAATCGGACATAATAAACGTGCCTCGTTTGGCTTTACTAATACTAATACTAAATACGGTGATCGGAGTAGTTTGTAGCTTGGCAGGTACGGCGGGATGAATCTCTCCACGACAGCGCGCGATCCATTTTTTGGGGAGATGAAAAGTCCCATTTGCTCTCCGGGGGCCTTTTTCTTTTTCTGACCAGCCGCCCGATGATGAGATTGCGGCGGCGACAGATTCAGGCTCTATCGCGGGCGAGGCCGCGGGGTGACTCCGTGGCCCGGCAGGTGAATTATTCAGGTGATGAGATGTAGACCTTCAGCTCCGAGACGGGGCCGAGGCTAACGTTCACTTAGACTCGGCAGGGTTTATTCAGCCGTGCACCGCTCCACGCCTCTCTCTCTTTCTCTCTCTCTCTGCCTCCCTCTCTCTCTCTCTCTCTCTCTCTGCCTCCCTCCCTCTCTCTCTGCCTCCCTCCCTCTCTCTCTCTCTCTGTCTCTCTCTCTCTGCCTCCCTCTCTCTCTCTCTCTCTCTGCCTCCCTCACTCTCTCTCTCTCTCCCTCTCTCTCTCTGTCTCTCTCTCTCTGCCTCCCTCTCTCTCTCTCTCTCTCTGCCTCCCTCACTCTCTCTCTCTCTCCCTCTCTCTCTCTTTCTCTCTCTCTCTCTGCCTCCCTCCCTCTCTCTCCCTCTCTCTCTCTCTCTCTCTCTCTGCCTCCCTCTCTCTCTCTCTCTCTCTCTCTCTCTCTCTCTCTCTCTCTCTCTTTCTCTTCTCCCGCCGTATCGCTTATTGAATTGCTGTGGTTTTTTTTGGTTCTCTCACCCTCTGATCCCGCTTCACACTCCCCCGGCGGTGTCATGCGGAAGCTGCCAGGCTCGGCCCCGTGAATTGCGTCCGGGCTGCAACCTGAAGGCGAACGCGCGAGGGGACGAGGGGGCATGTTCTGCTTTTTACCCTCAGGTTATGTCTGTTACCACGCTCCAGGAGCTTGGAATTAACGGAGATGCCTCATACAGTGGCCTGGTCTTAAAGTGGGCTCTGTCGCGGGACCTCGTCGTTGTGTTTGTGATGCGCTCTCGTCGTCCTGACTGAGATCAGATCATCATCCTGTGCGTGTGTGATCCATCCCAGATGAAGGCGCATCCCTTTTTTTGTGAGTTCTCGAGTTTCCACAAATTTCGCAAACCTCGGTCTATTAAAAAACCCTTCAAAAAAGTCCGTTATTTCTCTCTTTGGCAAGTGTACTTCTTTGTCTTACTCCTTCCTTTGAACAGAAAATAGTAGTGTCGGTTCATCCCGCAGTGTTGGAGTACAGCACGCAGGCCGCTGCTGCAACCGGGTGAATTACATACTTTGTTAACGGTGCACACTGTTATTTCCCGTGTGTCATTAGTTTCCCCACCAGCTCCGCTCTCGCTGTCTCATGCGGCCAGTGTCGAGGCGCGATTACGCAGACGTGTAATCAATGTAATTGGAGGCGTGTCCCTGTCAGCGCTCTCGCCTCGCAAATTTGTTCCAAGTTGAAATCGCAGGCTGTGCTTGGTGTCTCCCACCGTATCAGAACATCTTCTCCGTCTGCCAGATATGTACAGTGTCTGGGCACGGGTCTTGCGGTATGTCCAGACCAGGAGCGAGTAGGGCCATGGGGCCCCATGTATGGACCGTTTTCACTTCTGACCGCATTGAAATGCATTCACAGGTACTTCAAATGGCTCGGATTTAGCGGGGGGGAGGGGTGCGATCCGTCTACTTTTGTCCTACTTCTGGCCACGCGGGAAAAAGCAGAGAGCTTCTTCGAGTAGACGGGAGGAGCGGCGAGAGCAGGTGCGCGGATCTGCGCGGCTCGATGATTCACGCCATCTGCTTGCTGAAGGTCACGCGCGGTGAGAAAATCAACTGTGGATGTAATGAGATCAGTGATTACCTGCTCTGATAACCCGAGTGGAACAACACAGTCCTGTGCTGTGTGTAAGAGTGCGTGCGCTGTGAAAGTGTAATTGCTGATGTGTTTTTCTTTCTCTTTTTTCTTTTTTTTTATTGGACCACAACTGCGATATCCGCAAGTCAGTGCCAGCTACGGGCAAACCGGGGGAATGTGTGTGAAAGGGCTGCGGAGCCTCCTGGACGTGGAGTCTCGGGCTTAAAGAGGCGTCGCAAACTTGCTCGGAAAGTTGGTAAAACTCCTCAGAGGCTGCGGATCGCCATAGCAACGGCGCTAGGGATTCTCAGCCCGATTCCTCGGAGGAAATGATGGGCGTCGCGCTCTTTCCATCCAACAGGAAAGCAGCCTTTAAGTACCCGTGACTATTGAATGAGCATTCGTCAATCCGTGATGGCAGATGATATGAAACGTTTCAGAACAGGGCCGCAGCCATTTCCAAGCCCGAATCAACCTTATGTTCTCTATTCATAGCCTCGAAATCCACCATCACAAGCATGGGATACATGTCTGTAGCCTCAGAGAGGCAGCCACTCCCCTGAGGATAGTACATTCAGGTTCTTACATCTCCAAAACCTGCCCGAGGACCGTCACGTTTTTGAGTTTTCTGAAGCTCCCTCCTCAGTAATCCAATGTGGGTACATTGCAAAAAGGGAAGAGCGAGCGAGTGATTTGGCGTACATTTAACGGTGCCAGGTTTCCAAAACACCAACTAAACAAAGCCAAACGCGGCCCCGAGTTGCATCACGCTCCTTATTTGTTCCCTGGGAGCCCCCAAAATTATGGGAGCTGCTGCTCCAGGACCTCAAAAGGAAAGCAGGAGTGAGCTCACGGCGGCAAGTCAGACGAGGCCTTAATGAGGAGGTTGCTTTCGACTGATTCGATCGATCTTGCTGTTTTTCAACATCGCAGACAGAGGTTGAGAGGGCGCGGCGTTCTCTTTTTGGTTTCCCCCCCCCCCCAGACCAGAACCCAAACAAAACCAACGCATGGACACACGGAAAGTTCAAAACATTTCCAATGGCCGTGACTGGCTCGTCCTCGCTCAACCCCCGGATTTCTCCGTGACTCCTGCACTTTGCTCCGGCTGAGGGACGTCGTTCCTGATCGGAGCGGGCCATGAAAAATGCACGTGGGGGCATTTAGACCCCGGCGCGCGTTGTGTACGAGTGCTGTGTTTGTCCCCCCCCCCTCCCCTCCCCTCCCCCCATGAATGATTGAAACCGGGAGCCGGCGCTATCTGACGCTCCGGCGTCAGCTTCCGTGTTTACAACTCCCCCTCTTGTCCCTCTCCAGTCCGGGGGGTTCAGACCTCTGATGCCGCGCTGCTTCCTGTTATTTACCATTTCACGGAGAAAGGCGTTGAAGTAAGGGAAAAGAAAACACTCCGAGGCCAGAACTTCGCCTCTTATCTTGTTTTCTGATCCGTCACGCATACGCAAGAGCTTCTCTCTCTCTCTCTCTCTCTCTCTCTCTCTCCAGCGATATTTACTTTCCTCCCCTCCTGTTTTTCTTCCCCTTTCCTGCCAATTCAAAGTGGATGGTAATAAGTCGGCGCGGTCTCGCCCGGGCCCCCATCCGTCACTCCACATCAAAGCCTCGCTTGTTCTCCGGCTCTCTCTCTTCTTCATGGTCTATTACTCGAGCCTCTCTTGTTGACAGAGGGCTGCTGTTTAGTGCGCGCGCTCCGACGGACTTTCTCCGTCTTGATTTGCATCCCCTGGGGTGTGGGGGGAGGAGGAGGGAGGAGGAGGGGGGGGGGCTGCTCCCCGGGGGCTCTGGAGATGTTTCACCTCGGCGGCGGGCCCGTGGACCACGCAGGCGAAGCGGTTTCCGCTGCTTTTCACGCCCGTGGTGCCTTCAGGGAGCCCCGCTTGCTTCATTTGGTTGAAGAGCAGACGGGGTGGGGGGGGGGCTTTCGCAAGCTCACTCACGCCAAACAGAAATGAGAGGAAAAGAAGGAGAAGACGAAGTGGAGGAGGCAGCCCGGGTAAAGGAGGACATTGCGTTTTGTTGCCGCCGTCCTCCAGCTCGCTTGCTCCGGGAAATCTAGGACATTATCTCCCCTCCTTTCCGGCCTCGGCAGTCCAGATTGTGGTGTGCTTGATGTATTTGTGTTGTGTTGGAGTCGGTCTGAGGTGATGTCTCTCCGTCTCTGTCCAGCCCGGGAGAACGTCTAGTCTGCCCTCAGCCTTTTCTGTAGCCGAGATCAATCTTATCTTGTGTGTTTTTTTCCCCCCCAGCACACCGCGTGTACACTCCGCTGCACTCCGCTTTCCCTCTCTCGTCCGAGCGAGAAATCTCACAACGAGTAAGATCGGGACAGAGAGAATGGACGGGAATGAACGGGTCGTCGACAAGACGCAGATGATTTCCTGACCTTGAGAGGCGCGTTGACAGCTCAGCCGGTCCGGCCTCTTATCTTCATTTGCCGAGACGTTTTCATCACGCGCCGCTGTGATTGGCGTGTATGCGGAGGAGATGCGACGTGCGTAATGAGGCTCGCTGAGGGGCATGAGGATGGAGATGAAGTGGATTCATCGCCGCCGTTTTGCTCTCCCCCGACCCATGCGTGCACGCTCTGCTTCTTTGGCAGGAGTCGGGTCGTGGTCGAAACGCGAGATTTTCGGGCGTTAACCGCACCCAGGCTAAAAAAGAAATCCTCCTCATTCTGCTTCCCCTGCATCCGTCTCGTACCCAAACATTCTAATCTCAAGGCGCGCTTTCTTTTGTCTGCCGGGGCTTTCATCCACATCTCACGCCTGTCATACTCCGATTCGAGCAGGTCCCAAAAAAAGAACAGGGAGATTCAGGAGCCAGGTTTAACAGTTTATTGCCGATGAGGGACCGTGAAGTGGGGCTGCCGGATCTGGCAGGTACGTGGGGCTCGTGCTGGATTAGTTCCTTTAACATTGCACCGCGTAGTGTTAAGGTTAGGATACATACCCTGGACGGGTCGTCCACGGTCACCTTTGATAACAGTGTGTAAGATGTAAATAGGGGAAACGTGTGCAAGCGGAGGTCTTAACAATGGGTCTGGAGCTTGGCACCCAAATCTGGAGCACCAGGCGACGGAAGTAGGTCGACGATGGAAATTACTCACAGCAGCTTCCAGGAGACGTGTTGGTGGTTAGGTGGTACCAAGAGGGGACGTTCAGTCCCAGCGTGTTTCGCTTTTCCTGTTTAGTTCCAGAGAGTGACGTCCCCCCCCCCCCTCCCCCTCCCAAGAGTGGAGCGCCAGTGTGTTATTATGACTAAGAATAGCCCAAATTTTTAATCGGGCCCGCGCCAGCCTGGACTCAAGTGCTGATAGCATCGCCGTCCAAATAACAACGGAGCCCGAGAGCGACTGGGGCATTGCATTGTCCACAAAAACAATCGCACAAAGCGCAACAGTGCAGTGGGGGACGCCTGAAAAGTCGCTAATTAAAATATCCATCTTGCCTTGTTCTTCCGAGTTGGCAAACTCCGACACGTAAACACGCTCCCCGTTCGAGAGTTTTGTTTGAAGCGCTTCACGGGAAATTAAATCACCATAATTGCCGCTGTGCAAGATGAAACGGCGCTCGCCCCGCGCTTCACCCGTATCACACACACACACACACGCACGCACACGATCGCAGTCCCTCTCTGGAAAGTTGCGCTCTCTGGAAAGTGCGACGTAAATCAAACCCCGTTAGCGGTCAGCGGCGGCTAATGGCGGTCCATCTGTCACGCCTCTGGCCTCGCCCCCCCCCCCCCGCTGAGGTAATGGCCGCCCTGCATGGCGACCGCCAGGGCCGTAATGAGGTTAAACACCAAGCCTTCGCAAGTAACCCCACGTGTCATAGCCCCCCCGTAGCCCGGCGACGAGGCGGCTCCGTTCGCCCTCGTGGGGGGGGGGCCCATTTCTCTCACGGATCTCTCTTTGTCCCCGGGCCGTCTGGTTAGTCTGACCCAGGTGGGCCGAAAGGGCCGAGCACGCCGTAATCGCCATTCAGCGGAGCGTCAAAGATTGGCCCCCCCATCGAGGCGCGTTCGGAGTGCTTCGTCGCTAATGGCCCCTCTCTCCCGGCTCGGTCGCCCGGTCCCACGTGACCTCGGGTTCAACTCTGCGGCTGCCGCGCTCTCCTCCGCGGTGGCTCCGGTGGGCCAGGTGATTCCAGCCCCGCTCCTCTCCTTTGAAGGAGCGCGCCGCTCCCAGAGAGGCAGACAGTGAGCAGTGGTCTTGTCAAACCCGGAAAGCCCAAGCCCCGCCCCCGCCCTTTGATTCATCTTTCTTATCGAATGCGGCGCAGCGGGGGTGGAGGCGCTGTCGGGGAGGAGCAGAGTTCCCATCTTCTCCTCTCCACCTGTCTTTCTCCAAGACGTGCTGTAGATTTGAAGACGCCGTGTGCGTCCGTATGTCTGCTCACGAGCAGTGCGTGACGGGCTGTGACTTCCATAGAGGATCTTTCATCCACCCTAAAATGGATTTTCAAGTCAGCGAAAACAGGCCGACAGGATGGAGATTCTCTTTCATCGTTCTCCAGGGAATTGTCGTCATGGGCACTCGGCTTGATAAGTTGCCATGACCTGTTGAATACGTACTTACACGACTTCTATCTTCGTCTTTCTCTGCCTCTTCACTGAGGAGCAGAGGTGTCAGAATGGCCTGCGGTGCTCTCCAAATGCATATATTTGGGGATACTGTGCTGCTGTACTATCAATTATCCTACATCTGTGAATATGTGAATCAGGCTGTGGTGGGGACAATCCACATTTGCAGATAACTTACTAGACAGGCTTTAAGTTGGCCAGGACGGATGCCTGGTGGTTTGGCATGCACGTGATGACACTTTAATCTTTCAAGGAGTCGTGACATCTCGACTTGTGGACTGTCGAACATGTCTCTCCTTCGCCCAAGAGGCTTTTTCAGTTCTGACTGGCTGGTGGGGATCTCTGTCGAGTTGTTCGTCATTGTGAGTCCATGGCTGTTAAAACTGTCAGTGTTGGACGGCACTGGAATGGTTCAGGCTGGGGCTCTCTGTGTCAACCAGACGAGCCATTACTCACTGAAATGCAGCCAGACAAATGGGAGGAAATTGCGGAAGCGACTCAATTTTCCCGCACCTTCCGAATCAGCTCGTCGATAGTCAAAATGCAAAACACATCGCCTCTCCAATTACACAGAATGGAGAGAGACACATTTCCGAAGAGCTCAAACATGCGAATGTCTGATGAATTCAATTACTGGCGGTAAATATTTGACGATCAAAACAGCGCGGGTTGAGTCCGCAGAAAAGCGATACCGTCTCCGTGCAGACGTTCGCGTAGGACGTTTATCCGCTGCCAAATCTGAAATATTTAATTCTGAAGTATCAACTACTCACAGATGCCAAGACGTTCCCGGTGGCACACTCCGCATTCTGTTGTTTCCTCCACCAGCTCCTTTACACACACGCACGCACGCACACACACACACGCACGCACACACACACACGTTAAGCATCTACTTCCAGAGCTGTCTCGCACGTCCATGCCGGCGCACTCAACGGGACAGATATAAAGACTTGTTTAACTTTGCTCGCAGAGTCTCGCAGCGTGTCAGGAGCGGTAGCTGTATCATGCTTAAACAGCGACTCGTGCGCTCCCCACATATGCTTCCACACACGCACGCGCGCACGCACGCACGCACACACACTGTAAATTATCGTGGCAGCAGCAGGCCCACACTGACACAGCGTGTTAGAATAGTGGTGACAGATGCTCTCCCAGGAGCCCGGCACTGTGGTGGTGCACTGCAAATGAAGACCAGCGCAGTGTAAAAGCTCCTGAAAGGGCCGCCACGGTCCTGTCATTTGGTGGATGCTGGGGCAGAGGGAGAGAGAGAGAGAGAGAGAGAGAGAGAGAGAGAGAGAGAGGGAGAGCTTTATCGCGCTTGTAGGACGGATTAGGCTGTAATGAAATTGGGTCGGAGTGGGATGTGCGATAGGTTTGGGACAGATATTTCTTACTCTCTCTCTGTTTCTCCCCGGATCTGTCTTCTTCGCCGGCCCCGCCGCCTCCTCCTCCCCCCCCCCCCCCCCCCCCCCCCCCCCCCTCCACCCTCCCCGCTCTCAGAATTCACACGCGTCTTGCGCTCGGCGAGATCAAAAGGAGGGGAAGCGATGATAAACCAGTTCTCCTCCCCTTTTCACCCCCCCCCCCTTCTGTCTTTCCCTCTGTCTCTCTCTCTCTCTCCAAGGTTGTTTGCGCATCGGCAGTGTTTGTGTGCAGCGTCTCCCGTGGCACGGAACGTCTATTACAAAGCCTTTAGCCTGACGTAGATTAATGGAAAATAATGAGAAAGTGGGGCATAAATATGCATCGCCTTCCTGTCGGGATAATCACGATGGTTTCCCTTCATTTCGAGACACACCAGCCCTAATGACATGGACATGGAGGCACTCATGCCAACACAAAAAGTTGATTAAATGGATTTGAACTGAATCATCAACACGGTTGATTGTCTGGGGGGGGATCTCCATCTTTTCCTCTATCATCCGCCCGTCCATCCATGTTGTGAGGGCCCCTGGCGCCCACCGTATGCAATAGCAGTAGTTATTCCGTATCTCTCCGGCGAATCCATCAACGATATCTTATCTTACCATTATGTACCCAACCATTATTTGGTCTATTGGACACACGCTTTCTAGACAGCGGGAGGAAACCGAGAAAAGCCAAAAAACGCAGTCAGGGCACTGAGCAGATCCGACGAGCGCTGAAACCTCTCAGGCGTCGTTGCTGCTCAGCAACCCGCTAAATCGCCACCACCCGACCGATTTACACACAATTTGGTGGAAGGGATTTGTGGGTTTTTGCCTCCTCCTCAGAGTGTTTGCTTATATTTTCAAGGCTGGGGTGATCGAACACCAGCCTCCTCCCTCAACACGCGAGCGATGGTTGAGAAATTTAAGGAGCTCCATGTTTACAAAGGCACCACCACCACCACCACCACCACCGCTCTATACAAAACCCTACACATTTCAACTTGAACTCCCCTTGGATCAGAGACCTTGGGCGGTCTCAGAAACTCTTTGAGTCCGTCCGTCACACGCCACCGAACGCTTGTGACTTTTCGGAGAGGGGCTGCGAAGTTTCACCGTCCGGTTTGAAGCATTCGCTCGCGTTAAGAGGAAATGTTCACACGTTTGACTCGATGGGATGCAGAGGTTTACTCAAGGACCCGAGCTTCTTTAGCTTGGGAATTTGAAGAGGTTAAAGGAGGAGGATAAAACAGCATGTGATAGTTTGTCAATGCTCTTTCGCGGAGCTGAAATATTTTACACTGAAATATATGTTTTCGACTGTATTTGTGGACATTTGGAACCATTTGGAGCAGTTGACAAACAGTGGAAAAGCTGTGGAACAGTTGAGAAGCACCTGCTCCGCTACTTCTCTAAAGCGAGAAGTAGCGGAGTGTAATTGGGTGTAATTGCAGTTTATGGGTCTTTATGGGCAGAAAGCAGATGAGGTACTGGATGGAACTGAAATATTTTATACTGAAATATATGGAAGAATGGAAGTTGAAACGCAGCGTCTGCTACGCTAACGTCTCTTTAGCCGCGCCGATGCTAATGTACAGTCGCACGTGTTTTCCCTGCTCTTGTTCAACCGCGATATGGGCGCCCCCCCCACTCGCGCTTTCATCTCCCCGCGCACATTCCGGAATTTGTCCTAATTAGTCTCCGCCGTTATTCTGCCCTTTTTTTTTGTCTGACTTTTTGTGCTGGAGAGAGATCAGTGGCTGCGCGTCGCCACGGGGAAAGGAAACAGAAGGAGAAAACTAGAAAAAAACAAAGGAAAAAAAACACATCAAGGCCGAGGTTTACAACATCAAGGGCACGCGACGCTAACAGCGCGAGATCGGCCTCGCGCGCCTCTTCATTCGCTCGGCGCTCGTCACGCACATTGTTTGCCTCCTCTGAGCTTACTCGTCCCCTCGTTTTCTTGGTTTTGTATAATTCTGTTCATTTGTGCGCTATACATCTTTAAACCACACTTTGGGTGACTGATTCCGAAGCTAGTTCGCATGCTCGTAGCCGTCTTTTACAGTACAGATCGCTGGCTGTTTAGCTCGGTACGTTAGCCCGCATTAAGCTACAGCTCCTGCTGTAACTCTCCCCCTCCGCCGGCTCTCACTTTAACTAGTTCCCCTGCGCCTGTCGGCCCACGCCATCTCCGAGGAGGACGCTTCACGCGCCCCACCCCCCGCCCACCCCCGTCCGTCACTCTCCGCCGGGCCGTCCCCGCCTGTCACTCAAAGGGACGGGCAGCCCACGCTGTCGGGCCCCGTCGCCCCGGTTCCTGTTTTTCTCCCCGACGAGGCCAGGTGTGCGTGATGCCATGTAATCAGGCCCTCCATCGCTTCCCGTCAGCCGCCGCGACTCCGCGTGGCCCAGGACAAGTCGTCTGGCATCCACGGGGGGGACTCTTCAGACATCGTGGTTTAGATGTTAAACGCAAATGTTGACCGTCGAGAGGATGATAGGGAGGTACCAGATACCAGCTGCGGCCTCGTCAGACCAAAGGCCCGTCTGTGCCGCCCGCCCATCAAGCAGATGAGATGATGGAAGGACGGTTGCTACTGTATGTTCATGGGTCAGCTGTTATTTCCAGTTCCCTTGAACTCGTCACATCTAGACTTAAGTTCTCAAAGCCCAATGCCACCTCCTTGTTGCACGTATCGAAACACAATTTTGAGAAACGTTCGGAAAACTTGCAAAATGTAGCTCTCGAGATGCTGAAACAAGCAAAAGAAGTAGTTTTGGAGCAATACTTTAAAAAAAACAAAAACTGCTGACGGAGAGCATCACCCTCGTGGGCGTGCGTCGCTCAGCAGAATGGCTGCGTCGCCCTTCCTCTGGTCTTTATGCTAAGCTAAGCTAACTCCCTGCTCTTCGCGCTGTAGCTTCACACACACACACACACACACGCGTAAAAACCAGTATTGATCTTCTCATTCATGGCTGAGCCCAGGTTGCGTTCAGACGTGCTCGGCGGAGATTCTTCTCTCCTCCTGCTGTTCACCTTTGATCGGCGCAGCTAAATGCGGAGCGCTCGCCGGGCGCGCTGAAGAGAAGGCTTCAGATCTAATAAGTCTGTTGTGCCTCTTGATTGATCAGCGTCCCCCCCCCCCCCCCCCCTTTTCGTCCTCCTTTCGTTGTGTTTTTTTGAAACTCTCATCACTGTTCTTCAAGCTTTGAAGGGGAGGTCTCTGGTCTCTGCGGAGAACATGTCCCATGATGCTCAGCTCTACACTCCCCTCCCCAACCCACTGTGGGATTATGAGCTACAATAAATCAAATGCCTCCATGACCCGTCTCCATCCAACATCGCTCTGACTGTGCTCGTGCCAGTCCCATATTGAAATTGGACATTTCTGCTCTCCCCACAACAGGCATTCATCACCTGTCTTCCTCAGCTCTCATAAGAGACACAAAGACTTTCGTTGTGTCGCGACTCCTCGCGTTCCTCTCTGCCGTTTTTTTTAAGTCTCATCCATCACCAGATGGTAATAATACCGCTCTCTATCAAAACCCGGGCCGATTATTTCGTACCCATCCTTCCGCTCCTCGTCCTCTTTTAGTCTATCTGGAACCATCTTTCATTCCTATCCGTCCGGGACGTTACGGTCGACACAGGCACAGACACACACTCGTAAACAGACGAGAATGGATGCTGCGTCTCCAGGGGGAGGGGGGGAAATATCATATTTTCCCCTTCTTCACTGCATATTTTATATATTTTCTTTTTCGCCTCCCTCTCCTCCGGGCGGGTGGAGTTGAGGGTTGGAGGGCCCTGAGGGTCCCTGATAAGGGGCTTCCATCGGCTCCACGCAGGGACAGGCTAGATAGGTGAACACTAAGCTGCACGCAGCGTGGTTATCTTCAAGCGCACACACACACACACACACACACACACACACACACACAAAGACCTAGTTTCCCTGCACAGGGTTCCCAACACACACACACACACACAGACACACGTGCCCACAGACATCCAACATAATAAATGCAGTGCGGCCTCATTATCCTCGATTTCGACTTTCTCACAGTCGTTCATCCAGAACTCCTGAGAAACTAAAGGCGTCTTATTGAAGGCCGCTGCCATTGGGTCAGCGCGAGCAATCAAATTCCACTTCCCGTTACAGTTCTTCATCAATATGAAAACGAGATGAAGATAAATACTGCGCCGCTCAACGACTGCTGATGAGATCCGGGCGGGCTCAGCGCGGACGGCGTGAGGCGGGGCGTCCGTTTCGATGTCGCGCCGTTCCGGTGGCGGGAAGCCAGCGAGTCAGGTAGCGGGTTCGGTGTAGCGGCGGCGCCGATAAAGCTAATGCCTCCGTAATGAGGCGGTAATTTGGGATCACATTTTAATGGGCCGGGGTTTAATGTCTCGTGCCACGGAGGGGATGACGCCACTATCGAAACAGAGCTAAAACAATGGAGGGGTGGGGGGAGGGGTGCTCACGGTGATCCATTTCAATGTTTCCTTTCTCTCCCCTCTGGAATAAATGATGCGCCTCCGAAGAAGTCTCCCTCCAGACCTCCGCAGGACCTCCGCTTCAAAACGAAAAAAAATCCAGCTGGGGTTTTGTTTTGTTTTTCTCTCGTGATTTAATAATTCCCCAAATTCGTGGCACAATTTAAAACTCCGTCCCACCAATCAAATTGTTCAGCGGCTTTGTATTTTTCTTTCGTTTTTCTTTGCAGCTGAGAGACAAAAGTGATTGAGGAGCCCTTTGTCGTCGAGATGCTGTGTTTATGACACGCCGCTTCATCTGCTCCCATCAATGAGGAATGAGCTCATCATTTGCATCTGAAATACCAAGAACTATAATTTAGCCATTAGTGTGGCTCTGACTCAGAGCAGCCCCCCCCCCACTCTGCTTTCCATTAACTGAGACGTTTTGTGAGCTGCTGTAAGGGGACCTCATTACCTGCAAACCAGACACGGGCGGCAACAGCAAACACAATTTGGGGATGCACTGGGACATGAAAATCATATGAAAACTGGTTTTAACTCATATGTATTCTTCTTTTATTATTATTTAAAATGCTTTCAATGAGTGGACCGGAGTGAGTGCAACTTATCATTCAGTGACTTATGCAGTTACAGAGTGCAAATGAAAACCATGTGAACGCATGTTTTAAAATGAGGCGAGCAAGCATTGTTCTCCGAGCCAACCGGGAGGAAGTGCATTTGCAGACAGGTCGGAAGGTTCACGGCGTCTGCTCATGCGTGAAGTGAGCAGGTTGAAAGAATAATGATAATTAAGAGAACGGTGAGGTTTGCAGCCACACCTATTAGCTTATGGCATCTATCATGACACACACACACACACACACACAGAGCATGTGCACTCCTGATAGAAAGTCCACTCGGTCTGACTGGGGACCATGTTGGTGTGAGGCAGCAGCGTTATTCACAGCCACCCCGGGAAATACCTTTTCCCAACCACAGTGTCTTCCTAAAACCGGTTTGGATGCCTAAACTTAAGCAAACTGCAAGATTTTCGCTCTTCTTACAATAAATGAAGACGAAACAATCGAGAGGATGTACGTGTTGTATAAGAAATAGTGAAGAAATTAAATAAAATGCAATATTTTGATACGAATGAAGGTCATAGGGAGGCACAGTCATACTCCAGATATTCCAGTTCCCCCCCACTGTCCAAAAACATGAACATTTAGGTGGATTGGAGACTTAAAATTGCCCGTCCGGCTTGTATCCCTCGCCTTCGCCCTGCGTGTATTAGGATCCGGCAGACCAGATAGTGAACATATGGATAATGGTCCTAGATGCTGTCGTGATTTACGGCCCCAAATACGTGAACCCTGCTCATTCACAGGGGGCGGGCAGGAATCGCTCCTTCACCCTAGCCCCAGCCCTCTGCTGCCACGTACCGACGTGTGGCCCGCGCTGTAGATGCCATGAAGTGCTGTCAATTAAGCCGCGGCCGGATGATCCGCCCGCTGGTTCTATGCCAGCCTTACGTTTGGTCGCACGCATTACCACCTCGCAACGCTCTCCAGCGCTGCAGCTCTGGGGCCAGAGTGAACGCTTTGTACCACTGGAATGAAGTGCGCCGGTCCCTTTTACCACCACCCCCCCTCCCCCGCTTCCATTTCTCTCCAGATTGGATTTTTCTTCCCCGGGTTTTTCTTCCCGACTTCTTGCTTCCCCTTCTTTGAGGACGCCAGCGAGCGTCCCCGGGGACGTTGGAAACACGCAGGTGATCGAGAATCCTCCGGCGCTTTGAAGTGCCTCCGATCGCTCCTGCCCCGGGCCCGGCGAGGCGGGGGGGCCGCCGCTTCCGTTCCCGTTTCCCCGTCAATATTTCCCCCGATCGATAGACTGCGAACGGGCAGGGAAACAAATGTCGCCCATCGGAGCAAACCCCGTGGTCACAGCCGAGGGGCTGGAACAAGAGAGAGAGAGAGAGAGAGTTGGGCTTAAGCTCTTATTGGATTTCGGTTCCGGGGTGTCGGGGTTTGGAGTCGGTGGTTGTGCGATTGGCGAGTTGCTTGTGCGAGGATTTAGAAATGACTCTGCACGGTGAATTAAGCACACCGTCGATTAAATTAGCACTAGCAGCTTGGTGTTCAGTCCGGCCGGCGGTTCCCGCGGTCCACCTGGGGGCCGGGCCGAGTTGTGCGGTCGCAGTGGAGTGGAGGGGCCCCTGGCGTGGGATGGAGCCGAGGCTGTTTTGGGATGGAGGCGTGGGCAAAAAAAAAAGCAAGCTGCGCCGGGGACCCCGGCTGAGAGGATGGCGACGAACGAAAATGAAAACATTTGCGTGTTCATAGATTCTGGGTCTGTCGACGATGAGGGAGAGGCGGACGTAATCTGAAGAATTTTTAACCACTCAATCCAACTTTTTTTTTCCCGTGGAAAACTTCCTCCTCCGTCATGAATAATCATTCAAAGCAGGGAGTTTTTATATATATAATATATCTCAAAAGAGAGAAGTACCCGGCAGAGTTCCCTTCGGTCTACGCTGCGGATACAGCATTCACTTTGGTGTCAGCGAAGGCACTGAGAAGCGGGAACGAGGGACGTCTGGGCCTCTTTGTTTGAAGGAGGCCTCAAATTGTTATCGGGCCGGCTGCTGCCCGGCTTCGTAGTCGGCTCCGGCTCGGGGGCCGTTGATTCGGACGAGCTCGACCTGCGATCGCTCCAGACGCCAGAGAACTCACCCGAAGTTGCAGATTTGGATAGATGGGATCGATGGGATCGATGCGGTGTCCTTGCCCTTAAAAGATCATCCCTCTTCTTTCAGTCACTGTCGTAGACCTCACTGTAAGTCCTGACCGTGATACTGACGTCACAACTTTGAAGCGGCTCACTTGAAAAAGGATTCATATCCAATCTTTATGGAGCCGCCCGTCAAGACCACAATGGCTCTTATTTGACCGGGAGTCCTGCGCCAGATGTTCGGTCCAATCAATCAGCCTGATGGGTCCTGATGCCCCCGCTGCTTTTTCTCCCTCCCCGGCCCAATCGGTCTTCGTGACGAGCCCGGTTTGAAGCTGACCGTCCCGGGGTAAACAAATGCCTTTCCTCCCGCCGCCGGCTGAGCTATGGGCCGTCAGAGCAGTCGACTCCAATTACAGGACGTCCTCCCTCACCTGGACAGGTGAGCGGCCCATCCATCTGCCGCTCCTCTCCTCTCCTCTCCTCTCCTCTCCTCTCCTCTCCCCTCCCCTTCCGGTTTGTGAGCGTGAGTGAGAGTGGTGGTGGCGGTGGACGTGTGAGTGGCGCGGGAGTTTTGAACTTTTTTCTGGTTTCTTCAAACTTTCTCTTGTGCATGATCGGGTAAGGTTTTTGACAAGTGTCGGGTGCTTTTCGGGGGGGATGGCGTCCCCCGTGATGCCACCTCCGTCCCTCCGGCAGGGAGTGCGGATCGTCCCACCGGACGGCTCCGTCGGTGTGGAGGAGGTGTTGCTGTGTGTGGGTGAGCAGGTGGGACATGACAAACTGAGCTACGCTTCACGGATGAACAAAGCGGTGGTCGTCTTCCTGGAAAACGAGTCGCATGTCCACCGGCTGATAGAGAGCGGAGTATTCATCAGGGAGTCTTTTGTCCAGGTGTCCCCGCTGTCTGTCCCCTCCACGCGGATCACCGTATCCGGTGTTCCGCCGTTCATCCCTAACGAGCTGTTAGAGAACGAGCTCCGGAGGTTCGGGAAGTTAGCCAGCGGATTTAAAGTCATCAGTCTGGGATGTAAGGACCCCAAACTGAAGCATGTGCAGTCTCTGAGGAGACAGGTGTTCATGTTCCTGGACTCACCTGCTCAGACACTGGAGGTGTCTTTCAGAGTGAAGCACGGTGAGGGCTGGTACATGGTGTATGCTAGCTCCGGACACATGAAATGTTTTGAGTGTGGAGATGTGGGACATAAGCGGCTGGCATGTCCGCACAAGCAGCGGGAGGAAGGGACCGCGGCGGCGGGTGCCGCGCCGGGCCCCGGGGGGGCGGCGGGGGCCGCTGTCCCCGGTCCTCCGGCGGCGGGGGCCGCTGCCCCCGGTCCTCCGGCGGCGGGGATCGCTGTCCCCGGTCCTCCGGCGGCGGGGATCGCTGCCCCCGGTCCTCCGGCGGCGGGGATCGCTGTCCCCGGTCCTCCGGAGGCGGGGGTCGCTGCCCCGGGTCCCGCGGTGATGGATGCTGCGGCCCCTGTGCGCTTTGCGGCAGGCGGGGGCCCGGAGGTAGATTGCGGTGTTGTGGCCGCGGATGATGGTGGCTCTAGGTCACAATGTGGAGGAGTCAGGGAGGAGCAGCAGCAGCTGATAACTGTAGAAACACCGAACAGCGTGAAGTCTGCAGCCGCTGAGGCGCAGTCACAGTCCGCAGGACAGGTGGAGGAAACAGCCTCCACCAGTGAACAGGTGATGGAGAACACTCAGCCATCAGGTGAGGAAGACATGTCGGAGGCAGAGTCAGACACTGTATCTGTTGGTGACCCTGCCAACAGGAACTCTGAGCTCTATTCTTTAGAGGAAATTAACAGATTTCTGGATGAAACGTTTAAAAAGTCTGTTAAAGTGAGTGACTACTTTGAGGACACCAACAAGTTCATTAGATCTGTGGCCATATTAAAAAGACTTGTGGGTTTTGACTTGCTGGATGAAAAGAAACGTTTCCGTCTTAAAAAGCACATAACAGCTCTGAGAAGAGCACAGAACAGTAGACCTGTTAGAAGAACTAGGAAGTGATCATGCATCATCACAAGGTGTTTTCTTTTCTTTTCTGTTCTTTGCTTGTTCCAACTTGCCTGCTTCTCTTCTCTGACCTCTCCATGCCGAGCCTGAAAATAGGGTCTCTGAACATCAATGGGGGGAGAGACAGACACAAGAGGGCTCTAATTTCTGAGGTGTCTGCTCAAAAGAGGGCTGATGTGTTGTTTTTGCAGGAGACACACACTACTGCAGCAGATGAGACAGATTGGGGCTTATGGTGGGAAGGTTCTCGCTTCCTTAGCCACGGCACTAACTTCAGTGCAGGAGTGGCAATCTTGTTTAAAGAAACAGCAAATGCTTCCATTTTATCTTCTGCTGAGGTGGTGAAGGGGCGGTTACTGATTGTCAGAGCAGAGATAGAAGGTTCTGTGTTCTGCTTTGTAAACCTGTACGCCCCAAACCAGGGAAGAGAGAGAGTGGGATTTTTTAATTTGCTAAATAATGAACTGAAGAATTATCTCCAGGATCAGCTGATCATTGGTGGAGATTTTAACTGTACTTTGGATTTCACTGTAGACAGGACCAGTGAGGAACCACATCCACAGTCAAGCCAGAGCCTTAGTAACACCGTTATACATCTGGACTTATTAGACACCTGGAGAATCAAGCATCCACAGTCCAGACAGTACACATGGGTCAGGGTGAGCAATAACACAGTCAGTGCAGCCAGACTAGACAGGATCTACATCTCTAGAAGCCTCAGCTCCAGACTGGTGCAGAGTAGCATCAGCCCGGTTGGTTTTACTGATCACCACTTGGTCATTGCAGAGCTGATCATTACACCAGGTCAGAGGATCAGATCCTACTGGTCTTTCAACAACAAACTCCTGCAGGACACTGTTTTTTGCCAGAACTTTGAACTTTTTTGGCAGCAGTGGAAACTCAGGAAAGTGGATTTTAGTTCTTTGGCCATGTGGTGGGAGGTTGGAAAAGCACAGATCCGTGTTTTCTGCCAACAGTACACATCCCATTCCACTGCTAGGATCAAGGCAGCTGTCAAGGAACTGGAGGAGAGCATTAAGAACATTGAGGGGGGCCTGCAGAGGAACAGAGATGCTGCTCTTGGTGATCTGCTCCAGGAGAAGAGGTTGGCTTTGAGCTCCTTCCTGCAGGAGAGAGTGAAGGGAGCTCTGGTCAGGTCTCGTTTCCTCCAGCTGAAGGACATGGATGGCCCGAGCTCTTTCTTTTTTAATCTGGAGAGGTCTGCAGCGCAGAGGAAGCAGATGGCCTGTCTGGAGCTTCCGGGGGGCAGAGTCACCACCTGTCCTGTGGAGATGAGGAGCCATGCGATGGAGTTTTATAGCAACCTCTTTGGGGCGGAGCAGTGCAGCATGGAGTGCCGTGAGGAGCTTCTAGAGGAGCTTCCACAGCTCAGTCTGGAGGAGAAGGCGGCTCTAGACTGTGAGCTGTCTCTGGAGGAACTGACAGCTGCTGTCTTCCAGATGACGTCAGGACGGGCTCCAGGAATCGATGGTCTTTCCACAGATTTTTATAAACGGTTCTGGAAGACTCTTGGTCCTGACCTCCATCTTGTGCTGCAGGAGTGCTACAGAACAGGATCCCTTCCTGTTTCCTGTCAGCGAGCAGTCCTTTCTCTGTTGCCTAAGAAAGGGAACCTGGCCTTACTGAAGAACTGGAGGCCGGTTGCCCTACTCTGCACGGATTACAAGGTTCTCTCCAGGGTTTTATCTAATAGACTGAAAGACATTATTGGAATTATTATTCACTGTGATCAAACGTACTGTGTTCCAGACAGATCAATTATGGACAATATTTTCCTTGTGCGGGACATCACTGAAGTGTCTAAATATTGTAACGTTGATTTTGGTGTTGTTTCTCTGGACCAGGAGAAAGCTTTTGACAGGGTGGATCACTCTTATTTGTTTTCTGCACTTCGGGCGTTTGGTTTTGGTGATAGTTTTGTTGACTGGGTGAGGTTATTGTATCGGGGAGCACAGTGTATGGTGAAGATGGGGACTGGGCTGAGCCGACCAATCTCTGTACAGCGAGGGATAAGGCAGGGCTGCCCACTGTCTGGGCAGCTGTACAGCTTAGCCTTTGAGCCTTTGCTGTGCAAGCTGAGGAGCCGGCTCAGGGGTCTTTCTCTGCCTGCATCCTTCGGTCTGGATCATCCACCTACTGTCTCTGCCTATGCAGATGACATCAACATCTTTGTTTCCAGTCAGGAGGATGTGAAATGTCTGCAGGACACTCTGTCACTGTATGAAAAGGCCTCCTCTGCTCGGGTCAACTGGGCAAAGAGTGAGGCTCTGTTAGTGGGGCAATGGAGGGGGAAGGTGGCACCTAGTCTGCCTGGAGGCCTTCAGTGGGGGAGAGAGGGATTGAAGGTTCTGGGAGTGTTTTTAGGGAACGAGGGCTTTCAAAAAAAGAACTGGGAGGGAGTGAAGGAGAAAGTGTGCGCTCGGTTGTCAAAATGGAAATGGTTGCTACCCCAGCTGTCCTATAGGGGAAGAGTTCTGGTTGCCAATAACCTGGTCGCCTCGGCTCTATGGCATAGGCTGATCGCTCTAACGCCACCTAGAGGCCTGGTGGAGGATGTCCAGAGAGCCATACTGGATTTTTTCTGGTCTGGGAAGCACTGGGTCCGGGCTGGGGTCCTTTACTTGCCTGTGGCTGAAGGGGGGCAAGGACTGATCAACATCCAGGCCAAAATTGCCTCTTTTAGACTACAGGCTGCAAAAAGACTGCTGTATGACTGTGGCCCTCGATGGTGTGACACAGCCCGGCTGCTGCTGAGGAAAGCTGGGAGACTGGGCTACGACAAACACCTTTTCCTCTTGCACCTCAAGGACATGGATTTAACAGGGTTGACGCCATTTTATAGCTCCGTGTTACAGGCCTGGCAGATCCTTGGTCCTGCTCGTCAGGGAGGGGAGATGCCAGGCATGTGGCTGTTTGAGGAGCCATTGTTTTTTAACAGCTTTTTATGGACTCAAACCCTGCAGTCTGCCAGTCTGCGAGTCAGCCTGAGAGATGCTGGGTGCATCAAGCTCGGTCACCTGATGAGGATGACTGCAGGATCTGCAGACACTCTGAGGCAGAGGACCAACATCACCTCTGAAAGGCTGATCAGGAAGATGGTGGAGGAGGTCTGTGCCGCCCTGCCTGAGACCCACAGAGCATTTGTTGAAAACCAGGCTGCATGTGATCAGTGGAGTGAGGAGGGAGAATACAGTTTCCCCTCTCTGTCTATTGCCCCAGCTGTGGGGGAGTGGCAGGAGGTGGGGGGTAAGCTGCTGTCCTTCTCCACTCCTCACCTGGACAAATTTCACAATGCGGGGAAAAAGGCTCTGTACCAGACCTGCGTGAAGGTCCTGAACCTGCGCTCCTTGGCTGGGACCAATGAGTCGAGGTGGACTGAGGTTTTTGGTCCAGACGTTTCCCCGAAAGGCAGCTGGAGGTCCCTGTACAAGCTGCCTGTTGAAAAGCGGACAGCAGACCTCCAGTGGAGGATCGTACATGGGGCAATAGCTACGAACAGATACAGAGCGCACATGGATCCGGAGCTGGGGGAGGGGTGTGTGTTCTGTTCTCAGAGTGAAACTCTGGAACATTTATTTGTTCACTGTCCTCGGCTGGTGGCACTGTTTGAGCTTTTAAAAAGCTGGTGTCAGGGTCTTGGTGAGGATTTCTCTCATGATTTGTTTATTTTTGGTCCAAAATACAGTGTGAGGAATAAATCTGTGCACACACTGATGAACTTTTTGTTTGGTTCTGCAAAGTTGTCCATCTGGCTGACCCGTAGGAACCGGACTCAGGGCGAGGGCAGTGTGGAGCTGCTGCCGGTCCTGGAGGGGCTGCTGAAGGCCCGACTGAGGGTGGAACATGCCTATTATCACATGTTGGACAATGTTCAGACTTTCAGTCGCATCTGGGCTGTTGGGGGGGTGTTGTGCTCTGTGCGGGAAGATGGGGGGCTGGTTGTTCATTTTTGAGTTTCAGGGTTTTTGTTTTTCTGTTTTTGTTTCTCTTGGTTGTGTTCTGAAGTGATCCTTTGATTTGATGGAGTTTCTGTGTTAGATTGGTTAATAAAAGGAATTTGAAAACCAAACCAAACCTCTCCTCTCCTCTCCTCTCCTCTCCTCTCCTCTCTCTCCTCTCCTCTCCTCTCCTCTCCTCTCCTCTCCTCTCCTCTCCTCTCCTCTCCTCTCCTCCCCTCCCCTCCCCTCCCCTCTCCTCTCCTCTCCTCTCCTCTCCTCTCCTCTCCTCTATCAGTCTGTCCTTCAGGGGGGGGGGGGGGACGTGTCTGTTTTAGATTTGTTATGAGCCCCGGGACCGCACCAGAGCCGTTTGACGGAGCGCTCTTCACATATATTATTCATGGCATTGACTCCCTCTAATTGCCCCACAAGTGGCGGGAATGAATCACGGCAGGAACCCCGGACGTGGAGCCCGGGTGGCAGCGTTTAGAGAGTCTAACGTTCTTGTTTCTTCCTCCGCCTGTCCGCCCTCGGGCTGCATCTGCCTGGAGGAGGGGGGGGGGGGGGGGGGGGGGGCAGCTGGAAAAGGTGTAAGCCAAAAAAAAAGAGATGCCGCACGGGGGAGGGCCCGCATCGCTCCCAGCAGCAAAATCAATGAGGCTGAGATATTTAACACCGGTCTGGGGCTCTTTACGGAGGCCCGTAAATACCCGGCAGAAAACTGTGCGTACGGCGGGGGGGGGGGGGTGATTTCTCAGCGGGCGGAATCGGATTAAGCGTAGTGTAAAAGGAAAGGTCGGGCCCTTCTTTCACCCTCTGTCTTCCTCTCTCTGTCCACCCCCGCCGCCGCCATTAAGGGCTATAGGAAGAGAAACCCAATTACGCGGCTGGACGTGGCCGCGCTGAGCGCTATTAAAAGGGTCCAATTAAGAGCCGGCGAGGCGCTAGGCGGCCGCGCTGCCCGGTTGAGGGATGATCTGTGGCGGCGCGTTTGGCCCGGGCGACCGGGAGACGGGACGGCGAAGGGGGAGGGGCCCGGGAGCCATCCCAGTAATTGGATCCCCGAATTAATGGACACTCGTGTCGAGGAGCGGATGAGTGAGGGAGAGGGGAGTGAGAGGAGGAGGAGGAAGGAGGGAGCAGTGGAAGGCTGGAAGAAAGTACTCACGTGCTTGTCAGGGAGGCCGCCTAGAAATAAGTTGGAATACTGGGATACTTTGGATGCCATGCAGTCATCTGGCTTCCCGATTGGCTTCACTTCACAACAGAGATCGTTCACTTTTTCCCACAATTATCCAGCCTCGCGGTCAAGGCTGGATAGGGTCCTCTCGCTCTCACTTCCGCTTCCGCTTTCGCTTTCACTCACTTTCCCCTCAGACGAGGGCGCTCGTCGCGAGAAACACTCTGTCTGCGGCGAGCGGCTCGCTTAACATCGCCGAGGAGTGTCCCCCGTCATCCCGCCGCGGCGTTTCCCCAGTCGCTCCAGACTGTTCCCCCGCTTCCAGTCAGCGACGACAGCTCAGGTGATGATTGCCGATAGCGCCGTCCGCCGTAATTTGTTCCAAACCCGCGTAATCTCCACAATTAAGTTGTTGGGGCGCGGTTTTTATTGTTGCCGTGACTGATGGCGGCAATTACCGCGAAATATGGCGGAAATGAGACGCCGGGAGACGAGGGGACGAGAGAAATCTGCTTTTGGTGGTGGGGGGGGGTCAGGCGGTCACTCAGAGCAGCCACAGAGCCGGTCGAATCCATCACCGCTAATTAGTCCCCATCACTGTCGCGTGGCTCACTTTCCCCAGCAGCTGAGGCCGGGCGCCCGCGCGTTCAGGTGTGTTCCTTCTCCGCAGCCAGATGTGGAAACGGCACCAGAAGGCCCTTGCTCTCATTTCCAGCCCCTGCGAGCCTGCGTTTCGAGGCATCCCTGGGCTCGATGCTGAACCCCCGACCTGCCCCCGAAACTGTATAAATGTGCGAACGAAGACCAGGAAATTGCTATGTAAAAGTCCCTTCAAGGCGTGACGTATCGCGGAAAAAACGTTTCTGTGTCAAGTGACGTGTTCGAGCTCAGAGTCTGGATGGTTCTAGTTCTAGTTCGTAGCTTGTGTCGAGTCAGACCCCTCTTTGCGTCGTTGCGTCGTCCGAGGTGGGAAAGTGGAAAGTGCGAGGCGGGCCCCCTGAGCGTCAAACGGCCCAGGCGTCATCGCAGATTCATCGATTCACGAATTGCGATGCGTTTCCCAGGGGGCTCTCGCGGTGGAGGAGGCCCCCGGGGGGGGGGGGTCAGAGGTGCTGGTATTAAAAGGCCGAGAGGGGCCAGAGCGCTGTGATTGCTCCGGCCCGGCTGACCCCGCCCCTGATCCGCTGGAAGCACAGCGATCAGGAGGTGGTCGTTCTGGTGGAGCGGACCAGCGTCTGAACTAAACCCCCCCACCCCCCCACCCCTCTGGGCAGAGCAGCCGTGACGCGGCTGCCTGATAAACAGATTGTGTCATTGGGAGGTAATGTGCTGGGGCCACCGCGGCCCCGGCCCAGCCTGAGGGGCGTGGGGGGAGGAGGGGGGGGGGGGATTAGGCTGACAAAGCAGCACGTCCACATCTCCCATCACAGGGCCTGACAAACAGGCGCCCCGAGGGCCGCACGCTCAAACAGATGACATCAGCTCCCCCGCTAATCTCTGCATATCTGCGGCCTCTGCCTCCGCCCCGGCCCCTGCCCCGTGCCAGTCCGCGACCAGGCAGCCGTCCTCCCCGGAATCAGACACAAATCGGGACTAGCCGCAGAGAGAGAGAGAGAGCTCTTTTCTGGCAGCGCCTCTGAAACACGCAGACCTTTTTTTAGTTTTCGCCTTTTCGGCAAGGGGGGGGCGGAACAAAGTCGCTCGGCTCATACCTGTCGAGAGCCTCTGAATCATCAGGGCCGCTGCTCCCTTTCGAACCCCCCTCCCCCCGCCCCCCCTCCCTCCCAACCCCTGCAAACATGACGGCTTTGATCGCCGTGGAAGCCGAGATGCGGACCGAAGGCGATCTCTGCTAGGGGAGCTGCCGGGGCCGATGAGAGGAGCCGCTCTCCCCGCCAGAGACGCGGAGGGGAGCGGGGACCCGGCTCTGATTCGCCTCCCCATGCTGACAGACACCATGATGGCATCGCTGTGTGGGGGTAGGTCGTCTCCGCGCTGTATCCATCTGACTCCCCTGACTTTTGGGGGTCGCCGCCACGTCAGATCTCACATGTGTCCGAGCACTGAGCTTCACGTCTGTGCTGTGCGTTTACCGTAAGAAACTCCAGTTTGTCTCACCTCACCGAGAGGCTGGAGAGAGATTGAGACGAGGACGCGTTCGCTGAATTTGCTTCATTCAGTGCTCGGTAGATGGCGAGGAGTCGTCATGTGTCACGTCGGAGACGCTTGTGATAATTGGGAGAAACACCCCGCGGGGGGGAAGCTGCAGCGGTCACTCCAGCCGTAATGAAGCTGCAGACAGACGCGGGTAATTGCACCTCCGACGAAAACGGAGATGGTGTTAATAACACGTCTGGGGGATTCGATTCACTTTGTCTTTCAGTGGCCGGAAGTTGGATCTCCCAGCCGCGGCCTCGCTTTCTGCGTGAGTGTGAGAGTGAGAAGTTTGGCTCCGATTCATGCAAAACATCATTTTGAAAGAGGGAAATCATAAATCTGGCTCACTGTCTTTATTCTGCATGAGCATATTGTGTTATATTATCATGTAGCTCAATTTGGCCAATAACTTCACGTTACCCCTGCCCGTGATGAAACCCTCTCCAACCGATGCCCCCGCGGAACAAATCAGGGAGGGGGGGGGTCCGCCGTGTTCGTTAACGCTTCACTGAGCCGCCTCCATTCATTTCCGGCCACGTTTCCACTGTCTGATCATGGCTTCTGCCCAGTTTCGAGGTCGCAACCTGTCCCTGGCCTGTTTTGCGGGGTCCGTCTCAGAGGGTTGCTCCCCTCTCTTCTCGTTTCCTGTGCGTGAACGATCGGTGCTCATGACTGCCCACGAGGCGCTCCGGTGGAGAGGTGAATGGCATTCTCTCTCTCTGTTTCTGGTGGGACAGGGAGTGTGATGGGTGGATCCGGAACCTTTGGCGGGGGTCTTGTTCTGGGACCTCTTGGCAAACGCCGCGCAGAGCGGAGGTCTCTGCCCCGGGCTGCTTCCGAGTCCGAGCGGGTGAAGGATGCGGCGATTGCTTACTGTAGCGCCGGCGACGAGCGGGGGGAGTCGGCGGGCCATAAGACAGAGCGGTCAATAAAATCACCGCACCCGTGAGAGGTCCCTGAGGGACCCGAAAAAGCCTTGAGCTGAAGGGTCCCGAACACATGAGCGGCGGCATGATCCCCCCCTCCTCCCCTACTGTACGCCCGGCACAGGAAACGACTCCTCCGACCCCTCCGTCCCTCCTCGTTAGTCTCCTTTAACGGCCCCTAAGATGAATTATGTAGAGGAGGCCGAGGCGCGGGCGTCGGGTGGCTGGGAAAGCGCTGATTTAAGGCGGCCATCCGTCACCGTCCCCGAGTCCGGACGCGCTGCGGCGCGGGGATGGCGAGATTAATACCTCCGACTTTGAAAACGCTCGCCTCTGTGATGATTCCACCACCACCACCTTTGTTTTTTTCCACCAGCTCTTTATCACTTCATCAGCCTCCCTCTCTCCTTGGGGGGGTGGGGTGGGGTGGGGGGGGTGAGGTCATCAGTATCCCTAGCTGGGTTACAGGCCCGGCACCTCCTGGAGGGCAGAGCTATTCATGGAATCCGGGGGCGCGGTCCATCGCCCGGCCCCCTTCCGATCCATCCCGCCATCGTCCCGCCACGAACCCGGCTGGACCCGAGCCCGAACCCGAAATCTCGTTAGGGGCGGGGGCAAAAAAAACGGCCGATCGAGAGAGAGAGAGAGAGAGAGAGAGGGAGCGAAGTTTTGGCCTGCGTCGATGCGTGGGAGCTTTCATCGGCCTGCTCTCCCCCGCTCGATAGACTTTATCGCCGCCTAAATGACTCCTAATCAGGGTTGATTAACCCCCCCCCCCCCCCGGTGTTGGCATCGTGGGCCAGGGAAAGCAAAGTGCAGAGGAAGCAGCTTCGGGGCGTCACGCTGTAGCTGCCCCCCCCCCCGCCATCAAGCCCATTGCCCGCAGGCGGCAGAGCGGCCGCTGAATGGAAAGCTAATCCGTCCCCGTAATGCGAGGGCATTACGGCTGCCCGTCACTTCCTAATTGGCTAATGGCTAGATTAGGGTGGCCACAATAGGCAGTGGCTGACGCCGTCTTGGCCAGGTCATAACAGAGGGTTTAGGGCCTAAAAGCAGGGGGCGGGAACGAGGCGGTGTCCATTGGACCCCCCCAACCCCGAATTACCCTGCCGCTCTTTTTGTTTCACTTTGACAAAACGGAATTGAGAAAGTCTTCTCCGCGATAGTGAACAATAACTCATCACCGAGTTCTTTTACTGACTGTGTGATGTGATACGGAGGGTCAGTGTCGGGGTTCACCTGGGACAACCTCCTCCAAGCTGAGGCGCTTTGCAAGGCTGAAATCGTCCGACAAGAAGGGTGTCACTCTGAAACAAACAAGAAGGGCAGACAGGTTCGCTGTTCTAAGCCCCTAGAGCTTTTGGCTGTCTGAGAATCAGCAGCGTATGAACACATGTTGAAGAAGCAGGCTCTTGATTATAGTATTGTATATACACGGCACTTAGCGCATAAATATGGCCCGCATTTGAATACTTGGACAAGTTGACAACGAACATGCATCATAAATCTGTTGAGAGCGTAGACTGGGGACCATTTAGGCAGTAATCTCTGCTCTTAGTGCTAATGTGTCGCTGAAACTGTCACTTTATAAACATCTTTAACATCCGTAACTTTTCATTGTGTCATCTTGGGGAGGCTTCAGCCAACCAGCATCATTGTCTCAGCAAAGAGAAGACCTCTATAGTGTAATCATCTACATTTTGTGGCATAGTATAATTCTTGTTCTAATTGAGACGGATCAAGAGGTAATTCTATATTAAGCATATGTGATTTTCCTTTTGATTTGGTGTTGGATATCTTCCTCTTCTATCAGTGTCCAGTCCAGCTACTGTAATATGAGTATTTATAGATGCAGTGCGAGGCACCCAATCTCTTTAGCAGCAGTAATAAAGGCATAGCTCTGCTGCCTCCTGGCTGGATGGTGGGCTGAGAGAAAGCTCGAGGACGCTCGCTTTTCCACGCTCTTTTTCCCCCCCCTGAAAGTCGGGCGTGATCCGACCGGGCGAGTCGGAGGGGGGGGGGGGTTGATGCGGCCCGACCGCGCCCCGGCCCCTTGCTCGTTAACACGTGCCGTTCGTGTGAGGCAGTTAAAAGGGAAATGAGATCTCTGCTTCATGTTGTGTGTTTAGCCCCTGCGAGACGTGAGCATTGCTTCGCAAACCGACTGTATGGAAATGATCAGCCGGGGCCGGTCACAGTATAATCACTCCCACAGGGTCTTTACACACACACACACACACGCACACACACACACACACACACACACACGCCCTGTCATGAATAAATAGTACAATCTCCCCTGTGACGCCCTGGGGATATTCTCTCGGATATGAATCCCTTTGTTTCAAATGGGAGGCCGATGTTTCCGCTTTCCAGGACATTGTCTGGGTCTCCGTTGGGCTTTTTCGCCCCCCCCCCCCCCCCCCCCCACCACCACCACACCATCGCCCGCAGTCATCTCAGGTTCACATCTCGGGTTGGAGCGCCCGCGTTGTTTCACGCCCAGAGCCGCGCTAATGCGTGCAGTGGGAGCCGGACTCGTGGCCCCGTGGCTGTGGAGGGGCCCCACGCAGAGCTGATGATCTGTTCACAGCCTCCACTGATGCTGCCTCAGACACGCCAGCCTGGATGTGAGCATGCTCTGTAGCCGCATCGCTGCTATTATCGCATTGAAAAGGTGCTAACCGCTGTTATTTAGCGAGGAATGTAGAGCCACGTGGGCATTCATGAGTGGCATGCGATGACAGCCAAGCGGAGTAAAGCACGTGTGGTTTCCAGGGCACAACTGGTATCGTGAAAGGTGTTGAACAAGCCAGTGTCCTGTCCCCTCTATTGTTAAAGTGACTTGTTTGTTTGGAGTCACGGAGAGGACGACTTGGACTGTTTCATGCTCTGCAGAGAGCTCCTGGGGTGCGGCGCCGGAATCCGCATTCGGTGGGCGACGGCCCGCAGCCCGCCTCAAGACCTCCCAAAAAAACCTCGCGCGTTGCCCGGAGGGCCGAGATAATCCCAAACAAGGAGCGCTGCGGCTCCGGGGACGGACGGACGGGCTCGGCGGGTTCGCTTCCAGCCACACGCAGGCAAGTCAAAGCCGCTACGGTGCTTGGGTTATCACACTGAATGGTGAGTGGCTCTTGCGCAACGCTTCCTCTAGACCTTCACATTCCCTCCCATTCACACTGTGCCGGCGGAGTAGGAGAGAAAAACGGGACGGGATAAAGTGTCCCTGTACATTTCCATTCAGCCTTCAAGGCTTCGGCTTGGGACGCGCCACGTTCTGGTTTTGCGGCTCGCCCAAGGACGCCTGGACGCCGGGCCCGCGAGACGGCTCCGTTCTTCAGGAGACCTGCCCGTCGTGACGCAGATCTGCCCACTACTCTGTCGTCGCGACACCTTCGCGTCGCTCCTCGGGAACACGAGGCCGAACCCGTCTGCTTTGTGGAGAACTGGCCCCGGTTGTGAATACCAGCGGAGCTCCCCGTGTCTGAGGCCGTCACGTTGGCATTCTTTGATGCTCACATCAAAGCACTCGATGTCTGAGGTTGGGTGAGGGGGAATTATGAAGCGATTCCAACCAGCCCCGGCTCGATAGTGTTACTCCCATCATCGCCCGCTCACTCGCTCGCTCGGGCGCCCTCTCACACCGGACGTCTTTGACGTCTACATCTCTCTCTCTGCTCCGCGCTCGCAACCTGTTTCCCGGCGACTCCACTCTCTGTAAACAAGGCGTCGTAAGTGATCCCCGGGCGCCCCCCCGCCTCCCAAAGGACCCCGACCCACATAGAGAGGAGTGAAAATCCACTGGCAATGTGGTCGCCTTCCGCCCCCCCCCCCCCCCCCCCCCCCCCCCCCCCGAAATTGTCACCCGAGAGAAGTCCTCACCAGAAGATGCTGCTAAATATAGCTCTGGCAACATCAAAGGTCCTCTTTGACATGTGTGTGTGTGTCTCCATGTGTGTGTGTGCGTCTCAGTCGGTCGCCTCTGAGCGGGCCGATCTGACGGGGGTACGCGAGCCGCCACGCGGGCAGACACGATCGAGGAACTCTCCGCCACACACGCAGCCTTCCCGTTCGCCGCTTCATAGTCATTCTTCCCCAGAATGTAACCACGTTGGCCCGCTGGCTCACGAGCGCCCACCGATTGGTAACGGTAAATGGACTTGTCCTTGCTGTACTGTATGTAGCGCTTTTTCTGGTCTTGGTGAGACTCCACTCAAAGCCCTTTAACAGGTCCCATTCCCACACTGGTGCAGAGGCCCATCTGCTTTAACCATTCACACACATTCCCACTGATGACCCCAACATCAGAGGCAGTCTGGGGTTCAGTATCTTCGCCCAGGATACTCTGACATGTAGGCTGGGCTGGGGGCCGAACCACCACCCCTCTGGTCCGTCGATCCACACTCCCCTGAGCCAGAGTGTATTATATGAACGTATGGTGAACTATACAGTTCAAGTATGTTTTAGTTTGCTATAGTATAGCTTGTCAAAGTTCCACTGTAGTCTGCTATAGTATTGAGGCTTGAAGTGCTGACCGAGTATTGGATTCACTATGCGAGTGCATGTTTGATTAAATCTGACACTGAGCTGACCCTCCAGTTTTTCACAGAGGTCAATACAATATTAGCATAAAAATCAAAGTGGGTTATCTGCTCCGCCTGATGCTTCATGTTAAAATCACATGTTTTATGAACAGTCGCCCCCCCCAGTAGGCTCGGTCAGCAGGTTCCAATCTGACCTCCGTGGTCCTGGACGGAGGTCTTGATACTGTGTGTGTGTGTGTGTGTGTGTTTCCTCTGTTGGTGCATCACGTGTGGCGGCCCATGTGCCTCAGAGAGAGAACGTGCTGCAGACGGATGCAGCTGAGGTGTTGCAATGTGTGATTCATTCATCGGCATGTGCACGGGACGGTTCTGAAGTTGTCACGGAAGGGTCTCGTTGTCATGCGCGCAGGCGAGGGAGGACCACGTCCTCTCTTCGCTTTTTCAGCATTTTCAGAGGGTCTCGGACTCCCCCCGTGGCTCCCACCTCCCTGAGGCTCTTTGTTTTGCCCTCTCCTCCTCGTGTACTCTGATATTTTGAATGCCGTCCACCTCAACTTTCCGGGGCCGGCAGATCATTCCGTCATGCCAGGTTTTCAGGTGGGAGGGAAGCTAACTGCGAGCATTTGACAGCATCAGTATTGAAAATGTCGAGGAGAGATCGTCACGTCATAAGATAACAGACGGTGACGGCTCTTCCTGCATTTTGACGCCATTCGCGCGGATTGGCTCCTTCTATCTGTCCGTCTGTGTGTGCGTGTGCGTGTGTGTGTGTGTGTGTGCGCGCCGCGTTTTCAATTTCACACACACTCGCGCAGCAAGTCGGCGGCTTCGCGATGCGTTCAGGTGCACCCCATAAAGCTTGAAGCCCGCACGGCTTGGCCCGCCGGGGCCCGGCGATGCGTTCACTGGCGCGTCGTAAACCTGGGCAACATTGACTCAAAGGGCGGCGGAGGTTGTCAGAGGCTCATTCCTCCCTCAGGACGCCTCGGCCCACGTCTGTCATTCAGTCCAGTTGCTTTTTTCCTCCTCCCTTTGGATGCTGAGCTCAGAGTAATCAGTAAGTCGTAAGTAATCAGCTCCGACCTGATCCCTCTATTTCTAGTCTGTGCTGTCACATGTGGGCCGTCTCACACCTGTGCTTTGTCTCTTTTTGTCTTCGTATCAAAGC